>OW026456.1:74644304-75844304 GCA_932274525.1 Podabrus alpinus
AATTGCCATTATATAACATTTACAGGGCCGTATGTAAGATGAGGGGGGGGGATAAATTTGATATTTAGAGATTCAATTCCTTGAAGGTAGTAGGTAATAATTAATATTCAAAATTGTGAAAATTATCGTTAATATTTTACACCGACTACTTGTAAATATTTAGTTTATTCTAACCCCCCCCCCCACGTTTTACCAATATAAGTTTTTTCATTTTACTCTTTCACAGACTTTTTTGTGAATATTAACAGCATTTCCATTATAAAATTAAATAATTTTATTAGTGTTTAACGTAACTTGATTAACAAAGAAAACACAATTGCCATTATATAACATTTACAGGGCCGTATGTAAGATGAGGGGGGGAATAAATTTGATATTTAGAGATTCAATTCCTTGAAGGTAGTAGGTAATAATTAATTTTCAAAATTGTGAAAATTATCGTTAATATTTTACACCGACTACTTGTAAATATTTAGTTTATTCTAACCCCCCCCCCCCACGTTTTACCAATATAAGTTTTTTCATTTTACTCTTTCACAGACTTTTTTGTGAATATTAACAGCATTTCCATTATAAAATTAAATAATTTTATTAGTGTTTAACGTAACTTGATTAACAAAGAAAACACAATTGCCATTATATAACATTTACAGGGCCGTATGTAAGATGAGGGGGGGGATAAATTTGATATTTAGAGATTCAATTCCTTGAAGGTAGTAGGTAATAATTAATTTTCAAAATTGTGAAAATTATCGTTAATATTTTACACCGACTACTTGTAAATATTTAGTTTATTCTAACCCCCCCCCCCCACGTTTTACCAATATAAGTTTTTTCATTTTACTCTTTCACAGACTTTTTTGTGAATATTAACAGCATTTCCATTATAAAATTAAATAATTTTATTAGTGTTTAACGTAACTTGATTAACAAAGAAAACACAATTGCCATTATATAACATTTACAGGGCCGTATGTAAGATGAGGGGGGGGATAAATTTGATATTTAGAGATTCAATTCCTTGAAGGTAGTAGGTAATAATTAATTTTCAAAATTGTGAAAATTATCGTTAATATTTTACACCGACTACTTGTAAATATTTAGTTTATTCTAACCCCCCCCCCCCCACGTTTTACCAATATAAGTTTTTTCATTTTACTCTTTCACAGACTTTTTTGTGAATATTAACAGCATTTCCATTATAAAATTATTTAATTTTATTAGTGTTTAACGTAACTTGATTAACAAAGAAAACACAATTGCCATTATATAACATTTACAGGGCCGTATGTAAGATGAGGGGGGGGATAAATTTGATATTTAGAGATTCAATTCCTTGAAGGTAGTAGGTAATAATTAATTTTCAAAATTGTGAAAATTATCGTTAATATTTTACACCGACTACTTGTAAATATTTAGTTTATTCTAACCCCCCCCCCACGTTTTACCAATATAAGTTTTTTCATTTTACTCTTTCACAGACTTTTTTGTGAATATTAACAGCATTTCCATTATAAAATTAAATAATTTTATTAGTGTTTAACGTAACTTGATTAACAAAGAAAACACAATTGCCATTATATAACATTTACAGGGCCGTATGTAAGATGAGGGGGGGGATAAATTTGATATTTAGAGATTCAATTCCTTGAAGGTAGTAGGTAATAATTAATTTTCAAAATTGTGAAAATTATCGTTAATATTTTACACCGACTACTTGTAAATATTTTGTTTTTTCTACCCCCCCCCCCCCCACGTTTTACCAATATAAGTTTTTTCATTTTACTCTTTCACAGACTTTTTTGTGAATATTAACAGCATTTCCATTATAAAATTAAATAATTTTATTAGTGTTTAACGTAACTTGATTAACAAAGAAAACACAATTGCCATTATATAACATTTACAGGGCCGTATGTAAGATGAGGGGGGGGATAAATTTGATATTTAGAGATTCAATTCCTTGAAGGTAGTAGGTAATAATTAATTTTCAAAATTGTGAAAATTATCGTTAATATTTTACACCGACTACTTGTAAATATTTAGTTTATTCTAACCCCCCCCCCCACGTTTTACCAATATAAGTTTTTTCATTTTACTCTTTCACAGACTTTTTTGTGAATATTAACAGCATTTCCATTATAAAATTAAATAATTTTATTAGTGTTTAACGTAACTTGATTAACAAAGAAAACACAATTGCCATTATATAACATTTACAGGGCCGTATGTAAGATGAGGGGGGGGATAAATTTGATATTTAGAGATTCAATTCCTTGAAGGTAGTAGGTAATAATTAATTTTCAAAATTGTGAAAATTATCGTTAATATTTTACACCGACTACTTGTAAATATTTAGTTTATTCTAACCCCCCCCCCCCACGTTTTACCAATATAAGTTTTTTCATTTTACTCTTTCACAGACTTTTTTGTGAATATTAACAGCATTTCCATTATAAAATTAAATAATTTTATTAGTGTTTAACGTAACTTGATTAACAAAGAAAACACAATTGCCATTATATAACATTTACAGGGCCGTATGTAAGATGAGGGGGGGGATAAATTTGATATTTAGAGATTCAATTCCTTGAAGGTAGTAGGTAATAATTAATTTTCAAAATTGTGAAAATTATCGTTAATATTTTACACCGACTACTTGTAAATATTTAGTTTATTCTAACCCCCCCCCCACGTTTTACCAATATAAGTTTTTTCATTTTACTCTTTCACAGACTTTTTTGTGAATATTAACAGCATTTCCATTATAAAATTAAATAATTTTATTAGTGTTTAACGTAACTTGATTAACAAAGAAAACACAATTGCCATTATATAACATTTACAGGGCCGTATGTAAGATGAGGGGGGGGGATAAATTTGATATTTAGAGATTCAATTCCTTGAAGGTAGTAGGTAATAATTAATTTTCAAAATTGTGAAAATTATCGTTAATATTTTACACCGACTACTTGTAAATATTTAGTTTATTCTAACCCCCCCCCCACGTTTTACCAATATAAGTTTTTTCATTTTACTCTTTCACAGACTTTTTTGTGAATATTAACAGCATTTCCATTATAAAATTAAATAATTTTATTAGTGTTTAACGTAACTTGATTAACAAAGAAAACACAATTGCCATTATATAACATTTACAGGGCCGTATGTAAGATGAGGGGGGGGATAAATTTGATATTTAGAGATTCAATTCCTTGAAGGTAGTAGGTAATAATTAATATTCAAAATTGTGAAAATTATCGTTAATATTTTACACCGACTACTTGTAAATATTTAGTTTATTCTAACCCCCCCCCCCACGTTTTACCAATATAAGTTTTTTCATTTTACTCTTTCACAGACTTTTTTGTGAATATTAACAGCATTTCCATTATAAAATTAAATAATTTTATTAGTGTTTAACGTAACTTGATTAACAAAGAAAACACAATTGCCATTATATAACATTTACAGGGCCGTATGTAAGATGAGGGGGGGGATAAATTTGATATTTAGAGATTCAATTCCTTGAAGGTAGTAGGTAATAATTAATTTTCAAAATTGTGAAAATTATCGTTAATATTTTACACCGACTACTTGTAAATATTTAGTTTATTCTAACCCCCCCCCCCACGTTTTACCAATATAAGTTTTTTCATTTTACTCTTTCACAGACTTTTTTGTGAATATTAACAGCATTTCCATTATAAAATTAAATAATTTTATTAGTGTTTAACGTAACTTGATTAACAAAGAAAACACAATTGCCATTATATAACATTTACAGGGCCGTATGTAAGATGAGGGGGGGGGATAAATTTGATATTTAGAGATTCAATTCCTTGAAGGTAGTAGGTAATAATTAATTTTCAAAATTGTGAAAATTATCGTTAATATTTTACACCGACTACTTGTAAATATTTAGTTTATTCTAACCCCCCCCCCCACGTTTTACCAATATAAGTTTTTTCATTTTACTCTTTCACAGACTTTTTTGTGAATATTAACAGCATTTCCATTATAAAATTAAATAATTTTATTAGTGTTTAACGTAACTTGATTAACAAAGAAAACACAATTGCCATTATATAACATTTACAGGGCCGTATGTAAGATGAGGGGGGGAATAAATTTGATATTTAGAGATTCAATTCCTTGAAGGTAGTAGGTAATAATTAATTTTCAAAATTGTGAAAATTATCGTTAATATTTTACACCGACTACTTGTAAATATTTAGTTTATTCTAACCCCCCCCCCCCCACGTTTTACCAATATAAGTTTTTTCATTTTACTCTTTCACAGACTTTTTTGTGAATATTAAAAGCATTTCCATTATAAAATTAAATAATTTTATTAGTGTTTAACGTAACTTGATTAACAAAGAAAACACAATTGCCATTATATAACATTTACAGGGCCGTATGTAAGATGAGGGGGGGAATAAATTTGATATTTAGAGATTCAATTCCTTGAAGGTAGTAGGTAATAATTAATTTTCAAAATTGTGAAAATTATCGTTAATATTTTACACCGACTACTTGTAAATATTTAGTTTATTCTAACCCCCCCCCCCCCCACGTTTTACCAATATAAGTTTTTTCATTTTACTCTTTCACAGACTTTTTTGTGAATATTAACAGCATTTCCATTATAAAATTAAATAATTTTATTAGTGTTTAACGTAACTTGATTAACAAAGAAAACACAATTGCCATTATATAACATTTACAGGGCCGTATGTAAGATGAGGGGGGGGATAAATTTGATATTTAGAGATTCAATTCCTTGAAGGTAGTAGGTAATAATTAATTTTCAAAATTGTGAAAATTATCGTTAATATTTTACACCGACTACTTGTAAATATTTAGTTTATTCTAACCCCCCCCCCCCACGTTTTACCAATATAAGTTTTTTCATTTTACTCTTTCACAGACTTTTTTGTGAATATTAACAGCATTTCCATTATAAAATTAAATAATTTTATTAGTGTTTAACGTAACTTGATTAACAAAGAAAACACAATTGCCATTATATAACATTTACAGGGCCGTATGTAAGATGAGGGGGGGGATAAATTTGATATTTAGAGATTCAATTCCTTGAAGGTAGTAGGTAATAATTAATTTTCAAAATTGTGAAAATTATCGTTAATATTTTACACCGACTACTTGTAAATATTTAGTTTATTCTAACCCCCCCCCCCCACGTTTTACCAATATAAGTTTTTTCATTTTACTCTTTCACAGACTTTTTTGTGAATATTAACAGCATTTCCATTATAAAATTAAATAATTTTATTAGTGTTTAACGTAACTTGATTAACAAAGAAAACACAATTGCCATTATATAACATTTACAGGGCCGTATGTAAGATGAGGGGGGGGATAAATTTGATATTTAGAGATTCAATTCCTTGAAGGTAGTAGGTAATAATTAATTTTCAAAATTGTGAAAATTATCGTTAATATTTTACACCGACTACTTGTAAATATTTAGTTTATTCTAACCCCCCCCCCACGTTTTACCAATATAAGTTTTTTCATTTTACTCTTTCACAGACTTTTTTGTGAATATTAACAGCATTTCCATTATAAAATTAAATAATTTTATTAGTGTTTAACGTAACTTGATTAACAAAGAAAACACAATTGCCATTATATAACATTTACAGGGCCGTATGTAAGATGAGGGGGGGGGATAAATTTGATATTTAGAGATTCAATTCCTTGAAGGTAGTAGGTAATAATTAATTTTCAAAATTGTGAAAATTATCGTTAATATTTTACACCGACTATTTGTAAATATTTAGTTTATTCTAACCCCCCCCCCACGTTTTACCAATATAAGTTTTTTCATTTTACTCTTTCACAGACTTTTTTGTGAATAATAACAGCATTTCCATTATAAAATTAAATAATTTTATTAGTGTTTAACGTAACTTGATTAACAAAGAAAACACAATTGCCATTATATAACATTTACAGGGCCGTATGTAAGATGAGGGGGGGGATAAATTTGATATTTAGAGATTCAATTCCTTGAAGGTAGTAGGTAATAATTAATATTCAAAATTGTGAAAATTATCGTTAATATTTTACACCGACTACTTGTAAATATTTAGTTTATTCTAACCCCCCCCCCCACGTTTTACCAATATAAGTTTTTTCATTTTACTCTTTCACAGACTTTTTTGTGAATAATAACAGCATTTCCATTATAAAATTAAATAATTTTATTAGTGTTTAACGTAACTTGATTAACAAAGAAAACACAATTGCCATTATATAACATTTACAGGGCCGTATGTAAGATGAGGGGGGGGATAAATTTGATATTTAGAGATTCAATTCCTTGAAGGTAGTAGGTAATAATTAATTTTCAAAATTGTGAAAATTATCGTTAATATTTTACCCCGACTACTTGTAAATATTTAGTTTATTCTAACCCCCCCCCCCCACGTTTTACCAATATAAGTTTTTTCATTTTACTCTTTCACAGACTTTTTTGTGAATATTAACAGCATTTCCATTATAAAATTAAATAATTTTATTAGTGTTTAACGTAACTTGATTAACAAAGAAAACACAATTGCCATTATATAACATTTACAGGGCCGTATGTAAGATGAGGGGGGGGGATAAATTTGATATTTAGAGATTCAATTCCTTGAAGGTAGTAGGTAATAATTAATTTTCAAAATTGTGAAAATTATCGTTAATATTTTACACCGACTACTTGTAAATATTTAGTTTATTCTAACCCCCCCCCCACGTTTTACCAATATAAGTTTTTTCATTTTACTCTTTCACAGACTTTTTTGTGAATATTAACAGCATTTCCATTATAAAATTAAATAATTTTATTAGTGTTTAACGTAACTTGATTAACAAAGAAAACACAATTGCCATTATATAACATTTACAGGGCCGTATGTAAGATGAGGGGGGGGGATAAATTTGATATTTAGAGATTCAATTCCTTGAAGGTAGTAGGTAATAATTAATTTTCAAAATTGTGAAAATTATCGTTAATATTTTACACCGACTACTTGTAAATATTTAGTTTATTCTAACCCCCCCCCCCACGTTTTACCAATATAAGTTTTTTCATTTTACTCTTTCACAGACTTTTTTGTGAATATTAACAGCATTTCCATTATAAAATTAAATAATTTTATTAGTGTTTAACGTAACTTGATTAACAAAGAAAACACAATTGCCATTATATAACATTTACAGGGCCGTATGTAAGATGAGGGGGGGGATAAATTTGATATTTAGAGATTCAATTCCTTGAAGGTAGTAGGTAATAATTAATTTTCAAAATTGTGAAAATTATCGTTAATATTTTACACCGACTACTTGTAAATATTTAGTTTATTCTAACCCCCCCCCCACGTTTTACCAATATAAGTTTTTTCATTTTACTCTTTCACAGACTTTTTTGTGAATATTAACAGCATTTCCATTATAAAATTAAATAATTTTATTAGTGTTTAACGTAACTTGATTAACAAAGAAAACACAATTGCCATTATATAACATTTACAGGGCCGTATGTAAGATGAGGGGGGGGATAAATTTGATATTTAGAGATTCAATTCCTTGAAGGTAGTAGGTAATAATTAATTTTCAAAATTGTGAAAATTATCGTTAATATTTTACACCGACTACTTGTAAATATTTAGTTTATTCTAACCCCCCCCCCCCACGTTTTACCAATATAAGTTTTTTCATTTTACTCTTTCACAGACTTTTTTGTGAATATTAACAGCATTTCCATTATAAAATTAAATAATTTTATTAGTGTTTAACGTAACTTGATTAACAAAGAAAACACAATTGCCATTATATAACATTTACAGGGCCGTATGTAAGATGAGGGGGGGGGATAAATTTGATATTTAGAGATTCAATTCCTTGAAGGTAGTAGGTAATAATTAATTTTCAAAATTGTGAAAATTATCGTTAATATTTTACACCGACTACTTGTAAATATTTAGTTTATTCTAACCCCCCCCCCCACGTTTTACCAATATAAGTTTTTTCATTTTACTCTTTCACAGACTTTTTTGTGAATATTAACAGCATTTCCATTATAAAATTAAATAATTTTATTAGTGTTTAACGTAACTTGATTAACAAAGAAAACACAATTGCCATTATATAACATTTACAGGGCCGTATGTAAGATGAGGGGGGGGGATAAATTTGATATTTAGAGATTCAATTCCTTGAAGGTAGTAGGTAATAATTAATTTTCAAAATTGTGAAAATTATCGTTAATATTTTACACCGACTACTTGTAAATATTTAGTTTATTCTAACCCCCCCCCCCACGTTTTACCAATATAAGTTTTTTCATTTTACTCTTTCACAGACTTTTTTGTGAATATTAACAGCATTTCCATTATAAAATTAAATAATTTTATTAGTGTTTAACGTAACTTGATTAACAAAGAAAACACAATTGCCATTATATAACATTTACAGGGCCGTATGTAAGATGAGGGGGGGGATAAATTTGATATTTAGAGATTCAATTCCTTGAAGGTAGTAGGTAATAATTAATATTCAAAATTGTGAAAATTATCGTTAATATTTTACACCGACTACTTGTAAATATTTAGTTTATTCTAACCCCCCCCCCCCACGTTTTACCAATATAAGTTTTTTCATTTTACTCTTTCACAGACTTTTTTGTGAATATTAACAGCATTTCCATTATAAAATTAAATAATTTTATTAGTGTTTAACGTAACTTGATTAACAAAGAAAACACAATTGCCATTATATAACATTTACAGGGCCGTATGTAAGATGAGGGGGGGGATAAATTTGATATTTAGAGATTCAATTCCTTGAAGGTAGTAGGTAATAATTAATTTTCACAATTTTGAAAATTATCGTTAATATTTTACACCGACTACTTGTAAATATTTAGTTTATTCTAACCCCCCCCCCCCCGTTTTACCAATATAAGTTTTTTCATTTTACTCTTTCACAGACTTTTTTGTGAATATTAACAGCATTTCCATTATAAAATTAAATAATTTTATTAGTGTTTAACGTAACTTGATTAACAAAGAAAACACAATTGCCATTATATAACATTTACAGGGCCGTATGTAAGATGAGGGGGGGGGATAAATTTGATATTTAGAGATTCAATTCCTTGAAGGTAGTAGGTAATAATTAATTTTCAAAATTGTGAAAATTATCGTTAATATTTTACACCGACTACTTGTAAATATTTAGTTTATTCTAACCCCCCCCCCCACGTTTTACCAATATAAGTTTTTTCATTTTACTCTTTCACAGACTTTTTTGTGAATATTAACAGCATTTCCATTATAAAATTAAATAATTTTATTAGTGTTTAACGTAACTTGATTAACAAAGAAAACACAATTGCCATTATATAACATTTACAGGGCCGTATGTAAGATGAGGGGGGGAATAAATTTGATATTTAGAGATTCAATTCCTTGAAGGTAGTAGGTAATAATTAATTTTCAAAATTGTGAAAATTATCGTTAATATTTTACACCGACTACTTGTAAATTTTTAGTTTATTCTAACCCCCCCCCCCCCACGTTTTACCAATATAAGTTTTTTCATTTTACTCTTTCACAGACTTTTTTGTGAATATTAACAGCATTTCCATTATAAAATTAAATAATTTTATTAGTGTTTAACGTAACTTGATTAACAAAGAAAACACAATTGCCATTATATAACATTTACAGGGCCGTATGTAAGATGAGGGGGGGAATAAATTTGATATTTAGAGATTCAATTCCTTGAAGGTAGTAGGTAATAATTAATTTTCAAAATTGTGAAAATTATCGTTAATATTTTACACCGACTACTTGTAAATATTTAGTTTATTCTAACCCCCCCCCCCCCACGTTTTACCAATATAAGTTTTTTCATTTTACTCTTTCACAGACTTTTTTGTGAATATTAACAGCATTTCCATTATAAAATTAAATAATTTTATTAGTGTTTAACGTAACTTGATTAACAAAGAAAACACAATTGCCATTATATAACATTTACAGGGCCGTATGTAAGATGAGGGGGGGGATAAATTTGATATTTAGAGATTCAATTCCTTGAAGGTAGTAGGTAATAATTAATTTTCAAAATTGTGAAAATTATCGTTAATATTTTACACCGACTACTTGTAAATATTTAGTTTATTCTAACCCCCCCCCCCCCACGTTTTACCAATATAAGTTTTTTCATTTTACTCTTTCACAGACTTTTTTGTGAATATTAACAGCATTTCCATTATAAAATTAAATAATTTTATTAGTGTTTAACGTAACTTGATTAACAAAGAAAACACAATTGCCATTATATAACATTTACAGGGCCGTATGTAAGATGAGGGGGGGGATAAATTTGATATTTAGAGATTCAATTCCTTGAAGGTAGTAGGTAATAATTAATTTTCAAAATTGTGAAAATTATCGTTAATATTTTACACCGACTACTTGTAAATATTTAGTTTATTCTAACCCCCCCCCCCCCACGTTTTACCAATATAAGTTTTTTCATTTTACTCTTTCACAGACTTTTTTGTGAATATTAACAGCATTTCCATTATAAAATTAAATAATTTTATTAGTGTTTAACGTAACTTGATTAACAAAGAAAACACAATTGCCATTATATAACATTTACAGGGCCGTATGTAAGATGAGGGGGGGGATAAATTTGATATTTAGAGATTCAATTCCTTGAAGGTAGTAGGTAATAATTAATTTTCAAAATTGTGAAAATTATCGTTAATATTTTACACCGACTACTTGTAAATATTTAGTTTATTCTAACCCCCCCCCCACGTTTTACCAATATAAGTTTTTTCATTTTACTCTTTCACAGACTTTTTTGTGAATATTAACAGCATTTCCATTATAAAATTAAATAATTTTATTAGTGTTTAACGTAACTTGATTAACAAAGAAAACACAATTGCCATTATATAACATTTACAGGGCCGTATGTAAGATGAGGGGGGGGGATAAATTTGATATTTAGAGATTCAATTCCTTGAAGGTAGTAGGTAATAATTAATTTTCAAAATTGTGAAAATTATCGTTAATATTTTACACCGACTACTTGTAAATATTTAGTTTATTCTAACCCCCCCCCCCACGTTTTACCAATATAAGTTTTTTCATTTTACTCTTTCACAGACTTTTTTGTGAATATTAACAGCATTTCCATTATAAAATTAAATAATTTTATTAGTGTTTAACGTAACTTGATTAACAAAGAAAACACAATTGCCATTATATAACATTTACAGGGCCGTATGTAAGATGAGGGGGGGGATAAATTTGATATTTAGAGATTCAATTCCTTGAAGGTAGTAGGTAATAATTAATATTCAAAATTGTGAAAATTATCGTTAATATTTTACACCGACTACTTGTAAATATTTAGTTTATTCTAACCCCCCCCCCCCACGTTTTACCAATATAAGTTTTTTCATTTTACTCTTTCACAGACTTTTTTGTGAATATTAACAGCATTTCCATTATAAAATTAAATAATTTTATTAGTGTTTAACGTAACTTGATTAACAAAGAAAACACAATTGCCATTATATAACATTTACAGGGCCGTATGTAAGATGAGGGGGGGGATAAATTTGATATTTAGAGATTCAATTCCTTGAAGGTAGTAGGTAATAATTAATTTTCAAAATTGTGAAAATTATCGTTAATATTTTACACCGACTACTTGTAAATATTTAGTTTATTCTAACCCCCCCCCCCACGTTTTACCAATATAAGTTTTTTCATTTTACTCTTTCACAGACTTTTTTGTGAATATTAACAGCATTTCCATTATAAAATTAAATAATTTTATTAGTGTTTAACGTAACTTGATTAACAAAGAAAACACAATTGCCATTATATAACATTTACAGGGCCGTATGTAAGATGAGGGGGGGGGATAAATTTGATATTTAGAGATTCAATTCCTTGAAGGTAGTAGGTAATAATTAATTTTCAAAATTGTGAAAATTATCGTTAATATTTTACACCGACTACTTGTAAATATTTAGTTTATTCTAACCCCCCCCCCCACGTTTTACCAATATAAGTTTTTTCATTTTACTCTTTCACAGACTTTTTTGTGAATATTAACAGCATTTCCATTATAAAATTAAATAATTTTATTAGTGTTTAACGTAACTTGATTAACAAAGAAAACACAATTGCCATTATATAACATTTACAGGGCCGTATGTAAGATGAGGGGGGGAATAAATTTGATATTTAGAGATTCAATTCCTTGAAGGTAGTAGGTAATAATTAATTTTCAAAATTGTGAAAATTATCGTTAATATTTTACACCGACTACTTGTAAATTTTTAGTTTATTCTAACCCCCCCCCCCCCACGTTTTACCAATATAAGTTTTTTCATTTTACTCTTTCACAGACTTTTTTGTGAATATTAACAGCATTTCCATTATAAAATTAAATAATTTTATTAGTGTTTAACGTAACTTGATTAACAAAGAAAACACAATTGCCATTATATAACATTTACAGGGCCGTATGTAAGATGAGGGGGGGAATAAATTTGATATTTAGAGATTCAATTCCTTGAAGGTAGTAGGTAATAATTAATTTTCAAAATTGTGAAAATTATCGTTAATATTTTACACCGACTACTTGTAAATATTTAGTTTATTCTAACCCCCCCCCCCCCACGTTTTACCAATATAAGTTTTTTCATTTTTCTCTTTCACAGACTTTTTTGTGAATATTAACAGCATTTCCATTATAAAATTAAATAATTTTATTAGTGTTTAACGTAACTTGATTAACAAAGAAAACACAATTGCCATTATATAACATTTACAGGGCCGTATGTAAGATGAGGGGGGGAATAAATTTGATATTTAGAGATTCAATTCCTTGAAGGTAGTAGGTAATAATTAATTTTCAAAATTGTGAAAATTATCGTTAATATTTTACACCGACTACTTGTAAATATTTAGTTTATTCTAACCCCCCCCCCCACGTTTTACCAATATAAGTTTTTTCATTTTACTCTTTCACAGACTTTTTTGTGAATATTAACAGCATTTCCATTATAAAATTAAATAATTTTATTAGTGTTTAACGTAACTTGATTAACAAAGAAAACACAATTGCCATTATATAACATTTACAGGGCCGTATGTAAGATGAGGGGGGGGATAAATTTGATATTTAGAGATTCAATTCCTTGAAGGTAGTAGGTAATAATTAATTTTCAAAATTGTGAAAATTATCGTTAATATTTTACACCGACTACTTGTAAATATTTAGTTTATTCTAACCCCCCCCCCACGTTTTACCAATATAAGTTTTTTCATTTTACTCTTTCACAGACTTTTTTGTGAATATTAACAGCATTTCCATTATAAAATTAAATAATTTTATTAGTGTTTAACGTAACTTGATTAACAAAGAAAACACAATTGCCATTATATAACATTTACAGGGCCGTATGTAAGATGAGGGGGGGAATAAATTTGATATTTAGAGATTCAATTCCTTGAAGGTAGTAGGTAATAATTAATTTTCAAAATTGTGAAAATTATCGTTAATATTTTACACCGACTACTTGTAAATATTTAGTTTATTCTAACCCCCCCCCCCCCCACGTTTTACCAATATAAGTTTTTTCATTTTACTCTTTCACAGACTTTTTTGTGAATATTAACAGCATTTCCATTATAAAATTAAATAATTTTATTAGTGTTTAACGTAACTTGATTAACAAAGAAAACACAGTTGCCATTATATAACATTTACAGGGCCGTATGTAAGATGAGGGGGGGGATAAATTTGATATTTAGAGATTCAATTCCTTGAAGGTAGTAGGTAATAATTAATTTTCAAAATTGTGAAAATTATCGTTAATATTTTACACCGACTACTTGTAAATATTTAGTTTATTCAAACCCCCCCCCCCCCCCACGTTTTACCAATATAAGTTTTTTCATTTTACTCTTTCTCAGACTTTTTTGTGAATATCTCGTTCTGTGTTAAGTTTAGCTGAATTATAGTTTAAGTAAAAATTGTAGAGAATAAAATAGTGCACAAAAATGGTTCGGAACATTTTTGGGTGGTGAATGGTTTAACGTAAGGGGAAGCGGTTGAAAAATGCGATACTAATTTTATAATTGATTTCCGTTGGAATTTTATTTTTGAAAAAGAAATTTAAAAAAAAATGTAATAACGGTAACAGCATTTCCATTATAAAATTAAATAATTTTATTAGTGTTTAACGTAACTTGATTAACAAAGAAAACACAATTGCCATTATAAATAAAAAATATACCAAAAAACAAACCCCTGCATAAAACCGAAACTGTGCAAACACAGTTAGTTACATAATAAAGATCGTGTTTGCACAAGTCATATTAAAAATGTATTAATCCATTTTTGGGTAGCTGCAAACACTGGTGCGTGCAAGGGTAATTATTTCATCATTTCCACCCTAGTTTTACTCACATCAATCTCCATCATCTCCTGATCAACATGACTGAATAAAATTATTGTCCTTTTGAGATATGCAGCCTTTTCAAACAAAATTTTATAATTTTTTTTCGAATATTTTCACTAAATTTACTCGTTCCTCGATGTAGTAGTGCAATTAGCTTTCAATTTATCACCACTTGAAAATGAAAGCTCCAAGACCTTTAGTTCTACTAAAAGCTCCTACAGACCGGACGAACTGTGAGATGCAGGACTCAACTTTAATTGAAAATGACAAATCCCTCTATTGAAATGGTAATCAACTACTAGGAAATCCTATTAGGATAAACTCTGCGACTGATCGATATGTCCCATTTGTATGATAAAGATGAGCTTAAACGAAAACAGGACGGCGATAACAAAACTCACATTTTGTTTATTTTAATTATTTATTTTAAAAATCCACTCTCGGCGCCAATTTTCTTCCGCAAACTTTCTTCCGCCGACTTATTCAACAAATTTAACCTTATTAGTCGAATAAAAGCATAATGAAGTGTTGAAACAGTAATATAAACTTTTCTTATTTCGGCTTACAAAATAAAATTTTAACACCTAATTTGGAGACGCAATTTGTTCCAAGTTGAAACAACTCAAATTATAATTAGTTTTACAAGAAGTTAAAATTTTGTTTTCTCAGCTGACATTTTATTAACTATATTACGCTCACGACAACTTTATCTGTCGCCTTAACTTTATTAACTCAATTTTTTTCCCATCCCGCATCGACTTATTGGCTAAAAGACCAAATTAGACACTTCTGACACCACGTCGCTTGTGTTCCCGAAAACCCGATTTAATTAAATTAAAAATAACAAACGAAGTGTGACTTTCTTTTCGACATCTGTCGGAGGGTGGGTTATAGCATCCCCTGCTCTGCTCTGCTCGGACACTTATATAGTTAAATCAAAACAAAAAAGGAAATAAGTATTGTTCACGATCATTTAACATGTAATTTATAACTGAAATAAAATGATGGGTCCTCGCATACAATAATGTGTTTGAAATGATTGCAGCAGTTTGAATGTGAGGGTTGAAAACCGCAAGGGAATTTAGCTATACGACGCGTGGTAGGCACCACGTAAATACGTGAGCGCAACGATTCTCAATCCCTAATAACTAACTAATCGAATCTTCATAAACCTGCTTTTATATTTTTTTAATTTTACATCGAGGGAGTGAGGGGTTAAAAAGTTGCAACAAATTAATTTAAGAAAATATGAACAAGAAGTGACAAATAAGAGGTGGTTATAGGGGACCTGATAGGGGGTGGCGATTGCCACGCGACCCGTGTAACAGAGCGGAACTAAACTAAATTGAGATCGTATTAGAGCCGGAGAGGTCTTATTGCGCATATAATAGACGCTGTTTGTGCAGTTTAACCACTTCCTGAAGAGAGGCGTTCGAATTAGCATTTTAGGCGTTCTATTCTGGATTTCTCCAATTCTGTTTGTGTTTGGGATGAGGATTCCAATTTTACTTTGGATCCTGTGAGTAAATTCTCTTCTACAGGAATTGGAATATGCGAAAGAAGATATCACAAGTTTATTTTATATACTCATTTGCATAAAAATCTTACAAATTCAATTTCCTTTACGTATCTGCCGCGCTTTACTCAAAATTTACACACTTTTTATTATTTTTGATTATTACAACCCCGCAGTCATTTAAAGTCAGATTAAACTTTTAGAAAATGTAAAAATCGCTCAATTAATTCGAAATCGCACTTTTTCACTTTAAATCACTCGGATTGAATCAATAAATTACACCGATTTTAATTTTTTGAATTTCTTTAGAAATGTAACGGTTTAAGCTAAAAAATTCGTGTGATCAGTTTTATCTTTAGGATGCACCGTTTTTGTGTTATTGCTTATTGAATAAAATAATACAATTTTAATAAATTTACATTTTTTTTTGAAAATTTACGTTTTTCGTTGTATATTCTAATTTTAGGGTTGATTTGGTACAAAAAATGTATAATAATATTTTTTCTATACCGCACAGTTTTCGAGTTATGCAGTGTCGAATTAACGAAAAATTTAGTTATCGTTTTAAGATTTTGATTTTGATAAGCAATAACTCGTTAAATATGCATTTTACGGAAAATTACTACTAGATATATTTTTTAAGCTAAACAATTAGTTTTAAAATGACTTTATAAAAATTAAAATCGGTTAAGTTTTACAGAAGTTATCGATATTTGAGTCATTCAAATTGCAACAAATAATTGTTTGCATAGTAGACTTTTAATAAGCCATAACTGAAAAAATGATATTTTTACAGAAAATAATAATAAGATAATTTTTTTAGGCTGATAAATTATCTTTGTAACGAACTCAGAAAAATTAAAATCCAGTAATTTTTAAAGAAATTATGGATTTTTATTGATTTATTTTTACAATATTAATAAATTTAAAATTCTTGAAAATTTCCTTTTTTCATTGTAGTATATTTTGATTTTAACATTGATATACTACAAAAAATGTATAAGACATTTTTTCTACACCGCACAGTTTTTGAGTTATGCAGTGGCGAATTAACGAAAAATTTAGTGATCGTTTTAAGATTTTGACTTTGATAAGCAACAACTCGTTAAATATGCATTTTACGGAAAATTACTATTACATATATTTTTTAACCTAAACAATTAGTTTTAAAATGGCTTTATAAAAATTGAAATCGGTTAACTTTTACAGAAGTTATCGATTTTTGAGTCATTCAAATTGCAACAAATAATTGTTTGTATAGTAGACTTTTTAATAAGCCATAACTGAAAAAATGATATTTTTACAGAAAATAATAATTAGATAATTTTTTTAGGCTGATAAATTATCTTTGTAATGAACTCAGAAAAATTAAAATCCAGTAATTTTTAAAGAAATTATGGATTTTTATTGATTTATTTTTACAATATTAATAAATTTAAAATTTTTGAAAATTTCCTTTTTTCATTGTATATTTTGATTTTAACATTGATATACTACAAAAAATGTATAAGACATTTTTTCTACACCGCACAGTTTTTGAGTTATGCAGTGGCGAATTAACGAAAAATTTAGTGATCGTTTTAAGATTTTGACTTTGATAAGCAACAACTCGTTAAATATGCATTTTACGGAAAATTACTATTACATATATTTTTTAACCTAAACAATTAGTTTTAAAATGGCTTTATAAAAATTGAAATCGGTTAACTTTTACAGAAGTTATCGATTTTTGAGTCATTCAAATTGCAACAAATAATTGTTTGTATAGTAGACTTTTTAATAAGCCATAACTGAAAAAATGATATTTTTACAGAAAATAATAATTAGATAATTTTTTTAGGCTGATAAATTATCTTTGTAATGAACTCAGAAAAATTAAAATCCAGTAATTTTTAAAGAAATTATGGATTTTTATTGATTTATTTTTATAAATTTAAAATTTTTGAAAATTTCCATTTTTCGTTATATATTCTGATTGTACGATTAATTTACTATAAAAAATGTATAAGAACATTTTTTCTATATCGCACAGTTTTCGAGTTATAGCGGTCTCAAATTTACGAAAAATTCAGTGATAATATATTTTAGGATTTTGACTTTGATATGCAATAACGTCTAAAATACGCATTTTAGAGAAAAACACAATTAGGTATTTTATTTAACCTAAATAATTATCTTTTAAAGACTTTAGCAAAATTGAAATCGGTTAAGTTTTACAAAAGTTATCGATTTTTGAGTCATTTAAATTGCAACAAAAAATAAGATTTTTTAAATTTCTTTAGTTATGATTCCGGATATTACAATTTTAAACATTAAAACACCCAGTACATTAAAAATATGATTTATATTGCAATTCTTTTTACATACTACACAGTTTTCGAGCAAACCCATATTAAGCGAATAAATGAGACTTTTTTGATTTTAATAAGCCATAACTAATAAAATAATAGTTTTACAGTAAAACACATTTAAACAAATTTTTAGACTGATAAATTATCTTTGTAACGAATCCAAAAAAATTGAAATCCAATATTTATTAAAGAAATCATGGATTTTTTTAATATTCATTTTTACAATAAATTAATTTAATAAATTTAAACTTTTTGAAAATTACTTATTTTCCTTATATTTTCTGATTGTACGATTGATTTACTACAAAAAATGTATATGAAAATTTTTTCTACATCGCACAGTTTTCGAGTTATTGCCGACTCAAATTAACGAAAATTCAGTGATCTTTTTCAGAATTTTGATTTTGATAAGCAATAACTCACAAAATATGCATTTTAGGGAAAAATACAATTAGGAAAATTAATTAACCTAAACAATTATCTTTTAAAACACTTCATAAAAATTGAATTCGGTTAACTTTTACGGAAGTTATCGATTTTTGAGTCATTTAAATTCCAACGAATATGATTTTTTAAATCTGTTAGGTTATGTTTCCGGATATTGCAATTATATTAAATTTAATTAAAATATTAAAACATCCAGTATATTACGAATATGGTTTATATTGCAATTGTTTTTACATAGTACACAGTTTTCGAGCAAAACCACATTAAGCGAATAAATGAGAATTTTAAAAGTTTTTGATTTTAATAAGCCATAACTCATAAAATAATGATTTTATAGAACATAACATTTCAACAAATCTTTTAGGCTGATCCATTATCTTTGTAATGAACCCGAAAAAATCGAAATCCGGTATTTTTAAAGAAGTTATGGATTATTATTTTATAATTTTAAAATTTTTGAAAATGTATATTTTACACTATTTATTCTGATTTCCCGGTTGATTTAGTATAAAAAACGTATAAGAATATGTTTTCGTTACCGTACAGTTTTCGAGTTATTACAATATAGAATTAACGAAAAATTGAGTGTACTTTATAAGATTTTGACTGTGACGAGCAATAACTCGTTAAATATTCATTTTAAAGAATAAACGCATTAGATACATTATTTAAACTAAACAATTATCTTTCAAAAAACTTCAGAAAAATTGAAATCGGTTAACTTTTACAGAAGTTATCGATTTTTGAGTCATTCAAATTGCAACAAAAATTATTTTCTAAATTTGTTTGGTTATGTTTTCGGATGTTGCAGATATTGAAGCACCCAATATGTTACGAATATGATTTTTATTGCAATTGTTTTTACATAGGACCCAGTTTTCGAGCAAAACCATAATAAAGAAATTAAAAAGAATTTTATCGATTTCGAAAGATTTTTTAATTTTAACAAGGCATTTTAAAATTTTCAAAAATTAATTTTTTTGTTAACTTTTCTGATACCCCAGTTGCTATAGTTCAAAAAAATTCCTTAGTATATTTTTCTATGCCGCACAGTTTTAGAGTTATTGCAGTCTCAAATTAACGAAAATTGTAATGATCGTTTTATATAACAATAACTCGTTAAATATCCACTTTACAGAATAAGCCAATTAGACATATTATTTAATCTGAGCAGTTATCTTTCAAAAGACTTAAAAAAAATTGAAATCGGTTAATTTTTACAGAAGTTATCGATCATTGAGTCATCTAAATTGTAACAAATATGTTTTTGTTGGGTTATGTTTTCGGATATTGTAACCATAATTATTCAAACACCCTGTATATTACGAATATGATTTATACTGCAATTGTTTTTAATAGTAGGTACGGTTTTTGAGAAAATCCATGATAGTCGAATTAACAGGAATTTTATTGATTTTGAAAGATTTTTTGATTTTAATAAGCCATAACTCATAAAATTGTGGTTTTACGGAAAATAATATTTAAACAAATTTTTAAGCCTGATAAATTTTCTATATAATAAACTCGGAAAAATCGAAATCCAGTAATTTTAAAAAAAGTTCTGGAATTTTGAGCAATTTAAAGTGCATGAAATTTGAATAAAATCTTATTTTTAAGAGTTTATCAGTTATGGTTTCAAAAGTTGGGACTGTAAATATTGAAACGCTCAGTATACGAGTACTAATAAAATTACTTTCGTTATAATTTTTTTATGGTACTACACTGATTTTTTTGAGCAATATAACAATGTTGGCCGAATTAATCAGATCGACACATTTAGTCACAAATGGCGGCCAAAACAGGTTTTATCACAATATCTCCCCAACAGTTGATCCTACGGCAAAATAGTTTATATCAATCTTATAAAGGATATAATTTTCTACAAGTTTTAATTGAACTATTTTTTTTGTAACTTCAATACCTATCGAGATACAGCGCTGCAAAGTAGATCAGATTATTGAAAATTATTTATTTGGTAACTTTGATAAATAACTTCCAAAATATGTGTTTTACAGAAAAAATGAATCATAACTTTTTTTTAGCCCGATGAATTATCTTTCTAACAAGCCCAGAAAAGTCAAAATCGGTTGACTTTTATAGAAAAATGAGGTTTTTGAGCGATTCAAAGTATCCAAAAACAAAACAAAAATTGATTTTTGTTTATAGTTTGCTCTGTTAGGCTTTTATATGTTTGGACTACATTTATCAAGGATACCCAGTTTATTATTAATCATGATTTAGGTTATGTTTATTCGGCCTCCAAATGTAGAATAATTTTTTCTTAATTTTCATGTTATTTTTGAAAATGTTTTTGTTTAAACCAAAATAACTAAAAAAACAATGCACTTTACAAAAAACTGTATTCAATAAGTTTCTTTAGTTTGGTTAATTGTCTTCCTAATGAGTTTTCAAAATCTAAAATTGATTGACATTTGTAGAAGTTATGTACCATTGAGTGATTTAAATTATATCAAATCAAACAATTTTATATTTTCTAACTTTGTTTTATTAAATAACTCAAAAATTGGACGCATTACAAAAAAAAACGATTGAATGAGTTCTCTAGGTTATAAACTTATCCATACATCGAGGTCAGAAAAAGAAAAATTGGGTAAAAGTTGAGCAAGTTACGGATTTTTGAGCAAATCAAAGTGCATGAACTTTCAAAACCAAAAATAAATTTATTTTATTATGTTTATTCCGACACCCTGTACATAGTTTGCTTATAAGTAAAAAAATTGAGATGAAAAATGAGCAAAATTTAAAATACTTCAATATTGAGCGAACGATAACTCGAAAACTGTGCACCGTATAGAAAATATCCACGAGACAACTTTTTAAGCACGGAAATCTACAGTTCCAATAACCTTAAAAAAATTAAAATCGGTTAACTTTCGTATTAGAATAAGTTTATTCAAAGTGCAACAAAGCAGAGCGGTGGTTAGCGAAAAAATTATAACAAGCTATTTTTCCTTTCGAAAATCACAATTTTGCCTACCCGTTCCGCCATGTATTAAAGGTTTTATTTTGTTATTTTTAAAATCTCAAAAATAACGCTCCAATTGCCAATTAAAATTATCTCGTTATATTTTTGGTCTGCGGAATTATTGAACAGATTTTTATAATGATATTCGCTCCGATGGTAACAAACGGGAAATTGCATCAATAAAACATGAGAGTTGCAATAAAGTTGGATTCCATTGTGAAATATACAATTTGATAATTTTGAATTAAATTCTCAATTAATTTTTTATATCCGTTAGACAATAAAAATCGAAAAAATTCCATCGACCTTTGCCCTCAACGAAACCCGAAATAATTAAATATTAAGATGTTTCGGGTTGTTAAAACGGAATTGGAGGAGAAAAAAAAATTTCAACTATTTTGAGGTCGAGAAGAAAAATTGAACAAGGAAATTGGTTTAAATATTTATACGTTAAAGTTAAGGCATTTAAAATTTTCAAAGCGGACTTTCATAGAAAATTGCCCGATAAATTGATAAAGGAAGAAATAAGTGGAAAGCATTTAATAACAGACAAATTCAATAAAAAAGACAAAAGTTTGAAACAAAAGCTAATCGGGAAGTCTTTGTGTAAGATAGGAACGCCATTGGTGGTGAGTCGGGGGAAGCACGGCGTTATTTTGTATACAATATCATCGCTTCCTTATCAAGCTCGCTGCCACGTTGTTAGCGATCCCACAGGACAAATAAACACCATTGTCCTCGTAACCATGGTAAAATCATGCGACAGTTTGGAGCGTTTCAGGAACTTGTTATAGTCTCGGGACTTTATTCTTAGCTTTTACTACATTTACGTATTTTATTTTTCATAAATATTTAATAAAGTTACGCCGCACGAAATATTCTTTTAATCTTTTAACCAACAATTGCACCCCGTAATTCTGAATTTCCCTTTTTTTGGTTTACGAGCCTAATTGTTGATAAAATATTAACCTAACTTATTAAAATTTAAAATTGTTATAGCGACCCCTTTAGTGAAACGTGGTAGTTTTTGTAATGTTGACATTTCACCAATTGTTTTCGCAAATCAAACATGGCAGCTCGGGAGATCCCGCTTCTTAATTACTCTTATAACTTTTGTTTTTGCGCCAAATTGGTTTCACTCACCTCAATAATTTACTTTATCTGTAATTTATACTTAGACAGAGATCGCGTTACGCGAAACATTTTCAAATTATAATTTATTATTAGCTATGAGTCGATTTGGTGTAAGATTTCTTGATAAATTAACTTTCGGAGATGATGTCGTTAATAATGTGGTTTTACCCAATTTGGTCTTATGTTACGTACCTGTGGGGGTTAAATTCCCCTTTAGGCGCGTTATTAAAATAATGTATTACTTTTGTACCGTATATAAAAATTTGCTCTTTGTTTAACTTTCGCTTGAAGGGGGAAAATTTGAAAAAAAAATTTTATCGTGTAGTTTCAATTTATCAAAGATGACAGACAGGGTAGAACATCCCCGAGTTTATTCCTAGGGTGACTATTCGGTGTGACGAGATTGGAAATATCATCGGTCGGAAGTCGGCGGTTCAACTGCATGCTTAGAGAGTGCTTAGGAAATTTTTATAGCGTGTTTGTCTTACAAAACGAACGAAAATGCTGCCAAGTCTGATATACTCGATCCTATGTAGGCTGTGTGAGTAATTAATTACGCAATTGAATCCGCTTAAGTACGGCTTAAATAGTAAGCTTGTCTTTAATTTATTTTTTTGCAGATTTTTAGGAAATTAAGTAACACGAACAATATTCAGTGGCGAATAATCTCTTTGAACTTAAGCAGAGCTTTAATTTCACGTGATTTTAAAGTTTTACTTAGTCATCTAAAATATCAATAAGCATTACTTAATTTTATAGTCATTGTAAGCTCTTTAATTAAGTGAGAGAACTTTATTATTTACAACACTTAACGTTTAGTTTAAAAATAAGCAACGCTAAAATTTAATTTCTTAAGCCAAGTTTTGTTACCGCCGGGATACCTAAGCGTAACTTACAAATAACTTAACACATCGGAATATCATTCAGTATTCCTTGTTTTTAATAACAAATTTTGTTTCTTAGATTTTTAAGAGAGAAATTCATTATTTACAACATTTAAGTAGAGCTTAACATTTAAGTCCAAAACATAATTACCACTAAATTTGATTGAATATCTTAAGCGGAGTGGAATTATACGTAGTTTTAATTTGTTACTTAAGATTAACTTAAGATTGACATTAAGTCAGTTTCTGAGTTTTTTACTGCATATTTTTATCAAGCATATTTAAGTCTTAAAAATAAGTAATACTGAAAATGTTTTGCGGCGGAAATAAATTATAAAGTTTTCATGGGAAGTTTGGAATAAAAACGTTCTTTTTATTGGATTATTGAGCCACATAAGCATAACTTAAATAATTTGCTCTTACTTTAATAATTAATAGTACATTTATACAAATTTTAAGTTTTTGTTTTTTTTCTAGAGAATAATAATATTTACAGCGGTCAAGTGGAACTTGAAATTTAAATTTTAAAAATAAGACGGTCGCCAGCTTAGCGGTTAAGTGCGTTGCTGCTAATGCTAAATACCTGGTTCAACTCCGGGCTCAGTAAAACTTTATTCTAGCCGTCTCCCCTCGGTAGGCAATGGCAAACCACCGAGGTGTAATCTGCCTAGTACAGCCTCTCTGGAGATGAAGTGTACACTTCCCGCGGTTCGGAGCCCGCGTTAAGCAGTAGGTCCCCTATGTGTGTGATAATACTTCAAACGCACAACACATGCATAGGAGAGAGGTCGCCTACGTCTGAAATCAGGCACGGCACTTAAAGAAGAAGAAGAAAAATAAGTAACACTTAAAATATTCAGCAACGAAATAAATTCCTAGGAATTTTGTAAGCGGAGCTCGGAATTAAGAATACCTTTTATTTGTTATTTTAAAGTTATTTAATCATATTTTTTTGAACATTTTAATTTTTTGATCATTTTTAACACTAAAGTGAAGCTTAAGATCTAAGTCGTTCTTCTTCTTCTTCTAGTGACAGTACCTGACTCCAGGCGTATCCGATCTCCCTCCGAAGTCTTTCACTTTAAGGAATAGATAAGAAAGATAGTCTTAAGAAATAAGTAACACTTAAAGTATTTGGCGACAAAAATGATGTGACTGAAATTTTTAAGCGAAGCTTGTAACTTATTGTTGCTTGGTCATTTAAGCTTAGCTTAAAACGACTTGACATATTGAAATATAAATTAGTGCTATTTATATTTTATAAAACGTTTTCGCTCTTAATGTGGGAACGAAATTTATATTTATTACATTTAAGTGTTTCTTAACTTTTAGCTTAAAAATAAGTATTTAGTTGAAAAATATATCCATCAATCTGGATTCTAACTCTGGCGGATTAGCTGTGAATAGCGATTACTTTAAGTTGCGCGGAATTTCTATATATCGTGACTAATTTTAAGACCGCTACACCACCCTCCCTTCAAAGCAAAGCTTTGCAATTAAGCGTACTTGATTCATCTAAATAAATTAAAGTGTCACTAATATTTTACAAAAAGTTTACGTTTTCAGAAACTGAAAATTATTATTATTATTGTAAATTTACTATAACATTCAAGTGGCGCTTAATTAACTCTTAAGAAATAAGTAACACTTAAAGTATTCGGCGACAAAAATAATCTGATTGAAATCTTTAAGCGGAGCTTGTAATTTATATAGCATAGCTTAAAATTATTTGACACATTAGTAAATAAGTGTTACTAATTTATTATAATAATTTTTTAGTTCTGTAATTTGCGAGAGAAATTTAGATTTTTAAAACTTAAGTGGAACTCAACATTGAGTTTAAAAATAAGTAATGCTTAAAATATACAGCAACGAACAAAATTTCCTCTGTTTGTAAACTTAAACGGTTACTGTGCGGCCTTTAGGCCGCACAACATAGGCAATCGCGCACTAGAAAGTCAAGGAAACCTAGCTAGGTTCTCTATTCATTGCAGCGTTCAAAAGTGATGTCGTATTTTTTCATGAAAGTTTTGAGATTCTAACAACTTAAGTTTATTAAGTTTTGTAAATTTATTATTAACAATGCTGAACATTTAAGTCTTAAGAAGTAAGTACCACTTAAAATATTCGATAGTGGCAATAAACTTATCGAGTTTCTTAAGCTTAGCTATTAGATTATTTCTTATATTTTTTTAAATTTAAACCCTAAAAATAAGCGGAAATAATTTAATGCTTAGGTCACGTAAGCATAACTTAAAATGAATTTGCACTTATAATAGTATAAATTTATACAAACTTTAAGGTTTTGTTTTTTCTCGAGAGAATATTATTATTTACAGCATTAATGTGGCGCTTAGAATTTAAGTTTTTAAGTAAGTTACACTTAAAGTATTCAGCAACGAAATAAAACTTTGCAAATTTCTTAATGGGAACTTGGAATCAAGAGCATCTTTCATTTGTTATTTTGGACTGATTAGATGTGTTAAAATTTCAAGATATTTGTTTAATAATTTTTTTTAAATTTCAAAGTGGATTAAAGTGTAACTTAACATCTAAGTCTTTCTTCGTTTTCGAGTGCTATACCTGAACCCAGTCGTATGTGACTTCACTCCTAAGTCGCAATTTATTATTAACCTATTCTTTTTAGGGGAGCTTAGAATTAAGCGTACTTAAGTCGCATAAGTGTAACTTATAATTATTGCATAACTGATCAGTAAAATATTGTTTAATCAAACTAATTTTTTATAAAAAGTTTATAACGCTAAAATAGAGTTTAATATATAAGTCTACAGAAATAAGTAACACTTAAAATATTCGGTGGCAAAAATAATTTGATTGAAATTTTGGAGCGTAATTTGGGATTTATTGTTACTTAGTCACCTAAGCGTTGCTTAAAATGACTTGACCCATTGAAATATAAATAAGTGTTACTTAACAAATTTTAAGTTTTGGATGTTTTATAAGATGCATTTATTTAAGTTGTAAAAGGAAAAGTGTTACTAATTTTGTATGTAAATTTTAAGAGTGAGACGTGAAATTCATGAAATAAGTGACAATGACTTAATAAAACTGTTACCAACAAGTGGCGCTTTAACCGGGTATCCCCATTCAGCGTGGTGGAAGGCCGAGCTACCAAATCTAATACAAAAAAGAATAAAATTACATCTTCTTTTTTACGTTTTTTTGTATCAAATGGATTTGGACTTGGTTGTGCGGCCTACAGGCCACGCAGGGAAATTAATTTATCATTATGGACACTCAGGACAATAATTAAGTCGTGCTTTACCGATTGACATAATTAAGTACTATAGAAAGTACTGTAGAGGTTTTAAAATTAAATATGAAATATAAAAATTCCACTTAACATAAATCAATCGCATAGGAAAGCGCGCGTATTTACAGCTAATGCGCTAGGGTTCGTATATATGTAGATTGAGGAATATTCTTAATCTTGCCACATTGGTGACCCCGAAAGAACATCAAGGACGTCTATTCTAGAAATAAAATTTTTAGGAAATGTGACGCTTAATTTCTTCCTTCTCACCAATGTAATTGATAACTAAGTTATAACATTTACGAGGCTACTACGCACAACCGATATGGTTGCTAGGGAGACGGTGATGTAACGGTCCTAGAATCAGGACCTAGTCAAAGTCTCCGCAAAGGCATGGGGGGGGGCAATTAATTGTATAATAATGCAAAAATCGTACATTGTCTTTGTAATTTTAATACATTTAATCGTTTTCTCTTCGATATTGAAAAATTCATTGGGAGTAGTTACCACTTTAACCCCCCCCCCCCCCCCCGAAAGAATTAGTTTTGCTGTATAGAAGTTCCACGAAAACGGAACTAATTGCTTTGACAGAACGTCAAGGTCAAAAAAGAGAGAGAAATGTTAGCGTTACGAAAAATAGTTAAGACATCTTTTTATTGTCCGTATCGGCGTTTTCTTGACGCAAGTGATGTCGATTTCTACATTTGTACCGATTTTTATGCGCACAGAAATCAAAGTCACGAATGCCCAGTTAAATCCCGACTATCCGAGGCACGGTTATCTAATCTTTCGTGTTAACCGAGCCGAACATCCAAAATATTTTATTCGTATTATTTGAAACGGAAATGTAAAATCCGCGTTATCCAAGCCAAGCCGAGCCGAAAGTAATTATTTCGAATGAGATGACGTATCATCACGAGTATCATCACAAAACTTATGCAACGTCCTCGCAGTGCGGCCTTTAAGCCGCACAACGAAGGCAATCGCTTATTAATATAATATAGTTCGCATAATATTTTTACACATTTTTTCGAAAATTATGTGGAATCCAAGTTCACATTGGCTCGGATAATCGGTGTTCTACTGTAAATACATAGTAAAATGCGCTGCAAATTAAATTTATTATTACTAATCACAATTTTGTAATCATAACCGAGCAGTGTGTTTTTAAATTGTTCTGCTGTTAATTAGGTCATTAAGGTGAGGTTTTAATGCATATTAAAAATGTACACTATAAAATCTCGACTGGAGGCTCTAGGCAAATTTTGGACGGTTCGAATTGTTATAAAGCTTATAAAATTTCATAGAAATTAATCTGAAGGTTAATGAATTAGTTTACTTATTAATATTTATAGATTTGTATAATATTCTTGGGGCCTGAATCTTACTTTTTATATTTTTTCAGCTGCCCCTGCGCGTGTTGTATACACCTGGTTAAACAAAAGGAATGGAGGCGAATCAAAGAGGGGCGGTGCGAGATCGGAAAGCATTCTATCACAAATTGGTCAAGTAAATTTACGACATGACATAATTCCCCCTGTACTTTTTCGGCTTTGTCTCGCGGGTTGTAGGAAGAGCATCTGCTGATCATATGAAGTGTTTGACGAAGAGTGGAGGTCATAAATAGGGGAGGTGCAGAACCGGCAAAAAAAACAAGTATTCGATTACAATTTTATATCGTAACCCTTCAAGCAATTATATGGCATGACATAATCCCCCTTTACTTTTGCGGCTTTGTCTTACAGATTGTAGGAAGAGCATCTGATAACCATATGAAGTATTTGACGAAGAGTGGAGGTCACAAATAGGGGAGATGCTGAATCAATGACGAACAAGTATTAGATCACAAATTTATCTCGAAGTTTGTCAAGTAAATTTACGGCATGACATAATCCCCTCTGTACTTTTTTGGCTTTGTCTCGCGGGTTGTAGGAAGAGCATCTGCTGATCATATGAAGTGTTTGACGAAGAGTGGAGGTCATAAATAGGGGAGGTGCAGAACCGGCAAAAAAAAACAAGTATTCGATTACAATTTTATATCGTAACCCTTCAAGCAATTATATGGCATGACATAATCCCCCTTTACTTTTGCGGCTTTGTCTTACAGATTGTAGGAAGAGCATCTGATAACCATATGAAGTATTTGACGAAGAGTGGAGGTCACAAATAGGGGAGATGCAGAATCAACGACGAACAAGTATTAGATCACAAATTTATCTCGAAGTTTGTCAAGTAAATTTACGGCATGACATAATCCCCTCTGTACTTTTTTGGCTTTGTCTCGCGGGTTGTAGGAAGAGCATCTGCTGATCATATGAAGTGTTTGACGAAGAGTGGAGGTCATAAATAGGGGAGGTGCAGAACCGGCAAAAAAAACAAGTATTCGATTACAATTTTATATCGTAACCCTTCAAGCAATTATATGGCATGACATAATCCCCCCTATACTTTTTCGGCTTTGTCTCTCAGGTTGTAGGAAGAGCATCTGCTGATCAGATAAAGTGTTTGAGGAAGAGTGGAGGTCACAAATAGGGGAGGTGCGGAATCGGCCAAAAACAAGTATTCGATTACAATTTTATATCGTAACCCTTCAAGCAATTATATGGCATGACATAATCCCCCCTATACTTTTTCGGCTTTGTCTCTCAGGTTGTAGGAAGAGCATCTGCTGATCAGATAAAGTGTTTGAGGAAGAGTGGAGGTCACAAATAGGGGAGGTGCGGAATCGGCCAAAAACAAGTATTCGATTACAATTTTATATCGTAACCCTTCAAGCAATTATATGGCATGACATAATTCCCCCCTATACTTTTTCGGCTTTGTCCTACAGGCTTTGATCAAACGAAGGGTTTGACGAAGAATGGTGGTCACAAACAGGGGAGGTGCAGACTCGGTAAGGAACAAGTTTTCGATCACAAATTTATCTCATAACCTTTTAAGAAAATAAACACGGCATAACATAATCCCCCTTCATTATTTCGGTTTATTTATCAGATCAGCTGATAATCAATACAGACAGACAAAGTGTTTGACGGAGAATACGGAAGTAGATAAAAAAGATAGGCACAAGATCGGAAAAGAACAAGTATTCAATCATCACAAACTTATCTTGCAGCCTTTCAAGTAACTATAAAGCATGACATAATCCCCCTTATACTTTTCGGATTTTTTTACAGATTTTCTTTTAAATTGCGGATACGGGATTTTAGGGAACTTTTAGTATGTTACTAGCTGGCACAGTCGGCCTACCGGCCGCCTTTAGCCATCTAGACCGTGTCGGATCACGGCCTTCGGCCTCACTCCGAGGTACTAAAGGAGCCTATGTTTTGCGTAGCGTTGTAAATAACTTCTACACCAAATTTGGTTAAGATTGGTCAAATAGAAACGTAAAGCACGTGCACGCGTATTTGCATTGTCGATCGGCTGACAGTTTGACAGCATTCATGATTGTTTTTTAAGTTGATTTTGAGTAGCCTGCCTTCCTTTAAGGAATCTCGATAATCCATTTATGCGCGTCCCTATGGGACGCGCATGAATGGATTATCGAGATTCCTTAAAGGAAGGCAGGCTACTCAAAATCAATTTTCCTATCCTTTGCGAATTTTTGTACTATTTCAATACAAAAACATGTGCATGGACCTACATAATAACTGTGCCAAATTTGGTTCCGATCGGTCAAACGGTTTAGGAGTCTATAGGGAATATAATATATAACATACCGGCGCTTGTAAGTTGGACCAGGCGGTCAGGTTCTTTTTAAGCCTACCCGTAAATTGGGCCAAAAGATTATAAGGGTCCCATGTAAATTGGCCAAAAAAAGGTTCTGTAATTATTTTAATCCTTTGCCTTTTGTCCGTGTATTTTTTATTATTTTTTGATACTTATTATTTTTTGATTCAACTTTGTAAATTACATTTTTATTAAATGTTTTTAATTAATGCCGGACTATTGAAATTATTATTTATATTCCATAATATAATAAATTAATTAAAGAACAAAAGATTAATACTGGTCGCAGTTCTGAAAGGCTCTCGCACACTGAGAAAACTGCCATGGTTAATTTTTTTTATTCGATTTTTTGGGGGTGAAACGTAAAAGTTTACTGCCCCATAAATACATTTTTTTTTAAATATTACAACAAAAAAAATATTCAAATATTTCTTCTTCTTCTTCTTAATCTAGGACTACGTCCTGTACTTCCCAACTATAGTGCCTCTGTTCAAGGCACTGTTGATTCTATGAGCAGTTTGGTTTTTACATCTCAGGTAGCTTGCTAGGCTTGTCTTTCGATGTGCCTGCACCCTGTTTTTAATTGTTATGATGGCAAATCATTAACACAGGGGGACCGCCTGCTTAACGTGCCCTCCGAAACACGGAAGACGGTCAAGAAATTTTTAGACAATACCCGGAGTCGAACCGGGGCGCCTTGCGTTAGCAGTTGATCGCGCTAACGTTCAGACCATGACCGTCTTAATACAATTTGCAGTATTCAAATACAATTTTCTTAAAAATTCCAAAAACGGATGTCACATTTGTCCAACCCCTCTCCCCCTGGTCCCACTTGGTCACAATTTGTAACCCCAGTCCCTCTAAGTGTGGACGTCATTTACGGACGACTTCGAAGATAAGCAACCTAAAGAAGTTTCTGTACGGCCTGTAGGCCGCACAACCATAACTCTCTAAAAATTTTGCGTTTGTATTGACCGGGGGGTCTGGGGGGTATGGAATACCTCCTAGCTTATGGAGATCAAGACACCTATAAAAAAGCAAGAAGTTGGCTGATTTTTCGGAGTTTTTGGTCATCTATGGTCAGCATTTGGAATAATGCATTTCGTTAAAGTTTTAGCGTTTATTCTAAAGGTTATTTATTAAGTTTATTTGGAATTAAAATATTTTGGAAATAAATCAGTAAATTTATGTTTTTTTGCATAATTTTTTGATTTGAATTTTTTGAATTATTGAAATTTTTATGATGTATGTAAGAAATAGAAGAACACAGGTAACACTTAGACCGGCCCTGAAAGAATATAAGAACACAGGTAACACTTAGACCGGCCCTGACCTGACTGACCGAAGATAAAGGACATCACCACCCACTCAAGATTTTAAACCGATAAGTTGTAATACCAACTTATCAGATTAAAATAAAACCAATATACCCACTAGACATGGACTGAAGAAAAGAAGAGCAGCAGAAGTTAATCGTAGATAGTATTTTATCCTAAGAAGAGTATCGTGCCAACTATTTTAGTGTTTATTTCGATAATTAGTAAATAAAGTGATATAGTATCTTACATGTATATTTTGTGCCCTCCCATCGAAACAAGACACGAGCCGCCACTGCTTAAGTGTTGTTTATTCACCACTTTGCAACAGCGGGTATCTACAAATACTTTTGAAATAAATAAGAACAATTTAAAACTAGAGGGGGGGGGGGGTCACGAAAATGGTCTTTTGTTTCCGGAAATGTTTTGGGTGGATTGTTTGCACATTATGACGAAACATAAATGTATGAACGCACGGTATAGAGAATATTAATTTCGATAGAAACGAGATGGTCATAGGTTGGTGGTTAAGTGGCGAGTACCTGCTGGTTTGACTCAAAGTTCGGCTACACAGGAAATTTTTTTAAAATAAAAGTGTACCTTCTCTGGTTAGGAGTTCACGTAATTGTAGGGACTGTAGGTCCCCTAAGTGTGTAATAACACTTCCATAAGTGAAATCATTCTTGTAGTGAATGCTTCGGGTAGTATCGACAGTCGGTCGAAAAAATAGTCGGTCCGTTAAAAGTCGGTCGGTTGAAAGTCGGTCCGTTGAAAGTCGCTCGAAAAAATAGTCGGTCCGTTAAAAGTCGGTCGGTTGAAAGTCGGTCCAGTGGACGGGAACCCGTAAAAGTTTACTGCCCCATACCGCTACTATACTTTTTAATGCTATTTCAAGGTTCTCTAAGTTCCCGGTTTCTTTTATCCCGGTTTTCTTGATGGAAGGCGCTTCTAGTATGTTTAGCCCAGTAAACCAGAGTCAAAACCGCTCTGGAGGGGTGCAGCGCGGAGCGGAGCGGCGCCCCGGAAGGGTAGGTTTTGACGATGATGGATAACCCTCCTAATCGAATGCACACCTCAAAAATCGGAAAAAACACCTAAATTTACGTACTTTCAAAACTCAATTTTGGGGTTGTTTTTAAGGATTTCTCGAAAAATATTTTTTCTATAGACTATATTAACCATGTTCTTTAGTGTGTAGCACATGAAAATTTTTTTCTTACTTGCGTTTTGCGATACTTAATATATACAATTGAATATTATTTAATGGCTTTACCTTTAAGCTGCCCACGCCGACCGCTGGCCCAAATTACGGGTTTTCTTAAGCTACCCACCAAAATAATTTTAAAATACATTGACCGCTGGCCCAACTTACATGCGTCCTAACATACATACACATACATCCATTTTTATATAATATATAGATTTACATGGTTAAAATGAGGTAGTCGACACGAACAGGATTACTTTTAGTTTAAACTGACTGCGTTAAGAGCGCGCTGCGGAAAGAGAGAGAGGGAATGATGTTGAAAGAAGCCTATAATCTTTTGTACAAATTTAAAAAACTAAACGTCGTATCAATGTAATTCTTTTTTTATATTAATAAGAAAAGACCATTAAAGGCAATAACCAATTTTGAGCGCTTTAAATTAAAAGTAAATAGGTTAATTTAATTTATGAAAAAGGACAATTTTGAATTTTTATGTCAACCGATCTTAATGAAACTTCGTTATTGCCTTCTGCAGATCATTATAAGGACAAAACCTGATTTTGAAGCGATTTCATCATCAATTATAGAAAACTTATACAAAACTTGTAAATCAAAAAGTGCCCTTAGTGGAGTTTTAAACTATATAAAATCAACTTAATGCACAAAGGGTTCAAGGGTTCCCTTAGATATGACGCAAATAATTTTTTTAAATTTTTTAAATCTCTACAAAAGATTAGAGGCTTCTTTCAACATCATATCTACTGCTTCCCTCTCTCTCTTTCCGCAGCGCGCTCTTAAGTGTGACAATGAGGGAACCCTCAGTAGCATAGAAGCGATGCATCGCTCCGAGCCCATCCATCAAATGTTGCTTAACATAAAATTAAAAATTTAAATTTGCGTGGTCAAAAGAAAACGCTATCCAATTTTCTAACCCATAAACCGTAATGTCATTTAAAATTCTGCAATTATAATATAAATAGGTGTCATTACAGCGCTAATAACGAAACACAATCGTTTAGTGCTGGTCCTGCCCCGAGGGTGCCATGTACGTAATTTATTAATAGATGGTATTAGAGCCACCATGCGTATGTCATTTATTTCGCTCATTGTTACACCAAACAAAGAATAGGGAACGACCTTATTACAAAATTGCACATGACTTTATGTATCACATAATATTACTGCAATTCGATACGATTACGAAACACGGATTACCTATTCGACGTTTCCATTCATGCGATTCCTCGGTCGGAACATTAATTTTTTTTTCCTCTTTGAACCGAAACTTTGTTATTACGATCCACCAATTTGAGTCCTTAAACAAAAAAAAACTCCTAAATAATAAATGAGTTTTCTCGTCGGATTTAAAAATAAGCGACTTCTTTAACACTAAAATTTCAATCAAAAACTTATGAAACGCATGTTGGTTCACACATCAATCCTGAAGGATCAGCCACTAATCTTTTAGCAAGGACAAAAACAATCGAAAGGGGACTTTCCCTAATCTACTAAGTCTTTAGATTACAATGTCTGCTTGGATGTGACTAACGGCAAATAAAAAAAAAGCGAATTTCAACCAAATGGCTTCGCTGATGTGGCGGCTGAAAATTATTTGACGATAATAAGTGCAACAAAAGTTACCTGAAGCTTAAACAGTATTCGGGGAGATGAACACGAGAGGTGAATAAGGTTGACTGGAGAATGATTGCAACGCGGTTGGTTACATCTCAACTGATCCGAGAGAAAATAACGACGGAGGGACTTTTGCACACAGGTGCTTCCGTTAACCAGGTATGTCTACGTAGGTGTAAGGGTGAATTCCACGTCTTGCTTCGGCTTTGCCACACTCACTGATCACGAAATCATCGAAATTAGAATAATGAACGACAACTTGGTCGATGGATGTTTGATTGTTAATCTCAGGGGCGGACTGGCGCTCAAATAACTATGGGATCCGATTTTTATAACCTTTTTTATGTTTAACCAGCAGCATCACAAAAAGTAAGCAATATCTCGAAAAATATATTAAATAATATTTTGTAGCCTTAGAAATTATCTGTCCAAAAACATCGGAAAACTTAAAATCGGTTAAGTCTTCTAGAAGTTATCGCTGTTAAGGTGGTTCAAGCTGTTGATAATTAATTATGAGGTGTTTTGTTCAAATGATTACATTTTTTTATCTTTAACTTATAATAGATAACAAAATAATAGTTTGAAGTAAAAATATTCTTGACATAGTTTTTAGCTTAAGAAGTTATCTTTCTAATGAGCTATTAAAATTTAAAATTGGTTTAGTTTTGTAGAAGTTCTTGTTATTTGAGCTATAAATTTTAGCATAAACTTAGCTAAACGTATTTATAATATTTAAATTGTAATTGTATGTACTTAAGTGCGTGGCGGCTGGTGCGGGGAGGGCGACGGGGTGCCGCTCGCCTAAAATGGAATAGCCATACAAAATAAAAAATTATATTTTTTATGCGCGTGCTCCGCTTGAATCACTTAACGATATCGCTTGGAATTTTAGGAATCCACCCCTCATTGTTGCAAACCACGAATCTCCACTGATAAGCGGTTAGTTAAACAACCCCATCCAAGGTAATAGATTCGCGAAATTAAATTATTTTACACCCCCCCTCCCGCATTTAAATCGGAATAAACAAATCTGGTTCGTTGTAACACTGGTGCTCTACTGCAACATTAGAAAAAATACCTAAGGTTACTTTTTTATTAGACTACTTTGTGTGTCTATAACGCTAAATTAATTCGTCAGTTCCCGCTCCAGTAAGGCCTGCAGGCCGCACAACCACGGAAATCATGTTCTAAATGGCTCGCAAGCGGGTTTTATATCTTCATTAATTATTTTTATATGAAATACTTTTTCATTTATTGATTACGTTTCCACCAGTGCAAAGGCCCCACTTAACCATTTTCAGGTTGGTAACTAAAAAATAAACAATGAAAGAAGTTTTATTTTAAGGCCGCCCTGATTCATGATTGCCTAGGTTGTGCGGCCTAAAGGCCGCACTGACCGAACGGATCGTCATCGTCAGCTCAATTACTGGGTACTGGGTGGACTCCCGCGTTCATATAAATACCTGATAACAACGTCAGCTTTCTTTGCAATTACGGAAAAAAACATTGAAAAAACACTGATCAATGGTAAACACGTTCTTCTATCCTAAACAAAAAATAACAGCTATTCAAAAATAATAATTTTGCCAATCTAAACACTAAGATTAAGAAGAGGTCGTCTATAAAGGACGTCCACAAATTTTTCCGATTTTTCAACCCCCCCGTCCCCAACCCACCTTGACACAGTTGGTAACAATTTTCGGACCCCCTTATTTGATCGAACTTGCCACGACATTGTGAATTTAAGGAGTAAATACATTTTTTTAAATATTGCAACAAAAGAAATATTCAAACACAATTTTCTTAGAAATCTCAAAAATGGATGTCACATTTGTCCAACCCCGTCTCACTTGGTCACAATTTGTAACCTCCCCTCCTCCCTAGGCGTGGACGTGAACCTAAAAAAGTTTCTGTGCGGCCTTTTGCACAACGATAACCTTCTAGTAGCATATATTCTAAAAGGTTTGCGGCTTATGGAGATCAGGATGCCGACAAAAATGAAGGGCAATAACATTTTCAAAGAAACGCAAGAAGTTGGCTGATTTTTCGGGGTTTTTGGTCATCTATGGTCAGCATTTGGAATAATGCATTTCGTTCAAGTTAGCGTTTATTCTAAAGGTTATCGATTAAGTTTCTTTGGAAGTAAAATGTTTTGGAAATAAATCAGTAAGTTTATGTTTTTCTTTCTAAGAAAAGAAAATTTCTTAAAATAAAAGTGTACCTTCTCTGGTTAGGAGTTCACGTAACTGTAGGGACTGTAGGTCCCCTAAGTGTGTAATAACACTTCCATAACCCTTAGATTGTTATCTTTACTTTGACTAAAGGACTTAGAGGGTTTATTAAAGGTATTAATGGAAAGAATGGGCAGATTTTTTTAGTACAACTTCTTTCCGTGTAATTAAATAATGAACTTCAAATTAAATTAAGCGCGTTGCGTCACAGGTATTGATCGCAGGAATGATGATCTTAACACTTGTGATATCAGGAGATTCATTTAATTTTAATTTCATTATTAAATTACATGGAAATGAGTTGCCCTAAAAAATCTAAACATGTCACAAGGATCTTCTTCTTACGTCAGGTCTGAGACCTGTGTTTTACTAATTTCCTCAAATTATTATTGTGAGCATAATTATTGGTTTTACATTTAAGTTGGCCTTCGATATCCCTGTACCCTATTTTTATTGTTATGAAAGCAAATCAGGGACCGACGGCTTTACGTGCCATCCAAAGCACGGAGACGGTCAAGAAATTTTAAAGTTAGGAAAACCCTACGTTAATCGCGCCAACACTATCGGCAGCCACGATGGTGGTCGTAGCCTAAGGGACACATTTTTGTAAAAAAAAACAACAATGGCGTTTCTAGTTTACAAATAAGCGACGTGAGCAGATCAAGAGAATTCAACTAGGTTATTAGCGGCTTGCACTTGGATGGGTGATCGTCTGGTGACCGATTTAAAGGATACCACTTGTTGCGTCTTTCCTACCAATTCACACTTGGTCAGCGTTGTAGGGGTGGTCCAGAAACCCTTCTCTAATATTCTCCAACGGTAGGTCTAATGCTAAAACTTTTCGCGGACGTAGGTTCGGTATTCCATGTGCCAAAACAATTTCAAAAACTTTAAATTTTACAAGAAAATTCGAAGAAGCTAAACAATTTTGAAAATCATCCTCCAATTGCGGCCTTCAAGCCGCACAACTTTGGAAATCACGCCCTAAATGTTATAATTACTTTTCCACCATTGTTGTGTTTGTGTGGGCGTGTTTTTGACGATTCCAGCTGATTTTTTTTTAAATTTTTAATATTTTGTAATTTTATTCAATATAATAAGTTTAAGGAATGAGCGGGAGTGAGAGCGTATTTTTTGACGAGGTGAAAGTTTGTTAGCGCTGATTTTTGCATTTTTGTCCTGAACATCTTTTATAAAAGTAAGGAAAATATAAGAGTAATTTGTTACAACGGCATATTGCGGATTTGTTTGGCTTCCATTGTAAGTAGAAATATTAAATTTGGGATGATTTAATACTTCAGTTAATTCTTTTCAGGATTTGCGATTAACGACCATAAGTGACATCCGCCATATTATGCCTAGAAATAACTGTTTCATTGCCAACTGTCGAACATTTTTGTTTACCATTAAGTTGATGCACCTTTAGAAACCCATTAGTAATAACGTAATAAGTTAGTTTTATTGTGGAGACAGCCGGCCGACTGGTTCATCGTATGCAACTACGTTTTGTTTTTTTTGTGAGGTCAACAGTTACCAGTTTTGTGTTCAAGAAAAACAACAACCCTTTCTTGTTTCATTACGTGTTGGTTTTGGCTACAATCTAATTAAAGGACCCGCATTGTCAGCTGGAAAAGGTCGTGTGAACGCTGAATGCATTCTAGGTTTGAAGCTATTTATTATTTTATTTTCTCGGTATTTCTTCAGCTGTCAACTTGCGATGTTGTTATGTCGTGCCCTTATTATCCCCCCTTTCGGGCCTTTGTTCTTCGTTCGGCTTAAATGGGAAAAACCACTTCAGCCTACTATCGATGTTCTTGTGCCCTTTCGGTACTTTTTGCTTCTTTCGGATAGAGTGGGAGTACCGTTTCCGCCTTGTCGTCGATAAGGGTATGTATTCTTCGTGTCTTCATGACCTGAACCCAGAGCTGCTTCGATGACCTTCTCGTCGTCCAGCTTGGTACGGATGATCTCAGATAAAGCATCAGCAACTCTGTCCCAATCATCCTTTGACGATAGAATTCTCGTCGTTTGAAGCGGTGATGGAGGTAGGAGTTAAAGCACCCGCGTCCCGTCAAGGCTTGGGTAACTTCGTAGCTCACTTCACCGTGGCTTCTCTCGACCCAAGGTTTGACGTCTGGAATAAGGAGTCTCATCCAGGCTCCTTTCTCCCCATGGGACCATCGTTGTTGCCACGCTTCGAGGAGGACTCTTCTGCTCGCTGGTTTTTTTATCCGAATTGCAGTGGTTTCGTACTCTTTCCTCCGCCATGACGTGGTTCAGATGTTCAACTTACGTTGCACTTTCTCGTACTTCCATAGCACTTATCCAAACTGGAGCAGCATACAACAGTATGGAGTGGGTCACTGAGGCCAATATCTTCCGCTTTGCTGACCTAGGCCGCCGACTTTCGGCATCAGCCTAATCCTAAACTACCTGGAATGGTGCAACTTTGCACAGGCGTAGGTTCGGTATTCCATGTGCCAAAAAAATTGCAAAGCTTTAAATTTCAGAAGAAAGACCGAAGTATCCAATCACGTACTAGATGGATACTTTATTATAATATTACAATTGTTATTATGCCATTGTTACTATTTTGAAAAATGGCCCGTCACTCTGGACGGATGTTTTCTATTTTGAACCGTTATTTAATATTTAGTAATTTTATTCATACCTACTACAATTGCTTTGTTTTCATGTGTTTAATTTAATGAGTTTAAGGGACGAGTGGATGCTACACCCATAATTATGTATTAGAGTCTTTGTATAACGCAATTACCGTCAGTTAATTTGAGTTTTGATATCAAATAGTGGGTATCTTTTAACATCTGCGTATCAAATAACCACAATCTTTAGTATAACTGACACGGAACCAATTTATCGAGTGACATGTTGTCCCTATGGGTCGAGTCTAAAATATGACGCGACGACAATATTACACGAGGGACTTCATTAATGCCCTGTAAAGTGTCGGCCAAATAAAATTAATAGTGATCTTCCCTTAACGGATCGGCTAAACCGCGACAATTCTTACCATACATCAGATAATCGTTTCTATTGTAACTTGTTTGTTAGTACCCTCGTTATGCTATCGAGATCGATAAAAGTTTTTATTGATTGTAAAGAATCTTGTAGCCGTATTAGGAGAGATGAGATATTGTGTTCGTTTTAATAAGTCTGATGATGATGACGATATAGTAGTAATAAAATCGAAACGTGTTAAATAATAAAATAAAATTTTATAAATTCAAATAAAAGCAAGCAGTTGGTATGCACAACACTTTCGTGTTTTCAATATTGAAAGGATACTTTGAAAAACAACTTTTGGGTAATGGAGCGCTTGATTTTCCTCCATTTCCCTGAATTTTAAGTTATTTTCGCGCGTGTAAATTTAAATCCTGAGTGGTTCGTTTTTGTTTATTATTTATAGCACACAAGTCCCGAACAACATACCCGGTGTTGCAATATTAGAAATAATTCTTAATGGCCAGCTTACGTATTTGATGCACTGAATATTCAAGATATGGTAATCGGAAGCCATTTAGCACATGCTGCTTGAAAATGCAAAGTGTAATATGAACTAAATAATGCAGAAAGTCGTCGGTATAACGATACTGTATTACGGTATCAAACATGAGAACAGCAGAAATGGCACCTGCGAGAATATCCTTCTCAATTATTCAGCAATAAAGCGCTGCCACTGCCCTAAACTCTGCACAAAATGAATAGGCTCGCATGACTCAACGTTCAACTCTTGCAAACATTTTCTCGCCAGCATTATTTCAATTGTTTTTAATTTTTAAGTAGCACTCTTCTGTTCAATTAACTCCATTGATTATCGAAACAATCTTTTCTTAATTCCGTGAGAACACTCGAATCTGTTTTAAATCTTAGCTCCGGTTAACCAGAAGCGGACTCGCTGTGATTCTACGCAATTCGGATTTCTGTCTTTTCAGGGCCGATTTAATATTACATTAAATAGTCTTTCAGTAATTTATCTTAGCTGTTACATAGTAATCTTCCACGTGTCAGCGTAGCAGTTTTTATCAGTGGCGGTTGGCACAGAGAGGGCAACGGGGCGCCGCCCTCCCAAAACAAAGTAGCAATTCATAAATTCGAATAATTTAATTATTTACGAATAATTCCATGCGAAAAGTATTCGTAGACGAATACTTCGAAGGATTCGATCCTTCATTCGTATGCGAAGTGACGAAGTTTCGTATGCGAATCAATTCGAGTGAGTTCGAGAATAGGGCCCCTGATCTACACCTCCACATGGGACTAGACGGGCAACATCATTTTGACTCTTGATCTATGTTTTTTAAATATCGTTTTGGATGTGGATTTATGTATCGACCCTTATGTATTGCCATTTTAGAAAATGACAGAAAAATTCACATGTTTTAAATGTTTTTCAAAACAGTTGATTTATGAAATTAAATTGATTTAAGCCCCCCCCTTCTCGTTATTTCTCGTTAAAGAACTAAAAAATTGCAACAAAACTTGAATTACTAAATTTTTTTAAATTTCTACTATTATTTTGAAACCAAGTGGATTCAAAATTGTGGTCAAGTCAACAGAAAACTTTCCTAAATTAAGAAAAAATTGGGGACGGTCCCCTAACCCTGGTCACCCCCAAAAAAATTTAAAATTTTCCTATAGCAAAGAGGAAGGTCATAACATTTCGAGAAAAATCAATTTGAAAGTACGTAAATTTAGCGAATTTTTCTTCGATTTTTTGGGTGTGCATTCGATAGGGAGGTTTATCCATCGTCAAAACCTACCCTTTCGGGGCGCCGCTGCGCACCCCTCCAGGACGGTTTTGACTCTGGTTACTCTGCTAAACATACGAAAAGGCGCCTCCCATAAAAAAAACCGGGATAAATGAAACCGGGAGCTTAGAGACCCTTGAAATAGTATTAAAAAGTATAGTTGCGGTATGGGGCAGTAAACTATTACGTTTCACCCCCAAAAAATCGCGTAAAAACAAAAAATAATCGATGTTACATGTACGAGAGACGAGCTGCATCTGCCGGTGCGAAATACTCTAAGTGTTAGGGTCATTATAACTGCACGGACTGTCAACAGAATGAGCGACGCGCGGGAATCTCGTTAATTTTACATGTAAATTTACAAACTTCAAAATCGATTAACTCAAAATTTTGATAATACCTTCTCAAGTTTAAATTATATCAGTAAACTATATAAACCTTCCTCTTTGCAATAGGAAATTTTCAATTTATTTGGAGCGGCCAGGGTTAGGGGACCGTACCCAGGAATTTGTTTTAAAAGTCAAATTTTATGTCGGAAAAGTTAAAATTTCTACAGGATTTTTGTTTCACGTTATATTTTTAAATATACGAAAAAGTGAAAAATTTTATTTCAAATCGTCTCCCCCCCCCCCCCAATTATAGCAAACCATAAGTCGCCGTTGACGACAAGGTTAGTTATAGTCAACCTCCAATGGCAGTACATTTATTAAATTAAATTGATTTAACCCCCCCCCCCAATCAGAAGAAACATAATATGATGCTACCACCTTAGGTGGTTTCCGCAAACAAGGGCGCAAACAGGGGTAGGGGGTTTAAAGGTGTAATTACCTTTAAGGTTTTATTATAATAGAGGATTTTATACAAAAGTCAAAATAGAAAATTTATTAATTGTTGTAACAGGGGATAGCCGAGCAAAGAGTTTTCTGATTCACAGAATCAGTTTGTGCATTCAACGAGGAAATGCTGCATCGGTTCTAAGATCGATGCCCACAGTAGCGATCATGGACTAATTCTTACAACTTACGGGTTAAGTTTTGCACTTGCTATTTGAAAAAAGTGAAAATTTTAACAGGATGTTTGATTCACGATATCTTTTTAAAATGCTTACATAATTTAGAAATTGAAGTGGATTCAAAATTCTGTCAAAACTAACGGAAAATGTCGCAAGTTTGGGAGCATTTATAATATAAATTTAAATTTTGTGTTAAGAAACCAAAAAAACCCGAAAAATTATAGGTTATTACAGTTTTCTTAAGAACATTTTCATTATATTATTGGAATTCAAGAGGTTTCAAAATTCCGTAAAATCACAAAGATTTTATACAAAAGTCAAAATAGAAAATAGTTATTTCAAAAATATTATTAAGAAATTTGTTTAAAAAATTTTGTTTTACGTCGGAAGTGAAGTGAAAATCTCTTCACGATTTACATAATTTTGAAGTTGAAGTGGATTCAAAATTCTGCCAAATAACAGAAAATGTCTTAAATTAGGGTCAATTCTTAATATAAATTTTAATATCGCGTTAAGAGCGCGCTGCGGAAAGAGAGAGAGGAAAGCAGTAGATATGATGTTGAAAGAAGCCTCTAATCTTTTGTAGAGATTTAAAAAATTTAAAAAAATTATTTGCGCCATATCTAAGCGAACCCTTGAACCCTTTGTGCATTAAGTTGATTTTATATAGTTTAAAACTCCACTAAGGGCACTTTTTGATTTACAAGTTTTGTACAAGTTTTCTATAATTGATTATGAAATCGCTTCAAAATCAGGTTTTGTCCTTATAATGATCTGCAGAAGGCAATAACGAAGTTTCATTAAGATTGGTTGTCATAAAAATTCAAAATTGTCCTTTTTCATAAATTAAATTAACCTATTTACTTTTAATTTAAAGCGCTCAAAATTGGTTATTGCCTTCAATAGTCTTTCCTTATTAATATAAAAAAAGAATTACATTGATACGACGTTTAGTTTTTTAAATTTGTACAAAAGATTAGAGGCTTCTTTCAACATCATTCCCTCTCTCTCTTTCCGCAGCGCGCTCTTAAGGAAAGAAAAAATCCAAAGAATTTCGGGTTTTTACAGTTTCCTCTAGAACATTTTCGTTATCTTGGAATTGAAGAGGTTTCAAAATTTTGTAAAATCAAAACGAGGATTTTATACAAAAGTCGAAATAGACAATATTCCAAAAAGATTGTTAAGGAATTTACGCCGAAAAAGTGAACATTGCTATAAGATTTTTGATTCACGATATCTTTTTAAAAAGCTTACATAATTTTGAAGTTGAAGATTCAAAAGATTCAAAAGATGAAGATTCCAAATTCTGCCAAAAAACAGAAAATGTCTTAAATTAGGGTCAATTCTTAATATAAATTTTAATATCGCGTTAAGGTAATAAAAAATCCAAAGAATTTTGGGTTATTACAGTTTCCTTTGGAACATTTTCATTATATTGGAATTCAAGACGTTTCAAATTTCTGTAAAATCAAAACAAGGATTTTATGCAAAAGTAAAAATATAAATTTTTCAAAAATTGTATTAAGAAAGTTGTTTGGAAAATAAAGTTTAACGTCGGAAAAGTGAAAATTTCTATAGGAATTTTGATTCACAATATCGTTTTAAAATTCATACATCATTTTGAAGTTGAAGTGGATTCAAAATCTGCTAAATAACAGAAAATGTCATAAACTACGGACAATTTTTAATATAAATTTAAATTTGGCGTTAAGGAAGAAACAAATCCAAAGAACAGTTTTTAAGAACATTTTTATTAAATTGGAATTCAAAAGGTTTCAAATTTCTCTGACATCAAAACGAGGATTTTATACAAAAGCCAAAATAGAAAATATTCCAAAAATAAAATTTTTGGAAATTTGTTTAGAAAATCAAGTTTTACGTCGGAAAACTGGCAATTTTTACAGGATTTTTGATTCATCACGATATTATTTTAAATCGCTTACAGAATTATGAATTTGAAGTGGATCCAATACGATTCCAAGTTTTGGAATTGCAGTGGATTCAAAATTGTAGTCAATAGTTAAAAGTCCAGTCGATAGAAAACTTAATTTTCAAGAGTTAAGTTTTACGTCAAAAAATCTTTGCATGAAAATTTCAAAGGAATTCTTGATTTTAAAATTATATTTGCTTTTCAAGTCGATTGAGAATTTTGAGAAAATCAACAGAAAATGTAACAAATTAAAACTAAATTTAAATTTCTCATTAAAGAACTAAAACGTCCTAATAAAATTTGAATTACTAAACTTTTTAAAATTTCTTCTGTATTTTGGAATCCATTTCAAAGTGAAGTTTTACGTCAGATAAGTGAAAATTTTTACAGGATTTTTGATTCGCGATATCTTTCTAAATCGTTTACAGAATTTTGAAGTTGCAATGAATTCAAAAATCCGGGAAAACTAATAGAAAATGTGACAAAGTTTTGAGAATTTTTAATGTTAATTTAAATTTCATGTTCTTGATTTTTGAAATTATTTTTAACGGTTTGCATAATTTTAGTTTTGAAGTGGATACAAAATTTAGAGAAAATCCACAGAAAATGTAACAAATTAAAACAAAATAGAAATTTCTCGTTAAAGAACTAAAAAATCCTAATAAAATTTGGTTTACTCAAGTTTTTAAAATTCTCTCTATTATTTTGGAATCCAAGTGGATTCAAAATTGTGATCAAGTCAATAAAAAACTGTTCAAAATTAAGAAAAAATTTTGTTTTGAAAGTCAAGTTTTACGTTAGATAATCGTTTACAGAATTTTGAAGTTGAAGTGGATTCAAAATTCTGGGAAAACTAACAGAAAATGTGGCAAAGTTTTGAGAATTTTTAATATTAATTTAAATTTCACGTTTAGGAATCAAAAAAATTCAAAGTATTTTGAGTTATTACAGTTTTTTTTTAGAATATTTTCATTATATTAACCTGCAAGAGTTTTCAAAATTTTGTAAAATGAACGATCAACACGACGATTTTATTCTAAAGTCTAAATCGAAAATATTTAAAAAAATTATTAAGAAATTTGTTATGAAAATCAAATTTCAAGTCGGAAAAGTGAAAGTTTTAAGCGGATTGTTGATTCACAACATTTTTTTGAATCGCTTACAAAATTTTGAAGTTGAAATGGATTCAAAATTCTGTCAAAACTAAGTAACAGAAAATGTCACAAATTTGGGAGAATTCTTAATACAAAATTAAATTTCGCGTTAAGGAACCAAAATATTCCAAGAATTTTAGGTGCTACAGTTTTTTTTAGGGTATTTTCATTATATTGAAATTTAAGAGATTTTAAAATTTTGAAAAAGTTCTTGTAAATAACATTAAAAGTTAAAATAGCAAATATTCAAAAAATTACTAAGAAACTTGGGGTACGGTCCCCTAACCCTGGCCGCTCCAAATAAATTGAAAATTTCCTATTGCAAAGAGGAAGGTTTATATAGTTTACTGATATAATTTAAACTTGAGAAGGTATTATCAAAATTTTGAGTAAATCGAATTTGAAGTTTGCAAATTTACATGTAAAATTAACTATAATATTTCGCACCGGCAGATGCAGCTCGTCTCTCGTACATGTAACATCGATTATTTTTTGTTCTTCGCGATTTTTTGGGGGTGAAACGTAATAGTTTACTGCCCCATACCGCAACTATACTTTTTAATGCTATTTCAAGGGTCTCTAAGCTCCCGGTTTCATTTATCCCGGTTTTTTTGATGGGAGGCACCTTCTCGTATGTTTAGCAGAGTAACCAGAGTCAAAACCGTCCTGGAGGGGTGCGCAGCGGCGCCCCGAAAGGGTAGGTTTTGACGATGGATAAACCTCCCTATCGAATGCACACCCAAAAAATCGAAGAAAAATTCGCTAAATTTACGTACTTTCAAATTGATTTTTCTCGAAATGTTATGACCTTCCTCTTTGCTATAGGAAAATTTTAAATTTTTTTGGGGTGACCAGGGTTAGGGGACCGTCCCCAATTTTTTCTTAATTTAGGAAAGTTTTCTGTTGACTTGACCACAATTTTGAATCCACTTGGTTTCAAAATAATAGTAGAAATTTAAAAAAATTTAGTAATTCAAGTTTTGTTGCAATTTTTTAGTTCTTTAACGAGAAATAACGAGAGGGGGGGGGCTTAAATCAATTTAATTTCATAAATCAACTGTTTTGAAAAACATTTAAAACATGTGAATTTTTCTGTCATTTTCTAAAATGGCAATACATAAGGGTCGATACATAAATCCACATCCAAAACGATATTTAAAAAACATAGATCAAGAGTCAAAATGATGTTGCCCGTCTAGTCCCATGTGGAGGTGTAGATCAGGGGCCCTATTCTCGAACTCACTCGAATTGATTCGCATACGAAACTTCGTCACTTCGCATACGAATGAAGGATCGAATCCTTCGAAGTATTCGTCTACGAATACTTTTCGCATGGAATTATTCGTAAATAATTAAATTATTCGAATTTATGAATTGCTACTTTGTTTTGGGAGGGCGGCGCCCCGTTGCCCTCTCTGTGCCAACCGCCACTGATAAAAACTGCTACGCTGACACGTGGAAGATTACTATGTAACAGCTAAGATAAATTACTGAAAGACTATTTAATGTAATATTAAATCGGCCCTGAAAAGACAGAAATCCGAATTGCGTAGAATCACAGCGAGTCCGCTTCTGGTTAACCGGAGCTAAGATTTAAAACAGATTCGAGTGTTCTCACGGAATTAAGAAAAGATTGTTTCGATAATCAATGGAGTTAATTGAACAGAATTAAACCTCCCTACCGAATGCACACCCCAAAAATCGAAGAAAAATTCCCTAAATTTACGTACTTTCAAATTGATTTTTCTCGAAATTTTATGTATATCATCTCGAGTGAAAATTTTACAGTATACTCTATAAACCTTCCTCTTTGCAAGAACATGTGGAAGAAATATACAGAGACGAGCAAAATTTTAGTAACGAGGTACCAAAAGAAGAAGAGATTTTGGAAGTAATACGAGGCCTGAAAAATAACAGAAGTGCAGGTGAAGACGGAAACCAGGCTGAAATGATCAAATACGGAGGACGAAAATTACATGAAATGATTGTGAAATTGATCCAAGAGATTTGGAAAAATGAAGATATGCCTAAGTCATGGAGGGTGGCGTTGATATGCCCAATACACAAGAAGGGTGACAAAACAGAATGTGGGAACTATCGTGGCATAGCCCTTCTGAACGTTATGTATAAGATCCTGTCTACCTGATGTATAAAGAACAAACTAAGAACATATGCGGAAGATAGAATAGGTGAATATCAGAGTGGTTTTAGAAAAGACAGATCGGTGACGGACCAAATATTTGTATTAAAGGAAGTACAAGCTACAAGCCATGAATATAGACTGAACACATACGCACTGTTTCTGGATTTTAAACAGGCTTACGATACCATCATAAGAGAAGAAATGTATGAGACTATGTACGAATTGGAAATACCAGCTAAACTAATCCGTCTGACAAAAATGACACTAGAGGAAACGCAAAATAGAGTAAGAGTAAACGGAGAATTATCTAGAGAATTTATTGCAGATGTGGGATTGAGACAAGGGGATCCATTGTCACCGGTCTTGTTCAATTTGGGCCTTGCAAGAGTGATAAGAAGAGCGAACCTGAATAGAGATAATACTATATTCAGACGAAAACACCAGTGTTTGGCCTTTGCCGATGATTTAACAATTTTGACAAGAACAAGAATCGAGTTGGGTGAGACAGTAAGAAAGTTGTTGATTGAAGCAAAGAAGATGGGACTCGAGGTGAATGAGAGAAAAACGAAGTATATGATATGGGAAGACACGCCTTTCAGACCAAAACAAACCTTGAATGTTAAATTGAATGAATTGCAAACGTTGAAATTTGAAGAGGTTGAATTTTTTAATTATTTGGGAACGGTAATAACAAGAAAACTGAGCAATGAACAAGAACTAAAAGCGAGAATTGCGGCTGGGACACGGAGCTCCTACTCAATGAAACCGATGCTGAATAGCAAAATCTTCTCGAGAACATTGAAATTAAGGCTATACAAAACAATGGGGAACATGCATGAATAAAAAAATTTAGTTAAAACAGTATTTTCCGATTAATCCTATATATTAAATATCAAATCAGCAAAAATAACTTCTATTTATTGTATTTTGTTATAAATAATCCATTTTAAAATTCAATGATAATTTAAAATAAATCATGTGACCTTAAACGCAACGAAGTCACCGGCACAATAACAATAACCTCACTTTCATGTTCACTCTACTAGTGTAGAATACTTTTTTAACTGTCTTGTTTTTAATTGATTTAATTATGATAAATAACAGCTTTTAACACTAACAAACTTCAACTTTCAAAGCACAAAACCACAGAAAAATAATATAAATGAATGTAAAATTTAACTTGTGACGTCTCAAGTCCGTGGCAAATTGCGCGGTCGTTTCCTTCAATTCAAATTGACGGATTTTTAAATATTTTTTAAATTATTATCAAAACGAAAATAAATAAATTAAATAGCATTAATTAGTACATTTAGTTATTTTTGATCCAACTACGCTATAAAAAAAATTTATGCATCTTCCCTATTATTAGACCAACAGTAACATACGGATGCGAGGTATGGAATTTAAGAAAGCAGGATAGAACTATGTTGGAGGTTTGAGAAAGAAAGATTCTGAGGAGGATATTTGGAGGAAAAGAAGTGAATGGATGGTGGATCAGAAGAACAAATAAAGAACTGGAGGAACTATATGGTGAACAGAGTATAGTGGGTTATGTCAAGACACAAAGATTAAGATGGTTGGGCCACTTAACAAGAATGAATGAGACAAGAGTGCCCAAGAAAGTTTGGGAAGTGGAATTTGGAGGTACGAAGAGAAGGGGGAGACCAAGAAGTAGATGGTGGACTGAAGTGCAAGAAGACCTCAACATGATGGACTTGAGAGATTGGGAACAGAAGGCGAGAAACAGGAAGCAGTGGAACCACGTAATCAAACATGCCATGGGCCTACTAGGCCTTTAGTGCTATTAATATAAATATACTATATTAAATTTCGCATTAAGGAATAAAAAAAATCCAAAGATTTTTTGAAGAACATTTTCACTAAATAGGAATTCAAGAGGTTTCAAAATTTTCTAAAAGTTTTTGTAAAAAAAGGAATCAAATCTAGGATTTTATTCAAAAATCGTAATCGAAAATTTCAAAAAGTTATTAAGTAATTTCTTTTGAAAGTCAAGTTTACGACAGGTAAATGATTTTTGATTCACGATGTCTTTTTAAATCGGTTAAAAAATTTTAGTATTCAAGTGGATTCAAAATTTGGTCGAAATTTGTTCTAAATGCTATGAAATGAACTTTTAAATTAAACTAAAATTAGAAACATCTAAAGAATATCGAATTTCAAAATTTTTTTAAATCGATTTTTTTTACAAAATTTTGAAGTTTAAATGGATTCAAAATTTTGTCAAAGCGAACAGAAAATGTCCCAAGTTTGTCAGAATTTAACATACATTTAAATTTCGCGTTAAGGAATATAAAAAAATCAAAATAATTTTGGGTTTTATAGTTTTTGAAAAACATTTTCACTAAATAGGAATTCCAGAGGTTTCAAAATTTTCTAAAAGTTTTTGTAAAAAAAGGAATCAAATCTAGGATATTATTCAAAAGTCGAAATCGAAAATTTCAAAAAATTATTAAGTAATTTCTATTGAAAATCAAGTTTACGACAGGTAAATGATTTTTGATTCACGATGTCTTTTTAAATCGGTTATAAAATTTTAGTATTGAAGTGGATTCCAAACTTGGTCGAAATTTGTGCTAAATGCTATGAAATAAACATTTAAATTAAACTAAAATTAGAAATATCTAAAGAATATCGAATTTCAAAATTTTTTTAAATCGCATTTATTATTTTGGAATTCAAGTGGTTTCAAAATTTTATGAAAATTTCATGAAAACGCCTGGTGGTTTGGAAAATTTTTGATTAATGTAACAATTTTATACCCAAGCGCTGATTAATCAGAACTAGTAATCACTTCTAGGTTTTGGAATTGCAGTGAATTCAAAATATTAGATAAATAAAAGAAATTCTTTAAATTCTGAAAGTTGAGTTTTACACCGGGAAAGTGACATTTTCTCCGGGATTTTTAATCCGGGATATCTTTTTTTAAAAATTGTTTACGTATAATAATTTTGAAGTTGTAGTTGCTTCAAAATTTTGTCGAATTGAAGAAAAAGTTTATAGACATTTTAATTTATTATTTTCTGAACTGAACTGAAAATTAATATATATAGCAACTTTTAAATTATTAAAAGTTGCATTACACAAAGATTTTCAGAATCCGAAGTCTTGTGGAATTGTAGAATTCATTAAAAATGAACAAATTTTAGGTTATAAAATTTTCAAGTGGCTTCAAAACTGAATCATCAGCTCAATTTAGCGTTGCAGACAGACGATTCACTAAAATAAACAAGAAAGTATTGGCCGGACAGGACGACAGAATGTCGTACATACAAAGAAATAAATGGGACACGAACATTCCTAGTGGCGGCTTACCTTAAAGTGCACAAGGGTACCCTCCTATCCAAGATCGAATAAATAAGTAAGTAGAAATACAATAAATGTATATTTTTCCCTATTCCGTACATTTTGTGTCCAACCTTAAGAAGAAGAATTCCATAACCCCCCCCCTCTCGGATTATTTATTTTAATATTTTTAAAGTAACACAAAAATATATTATTATATTTTTCGATTTTATTGAAATTTTGTGCCCTCCAATTGAAACAAGTCACGGGCCCCCACTGGATTCTTTTGCATCATGACGACCATTACATCGATATGCGACAAATAATCAGTCTGCTGAAATTTGGCAGGCACATCATACGATATTTGAGTATTCCAACAAGCTCAAAAAAGTCACTTAAAACTAAAACCCCAATCAATTTCTTCCACAACTAATTAGATATTTTAATCCCTTCATCGAGAATTATCGTGTATAACTCGCTTAATTTCAATTTTACGGAAAATTATCATCAGACCAAAATTGAACAGCATGAAATTCTGTATAAAAGCAATACTAGAAAATTTTATTTAAAAAAATAATTTATTTGCTTTGTTGCAATTTAATTTTTTTAACTTAAAATGCATTTCGCGTTTTTGGATTGGGTTTTAGTTCGGGAATAATAAAATATAGACAAATTTAGACCAAATATTTTTCGTAGATAATTTTGTGCTTTTCAATTTTCATCTAATGAGAATTTTCCGTAAAAATAAAATTAAGCGAGTTTTAGGCACAAAAACACCTTGAGGGTGCTTTAGGTGGAAGAAAAGCCAACAATAAAATTTAAAAATTCTATCTCTTCGTAACGCACCTCTCATTGGTTAGGTAAAGTTTGGTTTCCACTTAAAATATCGTTTGTAATTCAATTGTTTACATCGTAAACCGTACTTTACCTATTTTTAAAGGATCCTTTAATAAAGGACGAGTTACAGAATAACCGCCTTAGTCACCTTACCAACCACAGCAGTGGATTGGTGTGATCGCTGGTTGAATCACAGCGGGGGAAGTTTTTGACAGAATTTCTTAGCCCGGTCCTTAAAATCCCCAATCAGTTTCTTCCTCAATAACTTGGAATTTTTAATCTTTCCAACGTGGGTTTTCGCCTATAACTCGCTTAATTTCATTTTTATACAAAATTATCATCAGACCAAAAAGTTTCTAAGGGAAAGCAAGTCAGAACGTAGAACGCCCACCCCCCTAATCCATGACCTGAGATTTGGAAAATGGGGAAAACGGCCTGCCCTGCGCGGCATTGCAGTGAATATGGAAAAGTTAATAATTTAATCTACCTTAACTTTACAGTTGGCAATGTGAATTTATGAGTGTATACAATTACAATAATAATAATTATTCTAATATAAAGCAAATATCAAAATCGATAATTGATACAGCATTATGTCAGTAAAACGTAATCGAGGCGAAGACCTCGTTAGCACCGTTGAATGTTGGAGTTACACGCACATTAAAGTAATTCGAGTTAAATACACCTGGACAATACGAAACTTTAGTTTTTGCTGTGAGGACGTGGGTCAATCTTTAAAATCGCCTATATTTCCAATAGATGACAACCGTATTTTTAAATGTAACATAATGATGTTTCCAAAAGGAGAGAACCATGACTACCGGGAATATGTAGGTTTATATGTACAAATTGATCCAATGTCAGAAACAACGGTAAATATGAAATTGAAGCTGAGTATTTTGCATACGCAAGGTGTAGAAACACATAGTGTATTTGAGCCAGACGTTTTATTATCGAAGAATAGTCGCGACAATCCCTCAAAAATTATTTGGGGATATCCAGATTTCGTCAGTCGACAATTTTTATTTATAGGGGAAAACGGCGTTTTACCAGACGATACTTTAACTGTTTTTTGTGAGGTTGCCGCATCATCAGGTTATGAAACCCTTTCCCACCAAATTACCATATCAAAACCAACTTTGGTCGACGACATGCAACGGTTGTTTGAAAATTCTGAACTTTCTGATGTGACGTTCTCCGTTAATGGAAGAGACTTTAAACTCCATAAGGCAATTTTGTCAGCGAGAAGTCCTGTTTTCAGAGCTATGTTCGAATTAGATATGATAGAAAATCAGAATAATCGCGTGGAAATAACGGATTTTGATGAAGAGGTCTTAGGGGAATTTTTGCGATTCGTGTACACTGGAAGAGTATCGAATTTAGAAAACCTAGCCGAAGATTTGTTCAAGGCAGCTGATAAATACGGACTGACGAGTTTAAAGGTTATGTGCGAGGCAGAATTGGGGAACAATTTGTCGATTAATAACGCTGTGAAGATTTTCACGCTTGCAGATTTGTATAATTCAGATCATCTGAAAAAACAATCCAAAAAGTTTATCCTTATGAATATCATCGAAGTAATTAATACAAGGGACTGGAATATTATGATTGAAGAGTATCCAGGACTTGCTGCAGATGCTCTAAAATTTGAATAAAAATTTTGACTCTTGTTATCGTTTTGGATTTATGTAATTACCATTTTGGAAAATGCCATAAAAGTTCACATGTTTTAATGTTTTTTGATTTAATAAAATTTATTTTAATGAAAATTATTTATTAACTTAATTTTCCAGCAAAAAATTTTTAATTATGGCTCTGCTTGTGGCGTAAAAGTGATTTATTGATGCACGTCCATGGGGAAATGGTCGAGACGTAGCCGAGCCCAGTTGCGGAGGTGCAAGCGTCCAATTAAAAAAGTCAATAATCACAGTTAAAAACCACTTACAATTTATTATTAGAAGTTGTTTTTGGGATATTAGCCTCCCCCTAAATTGCCGGAGTCTTCCCGTTGGAAGCATTTGGTATTAGGGTTAAAAATTTTAACGAATTTATTTTATTGCATTTAACCAGATTATTAATTCACAATACACCGGAGGCTATTCTCTAAAAGTGTAACTCGGCATACTCTGCTCTCCTTAGTTAAAACGTCCTAACTAAGAAATTTATTTTTTGAAAAAAAAAGACTTTATGTAAATATATATCTCTTATATGATTTGCCCATCTCTTGGGCGGTTGTCCGACACTCCTTACTCCATCTTGGTGTCTAGTTGATAATTCTGGTTGCTCATCTGCCGTCTTCCGCTCTCACGACATGTTCAGTTCAGTTCCATTTCGTTTTGATCTATTTTCCCATCATTCGATAGGTTTCCTATCGCGTAAAGTTATGCCGAACGTTCTTCTCTTTATTGCTCTTTGTGGCTCACCCAATCTATTTCCAACCCTATTACCAATTGCCATTGTCTCCACGGCAAAGGGTAGCACTGGTAGTTGGAAGTAGGCGCCACATATTTTTGCTTTAAGCGTTGATTCGCGGTTTAACATAATATTGATGATGGGTTGCACAAAAGCAGGCATAAAATAAACCAAGGTTAGATCCCTGGTTTTTAACCTCAAATGGAGGCGAAAAAAGCCGCCCTTCAAGAAAAAGGAACAATCGTTATTTAAATATTATTAACTAGGCAGCCTTGGTGGTGCGGCCTAAAGGCCGCACTGTGTGAATTGCGACTGCTATCTATCTATCTTCTATTTAATTGTTTTGATTTTTTAAGATTGTTTCCTATCATTAAAATTTACACGAAAGATGGCGTGACAACAAAAGTGATGGCATTCAAAGGACAAGAACAAGTACGCTCAAAAATAGTACTAAATGACCAAACCATAGAGCAAGTAAAGTCCTTTAACTTCTTAGGCTGCACTATATCCATATTTGAAGAGGCTGATATATCCAATAAAATTGAGAAATTCAATTATATAAATGGCACAATAAAAAGAACGTTCAAGAACAAAACCAATCAAGATACTGCGCTGAAATTCTATAAGACAATATCGATACCAAGCATAACATACGCCAGTGAAACTTGGACGATCACTAAGGAAAATGAAAGACGAATTCAAAGTGCCGAAATGAAGTTCCTACGATCAGTGGCAGGATACCAAAGGATAGATCGAAAGAGAAACACTGATATAAGAAATGAATTAAACATCTGCAGTATCAACGAAAAAATAAAAGATTACAGAACAGCATGGAAGAGACACCTTGAAAGAATGGACCAGACCCGATTACTAAGAAAAATTTTAATATACAAGCCGAGAGGAAGCAGATGTGTAGGCCGCCCCAAAAAGAGATGGAGCGACCAATTTGAGTGATGTAACGGGCCACCGGCCTAAAACATGTAGATGATGATGATGATGGCGTGATATTCGTTGCTGCCTTGTTATGTGTCTAAGGCGGTTTTCTGTAACTCGTCCTTTATTAAGGATTAATTTTTAAAGGATCCCTTAATAAAGGAAGAGTTATAGAATAACCGCCTTACCATATACCATATAGTATAATATGATATTAAATCAATGAGGGGGGGGTCATCCGACACGGAATTCCCGGCCGACGGGTTCTCGACTTTGCCACATGTACGAAAGATTTGCCTTCTTCCTCCACTACAACCTTCTTTCATCGAAACGACCAAGTCACGTTAGGGATCAGTAGATGATGTCAAAATTGCATAACCAGCACTACGGGACAGCGACTGCGGATCTCTGTCGAAAATAATTCAATGCCATTCCGTCGATAATCAAAAGGGGGGAGTAAAACCATCCTTGATCACCGACGGTCTTAGTTTGCAGGGGGGGGGGCATAAAACCCAACCCTGAACTTAATTTTAATTGGTGCGTGGCGCACCAGACAACAAGGAAGGATGTGATGGCATATCCAGGGATTCGGCTAGTTAATTCACGATTCGATTCGATTTGAGGGGGGGCCAAGCCCCCCTCAGGAAGTAAAATAGCCTGGCCAGTGTCAGAGGCAAGTCGCAGAGATCTCCGACCGTTGGAGCGACTGATCCTTCTCCGATGCGGAAATTCGGCCGCCGGGTCCTTCATTTTGACAGCTTATGCATAAATAATTGATTTCTCTCCCCCCCACCAATTTCTTTCTTATCCCCAAAATTCAGGCTCAGTTATGTATTGGATCAGTCGGTGATGTTAAATCTGTATGATCAGCACTTCAGAAAGGTAACTGCGTTTCAACATAATTTCAAAGCCATGATAGTTGCTAACCGAAAAGAGGGGGGGGGGGGTAAAAACCAACTAAAATAAAAAGCTTTATTTTATACCATTATTTTAATCGGGACCTCCCTGACCCTTGACACACCCCCCCCCCCCCCAGCAGAAAGTAAAGCACTATCATAAAACATTTTTTAACATTTTATCACTTGATCAGCAATTGCTGGAGGGGGGGGGGGTTACTCCATACCACCAGATAATACCAGGCGTTAATGTTTTTTGCCTGATCGCCTTGTGGTAGGAGGTATTCCATAACCCCGAAACTCACCGGTCTCAGCAGCGTGCAATTGTTTAGAACTTTATTTGTAGAAGCAGATCGTGACTTAAAATTTTAAGAAAAATTAAAATTTTCTGTATTATAAGTTACTTCTTTGCTAAAATTTTTTCATTCAATTATTTTTGGATAGTTGTTCCCGATTTTGGATAGGAAGGCGCATGCTAGAGTGCTCTTTACGTTTAGAAAAAAACGTAAATATCACCTAGGTATCAAAATGGCAAAGTACAGGTCCCAATGTCCCATTTATTTATTGACCTCAACGACATATAAACCGTTTAGCCAGCATTCCTTTGTTTATTTAAGTGAATAGTTTGCGGGGGGAGGGGGGATAAAATAGATGTATAGGATTTTTTTGTTTTAATCCTGACAAGATTAGGTATTTGTGTGTATCCAACATCATAATGGTCTAAATTTATCACTGTGTATGACTGTCGACAACTTTTTTTTTGAACCAGTGCAGGGAATGGGGGAAACTTCATAGGCACCACCCCAATCTGGGATGGTAGTGTGAGATTCTTACTCACTAAAACCCCTTCCCCGGTGACAGCCGGATTCACCTCTCGGTATTTCTACAGCTGTCAACCTGCGATGTGGTTGTGTCTTTCTTATAGTCTTCGTGACCTGAACCCAGAGCTGCTTCAATGACCTTCTTATCGTCTCATTGTGACCTTAAAACACTACTTCTGACTATTTATTTGTTCGTAACGCATCCACAACGATTTATTTTTTGGTTCCTAACCTAAAAAGGTTTCAGTGCGGCCTTTAGACCTCATAACCGTTACAATCCTACAGGAGTAAAAATGTAATAAATGAGAAAATAATTCATATCAAAATAATTAATAAGAATATTATGTACTATTGATGAGGATTCTGTAAAACGCGCATTGATTTTAATGTAGGCTCTCAAGAATTACAAGAACGCGTTTGCCTTGGTTAATTTCTGCATTGGCTCTCTTACGAATTGAATATTACATTAAAATTTAATTTCTCAAATGTATTACAAGGTATTACTTTGGGTGGGAAGGGGGTAGTTTAATTATTCTCCTCATCTGTGGACGCTCATGGTTTGCTATAATGGGCTATACTTTTTTTTAGTAAAGTGTTTTAAATCTGTGCCACCATTGATGGTCCTAACGACGCCTGATTGTCCAATGCTTAGTGGACGAAACTACTAAATTACTACTAAACTACTAAAATCTGACGATCACAGATGTTTGCATTAAAAGATATTGTTCTGCGTTATTCTGTTTTGGGAGGGCGGCGCGGCGCCCCATTGTCTTCTCTTACCGGCCGCCACTAAAATGCACTAAAATGCCAATCACTGTTCTAAACAATCACTGTTTGTACTGTTTAACGCGGGCTTCAGACCCATGGATGTGTTCTAATGGCAGATTACTTCAATTTTTCACAATTGTTTTCCGAGAAGGAGACAGTAATAAAGTTCTTCTTCTTCGGATATAACGAACTTTAGTTGGCGAAATGCCTTTGCACTAGTCATGGAACTAATAATAAATTATGAAAAGGATTTTTGATTTGTGGTTTCATCCACGGATTAATTAACCTTTTCCCGCGAATTTTCGTAAATCGTTTACCGATTCCGGTGTAGAATCACCTGCGAAGACAAATCATGTGCTTGAACTGCATTCGTGGTGGTCACATAACAGGAAAATGTATTGTACCGCAATTCCTTGTACGCTAAATAGCGACGACTGACCGGGGGTCTGGGGGGTATGGAATATCCCCCAGTTTATGGTGATTGGGATGCCCATAAAAATGTAGAGTAATAATATTTTCAAAGTAACGCAAAAAGTTGGTTGATTTTTCGGGGTTAAGTTTCTTTGGAATTAAAATATTTTGGAAGTAAATCAGTAAATTTATATTTTTCATTTTTATGATGCATATTTTGTGCCCTTCCATTGAAACGAGTCACGAACCGCCACTGGTTAAAGGGGGTAACTAGTCCCTCCCACGAATGTTCAAAAATCTAAAAATCCAATTAAGTGCAAGAATTGCTAAAATAATTGAAAACTACCCTTTTAGCGATATTATCAAATGAATTACCCCCTCTCATGAACTTTCTTGTGTGGTTAAGCCGTAGACTTCCTAATGGCCAAGAACAAAATAAATTCGACATATTCTATGATATTTACAGATTCGATCTACTTTCGGTAAGTTGAACCCTTTAAGGTAACTGTTGCGCATGAATTAAATATATAGGTGTTTATTGATAAATAAAAACGGTTTACACTGTCTTCCTCGATCGTCTCTTCTTCTGTACTTTTATATCATATGTCTTACACTTATATAGTAATTAGTAAACCATATGATACCAATCTAAGCGGATTATCCTTTAATCATTATGTTCCTAATTCCAACATCCCCACTGGAACATACATCAATGATTAATTTTGCAAACCCATCCCTTTCGAACAAGAATTATGTTTAGGAGCACTAACAGCCTTCGTCAGACTATCAGCAATCATGTCATCGGTACTAACATGTTTTACTTGAATTTTCTTTTCTTCAATCATATTCCGAATGAAGTGATGCCTGATATCAATGTGCTTCGTTCTGGGATTATATCCATCTCCATATGCAAGATTAATCGCACTTCTGTTATCACAGAATATTGTAATCGGTTGGTTTTCTAAATTCGGCGACAAGTCTAATTCTAATTGTTTTAACCATATTCCTTCCTGAGTAGCCGAAGAAAGTCCCATATATTCTGCTTCGGTGGTAGATAATGCAACGGTGGCTTGACGTTTACTATGCCATGATATAGCTCCTCCATTCATCTTGAAAACGTAACCGGTGCAGGAGCGTCTATCGTCAATGTCATTTCCCCAATCGGCATCGCAAAAACCTGAAATCGTCGGTTCTTCCTTTCTACTAAATTTTAACCTGAAAGAATCTGTTCCTTTTAAATACCTAAAAATTCGTTTTACTGCGGTCCAGTGCACTTTACTTGGATTCTGATTAAATTTGCTCACGGTATTAACTGCATGGGCTATATCCGGCCTCGTTACTTGAGATAAATATAAGATACTCCCCACTGCCTCTTGGTAAGGTACGTTCGCCATTTTAGAAGGATCGTTATCGCTTGGGCACACATTCTTCGATAGGACTTGATTAGGATCTAACGGTGTATTTGCTGGGTTACATTCACTCATATGAAATCTTGTTAGAATCTCATTGATGTAATTTTGTTGGTCCAGATACAATTCTCCATTCTTATAATCTCTCGTAATTCGTAAACCTAAACAATGACGTGCTTCACCCATATCGTTGAATTTAAACTTCGATTTCAATTCTTCTTTTAAGTTGTTTTTCGTTTCAACATTATTCGAGAAAATCAACAAATCATCAACATAGACAGCTACGAACAACATATCATTACCACTTGTTCTGAAATATATACATGGATCCACTTTGGATTGATGTAATCCTATTTTCTTCAGAGCAACACTGAGTTTTATGTTCCATTGTCGACTTGCCTGTTTTAAACCATACATTGCTTTGTTTAAACGACAAACTTTTGAACCATTACTAAAGCCTTGAGGTTGATTCATATATATTTCCTCTTCGATATCTCCCTGTAAAAACGCAGTGACGGCATCCATTTGGTCAATTTTCAAATTATGTTTTACTGCCAGGGCCATTAAATATCTGATTGAAGTATATCTAATCACCGGAGAGTACGTTTCTTCGTAATCTATTCCTTTTCTTTGTGCGCATCCTTTTATAACGAGACGAGCCTTGTATTTACAGATTTCTCCTGCAGCATTTTTCTTCATCTTAAAAACCCATTTGGAATTTAACGGCTTTTTGTTTGTTGGGAGTTCGGTTAGAGACCACGTGTTATTTTCCATTAAAGAGTTCATTTCTTTATCCATGGCTTCCTTCCAAGAGGCACTATCTTTTCGACTGAGAGCTTCTTCTACGGTTAATGGATCGTGTACTTCATCACAAGCCTGACCAAAATAAGACACAAAATCCTTTCTGACAATCGGCTTTGGTTTTCGTGCTGATCTCCGTGGCAGTTCATCGGTCAATGGGGTTACCTCGTTCGGAAGAAATTCTGGATCATCAATATCGGTCTCTTCAAAACTCTTCAAAAAATCTTCAAAATTTTTACATTCCACTGAATCATCGGTAATGGTTTCGGAAGTGTTCCCCACTTTATCCACTATCACATCATGAACAATTTCCATGTTATCAGTTTCACTATTACTGCAATCATCGAGATTTTTTTCAAATTTATTACGTATTATTGAACTGTTTCCATCTTCAAAGAATTTGACATCGCGACTTTTGATTAATTGCTTTGATTTGGTATTTAATAATCGATAACCTTTTGTGTCTTCGCAATATCCCACAAAAATAAATTTTCTTGACTTTGAATCCCATTTCGATCGTTTTGCCTTAGGAACATGTACCATCGCATTACATCCAAAAATCTTACAGTGGCTCAAGTCCGGTTTCTTGCCAGTCCACATTTCTTCCGGAGTTTTGTTGAATTCATGTAAAGCTTTGGTAGGCACACGGTTAACAATATAGGCCGCTGTGTTAATTGCCTCTGCCCAGAATTCCTTTCCCAATTTTGAAAACGAAATCATACATTTACCCTTTTCAACCAACGTACGATTCATCCGTTCAGCCACTCCATTTTGTTCCGGCGTGTACGGATTGGTAGTTTGGTGCCGAATGCCAGATTTCTGAAACAGATTTTTAAACCTTTCATTACAATATTCCGTACCATTATCTGATCGCAAAATTTTGATCCGATTTCCAGTTTGCGTTTCCACTAAGTTTTTAAACACCTGAAATGTAGAAAAAAGTTGATCCTTGGATTTCAAGAAATAAACGAACACTTTTCTTGAATAATCATCAATAAATGTGACAAAATATTTCGCACCACCATTCGAGGTTATCTCCATCGGTCCACATAAATCGGAATGGATTAGTTCTAGCGTTGTTGTCGATCTACTTTCAGAAGTTTTAAATGGATTTCTAGACTGCTTACCTTCACAACATGCAATGCATTTAATTTCTTTTTTGTTGTCGAAATCAATGCCCGTTGCCATTCCATTTCTTAGTTTTAATAAGTCGGTGGAATTAATGTGGCCTAATCTAGAGTGCCACAATTCAAAATTATCCGATCGGACCATAAAACCCTTTATGCGATTTTCACAATCGAGTTTGTAAACATTATCCACTAATTTCGCTTTCGCTATAACCATACCATTTCTATCATATATTTGGCATCCTGAATCGTCAAATACAACCTTATTACCATTTTTAACTGTTTGACTAACAGACAACAAATTTGCGGTCAAACCCGGAACTTGCAAGACATTATTAATTTTTACGAACTTATTATTGATTTTCAGTTGCGTATCTCCTATACCGGCAACTGCGATTTTCTGATCGTTGGCTACCGTTATTTCCATTTGCGTTGCTGACCTAAAATTTCTTAATTCACCCGAGTTCGTCATGTGAGCTGATGCCCCTGAATCCACATACCAGTTGTTTTCTTCATGACCCGCTCTAAAGCAACTTACCTTCGAGAATAATGAAGTCTTTTTTGAACAATTTCGTGATTCACTATCAGATCCTGATTTCTTCTTTTCGTCGCAGTTTCTTGCTATATGGCCATAGTTATCGCACTTAAAACATCGCGGACCTCGATTTCGGAACGGTTTCATTTGATTATGAAATTTCTTTTCTTTGCTTTTGTTGTATAAAGCAACATCTGTCGACTTTTGAACCTTGACCTCTTGCAACAACTTTGTTTTAACAAAGTCGGCTGTTAACGCAACACCGGAGCTTTCGACTGCCATTATCATTGGTTTGTATTCTTCAGTCAATCCTGCTAATAAAAAAACTGCCAACCATTCATCGTCTATTTGAAATTTTATGTTGGTTAACTTCTGCGCGGTACCCATTATTATGTTCACATAATCTTCGATGGTATCACAATTTTCCAATTTGGTCCCGATTAATGTCCTCATTAAATTGACCTTACGTGATAAGCCAGAATCGTAAAATGCTGCTTGCAATTTTTCCCATACATCTTTTGCGGAGGTTGAATTTTCAATATGGACATAATTGATCGGATCAACCATTAAGATAATTTTCGATCTTGCTTGCACTTCACGTCGTAATTTAGCAGCCGTATCTGTTGTTGTATCGTTACCTTCCACACAACTCCATAAGCCATCGAGCTCGAGATAGGTTTTCATCGCAAACCGCCATGTGCTGAAATTTTCGCGACCCTTCAGTTTTTCGAACATTGGTAATCCATTACTTGCTGCCATCGTTCACACAAACTCGGTTTTGAAATACTTCTCAATACGGAACCTATAATTTTATTTCACGATGCTGGGCCCATAGCCTGTTGCGCATGAATTAAATATATAGGTGTTTATTGATAAATAAAAACGGTTTACACTGTCTTCCTCGATCGTCTCTTCTTCTGTACTTTTATATCATATGTCTTACACTTATATAGTAATTAGTAAACCATATGATACCAATCTAAGCGGATTATCCTTTAATCATTATGTTCCTAATTCCAACAGTAACACTAAAAACGATTTTCCCAAATTTTAGATTTTTAACAACTATTTATTTGATCTATAAAGCAAACAATTTTTACAGTAATTCGCAATTTATTTTAAGCAAACGCCACTAGGCGAGAGAAATTTAAACGAGTGAGTAACGTATTAAATGATAATAAAAATACGTTTTTTAGGCTCAAGATATAACAAAGTTAATTAAATAACAAAAGATATTAATTATTTTTATATGAGCTACTTTCTCATTTATTTATTTATTACTTTTTTTTACCAGTGCACGACTGTCATGGTTGTGCGGCCTAAAGGCCTCACCTAAACCTTTTTTAGGTTGTTTACTAAACAATAAACCAAAGAAAGAGATGCAAGATGAACAAACAGATAGACAAAAGTGTTGTTTTAAGGGCCTACTGATTCGTGATTGCCTGTGTAGTGCGGCCTAAAGGCCGCACTGACGGAACGAATCGTTATCGTCAACTTAATTTAGAGCATGAACTTAGAAGGTTATAGATGGCGCGGATAAACACTTTAAACTTAAAATCATCAACTTGTAATATAACCTTATAAAATTGATTAAATAACCAAAAATATGCGCAAAAATGATCTCATCATCATCATTACTTCCTGGATTAGGCTAAAGCCTGTTCCGGCGTCCATCGCTTCCTCGATCGCCCGACGTCTCTTTCCCCTTTAGGGTGGTATCCCAGTATTTGTTTTGCTGGTCTACAATTGTCCATTCTATTCAAATGCTCGCACCATCGTTGTCGGTATGTGATAATAGACTCCAGCAGAGGTTTAATGTTAAGCTCGTGTCGAATTTCTTCGTTTCGAATTCTGTCCATTCTGGTGTAGCCTTTTGTAGCTCTCAGAAATTGCATCTCAGCAGCCTGAATTCTGCTTTGGTCTCTTTTTCCAATGACCCATGCTTCACACCCGTAGGTCAATGTTGGTATTGCTGCAGTTTTGTAAAATTTCAGTCGGGTATCCTTAGTAGTTTTATTTTAAAAATGATCTGAAATTTGAATTTCAAAATGACATTCAATGGTCAACTGTGGACAGCGCCATCTTGTGATCTAGTTTTCGTGATTCGTATAAGCGCTCGCAAAAATTTTAAGCATTTCGAAAGGGATCGAGCTGATGAAGAATTTTGATCTAAGAATTAAGATTGCATCTGATTATGAGATCATAAAAGTTAGCGTTTTCTAATGAATCTGTCGTTGGTTAATTTTTTAGTTTGCAACCTGAAAAAGTTACTGTGCAACCATAACGTTCGAGTAGTATTATAAAGCTCTAAAAAATTAGCGGCTGCATGGACCGGGGGTCTGGAAGTTGATGACTAAATATTAAACCAATGAAAGAAGTTTTGTATTAAAGCTGCTCTGATTGGCTTAGATTGTGCGGCCTAAAAGCCGCACTGACGAAACGGATCGTCATCGTCAGTTCAATTTGGAGTTACAGCCAGGCAGGAGTTGCCTTCATAAATCAGTACCTCGGTTAGTGGGTGCAGTCCTGTGTCCATACAAATACAACGTCAGCTTTCCATTCAATAACGGAAAAAATCATTGAAGAAACGCTGTCAAGGGTATTCACGTTCTACTATCTAAAACCAAAAAAACGGCTTTTCAAAAATAATAATTTTGCCAATTTAAAAATCATTTAAGATTATAAAATTTAGTTCTTCCTAATGCAGCTGTCGTTAGTTAATTTTTTAGTTTGCAACCTGAAAAGGGGACTGTGCGGCCTTTAGTCCGCACAACCACAACCTTCTAGTAGTATGTAGCGGTCCTAGAATTAGTCCAGGAGATTGATATAGAAGTTCCGCGCTACATAAACAAATCGCCTCGGCAGCGCAGTTGTTAAAGCGGGCATATTCACAGCTAATACGCCTGGGTTCGAATTCAAGTTGAGGAAAATATTTTCCAGCATACCATCTTGCTAAAAGCACTTATATAAAGTTTTAAAAATTTGGCGCTGCATTGACCGGGGGGTCTGGGGGTTATGGAATACCCCACAGCTAATTGCGATTTGGATGCCCATAAAAATGTAGATTAATAATATTTTCAAAGTAACGCAAAAAGTTGGCTGATTTTTCGAGGTTAAGTTTCTTTGGAATGAAAATGATTTGGAAGTAAATTAGTAAATTTATATTTTTCATTTTTATGATGTATATTTTGTGACCTCCCATTGAAACAAGTCACGTACCGCCATTGATTAAAGAGGGTAACTACGTCCCTTCCACGAATGTTCAAAAATCGAAAAAACCCAATTAAGTGCAAGAACTGCAAAAAAAAATTTAAAAACTACCTTTTAGCGATATTATCAAATGAATTACCCCCCCCCCGCATGAACCTTCTTGTGTGGTTAAGCCGTAAACTTCCTAATGGCTAAGAACAAAATAAATTCGAAAAATTTTATGATATTTACAGATTCGATGTAAAACTTTTGCCAACTGTCACCATAAAATGATTTTGAATTTTGGGATATACGTCCAAACACAGCCATAATTGGTGTTGTTAGTGGCGCCACCAAAGGTAATGTGAATCGCGAATGGACAGGGGTAAAATGCCTCAAAAATATTTAAGCGGCCGCTGATTCTAACATTACAATAGTTTGATAGACTGTTTGATAGTCCGGCACTGCCATTAATAAATTATTGAATTAAAATAGGACGATGGCACTAAACAGTCGAATAAAATCGGTTAATTTTAGTTCGCCATTTTGTTTGCAGAGCGAGCCCAACTGTCGTAACGTTTTTAATCTATGCACAAACGCTAAAATTAACGTTGATTCCGAATTACAGATTATATTAGAGGAACCAACGACAGGCCGTGTTCTTAAATCGATCTCCCATCCAAGTGCGAGCCGCAACTTTGTTTGACTTTTGAATTTGATTTGTTGATGAATAATGAGTTATGTAAAGGATTTTTAATTTGTGATTTCATCCACGGATTAATTAACCCTTTCCCGCGAATTTTCGGAAAACGTTTTACCGATTCCGGTGTGGAATGACCTGCGATGTCAAAGAAGACAAATCATGTGCTTGAACTGCACTCGTGGTGGTCACATAACAGGAAAATGTAATTTAACCGCAAAATAGCGACGACAATTCGACGTGTTTTTGGTATTTTGTACAATAATAATTTTCGGTCTCGGTATTTTTAAAATGTATAATTTAAGCCATAAATGTTTAGTTAAGCAAATTACAATGTTAACACTTGGAACAGTGTTTCCGGCGACTTCAAACGCGGAATTGAGTTGAAAAATAGTGCGGAAAATTGCAAAATAATGTTTCCGAGTTGACGTATCGATTGGCATGTTGAAACAAGTGCCATTTTATTAATTTATTTGAAGTTGTTAAACAACTTTTGTAAAACAGTAGTTTTCGTGTGTGAAGTCACCATATGCGTAATACCCCACACTTTAAACCCTAAGCGATTAAACTGATTTTGAATTAAATAACAAAGGATTCAGTCAAACATTTGACAACTTTAAATTGGTTTTCATTGATCGCCATTTAAATGTAAATTGTATAGTTGCCCTTAATATGTTGAGTAATTATAGAAATGTGTACACGCAAAATAATTAACGATATTAATTAATCTTCAAAAAGAATTAACACTGTGTTGAGTTTAATCTAATTATAACGATTCAAGTCCCGATGATGAGCATAATAAGCGAATCGAAACCGGTCGATCGAGGCAAACATTAGCACAAAAACAAAAATTCGACGTTATTTTTGTGCAGCCGGAAAATAATTAAAGCGTGACATTTTGAAATTGTAAAATAAAATATTTTTTAAAAATGTAAAAACGTGACGGTGCCAAGTTTAAATTAGGTAGGTAAATAACTATAAATACCACGTGAAAAAATTATTGTAATTTAATTCCAGGATTAAAAATAACCGCTTTCGGTGATAAAAAAGTAAATTTATGTGTAATTGAGTTGCTTTTACAAACTTGCGATGAAGGGGTGAGGGCATCAGGTAGAGCGAGTAAACGACAACTTTGAAATCCTATTTGGAAATTCCCGAGAACAGCTACGAGACCAAAAGAGCTTTCATCGCATAAATCCTGGGCTGCGACGTGCAAGGATCAAGGCTCGTAAGCAGCAGTGCCCCAGGAGTTGCAACCGCAAGCAGAGTGCGCTTTAAGAGGTCGCTACCGCACTCCTGATTCACACTCTCAGATCCATTAAACATTAACACTGCAGGCAAGGATTGCTTTAATACCTCTTTCTTCTCCACAAACCTTCCTAAAATGTATAACAGAATTATCCTATATTAATTAAACTTCCTATAAAAAAGTTTAATTCTTAAAACCTTTTAAGCAAATTACTACCGACGCATTTTCCTAATGCATTTTTTATTACAAAATTTCAAAATCCATTAACATCACAAAGCGTCCCAGAAAATTTTTAATTAAATATTTCCGCAGGTATTTTAATTACACTTTCCATGCTCATCCGTCATACTCTCCCGATTCAAAACATTTTATCTTAGCAATAATTAATACAATGTCGGAAAAATTATATGTGGGGTTTTTGCTCCCGTTTCTCATTCAAAATGTCGGAATTAAACGACAACCATTGCAACAATAGCGATATCTCGTAAACCGTTATTTTTATGCAAAATTATCAAGACACCGAAATTAAAGATTACAAAATTTTACATGTTTTAGTGCTTTTTCATAAAAATCGGTTCAACAATTAAAACTCAATGTGCCGTTAAAGTTAAAGGTAAATCGCTACACAAATGTTCGGTTAATTTTAATTCGCCATTTTGTTTCAGAGCGAACCCCACTTTCGTAATGTTTTTCATGATCCCTATGATCTATCTTGATGTATGACCTTTACATATGGCTGTAATCCCCTGAGTGAGGCTGAAGGCCGAGCAACTAAATCACATACTGAATGGCTAAAGGCAGTCGTATGGGGCCGTCCATTAATTACGTAAGGATGATTTTTGTAATTTTGGACCCCCTCCCCCCGCCACGTAAGGGTACGTAAGATTGTGGCAACCCCCCCCCCCCGCACATCTTACGTAAGGATTATTTAAAATAAAATTAATTTTGACCCCCCTCTCCTCCCCTTATATTTATAAAATATGAATAATAATATATTATACTAGCTGGCACAGTCGGCCTACCGGCCGCCTTTAGCCATCTAGACCGTGTCGGATGTGGTTGTTCGGCCTTCGGCCTCACTCAAGGGTATCGCAGGCATACGTGTAGACCGTGGTTTTTCGGCCTTCGGCCTCACTCCAAGGTACTAAAGTAGCCTATCTTTTTCGTAGCATTGGACGGTCACGCTGAAAATTATAACAAAAATAATATAAAATGAAAATTTTTGGAAAATTTAAAACTGAAACTTCTCCACCATTTTCTATCCCCGACTTCCAATTTTCTTTACATAAAGATTTAAAAAAAAATCTTAAATTATGCAGTGTTTGCTTCTCTAAACTCTAAAAGTTTCCCAACTTACTTCAAACGAGCTTTTACATCTTTCCTAATTTTATGACTGAAATTTATTACAAAAGAGTAATATTTCAGATAAACAAGAGAAATTAAAAAAGCCATAATTTAAAGCATTCAGGTAATTTCAGAGAATTCGTATCTTTAGTTATCTGTAAAATTATTAAAAACTAGCTGGCACAGTCGGCCTACCGGCCGCCTTTAGCCATCTAGACCGTGTCGGATGTGATTGTTCGGCCTCACTCAAGGGTATCGCAGGCATACGTGTAGACCGTGGTTGTTCGGCCTTCGGCCTCACTCCAAGGTACTAAAGTAGCCTGTTTTTCGTAGCGTTGTAAATAACTTCTACACCAAATTTGGTTAAGATTGGTCAAATAGAAACGTAAAGCACGTGCACGCGTATTTGCATTGTCGATCGGTTGACAGTTTGACAGCATTAATTATTGTTTTTTAAGTTGATTTTGAGTAGCGCGTAGTCCCTATGGGACGCGCATGAATGGATTATCGAGATTCCTTAAAGGAAGGCAGGCTACTCAAAATCAACTTTCCTTTCCTTTGCGAATTTTTGCGCAAACTTACGTAAGGAATACGTCGGACCCCTCCTCCCCTACGTAAGGGTCCGTAAGATATCCAATAACCCCCTCCCCCCCAAAAAACCCTTACGTAATTAATGGATGACCCCTATGTAGCCAACCAAAACAGGGGTTAAAATAAAATATGCATCCGATCCCTATCTATTTATAATGCTCACCAGTGCGGCCTTCAGGCCGCACCATCAAGGCAATGTTCAGGCAGAAGCGTTAAATAAAAAAAATCAATAAATACAGTTAAAATTTTCTTTTAAATTCAATTCAATTAAATTCAAGTCCATTGGCGATTTACATCACCGTTGGTGACGACACCAACAACAATAACATGGCTGTGTTTGGACGTATATTTTGAAAATTCAAAGTCATATTCGCGTAAAAATTTGCAAATTAAATTTTTTGTAATATGTTTTGTTAATTTATTATTACTTGATTTTTATTATCATTTAATAAATACGTCACTTACTAATTGTAAATTCTCCCGCGTGGTGGCGTTTCCTTAATGTAAATTGCGAATTACAATAATTATTATTGGAAGTTATTTTTTTGGATATTAGGCCTCCACCTACCGAAAAATAAATTTTTGCAGTCTTCTCCAAATAATTATTGCGTCAAAAATGTTTGAAAACTCATTTTATCTTTAGCCCCGAATCCCTTCATTAGGGGGGATCCCCCGGACAGGCAGTTCTGTGTATGGGGCGGCTTTCATAATTATTTAGTGTATTCAAGTGAGTGTTGGATCCGAGGGGCGGGGGTAAATATAATAAAAAGTGTAATACATTTTCAACCTTTTCCGCATTAACGACGTAGTAAACAGAACTTAGAAGGAATTAAGGATAACATAAAAATTGGAGTTCAATATAAAGTTAAGTATACTTTAATAATTAAAAGTACGTAATATAAATAATAATAATTTGCACAAGTTCATAGTTATTAATTGTTATTATTTTTACAATTTTTAATTTTGGTATCTGATTTGTACGTAGATGGACGTAGGAGATATTAATTTACAAAAGATTTAGACTGCTATTAATTCTCGAAGGCGAGGGGAGATTTTAAGGGATTTATTTCGTTTTATGGTGGATTTAGTTTCTTGTGGAATGGGCAAAATTAATTTGACGCTACGGCACTGCACATCAAAAAAACTCAATAAGGTATAAAAACCAACATTAGAAAAAGATCAAATGATTAAAATAAACGTTCTTGTGTGATCATAAAAGGGGGGGGGGAATTTATGGTGGTTATGCCGCTGAATATTGGACAATCAAACATCGCTTGAACCATAAACGGTGGCGCAAAAAGTGAAAATATTATTTTAGTCCCCACCCCTATTAAAATTAGTTAAACAACCTCACCCCGGTTATTTTTAACCCCACCCCCCTTTCCATCGGAATAAACAACTCTGTTTATTGTAACGCCGGCGCCCTGTTGCAAGTTTATTTTACCGCATTTATACAGCGTGTTCCGAAGAAATGTCTAAAGTTACTTTTTTTATTAATCCACTATGTGCGTCAATTCCCGCTTTAGTTAGGCCTGCAGGCCGCACAACCGAGGTAATCACGTTGGCTCGCCAGCTGGATATTTTTTCACTATTAATATCGTTTTAATTATTTTGATATGAGCTACTTTCTCATTTATTTATTTATTACTTTTTTTTACCAGTGCACGACTGTATGGTTGTGCGGCCTAAAGGCCTCACCTAAACCTTTTTTAGGTTGTTTACTAAACAATAAACCAAAGAAAGAGATGCAAGATGAACAAACAGATAGACAAAAGTGTTGTTTTAAGGGCCTACTGATTCGTGATTGCCAAGGCCGCACTGACGGAACGAATCGTTATCGTCAACTTAATTTAGAGCATGAACTTAGAAGGTTATAGATGGCGCGGATAAACACTTTAAACTTACAATCATCAACTTGTAATATAACCTTAAAAATTGATTAAATAACCAAAAATATGCGCAAAAATGATCTGAAATTTGAATTTCAAAATGACATTCAATGGTCAACTGTGGACAGCGCCATCTTGTGATCTAGTTTTTCGTGATTCGTATAAGCGCTCGCAAAAATTTTAAGCATTTCGAAAGGGAGATGCCGGTCCTAACCTTTTAAGTCTATAATTTTTATATTAACCTAAAATAATATGCGCAAAAAGTCTTCTGAAATTTGAATTTTAAATGACATTCAATGGTCAACTATGGACAGCGCCACCTTTCGATATAATTTTTCCTGATTCGAATAAGCGAATAAAACGAAAACCAAAAATGACAGCTATTCAAAAATAATAATTTTGCTAATTTTGAGCAGCGCAATGCAAATGCCCTTCGTCAATAGATCACGAGAGTCCAACAAGGTTGCTCGTGGTTTGGACTTGGATGGGTGACCTCGTGGTGCCTAATTTAAAGAGAACGCCGCTCCAGGAGCGGACTGATCGAGCTGATGAAGAATTTTGCCAATCTAAAAATTAAGATTGCATCTGATTATGAGATCAGAAAATTTAGCTTTTCCTAATGAATCTGTCGTTGGTTAATTTTTTAGTTTGCAACCTGAAAAAGTTACTGTGCAACCATAACGTTCGAGTAGTATTATAAACCTCTAAAAAATTAGCGGCTGCATGGACCGGGGGTCTGGAAGTTGATGACTAAATATTAAACCAATGAAAGAAGTTTTGTATTAAAGCTGCTCTGATTGGCTTAGATTGTGCGGCCTAAAAGCCGCACTGACGAAACGGATCGTCATCGTCAGTTCAATTTGGAGTTACAGCCAGGCAGGAGTTGCCTTCATAAATCAGTACCTCGGTTAGTGGGTGCAGTCCTGTGTCCATACAAATACAACGTCAGCTTTCCATTCAATAACGGAAAAAATCATTGAACAAACGCTGTCAAGGGTATTCACGTTCTTCTATCTAAAACCAAAACAACGGCTTTTCAAAAATAATAATTTTGCCAATTTAAAAATCAAGATTGCGACCGATTTTAAGATAATAAAATTTAGTTTTTCCTCTGTCGTTGGTTAATTTTTTAGTTTGCAACCTGAAAAGGGCACTGTGCGGCCTTTAGTCCGCACAACCACAACCTTCTAGTAGTATGTAGCGGTCCTAGAATTAGTCCAGGAGATAGATATAGAAGTTCTGCACTACATAAACAAATCGCCTCGGCAGCGCAGTTGTTAAAGCGCGCATATTCACAGCTAATACGCCTGGGTTCGAATTCAAGTTGAGGAAAATATTTTCCAGCATACCATCTTGCTAAAAGCACTTATATAAAGTTTTAAAAATTTGTCGCTGCATTGACCGGGGGGTCTGGGGGTATGGAATACCCCACAGCTAATTGCGATTGGGATGCCCATAAAAATGTAGAGTAATAATATTTTCAAAGTAACGCAAAAAGTTGGCTGATTTTTCGAGGTTAAGTTTCTTTGGAATTAAAATGTTTTGGAAGTAAATTAGTAAATTTATATTTTTCATTTTTATGATGTATATTTTGTGACCTCCCATTGAAACAAGTCACGAGCCGCCATTGATTAAAGAGGGTAACTACGTCCCTTCCACGAATGTTCAAAAATCGAAAAAACCCAATTAAGCGCAAGAACTGCCAAAAAAAATTTAAAAACTACCTTTTAGCGATATTATCAAATGAATTACCCCCCCCCCCGCATGAACTTTCTTGTGTGGTTAAGCCGTAAACTTCCTAATGGTTAAGAACAAAATAAATTCGACAAATTTTATGATATTTACAGATTCGATCTAAAACTTTTGCCAACTGTCACCATAAAATGATTTTGAATTTTGGGATATACGTCCAAACACAGCCATATTGGTGTTGTTAGTGGCGACAACAAAGGTAATGTGAATCGCGAATGGACAGGGGTAAAATGACTCTAAAATATTTAAGCGGCCGCTGATTCTAACATTACAATAGTTTGATAGTCCGGCACTGCCATTAATAAATTATTGAATTAAAATAGGACGATGGCACTAAAGAGTCGAATAAAATCGGTTAATTTTAGTTCGCCATTTTGTTTGCAGAGCGAGCTCAAATGTCGTAACGTTTTTCATCTATGCACAAACGCTAAAATTAACGTTGATTCCGAAGTACAGATTATATTAGAGGAACCAACGACAGGCCGTGTTCTTAAATCGGTCACCCATTCAAGTGCGAGCCACAACTTTGTTTGACTTCTGTGATTTCACTTTTGAATTTGATTTGTTGCGGAATAATTGGAGCAAATCTGCATACTATTTTAGTCGCTTTATTTGCAGTCTGTAGTTTATACTAAGTTTTACCCCGATTATGTCGATTATGTCGACCATAAAATGGGCGAAGAGCTCTATAAGTTTCGCGAACGGAACTCCGACTTTGACAATAAATTTCCACAATTTGGTAGCGTTGCTCAAGTGTTAATTTATTCATGATTAAATCCCAAACGTTTTTGAACACAAATGCCGAAGAACTGTCATTCAAAAGTTATCCCTATTGAAAGATCTCATGCAGCTTAAAAAACACCCTATAGCTTATGACCGAAATCGGAAAAACGCGGTTTTGTGAAGGGGCTGTATCTCAAAATCTATGAAGGTTTTTGTGAATTTGAGACCTTTTTCGACAAATTTGTCTCGGTTCTTGAAAACTTAAGGACTGTTTTCCGATGCCAAATTAAGGGCTGGTTCCACCAACTCTGATTAAAAACTTTAAACATGATTAGTTGGAGTTAATCACGGTTAAATGAAAAAGAGCGTTCCACCATCTTTTCAATCTTGGTTAAAGCAGTTTAATCATGGTTAACTAGACTTCAAACTAATCAACAGATGTTGGGCTATTAGACGAGTTTAATCACGGTTAATGGCCGGTGCATGCGCATTTCTTTCAATTGAGTAAAGATGATGTTGACAGTTTGAATACACATAGCCTTAAAAGCAAAACGTGAACATCGTATTCAGTGGCGTAACTAGCATGGGTGACACCCGGGGCGGATTTTATGGGTGTCACCCCCACCCAGGGAAAAAACTACGGGTCACTCGTTTTTGTTTTTAAAAACCAAGAAACGAGGTAATAATTTTAGTCAGGAAATTTAAATAATTTGGGTTCCGGTGTCACCCCCAGACGGGTGACACCTGGGGTGGTCTGCCTCCACCGCCCCCCTAGCTACGCCACTGTCGTATTTATGTGTTAAAAAATTTGATTATTTTTGGATATTATTTACAATATAATGTTTTACAATAATATCTTATCTTCTTTAGATGATGAGGATATTGTAAATGCAGTTTATAGAAGACCGCGAGTGATAAGTGCAAGACCCAACTTTCACGAAATCCACGACGATCTTGAGTTTTGCAATTTGCAAATAATAAAATTTGAGGTTATTTCTTATAATATCATAAATAGCACTACTACCAATTCCCATTAGTACAAGTTTAATGTAACTGCATATCAACCAATCAGAGCAGCTTCTGCAAGTTTATACCCGATAATTTCATTCAGGGTCAAATTTTGTCGTTTCGACCAATCAGCGTGCGTTATTTTACATTGTAGTTAAATGGGTACGACACATGCACAGTCGAATAATATCCGAAAATAAAAAATATTCCAAATACCCTACCAGAATATCGAATATTTGTAGTGGAGCGTAAAAGAATTCATACGTAATAAAAAATCTCTTCGAATATTATAATTTATGTAGTGTGTATGACTAACACACTCAACAGATGCGATGTAGGAAACCGGTTCAACGCATTAGTTCTTACCCGAGTTCACTTAAAGCAATGTACTTCTAACGAATTTTATATTAGTAACGAATTTTATATTACAAATTTAGTGCGATTATGTTTCGATTTTTTTCGGTACTTACGAAAATTTTTTTTTGATTTTTTTTTGCAATGATTGTGATGCGATATGGTCAATTCGTTTCACAATTTTCGACATTAAAAATGGCGTCTGAAATGTCGATTTTCGTATGTGATGTTGTGCTTTTAAGTTGTGGCGTTTCTTCACGGAATTATCACCGCAACAGCAACGCGGGTTTGGACAATACTCAAAGATTCAGCGAGTACAGTACTAAAACCTGTACTCGCTGAATCTTTGAGTATTGTCCTAGCCCTTGTGTTGTATCGTGCGAGTATACACGAAATAAAAGCAGTCAACTAATCACAGATACTAAGCGCTTGGTGGAACGCTTTGAAATTAATGTCGGTTAAATTCTGAACTTAATCACGGTTAATCATTAATCGTGATTAGTTAACCAACGATTTAATCAGAGTTGGTGGAACCGCCCCTTAAGGTTATAAACAAACAAATTGCATTTCCGAGTTGCCATTCAACAGCTAAAACCGTTTGTTAGGTATTATTGAGTGCAGTTATGTGAGAATCCTAAGATTCTCGATGCTATAACTCGGATATTCTTTATTTTACGAAAAATATGCATGAATTCTTTTTTGTAGAGAATTTTATCTTGAATAATATTGATAATAACTAACTTTGCCGGAAAATCAATATTTAACGAGATATTCGCGAAGACTCTCATTTCGGCGTCAATATCCTGGAATTATTTCCGAATTCGTTTTGAAGCCTGTATACAACGTTTTTACACGTATCGTTTGTCAAAAGTCGCGACTAGGAATTCCTCCTTTAACTCGACTATACTTGAATTTCGCATAAAAAAATTTGTAATTGGCTGTGCAGGAGCGCTATAAATTTATATTTAAAAAGAAATATCCCCACTGTCGTAATGTTTTTCATGATCACTATGATCTATCTTGATGTATGGTAGCGATATGACCTTTACATATGGCTGTAATCCCCTGAGTGAGGCTGAAGGCCGAGCAACTAAATCACATACTGAATGGCTAAAGGCAGTCGTATGGGGCCGTCCATTAATTACGTAAGGATAATTTTTGTAATTTTGGACCCCCTCCCCCGCCACGTAAGGGTACGTAAGATTGTGGCAACCCCCCCCCCCCTCACATCTTACGTAAGGATTATTTAGAATAAAATTAATTTTGACCCCCCTCTCCGACCCCTTATATTTATAAAATATGAATAATAATATATTATACTAGCTGGCACAGTCGGCCTATCGGCCGCCTTTAGCCATCTAGACCGTGTCGGATGTGGTTGTTCGGCCTTCAGCCTCACTCAAGGGTATCGCAGGCATACGTGTAGACCGTGGTTTTTCGGCCTTCGGCCTCACTCCAAGGTACTAAAGTAGCCTATGTTTTTCGTAGCATTGTAAATAACTTCTACAGCAAATTTGGTTAAGATTGGTCAAATAGGAACGTAAAGCACGTGCACGCGTATTTGCATTGTCGATCGGTTGACAGTTTGACAGCATTCATTATTGTTTTTTAAGTTGATTTTGAGTAGCCTGCCTTCCTTTAAGGAATCTCGATAATCCATTCATGCGCGTCCCTATGGGACGCGCATGAATGGATTATCGAGATTCCTTAAAGGAAGGCAGGCTACTCAAAATCAACTTTCCTTTCCTTTGCGAATTTTTGCACTATTTCAATACAAAAACATGCGCAGGGACCTACATAATAACTGTTCCAAATTTGCTGTTCCAACTTAGATTAGTTCCAACTAATCATAGATACTAAGCGCTTGGTGGAACGCTTTGAAATTAATGTCGGTTAAATTCTGAACTTAATCACGGTTAATCATTAATCGTGATTAGTTGGTGGAACCGCCCCTTAAGGTTATAGGAATTATTTCCGAATTCGTTTTGAAGCCTGTATACAACGTTTTTGCACGTATCGTTTGTCAAAAGTTGCGACTAGGAATTCCTCCTTTAACTCGACTATACTTGAATTTCGCACAAAAAAATTTGTAATTGGCTGTGCAGGAGCGCTATAAATTTATATTTAAAAAGAAATAATTTTTTTTTTTTTATTAATAGCCTAATTTTTCACATTTATAAAGTAACAATCGTTTTTTCGTTATTTATGTACACACAGCAAAATCGGACCCTTGAAAATCACGGTACACAGTGTAGAGGGTTCTTGTATAATTCAATTTCATGGTTGGATCCCTTCGCTCGCTCTTGCCCGATCGTTTTATACTCACTGCCCCCGAAACACGCTCCAAATGATCATTAATACCCGCCCGTTTATATTTAATAGGCTTATATTAAATAATCTAGCGGAAAATTGTTTAAAAATTAATTTTACTTTTCAAAATTCATAATTGAGGATGTTTTAACATTTTTATATGCCTCGCTCTTATTATTTCATCGTTTTAATTGCTTTTTCGGTCGCTCAGCTCACGCTAGCGGCTCGAAAAGGTTAAGGTTGCATAAATTTTATTTAACACAAATAAAAACCACCAGAGCACCTGTCATAAAAGCGATAAAACGGAGTTCCAACAAAAAAGTTTTCCGTGTTAGCTAATTCGGAAGAAAGGTGTTGGCCCCAATCGCTCTCGGATTCCAAAATCCGCCCCCATGAAACCAAAACCCGTGGAACGACGTGTCAAAAATTTGCAGAGTTCAATTAGTGCGACACGTCTTAGATTATAAAAATGTAAAAAAATTGTCACTTACGATACTTAAAATGTTTGTAACACATTTGAGTGCGCATCTTTAATGTCACTTCTTTAAAATTTTTACATTGCTGGGCGTAACGTCGGCACTTTTTCTCATCCAGATGTTGAAAACCATAGACAAACTCATTTGATGTTCTTTGAAATTTAATATTGTAAATTCCATCGTGTAAAGTTGAAAACGTTACAGAAATAAAACGTTCCGCATTATTTCAGTTTCATTTGAAACTAATTTTGCAAATTCGTAACTAACTGGAAGCAGTTTAAATGCGGTTAAAATATTAATTGTTCATTTGTTTTCCTTTCTTTTTTTTTTAGTTTGTGTTTTCATGAATTTTTCTTTTCGGGAGACGTTTAGGGATACCGCCTGACTGGGCTCTACCACCTCGCAGTCAGTCTTTTGACCTCTTTTTCTCCGTGTGTGGTTTCCCACAAGTGATTAATTATTGATCATTAAAATTTTTATTGTTTGGCTTCGTGTCAATTTATGACAAAAATATTATGCAGGGTCGAACTTAAAAACTCCTCATTTTAATTAAGCTCACTTCAAAGGGATTTGTAGTTTCAACGTAACTCATCATCAGGACCGGTCAATTTTATTTAGGCGCCCGTATGCAAAAATTAGTACGTGATCCCAAATTATTCTTAACCCATTTTTTACATACCAATACCTACGCCCAGACTAGGTGGACGGGGGGGGGGCACGAGGGTCTTTTGACCCGGACTTTGACTTAGGTACATTTCTCCAACTGCGAATTTAAAAAAATAGCTTTCGTTAAAACCGTTTGAACCACACACATCGCGAAATTATATTTTGTTATAAAATTGGAGGCTGGTAGGGGCTGTAGAAACGCTTTCTTAATAAGTGACTATTTTTAATAAAATATATACCAATCGATCGAGAATCGTTTGAGATCTAATGGGTTTCGATTTTCATCGTTTGAACCCCAAAGGTAAAAAAGTTACAGCGTTGCAAAGATTGTGACATTATAAATTTTATCATCACGCTCCGAGCAAGTAGCACGCAAAACTTTAGTATTTCTGATAATAATTAAAATAGTTTTTATTTTTTAACATTCACTGTAAAAAAAGCACGTAAAAATACATTCAAATACGTGTAATTTTTACATTGAAAATTACGTAAAAATACATATTGTGTATAATTCTATTTATAATAGTGTGAAATTACAGAATTTCCTTGTATATGTAATTTTACCTTAGAATTTGTAGTAATTATAAAGAAAAAATGAAAAATATACACAAAATAATGTAAATTTACCAGTTTTTGGCATCACGAATGTAAAACTACAGTGGGATATTGTATATTTACATCACCAAAATAAGTGTACGTAAAAATACATTCAAATACGTGTAAATTTTACATTCAAAATTACGTAAAGAAACATATTGTGTATTATTCCATTAATAATAGTGGGAAATTACGGTTTCTATGTAATTTTCCTTGCATGTGTAATTTTACATTGGAATTTGTGTAATTAAAAAAGAAAAATTGAAAAATATACACAAAAGAATGTAAAACTACAGTGGGATATTGTATATTTACATCACCAAAATAAGTGCACGTAAAAATACATTCAAATACGTGTAAATTTTACATTCAAAATTACGTAAAAATACATATTGTGTATTATTCCATTTATAATAGTGTGAAATTACAGTTTTTCTGTAATTTTCCTTGTATATGAAATTTTACCTTAGAATTTGTAGTAATTATAAAGAAAAAATGAAAAATATACACAAAATAATGTAAATTTACCAGTTTTTGGCATCACGAATGTAAAACTACAGTGGGATATTGTATATTTACATCACCAAAATAAGTGTACGTAAAAATACATTCAAATACGTGTAAATTTTACATTCAAAATTACGTAAAGAAACATATTGTGTATTATTCCATTAATAATAGTGGGAAATTACGGTTTCTATGTAATTTTCCTTGCATGTGTAATTTTACATTGGAATTTGTGTAATTAAAAAAGAAAAATTGAAAAATATACACAAAAGAATGTAAATCTACAGTGGGATATTGTATATTTACATCACCAAAATAAGTGCACGTAAAAATACATTCAAATACGTGTAAATTTTACATTCAAAATTACGTAAAGTAACATATTGTGTATTATTCCATTAATAATAGTGGGAAATTACGGTTTCTATGTAATTTTCCTTGCATGTGTAATTTTACATTGGAATTTGTGTAATTAAAAAAGAAAAATAGAAAAATATACACAAAAGAATGTAAATTTACCAGTTTTTGGCATAATATTATGTCATATTACTTATAAGAACTGTATAAATACAGAGAGCGTCTGTAACTATAATTTAACAGTAAATTACATTTTAATTGTGTAATTTTGCACTTCTAATGTAAATTTACTTCACTGTTGTGTAATATTACTTATAAGAACTGTATAAATACAGAGAGCGTCTGTAACTATAATTTAGCAGTAAGTTACATTTTAATTGTGTAATTTTACACTTATAATGTAAATTTACTTCACTGATATGTAATATCACTTATAAGAACTGCAAAAATACAGAGAGCGTGTGTAATTATAATTTAACACTAAATTACATTTTAATTGTGTAATATTTTTAAAAATACATTTATGGATTGTAATATTACAGGCACGTACGTAAAATTACACATTTGATTAGTAATATTACACATGCAGTGCGAAAGTTTACATTTCATAATGGTAACGTACTAATGATGCTGATTATATGTCATGTAAATTTACACAATGCATAAACAAATTTACACAATGAACTAGGAATTTTACACACTGAACAAGCAATTTGCACACTTACAGTATCAAATGTAAAATTACAATGATAATCATTGTTTGATGTTGTAGCCTATGTTTATCATTGTAATTTTACATAAAAATTTTTTGCAGTGTTGTTAAAGAAAACGAGCGTCATAGTCGATAAAAATTAATCGGTTTAGTTCGTAGCACTAACGTGAGTTGATCTCCAATTTTTTTTTGTTACCAATAAATATTTAAATTTTTTAATTGAATAAAATTTTTGAATAAAATCGGTGTAAAATTAAAAAAAGCTTCAATGAGGTTCTATTCCCCTCGTTTGAACTAAAGGTAAAAACTTCGAACATTTTGTTGTAATTTATAAAATTTTCAACGTCGCTCCGAGCAAGTAGCGCTTAAAATTTTAGCGTTCTTACCATATATGCATATAACTAACTAGTAATAAGTACTACCATTGCACAATTTTTCCAGAGACTCATAAATGCTAAAGAGGAAATAATATTTTTTTGAAAATTCTAAAAAATTGCATGACGAATATCAGCAAACATTATATTGGACTGAAATTACTAAACAATTCATTGTGTTTAATAACAATATGTTTATACTAGAATTAGATTGACCAGATTTAGTTAGATGAATTAAATTTGAATATTTTCCCTAAACCCAGTGGAGGCTTAATCTTCAGTTTCGAGTATTTTTAGGTATTACTTCAGTATTCAAGTATTACTGTAAGGGGCCGTCCATTAATTACGTAAGGATGTTTTTTGTAATTTTGGACGCCCTCCCCCCGCCACGTAAGGGTATGTAAGATTGTGGCAACCCCCCCCCACATCTTACGTAAGGATTATTTAAAATAAAATTAATTTTGTCCCCCCTCTCCGCCCCTTATATTTATAAAATATGAATAATAATATATTATACTAGCTGACACAGTCGGCCTACCGGCCGCCTTTAGCCATCTAGACCGTGTCGGATGTGGTTGTTCGGCCTTCGGCCTCACTCCAAGGTACTAAAGTAGCCTATGTTTTTCGTAGCATTGTAAATAACTTCTACAGCAAATTTGGTTAAGATTGGTCAAATAGAAACGTAAAGCACGTGCACGCGTATTTGCATTGTCGATCGGTTGACAGTTTGACAGCATTCATGATTGTTTTTTAAGTTGATTTTGAGTAGCCTGCCTTCCTTTAAGGAATCTCGATAATCCATTCATGCGCGTCCCTATGGGACGCGCATGAATGGATTTTCGAGATTCCTTAAAGGAAGGCAGGCTACTCAAAATCAACTTTTCTTTCCTTTGCGAATTTTTGCACTATTTCAATACAAAAACATGCGCAGGGACCTACATAATAACTGTTCCAAATTTGGTTCCGATCGGTCAAACGGTTTAGGAGTCTATAGGGAACATACATACCAACATAAAAAGAAAAAATTATATTTGATTTTTAAATTTAATTTAAAAAAATATTTTAAGAAACTTACGTAAGGAATACGTCGGACCCTTCCCCCCTACGTAAGGGTCCGTAAGATATCCAATAACCCCCTCCCCCCCAAAAAACCCTTACGTAATTAATGGATGACCCCTAAGTAATTTTGAATTTTCAAGCAAAAGTGGTCTATCAGTTATGAAGCTTTTAATATAATTATTTTGTTCCTTGCATATAACAATAATAATAAAAAAAATTTGCGCGCTACTTGCTCGGAGCTATGTAGTAGGTAAAATTTACAGTCTTTGAAATGTTCTAACTACGAGTATTTTACATTTAGGGTTCAAACGATGAAAATTGAATCTCATTGAAGCTCAAACGATTCTCGATCGATTGGTACTTATTTTATTAAAAAAATTTCTTCTTAAAAAAAGCATATCTACAGCCGCTCCCAAAATTGTTCTAAAGAATTAAATTTTTATTAAAACCCTTCGAAGGTCAAACGACGGAAATCGAAGCTCATTGGAGCTCAAACAATTCCCTATTAATTGACACCAATTTTATTTAAAAAAATCGCGGAGAGGGGGGTTTGATTAAAACAAGTGAATTATAGAAAGTGAAAAATTAACATCGGGGCGGCCTAGGACTCCCCTAGCCATCGTCATCGGTCGGGCGATTACCGGATGCTTCCAACCGATGGTTCTGACGTCTTCAAGAGGGAACTGGTTTTGATTGGCAGTTTTTGGTTTTGGATTAGAGACAACGTGCCCTTGGGCCCTTTAGGGCAAGCCGTCACTGGTATCACGTCATATTGGATATCAGTTATTATTCGTGTGGTATTCCGCTATTCGATGATTTACATAGCAATCGTTCAGTCCTAGTTTTTATACGTGGTCGGCGGCAATAATCTCATTAAGGCAGTCGAAGCTAAGAAAATGGCGGATGTAGTTTTAGCAATAAATTACCAACCAAGTTTAAGAGCGGATTGAGCCCCAATTGATGGAGATAGGGATGGCAGCGTAAAAAGTAAAACGGTAACATGAAGGTAAAACTATGCTATTCCATTTTTAACCGGTTTTTAAAAGTTTTGCTTCACATTCCGGTGGGGGGGGGTAACTGCTCTTTGAATCAGCCCTTAACGAACTATATATTTAAATCTCTTGACGATAGAAGCGGACCATGGCAAAGTAATAGTGGGGTTCAAAATGATGTCGACAGATGGCGTCATTAAATTAGAAGGCCGAATAAATGAAATGGCTTCATTTTATGACATCAATACAAACGAAGAATTTTACTAATAATAGTATATACATTATTTTGTTCATTTCCGAGAGTTAAACTGCAAATAATAATTATTAAATGCTGTAATTTCAACATAACCTTCTCAAAATAAATGTCAGTTTCACGATTATTAATAATCAAGTTGCATGTAGACGTCATTGAAATATCCTATTTATTTTTACTTAAGTCCCCAAAGAATTTAAAATCGTTTTTAAATCTTTGGGATTTAAAGTTAAATTTTGGGCCTCCGAAAATGGGACTAAAATAGCAATTTAAGTCCCGGAATTGCATAACGAAGTTTATTATGACTTTAAGTTAAGGGGTCGTATCCCCCCGCCCAGGAAAACCTATTCATTAATTTTTAATTTGTTTTTAAATTTTGATGACTAATAAAAATTGGAATTAAACAAGCAAGAATTCAGATAAATTCTAAATTTCCTAGCGGAATTATAAAAATTACTTACAAAACAAAAGCTTAAAAATTTCGAGTTTTGTTCTCTCCCTCCCCTCTACATTACAAATCATTACATAGATGATTCCTCTCGCCTCCCAATTGTTAGGGGTCGTCCATAAAGGACGTCCGCAACCTTTTCCGGCTTTTTAACCCTCCCCCTGTCACAGTTGGTTAAAATCTCTGGAAGCCCCCGTAATGTTCTATGGTCACAAATCAAAGCCCCCCCCATTTATATAAAATCGAACTTGACCTTTAAAACCGAAAAACCTATTTTTTCCTAAAATTTTTTAGGGCTAATAAAAATTGGAATTAAACAAGCAAGAATTCAAATAAACTTTTAAAAATATTCAAACACAATTGTCTTAGAAATCTCAAAAATGGGATTTTTATGCGACGTCACATTTTTCCAACCTCCCCCCCACGCCGGCGTGGAAATCCTTTATAGACGACCCCTAAACCAATCTGATAGAATATAATCAAAGGTAATAAATAAATGGTATAATAAAGGCGATGCCATTTTATTGAAAACCTCATAGTCATCATCAGAGGACGACCTTGGTTTTAGGTCTTTTTCAAGTTTCCACAAAACATAAACCGTAACAGTAATCTGTTAATTTGATCGAACTGCATCCTCTAAAGTATATCTTTGTTTTTGTTTTTATTTGCAGAATTCTGAATCAATTTTAATATTTGTGCGGCCTGAAGGCCGCACCGTAACTATTTTCGATTGGTAACTAATAAATAAACACTTTGAATCGATAAATCAGATTCATTACATAACTTGGCAGATGTACTTGTGTCGAGATTAAAAAATAATTTTAAAGCTCTATAAGTTTTAAATCTCATTTTAACCTAAATTTGCATTCACATAGAGATTTATTGCACGAGATTTTACTATGAATAAATTTTAATTAAGCTCAGCATGAATGCGACGTTACATTTAAATGAGGTTTAAGTTATTTGGTAATCTTAACCACACGGTAGTTATTAAATTTTTTAGTTTGGAAAAATACATTTGGCATATTGTGCATAATTCTGTTTAGGTTGCCAAAATACAATTGACCAATGAGATGCGTTATATAACGTGACAGATAGTTGATCAATCACATCAGATTGATTATGAATAGGCTATTGATAATAGCTTTAAAAAGAAAAAGCTTGTCAAGTTCTGGAAACCCTCGTTGCAGTTCAAAAGATTACCAACAGGTGGAGCCGTTAAATTTTAGCATTCTTGGATCATATTGGTACTAAAACAATTTGTAACGCCTTCTGATATTGGCGATGGAAGACAGAAGACTACTTGCAATACAGAGTCATTCCATGGTGTTGACGACTGACGAGAAATCTTTTGACTACTTCCGTCCGATATTAACATGGAGAACAGGCTATTTGATCTTCCTACGAGATCCTTTATCAGACTCGCATGGGCGTAAAATTGCTGATGAATATAATGGCCGTAACATCTTCAAGCCAAAAATTTTTTTGGCCAAAGGATCATCAAAGAATCATTTATTTATATTCAACATTTATATTATTTAATAATGTTTGTAACGCTAAATTGATCTATTGAGCTCAGTGCGGCCTTTAGGCCGCACAACCTAGGCAATCACTTAGCCGCCTGTGTCGCCTGTTGGATGATGTCAATAATACCATGGGCCCAAGCGATTGCTTATGACACCCAATGACTCCCGATGGAAAAACTATTGAAGGGTGCCTTTCTCACCTAAGTTTGATTAAAATTAAAACAACAAATAATTGTATAAGTTTAATCGTAGGCAAAATTTTACCCTGGTTTTGTACAACCCACCATCAATATCATGTTAACCTTTCGATTCCTTCCGCTCGTTGAAGTTCTATGCTTTATTTCCATAGCAGTTTAAAAGAATTAAACGCATGCGCAGTATAAAATTCGCATTTGTTCTTTTATTTAATCTAAAAATATGGTTACCATAATATTATGTAATAGGTAAAGATAGTTTCAAATTAAGCTCAAGAACCCTAAAATTCGACGCAGAAGGCTCAAATTCGTATTTGTATGTATTTCGCCCTTTTAACTCCTCCTTGCGCAGATTAGGGTTTTTGAACTTGAAATAAAAATCGACGCAGAAGGCTTAAATTCGTATATGTATGTATTTCGCCCTCTTGGCTCCTCCTTGCGCAGCTTATGATTATTAAATTTTGAAACTTTCTATAGTATTAAATGGGAAAACATTTTTTTTTGTATTTGGAAGCAATTTAAGATTGGTTTAGAAGGAGATCTTTTTAAAGTAACTCCTTGTGTTATCGTTGTCAAATTAAATACACAGGTCAACAATAGAAAATGAAAAACAGAAGTGGGGGGGGGGCATGGAACTCCCCAGTATATATTCATAGCCAAGAAAAGTAATTTTTACCACTTGATCACCATATACTAGCCCCCCCCCCCCGTTGCCAATTTCGCTTTTTAGTTTTGTTGCCTATAAAATACTCCAATGCGGTTTTTGGGATTTAGAATTCACATCCGATGACATCTAGGATAATTTCATTTGAAATATGAATTATTCAAAAACATTTCCCAACTTCAATTTTTTTAAATAAAACGTCGTATCTTGGCAAATTTTTAGAATTTCATTTGCAGTTTTGGCTCTTGACTTTTTTCAATGGGAGGGCAGAAAATTTAAAGAAAACCAAAAAATATAAATTTAGTGTATTTTAGAAATTAAAAGTATTATTATTATAATTATTTTTGGATCATTGTTCAGGGTATCAGGGGGCACATGTCAGTAGCGCAACCAAGGGGAGCTATATTGTCTCGAATCCCCCCCCCCAACTCGATTTAGAAAATACAAACATAAGCAAATATTAAATGCATAATTAATTTTTACCAAATAATTTGTTTTTTAAGATTTCAGCTCCCAAAATGGGTTTATGGTTCCGCGCCCTGCCGCCCAATGCCAATTATTTCAAATAAAGTTAAATAGAGAATCACATGAGGTATTTTAAAACCATTTTGCGGCGCCATGAATATTATATTAGAATTAACCACAAAACCCGTTTGAGATATGATTTCCATAAAGCCATAAATGTTCGGTCATTAGGCAAAATCCTGGTAAGCTAAAATTTTGGCTGTAGGCCAGCTCGGCAAATGGTCAGATATTTAATCCGGGTCCAAATTTTCTACCTGGAAATACATAGACCAACTCGGCAAAGTAATAAATTTTGGCTTGGCCAGAACTGCGAGCATCAAAAAACCTACCCTCCGATGCTCCGCATCTCCGGGCGGTTTTTCGTGCTCCGACAGATCAAGGCGCGACAGATCAAGGAAACCGGGATAAATGCAACCGGGATGTGAGAGACCCTCGAAATAGCATTATTCAGCGCGTTTGCCGAGCTGACCGAAAATTAAAACGGCCTCTGGTTTTCATTTGCCCAGTTGACCGGTAGTATTAACCTATCCCTTGTACCTTCTGCCGAGTTGACCTACTCCCAAAATTTTAATCGCCAAATTCTAAATTTCACTTTTCGGAAAAAGTTATTAGCATTTCTCTGATTTTATTAGATAAGCCATGTACTGATTTTCATTTTTAAAAGCGTATGTTGTGATATGTATACCGGAATCTGCAGAGGTGGGGGGGGGGGCATGTGCTATTGCATTCTATCATTTATGTATACTATATGTAAGATATATTCAAGCGACGTTTGATAAAACACAGTCTAGAGCAAACTTTTTCGAATTAGCAGTATTTTTTTAATTTCAAATGGAAGTACGATACATTCCCGCACCAATGGGGTACCGACAAAAAAATTTAGTAGTGTTTTTTATTCAAATACAATATTTACGGTGTCCTTTGCCAAGTAATGTGGTTAGAATTTTTCTAAAAGCGGCTTATTTCGATGTAAAATTAAATAATGAAATTCAAATAAATATGAATTATTTATTCAATCTGTGACGCATTCAAACATTAGTTAGTAGATCTTTCTTACCATTTTTTGTACCCGAAAAATTTATTTAGTGGGATTTAGTTTGTTATTCCATTGAAATTAATTCTTTTATTTCATGTAGTTAATTAATAAAATTAGCTTTCAGTCATGAAAAAAAGGAGAAGTGTATAAATAGAAAATGTTCACAAGTTTTCAGTTGAAATTGCAATCTATATATATAAAAATGGATGTATGTGTCTATGTATGTATGTTCCCTATACACTCCTAAACCGTAAAATTTGGCACAGTTATTATGTAGGTCCCTGCGCATGTTTTTGTATTGAAATAGTGCAAAAATTTGCAAAGGAACGGAAAGTTGATTTTGAGTAGCCTGCCTTCCTTTAAGGAATCTCGATAATCCATTCATGCGCGTCCCATAGGGACGCGCATGAATGGATTATCGAGATTCCTTAAAGGAAGGCAGGCTACTCAAAATCAACTTAAAAAACAATAATTAATGCTGTCAAACTGTCAACCGATCGACAATGCAAATACGCGTGCACGTGCTTTACGTTTCTATTTGACCAATCTTAACCAAATTTGGTGTAGAAGTTATTTACAACGCTACGAAAAACAGGCTACTTTAGTACCTTGGAGTGAGGCCGAAGGCCGAAGGCCGAACAATCACATGCGACACGGTCTAGATGGCTAAAGGCGGCCGGTAGGCCGACTGTGCCAGCTAGTTTTTAATAATTTTACAGATAACTAAAGATACGAATTCTCTGAAATTACCTGAATGCTTTAAATTATGGCTTTTTTAATTTCTCTTGTTTATCTGAAATATTACTCTTTTGTAATAAATTTCAGTCATAAAATTAGGAAAGATGTAAAAGCTCGTTTGAAGTAAGTTGGGAAACTTTTAGAGTTTAGAGAAGCAAACACTGCATAATTTAAGATTTTTTTATAGTTTCATCTTACAGCCATGACAACTGTGAGGTGTCTAGGAATCCTTCGGGAAACCTGGCCTCAATCGTTTATCTTTCTTATTAAGCAATATCGTGAGTTTTTGGTTAAAGCGTCGTTGGGGGGGGGGGGGATCTAACCTTGGCAGATACATAACTCTGTTGGTTTGGTTTTCGTGGAGATGCCATAGCGACAGGTATCTAGGAATCCTTCGGGAAACCTGGCCTCAATCGTTTATCTTTCTCATTAAGCAATATCGTGAATTTTTGGTTAAAGCGTCGTTGGGGGGGGGGGGGAGTTCTAACCTTGGCAGATCCATAACTCTGTTGGTTTGGTTTTCGTGGAGATGCTATAGCGACAGGTGTCTGGGAAGTCTAGGTGACCTCAACCGTGGGCAGCCCTGACGAGAGGTGACAAGGAATCCATACGGAGACCTCTGATCTCAATCGTTTATTATTGCTTAATAAGAAAGATAAACGATTGAGGCCAGGTTTCCCGAAGGATTCCTAGACATCTCACAGTTGTCATGGCTGTAAAATGAAACTATATGATGTGACAAATAGTCGAATTGGAAATCATTATTGTAGTGAATGCTTCGGGTAGTATCGACAGTCGGTCGAAAAAATAGTCGGTCCGTTAAAAGTCGGTCGGTTGAAAGTCGGTCGGTTGAAAGTGGGTCGGTTGAAAGTGGGTCGGTTGAAAGTCGGTCCGTTGGAAGTCGGTCGAAAAAATAGTCGGTCCGTTAAAAGTCGGCCCGTTAAAAGTCGGTCGGTTGAAAGTCGGTCGGTTGAAAGTCGGTCGGTTCAAGCTGAGTCGGTCGGCTGAAAGTCGGTCCAGTGGACGGGAACCATTTTCAGTCCCGAAAAAAGAAAAAGTGGTATAATTTAATACTTCGACCAGGTTTAAAAAGTTCGTTTCGTCTCTTTTATTGCAAGGAAATTTGTTTCAATTTTCCAGAATTTTCTTTTTCTAAGCTTTGTGATCTTTCAAGTCTTACAGATTTTACAGAGTTTTACAGAAGTACCGTCGCCGTCGGTTTTAAAATTGAATTAAATTTTAGTAGTTAACTTATAAATTGGAATTTCAAATTTCAAAGGTGAGACGTTCGCCAGCTTAGCGGTTAAGTGCGTTGCTGCTAATGCTAAATACCTGGTTCAACTCCGGGCTCAGTAAAAATTTATTCTGACCGTCTTCCCTCGGAACGCAATGGCAAACCACCGAGGTGTAATCTGCCTGGTACAGCGTCTCTGAAGATGAAGTGTATGCACTTCCCGCGGTTCGGAGCCCGCGTTAAGCAGTAGGTCCCCTATGTGTGTGATAATACTTCAAACGCACAACACATACATAGGAGAGAGGTCGCATACGTCTGAAATCAGGCACGGCACTTGAAGAAAAAGGTGCAGGTTGTAGAGCAGGATCGATCAATTTTTTAAAAAATATTAACTAAATCTTTTTAAACTTGTGAAATTTTGTATAATATCTGAATTTCGTTATAGTTTTCAGTACTTACTACTGAAAATATGGAAAATAATTTTTGGTTTTTCAGTTTTAATCTTAACTTTGTGAATATATTTTGTTGTATCGTATTACCAATTTAATAATCTTAAAAATTCCTTTTCGTTTCTTTACACTGTTCGATTCTTTAGAAATCCTCTTTCTTTGATGTTTTTACCTTTTCATATTAATAATAAGATAAAAATCATAACGAAACGATGAGACTTGCGTTAAAATTTTTAGTACTAATAAGAAACATCATAATAAAAACTGTTGTTGGGTCTTTTTTTAGTTTTCATAAATATTAATTAGGTATCATAATTTTTTGGTTCTTGATTTTCATTTAAAATTTCAATAGATTTTTTTTATTATACAATTCGTTGCCATACTTTAATTATTGTCAGTTTTAAAAGCAGCACAAAAAAAGAATAGAAAATGTTATTGTTTTCAGCTCGGAGTTTTAGCATTTCAATTCAATCTAATTTCAACATTAATTTTAAGATTTTTTGTTGTCCTTGCTTCCCCTTTTCTTTATAAAAATATGACTCGTAGGTCATCAAAAAAATGCACGTCATGACATAATCCCCGCTATCCCCTTAGTAGGGCAAAGAACAAGCCGTCAATTATTATGGTCAATCTTGACGTGCCATGTTATGGATTAATAAGTGTTTTGCCTTGATTGTGCGGCTTGATATACACAGTTACAGATATACACTGTCCTGCTAAGCAAGAAAGTCGTAACTACATAATTAACAATTTTGAGTAATAGAAGGTTTTAAATTTTGTTCCTCAAACAAAAGTCCTCAAAAGATCAGCATATTACTCCAAAAAATTTCATATCTGACAGAATAGTACAGATACGATTTTTTATATTAGTAGAGTGATTTGCAAACTATTTTTTATTAATAACACAGATCATTTTGTATTTACGACAAATTTCACAACCTTTTAGCGTCTTCCAAATTTGCAGATAAATATGATCTTTTAAGTCGGTGGAAAGAATGGGCAAATTTAATGATTTACATGTACAAATGTCAGATAAGACCTTCTTACTTAGCACGGCAGTACAGATAAATAAATTGAGGCTATTATAAATATGTTTTAATTAATAATATGTATATTATCTGGCAAGTATTGGGGAACCTATGGATAATTTAACGTTACAGACACAAATATGTATATATAAAAATTAAGCAGTGGCGGCTGGTACGTGCAGGTCCACGGGTCGCCGCCCTCCCAAAATAGAATAGCATTGTAGTCACAATGGTTGTGCGCAATGTTTTCCAGAACACCATCAAGTTCAAGTTCACCCAATAGTTACCAATTTAACTTGTAATGCTCCGCCCCCCATTATTAAGCAACCCATCTCAAAGTCATATATTCGTGACCCCCCCCCTCAATCACAAGAATCAAATGCGTTGTAGTCGCTGTATAACCTGTAGCATCAATGCAAGAGTGTTGAGCAAGGTAACCTCGTTATTATTAAATAAAAATTTTGATTGATGTTTTCACATAGTAAATAAATTGATGCGTCAATCCCCCTCCAGTGAGGCCTTTAGGCCGCACAGTTAAGCTAGTAATGTATCCACATATCTTATAATATTTATGCCGTATTATAATTATTATTTTATATACCCACTATGTACTACCAAGAAAATTCTGGTTTTCATTCAGAATTAATTATTTTCTCATTTATCTGGCCATCCGTTCGTTCGTTTCTCCGCACTAAAGTAGAAGTGCGGTCTCGAGCAGCAAATGCGATTTTCTATATTTAAATATTAACGAACCTTTGTTGCTATTCGCGGCCGCACCTCTGCATTCTTAAAAAGAATGGATAATAGTCCGTGATTGCCTTGGTTGTGGCCGCACTGAAACTTTTTCAGGTTTGTTAACTGAAAATAAACCAATGAGAGATCACTTATGAACAAATAGATAGAAAGAAATGGTGCTTATGGCATAGATTGTGCGGCCTAAAGGCCGCACTGAAGAACTGGTTTATAAAAAAACAAATGCTACCTGGACCGGACGACAGTTGGACATGTGGAGAAGCAACTGGAGTTTTTATTGGTTATAAATGTGATGTTTATAATCATCATAATATTAAATATGAATCCCGTTTTGTGTTGTCACAGTGGCGGTTTATCCTAAAGCGCACGAGGACACAAGTCCATAACAAATGAAGTTATAATAAGTTTGCGAGTGTTGAGACCGGGGGGTCTGGGGGGTATGGAATACCCCCCAGCGCATGGTTATGAGGATGGTCATGTTGATATGCTGGGGATATTGCATAACCCCCCCCCCCCCCATCGCGGTTTCTATTCTCGCTTCCGATTGTTGAATTGAATATTTAATGTGACAATGAAAGGTAATAATATTATATTTGCCTTTGTTCTTTAAATATTGTGGCTTCCCATTGGCCCAAGTTGTGAGCCGCCCCAGAAATTACTTGTCCATAACAAATGAAGTTATAATAATAAGTTTGCGACTGTTGTGACCGGGGGGGGGGTCTGGGGGGTATGGAATATCCCCCAGCGCAGGGTTAGAGGATGGTCATGTTGATATGCTGGGAATATTGCATAACCCTCGCCCCTCGCGGTTTCTATTTTCGCTTCCGATTGTTGAATTGAATATTCAATTTGACAATGAAAGGTATTAATATTATATTTGCCTTTTTTCTTTAAATATTGTGGCTTCCCATTGGCCCAAGTCGTGAGCCGCCCCAGAAATTACGTGTCCATAACAAATAAATAAAGTTATAATAAGTTTGCTACTGTTGAGACCGGGGGGTCTGGGGCGCATGGTTATGAGGATGGTCATGTTGATATGCTGGGGATATTGCATAACCCCCCCCCCTCGCGGTTTCTATTCTCGCTTCCGATTGTTGAATTGAATATTTAATGTGACAATGAAAGGTATTAATATTATATTTGCCCCTTTTCTTTAAATATTGTGTCTTCCCATTGGCCCAAGTCGTGAGCCGCCCCAGAAATTATTGTTGAGACCGGGGGGGTCTGGGGGGTATTCCATACCCCCCAGTGCACGGTTATGAAGATGGTCATGTTGATATGCTGGGGATATTTCATACCACCCCCCGCATGGTTTCTATTTTCGCTTCCAATTGTTGAATTGAATAAGTGTTTAATTTGACAATGAAATGTATTAATATTATATTTGCCCATTTTCTTTAGACATTGTGCTTTCCCATTGACCGACTTGGGGCAAAGGTAAAAGTTTTCTAATCAGTGCGGCTTTTAGGCCGCACAACCGAAGCAATCATGTACTATATGCTCAGCTATTATATTATAACGTAAAATTATCTGTGTGCCTGTAGTGCTAATGAATTACATCTGCAAGGCTTAATTGAATTGTTAAGACGATGATCCATCCCGCTCAGTGCGGCCTTTAGGCCGCATAACCAAAGTAATCGCGTACTGGATTCCTAAGGGTGGGGTCAGATGGTCGCTCGTAGGACGCGTCAGATATTAAAATAAAATTATATTCCTCAACAGAACAAAATAAAAATAGGAAAAACTCATAATAATAAAAGAGATCTCCATGTTTAACTTCGAAAAACGGTCACCCGCTATTATGATAATGTTGACACTATTTAATTTAATAAAAAAAAGTTTAATTCTATAAAATTCCACCATGCACTAGTCACCACCATTGAACCAACGGAGCCTGCGTAAATCTTAAAAAGAACTGAAAGGAAGACGGCCCCGAAAGGCAGCGGCTCACCGGGTGTTTGCCTGGCTGCCCGCCGGCTCAGTCCCGACCTGCTCCACAGTGCCAAGAAGACAAGATTCATTTTTGTTCGGTTTTAAAACTTTGATTTCATTTTGATTTATTTTTATTTCATTGTTAATTTTTAATGCCTTCTTCAGTTTATAATTTAAATCCTGAAAAAGAAAAATAAAATAAAAATGAAACCGATATTTTGAATTTTGAATTTTGATTTTTTGTTTAGTATTGAAAAGTATTTTGGTATCTTAAAATTCGTTTTAATTATTCAGGATTAAAAATTAATTTTCACGTAAAAAAAAGAAGACCGTATTCGCACAACATCCTCTATTAATGTGCTATTTCGAAATAACCACGTCCGCTCAAGAAGTATGCTGCTTAACTGCACGACTATCTTGACGGCTGGTAAATAAATCGCATTAATACAAACAAAATTGTATTCATTCACTCTTTAATCAAAATTGAACCATTTCGTAAACTTAAAAAAAAACAAAAATAAACAATTATTACGAATTTATTTATTATTTACAAATAAAATTATACAATAATTATTATATGTTACAGTTATTTTTAAATTTCAAAGTACATTTTTGGTTGTTTAATTTAATCTACAATTTATAATTTTAAGTTTTGTACATTAAATTAGCTATGTACACTTTCAAAAGGCAATTTTACGCCGGACAACAATCGAAAATTTAAATTTTGAAAATTACAAAACTTTCGTCAACTCAAAAAATAGGAAAACGAAAATTAATTCCAAAAGTTTTCCCCTAACTTTCCCAGATGATTTATTAAATGGGCAAAAGTTCTAATAGAAACTGTGAAAAACTGACATTATTTTTGAATGACCACGGTAATACCGTAAAATTGTCTTTCGGTAACGTATTTATGTACAAAAAAATATGATTTATTTACAATATGGAACAACAATCGACTAATAAAAAAGAAGAATTAAACAAAATGGCGACCGATAAAACGTTTTAGTTGTAAAATTGACGGCGTCGGTCATAAAAAAGTAAAAAGGCGGGATTTTAAATTAAAAATTTAGCTAATGAAAATTTGATAATTTTCAGGAACCCAAACTATGTCCGTGATTAGTTAAATGAAAATAAGGTGTGTAACTACCGGAAGCAGCCGCCTGTAAAGGGTAAACTCCGCCGTAAGGTACGTGATGTGAATATAAAAGTCCTGAATGCGTATGATGTCCCGGAAAACCGGGAAACGTACTACCGGAACTAACGTTAGGAGGCGGAACGGTCGGAGAATTAACGTCCATCCCAGGATTTTGTTTTTTCCACTTGGTTCTTCTATTTTGAAACCAAATTTTTACTTGCGTTTCCGTTAAACTTAAACTTAACGCTAAATTCAGCCTTTCGCACACACTAAGGTACCTGGTTGTTTTAAATTTATTTTCTAACGCTACGAGCTGTTCGTAGGTGAACGCCGTCCGCGCTCTCCGAGGTTTCCCCGCACTTTGCGACTTCGAGTCCCCCCCTTTCTTCTTTTTCGCGTTCGGATCCTTCATGTCTTCGCTTATATCGCTGTGGATTTCGTCGTCGTCGTCGGAATGATGTTCTTTACCTGAAAAAAGAATTCAACTGTTAACTCCGAGCAAGTTGCGTGTGAACTAATAATGTTAGTAATTTTGAGATTCTTTTAATAAAATGTAGCCAAGTAGAAAAAGTTGAAAGAAAAAAAGAAAATAATGGAGGATCCCGGCAAACCAAGCAAACATAAATACTTGACAAAGTTTACAGCTTCTTAACATTTTGTCGGCGTTTGCACAAATCAGAATACTAACGAATACGAAGCAGCGAAAGGGTTTGGGTAGCGGAGGAACCGGGACATGTAATTAACAGTCTTAGCGTAATTGCCTCCGGGCTCGTTAGCAAGCCGTGAACTTCGTAATTAATCCTTTGGTTTTGCTTTAAGCAGACATATTAATTATAAACGCAATGCTCGCTTAGTTTACTTAATATCTTTAATTTTATAAAGGCATCTTACTTTATTAAATTATTATAAACTAGTAGACGTTTACGTTTCACGTAATTGCGGTTACAATAATTAATTAATATTTTAATGCCGTAATTTAATTTTCTATCATCCAATTATTTGCAACTATAGATATAATAACGTACCACCCACTGTATGATTTTGAGTTTATAATCCTCTTTTGACCTATTTCCCACCCTTATGCTTTTCACACCCCACTGGTGTTTCCGAAGCTTCTCGCTTATTTCCTTTTCTGTTTGTTGTTTATGTTGTACAACCCACGACGTTTTGTAAGGTATTTTGTATTTTCCGTGTTACGTTCAATAGTTTAAGCGACAATTGCATCCATCGCTGCTTTTTACACAAAAATGACCAACAGTGCAGCTCGGTATCTCTCGAAAAATACGTTTCGGCATAAAAAGTTTTATAATGTGGTCTGATGTGTATCTCTCAGTTGGCTACAAACCCGATAGGCCCGCCTAAACATTCCGATTAAATTAACGACGACGGTCGTGGCCTAAATGTTAGTGAGATAAACTGCTAAAAACGTTCCTCGGTTTAACTGTGCGTAAAGTGTAAAATTTCTTGACCGTCTCCGACCGACCCGTCGATAGGCCCGCATAAGCTTCCCTATTAAATTAACGACAACGATCGTGGCCTGAATGTTAGCGAAATAAACTGCTAAAAAGGTTCCCCGGTTTGACTGTGGGCAAAGTCTAAAATTTCTTGACCGTCTCCGTGATTCGTAGGGCACGTAAACCCGTCGCACTTTTGGTGCTAATGAATAGTTTAGATTTTTAATTTAAATTTAGCTAAATCGAAGTAAAAATATTTTACAATAAATTATTTCAATAATAAAGACTTTGAATCGTTTCGAAGTAGGAGGGGGGGGGGCAGGAATATTTTTGTAATTGAAGTGAATTCAAACTTTTAAATGCACATCAAATAATTTTCATGATTTTTTATTTTTAATCCAAATTTTACTTGGTTTAAGTAAAAAAAAACACTTTTTTTCATATTTTGAAGTTCAAGCGATTCCAAATTAAATAAGCAAAAAATTTCACGCGGTTGAAGTCGACACTTTTATACAATTTTAGATTATCATTGAGGATATTTTGAATTGTTTTCGTAGTTTTTGAATTGAAATGGATTCAAATAACTTTCTTAAACTAATCTTGGAAGCGTTCGAAGTGAATTAAAAATTTAGAAAAATGAACTAATTTTGGAAGTGAGATGGATTCTAAATTTTGAGTTGCTTTATAATCTGAAAAGAAAATTCTTATTAAAGAATAAGCCCAGTCAGATAAGCGGATTTACAGTTTAACATGGAATCCGCACCACGACTATTAACACATAATGTTTAACAAAAATTCTGCAAAATCTTAATTTTGAAATTTTGATGCTTTTTAAATCGCTTCCATTTAATTTAGTGGTTCAAGTAGATTCAAAATTCTGTGAAAATTAACAAAAAATGTAACCAATTCGTAAGAAGTTTTTATAAAACTTGAAACTTCCGGTTTCAATTAGGTTTTTATTACTTCATTGTTTAAGATCATTGTGACAAATTTTTTATCATTAAAAACTTTCAACTGCTGTAACTTTCGAAATTGGAGTAGATTCAAAATTTTATACAAATCTACAGAAAATTCTTCCGAAATGATGAATTTGTCGTTGAAGTAAAGTTTTATGTCAGAAAAGTGAAAATTTTAACCGGATGTTTGATTCACGATGTCTTTTTAAAATGGTTACACAATTTAGAAATTGAAGTGGATTCAAAATTCTGTCAAACTAACAGAAAATGTCACAAGTTTGGGAGCATTTGTAATATAAATTTAAATTTCGTGTTAAGAAACCAAAAAAATCCGAAAAATTATAGTTTATTACAGTTTTTTTTTAGAACATTTTCATTATATTGGAATTCAAGAGGTTTCAAAATTCTGTAAAGTCAAAACGAGAATTTTGTATAAAAGTCAAAATAGAAAATATTTCAAATATACATTATTAAGAAATTTGTTTGGAAAATCAAGTTTTACGTCGGAAAAGTGAAAATCTCTGCAGGATTTTTGATTCACGATATATTTTTAAAATGCTTACATAATTTTGAAGTTGAAGTGGCTTCAAAATTCTGCCAAAAAACAGAAAATGTCTTAATTTAGGGTCAATTTTTAATATAAATTTTATTATCGCGTTAAGGAGACAAAAAAAATCAAAGAATTTCGGGTTATTACAGTTTCTTTAACAACATTTTCATTCTATTGGACTTCAAGCGGTTTCAAAATTTTAGAAATCAAAACGAGGATTTTATATAAATGTTATTAAGAAATTTGTTTGGAAAATCAAGTTTTACGTCGGAAAAGTGAAAATCTCTGCAGGATTTTTGATTCACGATATATTTTTAAAATGCTTACATAATTTTGAAGTTGAAGTGGATTCAAAATTCTGCCAAAAAAACAGAAAATGTCATAAACTATGGACAATTTTAAATAAGTATAAATTTAAGTTTTGCGTTAAGAAACTAAAAAAACCAAGGAAATTTGGGTCATTAGAACATTTTCATTATATTGGAATTCAAGAGGATTCAAATTTATGTAAAATCAAAACGAGGATTTTAAACAAAAGTCAAAATAGAAAATATTTCAAAAATATTATTAAGAAATTTGTTTGGAAAAACAAGTTTTACGTCGGAAAAGTGGCAATTTTTACAGGATTTTTGATTCACGATATCATTTTAAATCGCTTACAGAATTATGAATTTGAAGTGGATCTAATACGATTCCAAGTTTTGGAATTGCAGGGGATTCAAAATTTTTAGAAAACTTAACTTTCAAGAGTTTTACGTCAAAAAATCTTTACATGAAAATTTCAAAGGAATTCTTGATTTTAAAATTATTTTTGCTTTTCAAGTCGATTGAGAATTTTGAGAAAATCAACAGAAAATGTAACAAATTAAAACTAAATTTAAATTTCTCATTAAAAAAACTAAAACGTGCTAACAAAATTTGAATTACTAAACTTTTTAAAATTTCTTCTATTAATTTGGAATCCAAGTGGATTCAAAATTGTAGTCAAGTCAATAGAAAACTCTTCCAAAATTTTGAAAGTGAAGTTTTACGTCAGTAAGTGTGAAAATTTTTACAGGACTTTTGATTCGCGATAATTTTCTAAATCGTTCACAGAATTTTGAAGTTGAAATGGATTCAAAATTTTGGGAAAACTAACAGAAATTGTTACGAAGTTTTGAGAATTTTAATATTAATGTAAATTTCATGTTAAAATTTCAAAGAATTTTCGGATATTACAGTTATTTCAAAATATTTTTATGATATTTAGCATTCAAGGGGTTTCAAAATTATGTAAAAGTTTTGGTAAGTAAGATTAAAACGACGATTTTATTCAAAAGTCTAAATCGAAAATATTTAAAACAATTATGTTTTACGTCGGAAAAGTGAACATTTTAAGCGGATTTTTAATTCACGACATCTTTTTAAAACGCTTACAGAATTTTGAACTTCAAGTCGATCTAATACGCTTCTAAGTTTTGGAATTGCAGTGGATTCAAAATTTTATACAAGCCCAGTCGATAGAAAACTTAACTTTCGAGAGTTAAGTTTTATGTCAAAAAATGGGGGGATCCTCAAAGGGGGATTTTTGAAATTATTTTTAACGGTTTTTATAATTTTGATTTTGAAGTGGATACAAAATTTAGAGAAAATCGACAGAAAATGTAACAAATTAGAACAAATTGGAAATTTCTCTCGTTAAAGAACTAAATAATCGTAATAAAATTTGGTTTATTAAAGTTTTTAAAACTTCTTGTATTATTTTGGAATCCAAGTGGATTCAAAATTGTGGTGAAATCATGAAAAACTTCCAAAACTAAGAAAAAATTTTGTTTTGAAAGTCAAAAATTTCTACAGGATTTTTGATTTTAGGTAACTTTTTAAATCGTTTACAAAATTTTGAAGTTGAAGTGGATTCAAAACTACCAGAAAATGTGACAATTTTGGGAGAATACTCAATTCGCGTTAAGGAACCAAAAAACCAAACAATTTAAGAGGTTTCAAAATTCTATACAAGTTCTTGTAAAAATACATCAAAGCGACGATTTTATACAAAAGTTAAAATAATAGCAAATATTCAAAAAATTACTAAGAAATGTGATTTTAACCGGATTTTTGATTCTTTCATCTTTTTCAATCGCTAACAAAATTTTGAAGTTGAAGTGGATTCAAAATTCTGTCAAAACTAACAGAAAATGTTACCAATTTGCCAGAATTCAACATAAATTTAAATTTCGCGTTAAGGAATCAAAACAATCCAAAGAATTTTGGGCTTTTTCAGTTGTATAGAAACATTTTCATTGGAATTCAAGAGGTTTCAAAATTTTCTAAAAGTATTTGTTAAAAAACATCACATCGAGGATTTTATTGAAATGTAGAAATCGAAATTAATTCAAAAAATTATTACGCTATTTCTTTTGAAAGTCAAGTTCATGACAAGTAAGTGAAAATTTATGCAGGATTTTTGATTCGTCATCACGATATGTTTTTAAATTGTTTATGTAATTTTAGTTATTGAAGTGGATTCAAAAGTTGGTCGAAATTTGTGCTAACGTAAGTGCTAGGAAATGAACTTTTAAATTGAACTAAAATTCGAAATATTTAATTAATATCGAAATTCTAATTTTTTTTAAATCACTTTTATAGTTTTGGAATTCAAGTGATTTCAAATTTTTTGTAAGTTTTGTAAAACTTTTCGTTTATACTGATTTACAGGATTTTCCGGTTTTGGATTTAAACAAAAAATGTTGTTTAGAAAAGTGTCGTTTAAGAGCGCGCTGCGGAAAGAGAGAGAGGGAATGATGTTGAAAGAAGCCTCTAATCTTTTGTACAAATTTAAAAAACTAAACGTCGCATCAATGTAATTCTTTTTTTATATTAATAAGAAAAGACTATTGAAGGCAATAACCAATTTTGAGCGCTTTAAATTAAAAGTAAATAGGTCAATTTAATTTATGAAAAAGGACAATTTTGAATTTTTATGACAACCGATCTTAATGAAACTTCGTTATTGCCTTTTGCAGATCATTACGAGTATAGGGTGTCCCAACAAGAGCGCCGGATTTAAATTAGCCGCCATTTTGTCAATACGAGTTGTACGGTGATTTTGCTTTGACTGTCGTCACGTACAGACCACGCGATTTAAGAATATGGAAAAGTATTCAAACGAACAACGTTTAATTATTGTAAAAACACATTACAAAAATGGTGAAAGTTTTGCGAAAACAGTTCGCCAATTACGTCAAGTTTTCGGTCGCAATTATGCGCCAAATGAATCGACAGTGAGGCGTTTAATTACAAAATTTGAGACCAAATTTACGCTGATGGATCAGAAGACCATTGTTCGTCGTCGTCCTTGTCTGTCACTCGAAAATATAGCCACAGTAAGGGAATCTGTGGCCGAGAATCCAGGAACTTCCATTCGGCATCGTGGTCAAGAATTAAACATTTCCAGAAGCACTATGCAACGAATTTTGGTTAAAAATCTGCATTTGCACGCGTACAAGGTTCAATTGGTGCAAGAAATCAAGCCAAGTGACCATGAGCAGCGCCATGGATTTGCTGATTGGGTGTTAGAACATCATCAAATTAATGCGGATTTTTCGAAGAAAGTCGGTTTTCCAGATGAGGCACATTTTCAACTCGACGGATATGTAAATAAGCAAAACTGTCGGATTTGGGGTGCTGAAAATCCTCGTGTGATACTCGAACAACCAATGCATCCACCACGAGTAACTGTTTGGTGTGCATTTTGGGCTGGCGGAGTGATTGGGCGGTATTTCTTTGAAAATGCGGCTGGAAATGCGCCAACTGTTAATTGTGTGCGGTATCGCGAAATGTTAACGGAGTTTTTGTGGCCCGAATTGGATGTAATTGATGTGGAGGACATGTTTTTCCAACAAGACGGTGCGACCTGCCACACAGCAGGTGAAACAATGGTGTTACTGCAGACCAAGTTTCCAGGCCGTGTCATTTCCCGATTTGACGATCAACATTGACCACCAAGATCGTGCGATCTAACGCCGATGAACTTTTTTCTTTGGGGCTATGTGAAGGAAAACGTGTATGCGAATAAGCCTGAAACAGTTGAACATCTTAAAGAGGAAATACGGCGCGTTATTGGTGAAATACAGCCACATTTATGCGAAAACATTATTCAAAATTTCAACAAAAGAATAACCCTGTGCCAGAGGTTTCGTGGTGGCCATTTGCCTGATGTTGTATTTCACGTTTAATCGGAACTATTTTTCTTTATGTTGAAATAAAAATGTTTGCTTAATTCAAAAAATAAATGTGTTTTTCTTTAAAATTAAATCCGGCGCTCTTGTTGGGACACCCTTTATAAGGACAAAACCTGATTTTGAAGCGATTTCATCATCAATTATAGAAAACTTGTACAAAACTTGTAAATCAAAAAGTGCCCTTAGTGGAGTTTTAAACTATATAAAATCAACTTGGTCCCACGCTGGTAGTAGTTCGATATGTAACATTTATTACTCGTTTCCATGTTTAATGCACAAAGGGTTCAATGGTTCCCTTAGATATGGCGCAAATAATTTTTTTAAATTTTTTAAATCACTACAAAAGATTAGAGGCTACTTTCAACATCATATCTACTGCTTCCCTCTCTCTTTCCGCAGCGCGCTCTTAAGACCATTTTTTATTTATTACGAGAATTCTGCATAATCCGAGTTTTAAACAACTCGGATAATCGGAGTTCTATGGTAATTTAGATTTTTTATTTTGGTGTTTGTTAATTATTTGGATGGCGTCACTGGTGTTTTGTGACGAAAATAAGTGAAGATTTTGCAACAGTTTTAATCAGTCGAAACTCGATCTGAAATCGCTTCCAAGTTTTGGAATTTCAAAATTTTGTACAATTCCGAAAATTATAAAGAAATTTATTTCAAAAGTTAAGTTTTATGTCAGAAAAGTGAAAATTTCTACATAATTTTTGATTTATGAAATCATTTTAAACGATTTGCATAATTTTGGTTTTGAAGTAGATTCAAAAATTCGTGAAAACGAACCGAAATGTAACAAAGTTGTACACAATTAAAAGAACTAAAAAATGTGGATTAGGTACCAAAATTTTTTTAAATCAGTTTTAGGCTTCTATACAAAGTATAGCAGAAGCCTTATGATCTGGCTCCGTGTCCGTCTGTCTGTCCGTCCGCATAATTCAAAATCATACAGAGCGTTTCAAATCGTGTTGAAAATACTCTGTGTGTATAGAGGTCTAAGAACTGGGTACCTAGTGCACTATTCGGCTTCTATACAAAGTATAGCAAAAAGCCTTATGATCTGACTCCGTGTCTGTCCGTCCGCATAATTCAAATCTAATCAGAACCCTCGAAATTGTGATTGTAAACACATCGTATGTTATAATAAAACAATAATTTGTTTTAAATTTATTTATTGTTAACCACAGCAGTGGCTTGTCCTTTTAAATAATTCGCGTTCACGTAGTAAAGATGAATTCATTTTTAGACGATCAATTGTTTTTCAATGCAGACCAAATATATGTAAGTTATATTTTATTTAGTACATAATTTTTCGCCTATATAGGAAATTTAAATATACGTTGATACGTTGATACGTTGATCTGTTGATCCGTTGATTCTTTGATCCGTTGATCCTTTGATTCGTTGATCCTTTGATCCGTTGATCGTTTGATCTGTTAAGACGTTGATACCTTAAGACGTTGATGATGACGTTCTCCTAATAAGAAGTTATCTCGGAAAATTTAATTGGTGCAGATTATCGGATTATCTGATGTTACATTATAAATATTATGTCGACCAAAAATTACTAGCAACAACAACTTTTCACACCAGAAAGGTAGCTGTATAGAAACCTAGGAACTGCCGCTAAAGCGAGTTCCACCTTGTTATTATTTTGGAATCCAAGTGGTTTCAAAATTTCGGTCAATTCAATAACAGACAACTCCTCCAAAATTAAGAAGAAATTGGTTTTGATGTTCAAGTTTTACGTCGGGAAAGTGAACATTTCTACGAAATTCTTGATTCGTGAAATCATTTTATTTTGTTTGCATTATATTTGGTATTGAAGTTTATTTAAAATTCTGTGGAAATTAATAGAAAAGTTAAAAATTATATTTAGGTATTATTTTATGAACGGAATTGAAGGCGAAAATACGGAAATTTTCAAATTATTTACGGTTTTGCAAGGATTTACAGTTGACGTGAAATCCGAACCACGACTATCAACACAAACAATGTTAATTTTGAAACTTGTTAGAATATAAAATACATTAAAAGGTCACCAATTGGGATTAAGTTTTAATTTTTTAAAAGTTAAAACTTAAAACAAAAATTTAAGTCACTTGCAATACTTGGAACATTATTTTGGAATTCAAGTGGTTTCAAAACTTGGTTTTTATAGTTTCAAAACTATAAAAAAAATATATAATATATATTTTTTGAAATTGCAGCGGATTCAAAATTTTCTAGAAAACTCCACCAAAATTAAGAAGAAATTCGTTTTAAAAGTTAAGTTTTACGTCGGGAAGGTGAAAATTCCTACAGAATTTTTTATTCACGAAATGTTTTCAAAATTTTGATGTTGAAGTGGATTCACAATTTTGTCGAAATGAAGAGAAAAGTTTAAAACTAAAAGACATTTACAATTTTAATTTTAGGGTCAAAAATGAAAATTACATTTTTTAAGTCCCTTACAATACTTCAAACATTATTTTGGAATTCAAGTGGTTTCAAAATTTTGTAAACATTACTTAAAAATTACATAAAGCTGTAAATTTTCTACAAATTTTTTAAATACTTGAAAGTATTTCCGTTTGGAAATTGCAACGGATTCAAAATTTTCTATTAAGCAAAATTGAAAACTTCGCCAAAATGAAGAAGAAATTTGTTTTAAAAGTTAAGTTTTACGTCGGGAAAGTACAGGAAAATTTTGATGTAGATTCAAAATTTTGTCGAAATGAAGAAAAGATATTCCCATTTTTTATTTTAGGGTCTGAAATGGAAAAACAAATATAGACATTTCAAAATTATTTTAGGTAAACAATAGAATTTTTTGTTTAACGTGGAGTCCGAACCACGATTATTAACATAAAATGTTTAAAAACTTCTACAGAATTTTAGTTATGAAATTTGTTGCTCAGATTATTGAATCATTTTTCTGTTTAAACCGTTTACATAACTTTGATGTTCAAGTGGATTCAAAATTCTGTGAAAATATGAAAAAGCCTTTTTTATTTAATTTTTAAGATACTAATCTGAGAATTTGCTTTAAAATTTTATTACTATTAATAACTTGAAATCGCTTGTAAGTTTTTGAATTGCAGTGGATTCAAAATTTTGGCGATATCAAATTAGAAAATATTAAGAATTTTGGTTTGAAAATTAAAATTTACATCAGGAAAGCGAAAATTTCTATAGGATTTGAAATGATTCGTGAATCTTTTCAGACCATTTACATAATTTTGATATGTAGAATTGGATTCAAAAATTTTTTAAATTTCAAAAAAGTCAAGTATAGATTATGAAGATAATCGAAGTAGATTCAAACATTGCTTCAGAGATCAACAAAAATTAATCTTTAGCAAAATAATGCAATATTATTTTGTAAATCGCATTTTATTCTCTATTTTTAGGTAGTTAACCGGATTGAAAATTTTGAATCCACTTCAACGTAAAAAATATTAAAAGCAATTCCAAATTCTTTCAAAAGATTTGCTTTCAGAACAATAAAGTAATCCCTTTTTATAGACTTGATGAAAAATATTGAATCCACTTCAAATGCAGCACTTCTCCACTGTTCTATCCGCTTCAAATTGAAACAATTACAATTTTTTTATTAACGATATTTATTACAAAATTTTCACTTTTCAAAAATTTTATAAAAATCAGCCGATTTCTAATGCTCATAAAAGTTGGATCAGATTTTTTTAAACGGTGAGTGCAAAATTATTTTTAAAACAATCAAAAATAAGACTTCTTGTTATACTTTGTATACAAGCCTAAAATCACACTGGAATTTCGCCTATAACAGACGGAAGTGGGATTCGAAACTGCAATTCTTTGATTGTAGTCGCGTATACGTTTCCACTAAGCCACTTTGATGAGCTTATTTTAAATTAAAATTTTTGGAGGTGATTTGTGAAATAATTGTGATGAATTAATTAATTTTAAAAGGATTCAAAATTTTGTTGTGAAAAAGTTTATTATGTTTTTTAATTTTTGAATCTTTTCCTTGTTTTTGAAGTTGAAGTGTGAATTCAAAATGTTTTCAGAAACTTTGAAAAATTATGCAATGTTCGTCTGTCAGATTGAATTTCACTTGTAAAAAAATAGTACGATAATTTTCAATTTCGATCAGTTTATATTTTGAGTTCAAGTGGATTCAAAATTCTTGTGTTTCGGTCATTTTAAAAAATAGAAAACCGGTTTATAGGCCAGTCGACAAGGGTTTTATTGCGTAGAAAAATGGGGGCAAGCTGGAATGAATTTTATTATATTTATTAGGGCCTCTAAAAAGACAAAAGCCCTAATTTTGTATCTTCCAGCGATTCCGAATTTCACAGCCTTAGTGGAAATGCCACATTTTGACTAGACAATGGTTCAAACGTTGCTTCAGAAATCAACAAAAATATATTTCTAAAATAATGCAATATTTTGTAAATCGTATTTCATTCTCTATTTTTAGGTAGTTAACCGGATTGAAAATTTTGAATCCACTTCAACGTAAAAACTATTAAAAGCAATTCCAAAGTCTTTCAAAAGATTTGCTTTCAGAACAATAAAGTAATCCCTTTTTATAGACTTTATTAAAAATATTGAATCCACTTCAACTGCAGCACTTCTCTACTGTTCAATCCGCTACAAATTGAAACGATTACAATTTTTTTATTAACGATATTTATTACGAAATTTTCACTTTTCAAACATTTTATAAAAATCGGCCGATTTCTAATGCTGATAAAAGTTGGATCAGATTTTTTTAAACGGTTTCTTATTAAGTGAGTGCAAAATTATTTTTAAAACAATCAAAAAATCACACCAAAATTTCGCTATAACATTCGGAAGTGGGATTCGAAACTGCAATTCTTTGATTGTAGTCGCGTACGTTTCCACTAAGCCACTTTGATGACCTAATTGAAATTAAAATTTTTGGAGGTGATTTGTAAAATAATTTTGATGAACGAAATAATTTTAAAAGGATTCAAAATTTTTTTTGTTTTTAAATTTTTGAATCTTTTCTTTGTTTTTGAAGTTGAAGTGAATTCAAAATGTTTTTAGAAACTTTGAAAATTTATGCAATGTTCGTCTGTCAGATTGAATTTCACTTGTAAAAAAGTATTACGATAATTTTGAATTTCGATCATCAGTTTATATTTTTGAGTTTGTGGATTCAAAATTCACAAGGATGAAAAACTTGTGTTTCAGTCAATTTAAAAAATAGAAATCGGTTTATTGACCAGTCGATATGGGATTTATTGTGTAGAAAAATGGGGGCAAGCTGGAATGAATTTTATTATATTTATTAGGGCCTCTAAAAAGACATAAGCCTTAATTTTGTACCTTCCAGCGATCCCAGATTTCACAGCCTTAGTTAACCGGATCGAGAATTTTGAATCCACTTCAACTTAAAAAATATTAAAAGCAATTCCAAAGGCTTTCAAAATATTTGGATTCAGAACAATAAAGTAATCCCTTTTTATAGACTTTAAGAAAAATATTGAATCCACTTTAACTGCACCACTTCTCTACTATTCAATCCGCTTCAAATTGAAACCATTTCAATTTTTATTATTAACGATATTTATTGCGAAATTTGCGACTTCAAAATTATTTTTAAAAAAACACACAAACCTAAAGGGAATTTTCCTACAACAGGCGGAAGTGGGATTCGAACCCTCAATTATTTGATTGTAGTGGCATAAGTTTTCCACTAAGCTGAGCGAATTAAAATTCTAAAATATTTTCGAAACTTTTAAAAAGATTCAAAACATTGTTGTGAAAAGTTATGAAGTTCCATTTCTTTGAAGACTTTTTGAATCGTTTCCTTGTTGTTTAAGTTGAAGTGAATTAAAAATATTTTTAAAAACTTGGAAAAATCATGCAATGTTTCTTTCAGATTGAATTTCATTTGTAAAAGCTATTAGGATAATTTTCAATTTCAATTAGTTTATACTTTTGAGTTCAAGTGGATTCAAAATGTAAAAGTATGAAAATGGATTTTATCAGGACCTTTAAAATGATATGTCCTAATTTTTAACCTTCTATATAGCGACCCCGAATTTCGCCGCCAAAGGGTTATTGAAAATAAGTCAATATCTCTTTAGTAATATTGACAATACAGACACCGTAATATATTTTCACGTCTCTAAGAGGGGGGGGGGTTAATTAGTACCGCTTTCAAAATGTACTAACAACTAATCGGCCGTGGTTGTGCGGCCTAAAGGCCGCACTGAGTGAATTGCGACATCTATTTTCTATATTAATATATTGATTTTTTCACGTCTCACCTATTATTAAAATTTACACAACAGATGGCGTGATATTCGTTGCTCCTTGTTATGTTTCTTACCATATGGTTATAATATGATACAAGCCAATGAGATGCGTTCCCACCCTCGCGAGTGATTTTTCGCGAAGACAATTCAGATAAATTCAAAAACAATTAAACCAAAGTGCGTTGTTCGTAAATAATTCTTCCTTCATACACCTAATTCCTCCAGGTAAACACCTGAGACAAGCCCAATGCTTTGGCATGCCAAAAACTTCCACAACCACGATTCAATGAGATGAAGGAGATTTTCGGTTTAACCGAGGTACTCCACGAACCTGATGATAACAAATGAAATGAAAAAGATGCGTTCCCATTTAGTCGTCAATGTTGACTTCAACAACGAAAATACATGATTTTTAAAGGAATCTTAAGTTTCACATCGGTTCATCCGAATTGAGAACTTTATTGTTCCAAACGTAAATTTTTAATAACTCTCTACATTTTTCAGTTTCATAACCAGGTTAAATCGAACCAGCCGATATTTTATTTTAATTTCAATTCATTATTATGCATCTCCGGCGGTTTCCGGATACCCGAGTACGCAGGCTCGGGCTCCACCTATTGGGGCGGGGGGGAACCTCCCCTCAGGAAGCAAAGCCAGCCTGGCCAGTCATCGGCAAAATTGGCGCGGATTCCAACTATCGGAGTGGCCGATCCTCCTCCGACGTGAAAATTCCGGCCGACGGGTTCTCGACTTTGCCACTTCTACGTGAGATTTATCTTCATTTCCTTGGCCTTTTTCTTCTTTTATCGAATAGACAGTTATTTTTGGGATCAGATAGCGACTGCGATTTCTCTGTTAAAATAAATTCAATTTTATGACCGTCGCTAGCCAAAGGGGGGTAATACTAACTTTTCTTACCGGCGGTTTTTGTGCGCAGGGGGAGCCTTAAAACCCAATCCTGCACTTAAAAATTTGGTGCAGTGGCGTACCAGCTATGAGAAGGATGTATTATTTATATGTAGATTTGCAAGCCCATTATTATGTATCGCAGTTGCTGCTGGTTCCTCCGTGTCTCGCCCCCTGCTCTTCTTTTGTTAGTCACTTGCTACCTATTTTTTACAAGTACAATGAGGAAGATCAAGTTTGATATAAAAATAAATCGGTTGAATTGGATTAAAGACTATATAGTTTAAAACCCGTGAAATATCCTTTAATGATATTAAATAAAGAATTTTAAATATAATATACGGCGCGGTCTGATGGCTGTAACTTTGTAACCAGTCGATTAACGAAATAAAAGTTTAAAATCTTTTCTCTAGACATTTTAGTGTACTTTATTTTCTATAACTTTATATTTTGCTCTAAAGTGCACTGAAACCGAGATATTCACGAAAATCCTGAATTTATTCCAGCTTGCTCCCATTATTTACGCTATCGTCTTTTTAGAATGCGTTGTTAACTGGCCCATTATCCGTGATAAAATTTGCACGACGGATGGAAATTTGAATCCGATTCAAATATTATTTATTTTGAATTCTTTAAAATTGTATAATTTAACAAGACAGTTCGATAACGTACGCTGTTTGTAATGCGTCGGCAGTTTATTTTATTTTCGAATGATTTATGTAAATTTTTTATTTGGCTTCCACCTACTCGAACTTTTTGTTTACGCGATATTTTTTTATATTTTGGCATCCAATTCATAACTTCTCACATTTTTATTGTCGAAGCCGTGCATTAGGTACACCACACACTCCGACGCTCCGCATTTTATCGATCAAATTTTATAATGGAATTTGAAAATCGGCTCTTCCTCATAATATTCTATGATCTATCATCGTTCAGAAGTACTCAAACTTTTGATTCAAAAATAAATTCGGTCTGAAAACGTGAAAGAATTTGTTAACATCCGAAAAAAGCTCACTTTAAGTCCATCAATGGGTATAAAACAAAATCGTAAATTGATATGTGATCCCCTAAATCCCGTTTGTTGCTGAAGCCGTGGTAGCACGGATGACAGCATCACCGCACTGTATTGTTTCAGCGGTAGGCAAACAAATGGATGTGGTTAACACGTTTGTAGCTCGTTACCTACGTATTGATTTCAAAGCATTTGTGCTTTACTCGATTTACCGGTGCTTAATCATAGCACCAACCCCGGCCATTTACAATTTTAACCGTCCAATTTACTTACCGATCGAAAAAAAAATGAGGGTTTAATTTATAAACAACACGTGCGATTATAACTCTGTTAGTTTTGATACCTAAATCCACGATGAAACCACATTATTTTCATTGCATTAAAGCCACCGAAAACTTAAATAAATTTCTCAGGATTTGTAAGCTTTGCGGGCGTTTGAAGTTTTTCTAAAAGCGGTTTGCTCGTTAAGCTTCATCATTTATTCCAGATTTATTCCTCTAACTCAAAAATAGCGACGACACCAGCTTTTGTTTTATTTTTAAAATTAACTCTCCCCCCCCCCGCGATTGTTTAGGGATGTACTGCGCATTCATCCCTCACACCCTTGATCGTAAATTATTTTCATAAATAACAAATTAATCAGTTAATTAATGTAAAATTTAGCAGCTTTGTGTTATCAAGCAAAAATAATTAATTTTCTCATAAATTTTAAAGGAAGTAAACGTTGCGAATTATAATAATTAAGCGACGGCGTTAAAAATTTTGAGATCTAACAGAAATTTTGACCTTGAAAATTTAATAACCCAAGGATTAATTATAGGGAAAAACAATTCGCGATTTAAAAATATTAACAGGGCTTTTCAACAGGGAAATTTTGGATGACAGTGGTGACAGTTTTGATTTTTGACATGTTGATATAGGCTTTTAGCCTATTATTGATAATATGGATATGAGTGATATGGGGATTCAATCGGACTGCGCCACATGTCACTACCGAAACATTGAATTTATTGAGAACTAAATTTCCCGATCGAATAATTTCGCATAATTCTGCAGTCCAGTCGGGCTATGTGAAAAATCAAGTCTGCAGATAATCCACAATCCATTGAAACCTTGAAAACCAAAATCCGACGCGTAATTGCTGAGATAGAACCGCAAAAATTTAAAAACAAAATTTTTGTTGAAAAACCCTTTAGTTCATTTTAATTTTAATTGCAATTAATTACCTATTATAAATTTTCTAAAAAAATCACGACACAGGAAGGGGAAACTTTCTCGTTTGAGATTCGAAACTAAGTCGACCACTCAGAAGTCTACAGTCTAATCGCACGACTAATCTGAGTGGCTGGAAGGTTAGGAGGAGCACGTCGATGTAGTAGTAAGTTAGGGTAGGGGTCAATAAAATGTAAATTTTTAACTTCTCCCTAATGTTTCCCGAATTTATCCCCTTGTAAGTGAAGCATGTAATGCGTTTCGAGTTAACTGAAGATTTAAAGTGGATGGGTACTTTTATTTGTAAAAACTTTTATCACAACAGAAAATTTAATTTGTCATTTTTTTTTAAATTAACGTCAACGTTACGTTTCGATCTTGTTATATTTCATCAGTACGATTGAAGTGGCCGAATTTGTCTTTGGTTTATAGTTTATATAAATACTTTGCTGAAAGGACGGTCGTTTTAAAGGTTAATCCCTTAATCAGTAATTCTCGCAGTGTTTATGTAGGTTGAGGCTATGACCGGCTTTCAATATATTGCATTAACTGTACAATGGAAGTACTTTTCTCATCAGGCGGTCGGAAGACTATCATGGATCGAGGATCAATAAATGTCATAAGAATGTGTTGACAATTAACCCTTAAGAGACCTTAAATAAGGTACCTATTTAAAAAAATCTAATTTTTGTTTCAACTTATAACAAAAATGGCCGTAAACAGAACCACGTGTTACTTAAACGTCAATTACTAACACGAAAATTGCTTAGCAACGGCGATTTCATTTGTTTGTAAATTTGACAGTTGAATAATGCGACATTTTTGAGGTTAAATCCACCAGAAACAATGAAGCTCATTTAAGTTAACGTTATTGGGTCATAATCGAAGATTATCGTGAAAATCCTTCTTGTAATTTACGGATAAATCATTTTATATTAAATTAAAAGTCATTAATATGACTAAAAGTGAACTAGAAATTCCTCACGCACAGCGCAAACTAGTCGAAAGAATTAAGTCGCATTGCTTTAGCGGCATATTTGGGCACCGCTGTAAAATTGCACGAAGTCTTTTGCCGATCTTTCAATAATTAATTTTTACTTTCAATATTCTTAAGATTTTCAATTCCGAATTCACCAATCTGGAGGAGGGAGGGGAATATCGATCCTGAATCTGACCCTCAGAGACAGATGAACTAATGTTTCTATACCAGAAGATTGCGAAGCGCAAGTCGTGGTTAAATGGAGCAAAGTCAAGGAATGGAAAGGAAAGGAATAGCGATGTAAAACGAATGGCTAGCGGAAAACTGACAAAAATTTGTAAGTCTTCCTTGTCGGTTGAATAAGGCAAAATACACAAGAGAAATCCTAGTCCAAAGTAGAAGAAGGGGGGGGGGGCAATACTCGGTATCCGCTCAAAAAAGTTAAAATTCGAACATTGACCCCTTCTCCGACCCCCCCCTCCCACAACAAAACGAGAGTTAAGCTAGAAACTTTAATAAATGACACTAAGTTGATTACGTCACAGATAAGTGAGGTTATGTCAACTACCTCAAAAATATCGGTAATTTACGTTGTAAATTAACGTCATAAAATTTGTTTACAATTAATAATAATTAGCAGATAATTATAATTACCCGAAAAAATTCGATTTGTTGCAATTTTCTATTTAAAAAAATTCCTTCCTATGAAATTGACGAGCAGCTGACAAATTTCGGTAGACGAACTCGCAACGTTTTAATTAGCGCGATACGGCTGAACTGTAAAGCAGATTTTCTGTGCCAAATCTTGCGTTATTGGGCTCATATCTGATTGATCGCTGATAGCTAAACCATCGAGCAGAAGGAAAACAAATGACGCGGTAGTTAATTTTTAATAAATTTCAGTGCCAGGTCGCGGGCGCACCGGCGCTAAAAGTTTGACGCTTTATAACGTTCGATGATTTCGCTCTCAGAAGCGCCATAGGAGATTTTTTAACAATTTTTGTATCTTTGGTTAATAGAACAGAAACTAAGCGTTTTAACGTTAAAATTGTTAACGGATAATTTTTAGCTTCAGTATTCTTTTATCTACAGAGCTTCGAAATATTTAAATTTATTAAGGTTATCTAGAAGTTAAAATGATTTGTTGTTTTCTATGAAAGTTGGGGTAAAATAATTAAATATTAAGGCGTCGATAAATTATATTAAGGACCGTTGATGTCCGTTAAACAATAGAAGCGCGCAATAACTCCAAAACTAGGTGATTTTTTATCGAATTTAAAATCGGGGTTTCCTGTTTTTAAATGACCACTTTAAAACTTTGACCAGGATAACTCGAAAACTAGCGGGTTTAGGTAAAAATGTATGCTGAAGTATTTTGTAGCTTATGGAATTATCTCGCTATTAAGCTGATAAAAAATTAAATCGAGTTATTTTTGTAGAAGTTATTGTTATTTGAATGATTAGAATTGTTTAAATAATGTTTTGTTCGAAAAATTGTTGTTCACCCCGAATTGTAAAAATAATGGCCAACTAATAAAAATTACGGTTTCAATTGTTTACAAGATCAATGTTCGAACAATAAAACTCAGCAGTAACTCAATAACAGTGCACCGAAATGAATCTCAATTTATTGTTTTCCCAATTTTAGCGAAATTTTCTACTTTAACTCAAAAACTAAGCGTTTTAATGAAAAAATTTATAGAATTTTTTTTTTAGTGCTGTACATTATCTGTATTATAAGCCCGGAAAAATTAAAATCGGGTAATTTTTCTAGAAGTTATGGTTTCAAACCATACGGAATACAATTTTTCGAATATTTGAGGTTAAGTATGCAAATTTTATGATTAAATGACTTTTCTAAATTTGAAAATTTAAAGATTTGCAATAAAACTAGGCCCTGAAGATAGCTACGATGATTTTTGCAAAATTTTAATAAATACTGGAGATACGTAATAAACACGTAATAAAAACGTTAAGATTTGTTTTAATACCAAAAAAAATGATAATTGATAAATTCAAGCTGAAACTTTCCGTTCAAACCGGAATTTTGTATTCAAAGAGGAAAATGATGCTACCGACAAATTTGAATGTATAAATTCGGGACGTCTTTATACCAAAACCCGTCGTCAATTGTTTTTTGACAGCACAACAACCCATCGGTAAAGAAACCAACCGATCTACAATTTTTAAAAAATCCGCCGATAAACCGACGCGGAACGATTAAAACTCCTAAATAAATAATTTAACCTCAATAAAAATCTTTTTTGATAAAAATCAAAATCCGTTTTAAAAAATTGTTAAGCGAAAATAAAACGAAAAGAAAATTTAAATGAAGCGTAAAACGCATAACTTAGTAATTTTTTGCTAAATTCTTCGAAATTTATAAAACTTTTTGGTTTGCGACGCCGGTAATGTCGCTATTAAAATTTCCTCGTAGAGGGTTTATGTTGTTCAAGCGGAAAATTGTCTCAAATTGGAACTAAACGATAAATAAAAGAAAAAAAATGATGTGACAAGAATTGCGTGCCAATTGTTCGTGATTTTCAAAAACAACGAAACTTTTCAGATCGTTTCTCGATTGTCAACATTTTCTAGCATTTGTTTCGCCTCGTTCACGTCAGAATGATTTTCTTTTGTTTTACTGTATAATGTTTACTTACGGGGTGGTTTTAAAAAATGTGGTGGTAGTTAATAAAATTCTCACCTTGTTCGCTTCCGTCGTATTCCGACGATCCATGATTTTCCTGATGAGGTTTCCAACAGCAAACTCCATCACTATAAATTGATTGTTTGCCGGTAAATTTGTTGGGATCTAGGATATTTTCGACCGAAAAAGCTAATCGTCTGTTTTGATGGGGAACTACCGACGGACTCGGATCTCTCGGACTGGGCGATCTACTGATATCACTACAAACACTTTCCGATCGTTGAACACTAATTAATTTATCGTCTTCGTTTATAACCTTAACACTAAAATTACTATCTTCAGTCTTAGACGTTGGTATGAGATTTTCAAAAGAGGTAAATTTTTCGTGTCGTCGCGTTAAATCGACAGGGCAAAGCGTGTCGTCGTTTTCCACGTCGACGTCCACGTTAAGTTCGTCTTCGTCGTCCCCGTCGAAATCGCTGTTTTTATCGCACATTTCCACGTCCCTGGAATCGTCGGACAGTCTTTTGGGCAACCGGAAGAGTTGTACTTCCTCCGAAATTGGCGACTTTTTTTCGTAATCTTGGTGGTTCGTGGAGGTCTTTGTTGTGTTGACGCTGCGTTGCGACGTTTCCATAATTCTCTGCATCATCATCATTGTCATCATTGATTTAATTACACGTCTTTAGCCGGAACAATAAACGAACACCTTAAAAAACAAACATGGCGACTTTTGTTGTCAACATTTTTTTTCCGATTTTTAAGCACATGTCACACATAAAAGTTGAATTCACAACCTTGTTATCTACACCCCAGATTTGAGAATACTAACAAACAAAATTGGATCTGCTAAATCTGTCTGAGATAAATTCTCCCTCCAAAGCATGGCGAGATCAAAGCTGCACAGCATCTTTGGTGCACGGGGGTAGGGAATGAAATAGTTGGATTGGTCGAATTTCAGTTGTGGGTTTTGTTGATTGGCCTGGTGCTAATTCAAGGCGGGCTCGTGTTAAAATACAAAACTCGGTATTTGCTTTGTAATTATGAATATGATTTGATATGCGGTAATAACAAAAGGGGAGAGTTGGGAAATTAGCAGACCATGATTGTCGGGTGAATTCGGTGTAAATGCGGTTATTTAGCCGGGGTTGATGAAACCATTTTAATTTAAGGTCGTTTTACAGATTACGTAAATTTTAGTTAAATATATTTGTAGTTTAACTAATTAGTTGTGTTTTAATATGCCATCTATTTACCACATTTTAATTTTCTCTTTACCCTCGAAAGGGTTGTAGACACTAAATAACGAAATATTTATTTTATAAATTGAAAAAAAAAACTTATAAGAAAACAGATAACTTTTTTCTATAATTCCTATCTACGGGAGCGCTTCTAAAAATTTCAACTTTTCTTAGTAGGCCAAACAACTATCAATTGTTAATTTAGAAACAAAATCGTATCTATACAATTGGCATTCGGAATGTCGTCATAATTGTGATTCGTGCCGTTGCCATGACAACCTATCCATTACGTTTGTTTTATTCGCCCAAATGTCCGATAAAACCTGCGATTTTCTTTTGTTTTCCAAATTTGTTTGTTTGAAGAGATCGAACACCTTCGTAGCACTTGTAGGTCCCCGACACCGTTCCATCCCCATCGCATGAAGAACAATTTTTGGTACCAAGTACAAGACAACATATTTAACCAAAGATGCTAAACCCTCTTTACTAAGAAAACTTCTCTGATTGGTTTACATTATTTTAAACAATCAATCACCAGCATTTAAGCAAACTTGATGATTATGTTTGTATCGAAACATCGGAAAACTATTAAGTAGTTCTCACGACAACGACCGCTTATAGCTACATAATGAAAAGTTAAGATTAGTTGGCAGAAAAGTGGACAATAAAAAAGGCCGCAGGGGATTTTCCTGCAAAATTTAAAGCTATACGAAATCAATTTTACGCTTTTCGATCAATTAATTTAAACTGCATGCATTTTTAACAGAGTAAACACTGTACAATGGCAATTTTTAAAAGCGGTTCTCATTTATCTTGCCTTATTTATATTTTCTATTATGTATTATTTTGTTTATTAGAACAGCGCCGTATGCGAATTTTTGGCGTTGGATTATACACTGGGTGGTCAGTGGAGTGTTTCGATATTCAAACAAGATATTAAAAATAATTCTAATTATACTGAGTGTCTGCATATTTTATTCCATATCCCCAGATTATAAAATTTTTGCATCGTATAAATCTGGTCAAGTTCAAAAGATGATCAGCAGATGGCGCTAGTTAAATTTGAAGGCTTAATAAATTGCTTTAACGCTAAATCAAACCAAGAATTGTACTGCCCTGCTAAGACAAGAGGTCCTAATATCTGCAAATATGTAATACTTGACATGTTTTCCATCGTTGTACTACTAAGTTAGAATGTCCTCTCTTAACTCTAACATATAAATATACGCCTAAAATTATTGTCCTATGTGAAAAATATCCATTAGTGCTAAATCAAAATGTCCTATTTGTCCTAATTATCTCTAAACTCTTAATTTGTAGATAGGACTTCTTGTCTTAGCAAGGCAGTGTAGTAATAAATCGATTTATAATCTTTATAATTTATAATTTTTTGTAAAAACTTATTCATTTTAATCATAATTTGAACAAAATTTTATTGGTATCTCATCGTCCATCTGAAGAGCTTAAAGAAAATCTAAACACTTGTATGAGCCTCCCGTGTTGTCGGGGTGTAAAAATGCTCCCGTAGAGGCCTGACTGTTTAAAATAAATACTCTTAATTGTTAATTGTTAAATTATATTCTCAAATCAACAGCAGAAAGTGCAAAGTGGAAACCCGGGGTCTGGGGGAATCCCCCCAGGATATCATCATTGATAAGGAAAGTAAAGCAGTATCACAAAACATTTTTTATTGTTTTACCACCTCATTGCCCTGGGGGGTATTCCATACCCCCCAGATCCCCCGGACTGCAGCCCCCAATTATTTAGAATTTGCATTGGCGGCTCGTAACTGTTATTAATGGGAGGGTACACCATTTTTAAAAAATCGTAAAAATATAAGTTTATTTTATTTTTATTTATAGCTACTTAAAATTATTATTTATACGATTATTTTTGAATATTTGTGTTTTTTGTTTTCAGTTTAAATGGGAATGCACGTGACCTTGTGCCCTTTAGGCAAGCTGCCACTTATTTATTGTAAGTTAATTTAACTTGAATTTTTTAAAACATTTGTATATTTTCGGATTTTAATCTTCCTTTGTATTCATTCGCAGATATAAGAAATAATTCGATCAAAATAACACCAATTTCACTCGGAGGGGGGGGGGTTACGCTATTCTGTGATCCGAAATTTAGAAAAAAAAGTTTTACACATATAACATATTTTTATTTTGAATTAAATAATCAGTTCAAAATAATTTCAATTTTATTTATATATATTTTTTAGAATTAAATCTTTGCACTTAAAATAATTCCAATTGCAGTGGGGTGGGGGGGGTATCTATTCTGTGACTCCCAGCTTATTACAGTTTCGAATAATAATATATAATATTATAGAGTTTTTAAATTCTACCTTTACATTGAAGTCGTTCACAGAATTAAGATATAATTAGTTCAAAATGATTGGGGGGGGGGGGTTATATTCTATGAAATATAATAAATGTTATATTTCATGCTATGACTCCGAGTTCCCAGTATGAAAGTTTAGCATGATAATAATGTATACTTAGGTACTTATAAATCTTTAGTCATACTTAGAATTCATTCACAGAATGAATAAAATGATTTCTATTCTACTGCAGAGGGGGGGGGCGGATTTTCAATTCTAGAAACTCCCAGATCATAAAAATTTAGCAACAAAGCATACATAATTTTTAGTTCTAGTTTGAATTCATTCATAGGATTAATAAAATTATCTATGCTCTACCAGAGAGAGAGGGTGGAGGGGGGGGGATTACATTCTATGAACTCCCAGATTATAAATAAAGTTAGAATCATATTTTATAATATCTTCTTAGTTTCACTTTGAATTTGTTCACAAAATTAAGATGTAATTCCAATTATACTGCGGAAGGGGGAGAGGGATATTTTTTAAAATTAAATGAAATTATTCCGGGTGAGGGAATTATACTATTCTATAAAGTTTTTATAAAATAGGTTTAGAATCATATAAAAGCAGTATATTTTTTAGATTTTAGTTTAAATTAATAGAATTAAAAATAATTTGTTCAGAATAATTAAAAATTTTCCGAGGGAGGGGGGATATAATATATATTTTTGTGATTTTTAGTTTCACTCTGAATTCATTCGCATAATTAATAAAATAATTCCTATTGCACTAGGGATAGAGGACCGGGGGGGAGGGGTATTCTATTCTATCTACTTCCAGATTATAAAAGTTTAAAGTCTTAAAAGTTAGAAGTATTACTATAATATATTTTTAGTCTCACTTTGGACTTAAATTTAAGACATAATTCGTTCAAAAATATGGGGGGGCAGAAATATTCTTTAAAAACAAATAAAATTCTTCCAGGGTGGCGGTTATTCTATTCCATAAAGTTCTTATAACGAAAGTTTGACATAATATGAAAACTATAGTATTATATTTCGTATTTTTTTGCCTTTAAAAAATATATTTAATTGTACAAGGGGGGGGGGTAGTCTTTTCTACATATCCCCACATTATAACAGTTTAACATCGTACAATACTTCTTTATTCCTAAAATTTTTAGCTTTCCTTAGAATCCATTCACAGATCAATTAAAAAATAATTCGTTCCAAATAATTAACATTCCCCTGGCGGGGGGGGGGGGCGTTCTATTCTTCAGATGATCAAAGTTTAGCATCATAATAAAACTTTTAGTATTACTTTGCATTTATTCACAGAGGGTCCCATTAAAATAGGAATAATAAATAAAGTATATATGATTTTCGGGGAGAGGGGGGGGGGGGGCTAGCAAATCTTATGAGTTAACACCATAATAAAACCGAAAATTTACAAAAAGAAATCCTTACATAAGGTAGAGAAGTGGCGTAAAAAACTTTTGCACGTTTACTTGGGGAAAATAGGGGAAAATTCGCGGGTTCAACTCCTGTTGAAAAAAAATTTTGCTCACCAAATGTCAAATTATATTTGGCTCAAAGCTTCCCTGCTCGGAGTGGATGATGTAAAAATGGTCTAGTGGTTCGGAATTCACGTTAAGCTGCTGGTTACACATTTTCAACAAGCAACGAGCACAGGCAGAGGAATCGGAAAATGTCGCAAGACGTTTAAAACCGAATATAAATTGTCAGGTGTTTTATTGAAAACAATTTGTTTATATTTTAAACAATTTTTGCTTATTTTATTAATTTCTTTTGTTATCTATATATTACAATAAAAAACGCCAGTTCTATGTAAGCCTTGTTGGCATTTCTTATTGGTTTGTGTTTTGGTTACTGACCTAAAAAATTTAAGTGCGGCCTTTAGGCCGCACAATAAAGTTTATTTTGTTTTTCTTTAATTTTATTTGTCATTTTACTCACAGCACATCATATATGACAATTAAAGTTAAAAGCGTTGAACAAATAAATAAATTGTTTTCCGCTTTGCGGAACCGAAATATTTTCCATATGGCAAGTCCGCCCCTGTATTACACGTTCCGGCAATGAACCCTTTGGTATTTCTCTGAAGGGTACACAGTGACGTTTCTAATTAGGGTAATAAAATGTTTAAGTTTTGTGTGTTGGTTCTTTGAGAGGCCGAGATGAAAGAAAATGTGTTAAAATAATTTAGGCAGGTATTAGAAGCATGAAATTTAAAAATGCGAAACAAAAGTAAAAATTGTTTTAAATTTCACAGAACAAAAGAAAAATTCAAACTAAAACTTCCCAGACCACTCCAAGACTCAAAAAAAAATATAAAGTAAATTTTCGAAGTTGCTTTTCTTTTTATTTTTCATAAGGTAACCAAATAAAAAAATCCACCCCCCCCCCGCTCCGTAAACAATTACCAAGTGTTTTTTTTTCTTCAACTTTTTATTTTATTTTATTTTATTAGCTGTGAGGACGTTTCAGTCACAATTAATTTATCTTTTGATTTATTGACCGCAAGATTTCTCGTTAAATATTGAGTTAACTTGTTAACTCGGTGAATGTAATCTCATCAAGGGATGTGATTTATTGATTCATTTATTCATTGTATTATTCATTCTTATTTATTATTTATTCACTGATTGATTTATTCTTGATGTTTCTTGACCAAGAGTTAACAACGGTTTTTTCGCTGTAATTTTCTCATTCAATATTGAGTTAACCCGTTAACTGATTAACTCCAAACTCATATTAATTTAAAATTTGCATTTTAACTGCGCCAGTTAAAAGTTTTATTGCTCATTGAAAATTTATTGGTTTTGTTTCATTAAATGAGATTTTTAGCTTTCTTAAGTCAACGAAAATTTTTCAAGAACCGTTTAAAAAAATTTATTAGTTCATTAACTGCAGTACACTTTAATTGTTAGTTTGTGCAAATTATTTGAGCGTTAAATGTACTTTAAAAGTTAACAGGGCTTTTTTGATCGTAATTTTCTCATTAAATATCGAGCAATAGCCTTTTTGTTTCATTGTAACTGATGTAGTGTGTATATGCGTTGTAATTGAGCTTTTGTTCATCACCCTTTAGGTTGTAGAAACTATTTTGTTTTTTAAGCATCGAACAATTTAAATAATTAGCAATTGTTTTATTAACTATTCTCGATGTGCTACTATTGGTTTTATTTTTGAATGGTTGTTGTTTCTGGTTTTGGATAGGAGAACGCGTAGCTTTGAAAGCGTTTTTTCACGATATTCTTCCGTGATTGCAGGGAAAGCGAACCCGGAACCGCACCAACATCCGGAATTTTGTGCTGTGCCGGCAACGCCAAAATTATCACCATTATCGGCATATTAGCCTAAATATATTGTTGTGATACGCTTTATCCATGTTGAGGATAGGTTATTACCAACAAGGAGAGAACAACGATTGGAGACGGTGGGTTCAAACACATTGTTGACATGTGTTTGTTTTTTGTGTCGTTGATTAATTTTAAGTTGTTTGTGTTGCATGTTGTATGTAAGCGTTATATACAACATGGCAAAAATCAAAGGTGCAGAGAACCGTCGTCCATATATAAACAAACCGCAAATTATATGAAGCTCCGGTTTTAAAAAACAAAACGATATGGTAACGGAAATTACACAAAGTAAATAAGATAGTAACAGCGAGATTCCTAAACGGAACGGTCGCACAAAAGTTACTGCGAGACGCAGTCGTGCGAATAATTGCGATTCAATTAAATATAATTGAAATGAATGACATTCGCGAGTGATAAAGGAGTATCATCAAGATTCCTAAACGGAACGGTCGCATAAAAGTACTGTGAGACGCAGTCGTGTAAATAATTGAGATTCAATTACAAATATAACTGAAATAAATTATATTCGCGAGTTAAACGGTGGTGCTACAAGGGAGAATAATTTTCCCAAGCAATTAAAATTCCTTGAGATAGTGGAATTCGGGGGGTGTCGGCAGCAAAGATTTGTTAGTTGAAATCGTATAGTACGGATACGTACGTGAGATCCGGATACAAAATATCCGGTCTATTAGAAGAGATCGTTGAAATATTGGAACGATCAGATCAGAACGAGGGTGGATCGTGAGAAGATTGGAAGGAGAGATTGGAAGATACAAGAGCGAAGAACGAAAATTGTGCGCACGGTACGATATAGCAGGTTAGCTAAGATTCATTAATTCAGTGCGTAGAATAGTAGTCCGATAAAGATTGTTTGAGTTATATTATTGTATGTTAAAATTTGTTAAATTTATTAAAAACTTGTTAACGGCATCCAATCGTGTTTTGTCTTTGTTGGCATCGAGAAGTCGTCCGTACATAAGCTCGAATACCAAAAGTGTCGTTGTTGAATCAGATCCCGACGCTTTTACCCTGAGAAGTAGAGTCAAAATAAGGTAGGTGACCGAAAACGATTGTGTGTGTTCTCGTGCATTTCTCAAGTGCACCAGACGCTACAATATCTATGTGTCTATGTCATAAATTTAAATTGAGCTGATGATCCGTCCTCTCAGTAATTTTTTACTAGTGTTCGATTTTCAGGGTTGTGCGGCCTAAAGGCCGCACTGAGGGAACTGACTATTGGTTCAATATAACGTTACAAACACACACACACACAGATCAATTTAAGCTATTATATCTAGAATGTCAATGCTTAAGTGGATAAGTCACAAAATGTCATTTTTAAGGAGAACGTTTTGAAAGTTGTAAAATGGAAATTTCTCTATTCAGTTTGTATTGGGCCACTATTATTTATTGCATTAGTACTTACGTAGATAGACGATTTACGTTACCGTTGGTGGCGCCACCAGCAACAACAACATGACTGTGTTTGAATGTATATTTCGAAATTCAATGTCATATTTTGGTGAAAATTTGCAAACATTTCAGTGCGGTGTTAAATTTATTGTAATATGTTTTGTTATAATTAGTTGATTTTGTTTTGTCTTGATCCTGAAGACCGAATTTTTATTTTCATTTAATACGTCACTTACTAATTTGAAATTCTTCCACATGGTGGCTTTTGCGTTTTAGTTTTTCAGTTATTTATTTAATTAGTTCTATGAGCATTTTTTATTTTCACATCTCAGGTAGCTTTCTAGGCTTGCCTTTCGATGTGCCTACATCCTGCTTTTTAAGCAGGATGGCAAATCATTAACATATGGGGGATCAACGGCTTTATGTACCCTTCGAAGCATGGAAGACGCTCAAGAAAGTTTAGATTGTACCCCGGAGCCGAACCAGGGAGCTTTGCATTAGCAGTTGATCTCGCTAACATTCTGGCCATGACCGTCTTATTGGCACTCGAGATATATCTCGAATAATGATGATGATTCAGGCTTTTGCCGTCCCAGGAGTCCTTTCGTATCTCATTGGTTTAATATCATAATTTTCTATACTTCTCAGCTGTGGTTGTGTGGCCTGACGGCCGCACTGAGTGAATTGCGACAGCTATCTATCTTCTATATTAATATATTCCTTTTTTCACGTCTCACCTATCATTATAATTTACACAATAGATGGCGTGACATTCGTTGCTTTATTTATTTATAAAATTGGGAAAAGCACGTAAAATAGAACCCGAAGATACGATGTTTTGCGTTAAGAACTTAATGGAATTAGAAAGACAACATTAAAATTAAGCAAAGAAGGTATGGAGGAATCCGATAACCCCTGTAATTTTGACAATAATCGATATTAAAAATCGCCGAAAATCGGTAATTTTCAAGAGCTCATCCAATCAGAAGCTCGTATTTGATTTGGGGCGGATCGACCTCCGTATTCTGTTGACGCTCCGTGCACTTTCACTTAGTTTTAACACTAAGACGCATTTCACCTCATGTCTATTTCTCACTTACTCTTTGAGGACCCGGTTGGGTAGTTAGTTTTCCTGCTCGCGTTGCGAGTGGCTGGAAGGAATTTTTGGCTGATGTATACGGGAGATATTTTATTTTTAATTTTTACAATAAAAATATGTTGATTAAAAAATCAATCCCAAGCTCGGCGCCACCTGCACCCCCCCCCCCCAGGAAGTAAGAGAGCCTGGCTAATCCATAGACGATATCGGAGCGCATTCTGTCACTTATACGTGAGTTTTGCCTTCTCCTCCACAATTTTCTTCTCATCGCTTAAATACCCGGTTATGTTTGGGTCAATTAGCAACGTTAAATCTGCTTTACCAGCAAGTACGGGACAGCAACTGCATGTGTCGTCCGAAAGGGGGGGCAAAACATCTCAATTGCCCATTGATGGCCTTTTGTTTGCAGGGGGGCTCAAAATCGAACTCTGCAAGTAAAAAGCAAGGTGCTATGGCGCACCAGCTATAGTGAAGGATGTAATTTATGATTAAATGATTTGATTCGATTCCGCCTTAGTCCCTAGATACGGAAAACCAGCCAGAGGGCTCCAGATATGGGCCACTTTTACAAAAATTTGCTTCTCTTTCCCATTTTTAACTTTCTTTCGCATGGCCACAACCAGACCCAGCTAAGTTAGGGATCAGGTAGTGACGCTAAATCAGCAATGTCAGCTTTTCAAGAAAGGCATCTTCGTACATGCCTTTCGTCAAAATTTCAAAACCACGACCGTCGACAACCCAAGGAGGGGTAAAACCAACCTTGGGTTGTTCCGATGGCCTTGTTGCCAGGTGGGGGCCTCAAAACTCAACACTGTAATGTCAAATTCAGGTGCCGTGGCGTACCAGCTAAGTCGAAGGAAGTATGAGCAAGGCCCGCGTATTCCGAAATTTAATTTATGATTTTGATTTCACCTCAGAAATTCTTCGTTCATTTTACGTGTAAAAATCAAGATCTGTTTTTTTACGAATCAGTCGTTTTCGGGATCCGTCGCGCTCAGGCAAATTTTTTCCAAGTTTAACGCAAAAGCGACATACACCAGTATGAAGAGTACCAACAGCCAATGGGAGACCCTCGTTTCACTTAATTCTAGGGTTAAACATGTATTTTCCGCAAATTTTTGTGTTTATTTCTACCATATAAACCTACAACTTTTCCAATATCTATAGGGAATTTTAAAAATCGAGGTTCTACTTTACGTGCTATCCCTTACAAAATTACTGATTAAAATTTACACGACAGATGGCGTGACATTCGTTGCTCATTTGTTATGATTTATGATTCTTACTATGTAGTATCTCTTATTATAAAAGGCCAAGTCTTTCTTTCTTTCTTTCTGTCTGTCCCACGGAAATACCCGAAGCAAACCGAACCGAACCGAACGCACAACGTATCATCGGATCAACGTATCATCGTATCAACGTATCATCGTATCAACGTACATCGGATCAACGTATCATCGGATCAACGTATCATCGTATCAACGTATCATCGTATCAACGTATCATCGGATCAACGTATCATCGTATCATTTTGTCTATATAGGTAAGCTATTTCCAAAAAAGCATTATGTGAATTTCCATAATGGATAATGAAAATTTTGAAAATCCTGCTGCAAAGCGACGGCGATTGAATCGTGAGAGAAAAGCACGTACAAGAGCTAATAACACAGAAGAACAGCTTCGATCACAGCGACAAGCTGACGCTCGGTCTCATGCGATACGTCGACAACGTGAAACTTTGGAACAAACTCAAGCGCGGCAAGCTGCTGACGCTCGGTTCCATGCGATACGTCAACAACGTGAAACTTTAGAAGAAACTCAAGCGCGGCAAGCTGCTGACGCTCGGTCCCATGCGATACGTCAACAACGTGAAACATTAGAAGAAACTCAAGCGCGGCAAGCTGCTAACGCTCTATCCCATGCGACACGTCAACAACGTGAAACATTAGAAGAAACTCAAGCGCGGCAAGCTGCTAACGCTCGATCCCATGCGATACATCGACAGAAAGAAAATCGATACCAAAGTCAAGCAATTCAACTCCAAATAAGAGCATTGAGATTTGATGAATCTCACGTTACTCGACACGATTGTGGAGAAATGAATTCCATCTGTAAGTTCTGCGGCTCCAAGAATTTCGCCAAGGAGCGTCCAGTTGATAAACAATTTAACAACTGCTGTCATAAAGGAAAAGTGAAGATTCCGCAACCGCTCGATCAACATGGGAATCTATTGTTATACTAGATGATACCCCGTCCGAGGACGGGCAGCTAGAAGGACGGGCAAGCAGCCAAGGTCATATGGCTTTTGGATTGCACTGAGAGCTTTCCTTAATCTTCATTCAACTTAAGTTACCTTGGGTAGCTGCCCGTCCTTCTAGCTGCCCGTCCTCGGACGGGGTATCATCTAGTATTGTTATATTAATCCAATAAGATGCGTTGACCCCGTTAGTGAAAATCGAAAAAACAGTTTAGACAATGAGTGTTTCAATAAACTTTTTGATAAAAACAACGATACCCCCCCTCCTCCCTGAAACTCCTGCCAATTGTTAACCACAATCCCACGCAATTTATTGCCAAGAGATCAGAGCCCAGTGCCACACGATTTGCGCAGCAAATCTGGTTGAAGAAACCTAAATCCAAAGCCAAGAAAAACCTAGAAACGAAGAAGAAATGGGGTACTACCTCGGGGCTTTGCAAAACGAATTAGAAAAATAGCAATAACATAGAGATGCATTCCTGAGCGTGACGGACACATACATACATACACACATGCACACACATAGATTAAGTCTATTATTTACATGTAGATGGTAAGAAACATAACAAGGGAGCAACGAATGTCACTTCATTTGTCGTGTAAATTTTAATTGTGACGTGAAAAAATCGAAGTCGAAATTCACTCAGTGCGGCCTTTAGGCCGCACAACCAAGGCTGACTAGTATAGTATATACCACTATGACCCTCGCTTGGCGAAGTTCTGGGTCCATCCACATTTTTTTGACCCCAAGCGATTCATCTAAATAAACAAATGCTCTCAGAACAGTTCAGTATCTTGTGAATGTACTTTGTCGTTCTAATTGGCTGGATCATGTTCATGTTATGCTCTGGGGATATTCCATACCCCTCAATTTCAATTTTTGCCTGGAGTATTTAATTTGAGGACATGTAATTTGATTTTTCAAAGGTTCTGTTCATCTATCATTGAAACAAGTCACGAGACGCAACTGTGTGTAATAATTATAGATTTAAGTATTTAATAAATATCATCATTATCGTCCAGTGGCGGTTGGTACAAAACGACGGGGCGCCGCCCTCCCAAAACAGAATAGCAACTCAAAATAAAAAAGAACATTTTTTAATGCGTTGCATCGCTCACATCACGGTAGATCTTCGTGATCGCCTAAGCTGTGCGGCCTATAGGCCGCACTGAGGAACGGATCATCAGCTCAATTTGAAGTTACAGACAAACACACACACAGATACATAAATATAGGTTATTATGTACTATGTCTATAATGGGGGACCTATCGTCCGGGTACTGATGAGTCCATACCGTGCAGTACCTGAAAATTTTTTTGAAGAAAGCCTTCCTATCCAAAACCAGAAACAAGAGGTAACCAAAAATAATAAATTGTAAAAAGTAATAATTTTAAGTATCTAAATAAATAAAAATATATTTCTTTTCTCTTTAAGTTTCTCAAAGGGTTCTAAAAAATTGGAGGCTGTTGCGACCGGGGGGTCTGGGGGGTATGGAATACCCCCCAGCATATGGTGATGAAGATGGCCATTAAAATGAAGTGCAATAATTTTAAGAGTAACAATAATAATACTAGCCTAAATTTATATCTTCGTGTTGGTTAGTAGATCAGTGCGGCCCTTAGGCCGCACAACCTAGGCAAGCACGAATCACTGCGGCTTTTGATTTTTGCAAACAAAACTTATGTCTATCTATTTGTTCATAACGCATATTAAACAAAAAATAACGATATTAACTTTGCTCATCTAACTTGAATTTTATTTAGCTCATAGCATTTTAACGTTGTTGCTCAATTTTTACTGAGCATTTGAGCTTTTTTCATTTTGCAATTAACTGATTTGGTAAGTCTGCTTTACTCGCCTGCATGGAACTTTTCTTTTGACTAATTTTCAGTCCTGATTGTCATCTTAACTCTGGGTCAACATTTGCTAGCTCAATTACTCAATTTTCTTAACGTAAATTTGCGATAAATTTGACTTATGTCTATCTATTTGTTCATAACGCATATTAAACAAAAAATAAAGAAATTGACTTTGCTCATCTAACTTGAATTTTATTTAGCTCATAGCATTTTAACGTTGTTGCTCAATTATTACTGAGCATTTGAGCTTTTTTCATTTTGCAATTAACTGATTTGGTAAGTCTGCTTTACTCGCCTGCATGGAACTTTTCTTTTGACTAATTTTCAGTCCTGATTGTCATCTTAACTCTGGGTCAACATTTGCTAGCTCAATTACTCAATTTTCTTAACGTAAATTTGCGATAAATTTGACTTATGTCTATCTATTTGTTCATAACGCATATTAAACAAAAAATAAAGAAATTGACTTTGCTCATCTAACTTGAATTTTATTTAGCACATAGGATTTTAACGTTGTTGCTCAATTATTACTGAGCATTTGAGCTTTTTCATTTTGCAATTAAACTGATTTGGTAAGTCTGCTTTACTCGCCTGCATGGAACTTTTCTTTTGAAATTTTCAGTCCTGATTGTCATCTTAACTCTGGGTCAACATTTGCTAGCTCAATTACTCAATTTTCTTAACGTAAATTTGCGATAAATTTGACTTATGTCTATCTATTTGTTCATAACGCATATTAAACAAAAAATAAAGAAATTGACTTTGCTCATCTAACTTGAATTTTATTTAGCTCATAGGATTTTAACGTTGTTGCTCAATTATTACTGAGCATTTGAGCTTTTTTCATTTTGCAATTAAACTGATTTGGTAAGTCTGCTTTACTCGCCTGCATGGAACTTTTCTTTTGAAATTTTCAGTCCTGATTGTCATCTTAACTCTGGGTCAACATTTGCTAGCTCAATTACTCAATTTTCTTAATGTAAATTTGCGATAAATTTGACTTATGTCTATCTATTTGTTCATAACGCATATTAAACAAAAATAACCGTATTAACTTTGCTCATCTAACTTGAATTTTATTTAGCTCATAGGATTTTAACGTTGTTGCTCAATTTTTACTGAGCATTTGAGCTTTTTTCATTTTGCAATTAACTGATTTGGTAAGTCTGCTTTACTCGCCTGCATGGAACTTTTCTTTTGACTAATTTTCAGTCCTGATTGTCATCTTAACTCTGGGTCAACATTTGCTAGCTCAATTACTCAATTTTCTTAACGTAAATTTGCGATAAATTTGACTTATGTCTATCTATTTGTTCATAACGCATATTAAACAAAAAATAACGAAATTAACTTTGCTCATCTAACTTGAATTTTATTTAGCTCATAGGATTTTAACGTTGTTGCTCAATTGTTACTGAGCATTTGAGCTTTTTTCATTTTGCAATTATCTGATTTGGCAAGTCAGCTTAACTCGCCTGCATGGAACTTTTCTTTTGACTAATTTTCAGTCCTGATTGTCATCTTAACTCTGGGTCAACATTTGCTAGCTCAATTACTCAATTTTCTTAAAGTAAATTTGCGATAAATTTGACTTATGTCTATCTATTTGTTCATAACGCATATTAAACAAAAATAACGATATTAACTTTGCTCATCTAACTTGAATTTTATTTAGCTCATAGGATTTTAACGTTGTTGCTCAATTTTTACTGAGCATTTGAGCTTTTTTCATTTTGCAATTAACTGATTTGGCAAGTCAGCTTTACTCGCCTGCATGGAACTTTTCTTTTGACTAATATTCAGTCCTGATTGTTATCTAACTCTGGGTCAACATTTGCTAACTCAATTACTCAATTTTCTTAACCCAAATTTGCGATAATGTTTTGAAAGTTTGTATTATTATATCGACCAGAGCTTAACGAAGCGAAGTTTTAATTTATCATTAGTTAAACCTATTATTTAGTGTAACCTCATTTTGTCCATACTAACGAGTTTTTCTTATTTTTCAGGAACCACGTTTTCTTTGTGATTTTTCATTTCAAAATAATAAAATGATTCAACATAAACAATTTTGTTAAAATAAATTATCGGTGGAATTTAAACATTTATCGTCGATAAAATTCAAAACTGATAATGTGACTTTAATTATGAAAACGGGAAAACCGTTTTCCTGAAACTTAACTGCTCGATAAAATAAACGGGTTAAGTAGTGAAACAAATTTAAGTAAACTAATTTTAAATAAATTTTATATTTTAATAACATTAAATCTTGTTTATTGATGATAAGTAGACATGTTTAAAGCAACACGAGGTTTAAATATAAATAAAGTGTCGTAAATGTGTCTCCGTATCATTTTCAGACGACTAACTAGCGGTCGTTAAAATGTCCTCACACAGACTATTTTAATTTCCGCTCCAAGTGGGAAAACTTTGCTTTCCACAAAATTTACCCACTTACAACTTTTTTAAATAAATCCGAATAAATACGAGGAGGAAGTGGAGGACGATTTGTAAAATTGTTCATTGTTACATGAATGAGAAAACTCGAATTGAAAGTAGGCAAAGAGCGAATGAAAAGGGATTGCTGTTGGCCGTTCAAGTGTTGGTAAATAGACCAAGAGCTGATTCCATTACGAGCTCTATTATCCGTTGATTGAAATGAAATTGACACATCTGCTACTTACGCGGGTCAAATTTAGACCACAATTCTCACTATTTCAAATTTAAATCTTTCAGTAATTTCAAATTTAAAAAGAGCGGAGAACTTGACGAATCAATTAAAATTCTTCGGCACAGGAAATGAAATAATTTGTCGTGCCATATGGCAAATGGTCACTTTGGAAAAAAAATTCGTTCGATTTGCTGCCGTGTGAAAATCAATAATAACTTTGGCTATAATTTCGATTTAGTTGGTAGATAAAAGTGGCTTCTTTATTTTCGTAATTGATTTCTTCTATTTGTGGGATCCCTAATCCCGAATACTTTTTATCCACTTTCCTTTCAGATAAAATGTTTTTGTGCTTTTGTTTATTTGTAACGCAAGATTGATAAGTATAAATGGTAGGAGATGATTTCGAAAATTTACTTCTACCGTTACGCGATCAGGATAATTGATATTATTTGTGCAAAATCCTTATTTCCGGTTATTTTTAGATGTGTTAATTGTAAATCAACAGAGACGTATCGACGTGAGTCAACAAAAAAAGACCACCGGCGATTGAAATTTCACGCCAATACTCGAGGGTTAATTTATTTCATCTTGTTAAGAGCGGAGATCGCATAGCGCGTCTATTAATCTTTCCACCGCAGCGCTGATAGTTGTTGCAATTTGATATCAAATAATTAAAATATATGAAATACGGAGTTCGATAATATTTCGACAAATTTCATGTTGTTTTAATTGATTCTGTAGACGTTTCCGCCAGTCCCCCTGACGTTTTTCAAACTCGGTGCATCGAAACACGTCGATTACAGCAATAAAATCTGATGTGACAACACATTACTTTCCCATTTAGTAGATTCCACTTCATTAAATACACAAATTACTTTGAGATATCAAAGTTTTTTTATAATTTATTTGATGCACGGCATTGAGCTCAAGGACATGGCTGTGACGTCATAGTCAAATATTTTCCTGAAATTTAATTGCTATAAAATTTTAATACATACTAGCTGGCACAGTCGGCCTACCGGCCGCCTTAACCATCTACACCATGTCGGATGTGGTTGTTCGGCCTTCGGCCTCACTCCAAGATACTAAAGTAGCCTATGTTTTTCGTAGCGTTGTAAATAACTTCTACACCAAATTTGGTTAAGATTGGTCAAATAGAAACGTAAAGCACGTGCACGCGTATTTGCATTGTCGATCGGTCGACAGCTTGACAGCATTCATTATTGTTTTTAAAGTTAATTTTGAGTAGCCTGCCTTCCTTTAAGGAATCTCGATAATCCATTCATGCGCGTCCCTATGGGACGCGCATGAATGGATTATCGAGATTCCTTAAAGGAAGGCAGGCTACTCAAAATCAATTTTCCTTTCCTTTGCGAATTTTTGCACTATTTCAATACAAAAACATGTGCAGGGACCTACATAATAACTGTGCCAAATTTGGTTCCGATCGGTCAAACGGTTTAGGAGTCTATAGGGAACATACATACACACATACATCCATTTTTATATATATAGATATAGAACACCTCCCCCCCTCCCACACCGTCGGCCCCGAGAAAAGAGAAAAGTAAATTTTTGATTTAAAAAAAAGGGCGAAATGGATTTGGTCTACTGGGACTATCAAGTATTAAACAATTCGGTATAATAAATTGCAATAATTTAAACGGTTAGGGTTTGCCCCTCCCCCTTTCTCTTCCGTCGAGTTTAAGCGCCATCTGTTTTATGCTTGGTTTAGGCTAATTTAACATTAAATATGAATATGTACGTTTCATGAGTGGAATTAATTGATTTAATTACCGATTAACTAAATATTTACGGCTTATAGGCCGCACTGTAACTTTTTCCAACCGGTCATAGAAGAACACGTCAAATTTTTATATAAGATGACAGATACTTTGTTGACCAATCAGATGCAGTTTTTTGGTTACGGACTTCGGCCGGTTTCACGAACGTTAATTAAGTTTAATCTTTGATTAAAAGTATAAATTTTTATCTAATTTACAATACAAAAAAAAACAATTAAAATGCATCGTATTTGAACAGAGATTAGCATAATTTTGTTTAATCACAGAGTAAACCTAAATTAACATAGATTAATCATTAAGTATTGTTCGCGCAACCGGCCATTAGGCCATTATTATAATTTATCAATTAAATTAATTGTAATTAAGGTTAAAAAAAATTAGAATAATTTTTAATAAGAACATTAAGTTAACATTGAAATGTGTTTTGTTTCTGCATTAGATGGTAAATTTTACAATCTCAAAATCGAACGCCATATTGCTTTTAGGTTGGCAAGATACAATTGACCAATCAGATTCATTATTAGTGTGACGGACTTAGACTATTTTTACATAGAAATATTATAGACCACCCCGCACCTCAGTAATCAAATTTGGTTATTTATAAAATTATTATAGGAATCTGTTGTGCAACAACGGTAGAACTCTCCAATTTGTATGTGGAGGATGTCTAAAGCTGCATGTACACTGACAGAGCAAAACGTTTTAAGATACAACATTTTGCTTTATCTAAAAACATGATAGAACAAAACGTTATCAAACAAAATGTTTTGGTTTAAGCGTTTTGTTTTTTCTTAAAATGTTCTGTTTTGTCTTAAAACGTTTTGCTTGCTCTGAAAATAAACTGATTAAAGCAAAACAATTGCTTTAAGACAAAACAAAACGCTTCAAGGCAAAATAAAACATTTTATTTGACGTTTTGTTTTATCGTGTTTTTAGATAAAATAAAACCCTTTTTAATGCGACAAAACGTTTTGTCTTAAAACGTTTTGCCGTATCAGTCTGCCATGCAGTTTAAGAATGCCGAATGTCCTCCCCCCCAAGAACATCCCATAGTTAAAAATCACAGACCCCCTTAATCCATCGAACTTCACACGACATTGTTTCCACACATTGGGCTTCGAGGAACCTCGGCTTGTCTTGATACCAATGATAACTTTGGCTGTGGGGTCTAAAGGCCGCACTGAGGTGAACAAATAAATCGGATGGATTTTTGCGCTAGCGACTAAATTTATCAGAGATAAATTTAGGCTCTTATATAAATGCTACTAAAGAAGCGGTCATAACTTAGTGGTTAAGTGCGCCTACTGCTAATGCGAAATGCTCGGTTCACACTTCCCGTGGTTCGAAGCCCACGTTAAACAAGTAGGTCCTCTATGTATGTGAAAATAAATCGAACGCACATCACATGCATAGAAAGAGATGGGTCACGACGCTTCTGTCAAAGAAGCATTACGACTGAAGAAGAAGATAAATACTAATCGGCCTTATGGGGTCCTATGGGACGCGCATGAATGGATTATCGAGATTTCTTAAAGGAAGGCAGGCTACTCAAAATCAACTTTCCTTTCCTTTGCGAATTTTTGCACTATTTCAATACAAAAACATGCGCAGGGACATACATAATAACTGTGCCAAATTTGGTTCCGATCGGTCAAACGGTTTAGGAGTCTATAGGGAACATAATACATACATACATCCATTTTTAAAATATATAGATTTCAAATATTTGCAGAAAAATTTTGATCGTGACGTCACAGTAAAATATTTTTCTGCAATTTATTTGCTAAAAAATGTTTATAAAATTTTTTTAACAAATAATAGACTGAAAAAATTTGACCGTGATGTCACGGTAAAATTTTTTTTTAAACTTCATTTGGAGCATGGGTTGAGCTTAAAGCCTAATTTGCTACAGTTTATTTAGGTCAAGGTCTGGACTTTGACTTCAAGGTAGAATTATATTTTTCAAAAATTGGATTTACCTTTACCTACTCTGCCCTACTAAGGAAAAACACCGTATGTGCATTTTTTGACTATTTTGCGTTGGATGCATTTTCTTAACTAATTGTTTCACCTCTTTCCATTGCACTGAAATATATCAAAATCGTTATTTTGTACATACGGCGTTCTTTCTAAGTAAGTCACTAATTGGGTAATGTTTTTCTTTTTTCCTATTGCAATTGTCTAACAACTTGAAAGCAGGATATTTTCAAATTTGATCACCGATGGATGTGGAGGAAGTACCAAATTCGATCCACCGAATTTTTAGATCGACACTTTCATTTCGATCTACCGACTTTTTGGCCGGAAAAATCACCTTTCAGTTTTTCTAAATTCCGCCAAAATTGGCGGAAACGTTCAAAAGTCACTGAAACTCGCGTTATTATATCGAAATTCAGTGGGTTGCCTGACATCTAAAGTACGAACTTTAAACGCATCTAAAATGAAAATTACGCTCTTAGATCGGATCGATATGGTCCAATGTTATTTTCTCATCGAAATAGTCGAAAAAAGAATCATTTTTCAACTTTCAAGTTTTTGCCCGAAAACACACCGAAGAGGGTTAAAATTTCGTTTTTTTCCATAAACGGCAAAAATTCAGCTTTTCCATTTTGTTGCTGTATGTAATCAACGTAGTTCGATGTGTCGAGGCCGAAGAACCCAGCGGGTTCTGGCGTAAATGTCCAAACCTCACTTACAATCGCGTTGTTAAATAGAAATACAAAGAGTGATCTGAAATCTAAATTTCGAACTTTAAACGCGTCTAAAACGAAAATCCAGTGTTATTTTCTCATCGAAATACATCAAAAACAGTCGAAAGGGGGATAATTTTTCAACTTTCCATTTTTGGCCCAAAGAAACATTAAAGGGGCTTAATCTTTCGTTTTTTCCAAAATTGAAATTTTGCATGTTCTTGCTATAATCGACGTGTTTCCATGTGTCCAGTCCGAAAAACCCAAAGCGGATAGCGGGGACGTCCAAAAGTCACTTCAAATTGCGTTATTAATTCGTAATCCAAAGAGTGGCCTGAAATCTAAATTACGAACTTTAAACGCGTATAAAATGAATAATACCCTCCTTAGCTCAGATCTGTGTGGTCCAGTGTTACTTTCACATCGAAGTACATCGAAAACAGTCAAAAAGGGAATAATTTTTCAACTTTCCATTTTTGGCCCAAAGAAACACCAAAGGGGCTAATCTTTCGTTTTCTCCAAAAACGGCCAAAATTGAACTTTTACATTTTCTTGCTATAATCGACGTGTTTCCATGTGTTCAGTCCGAAAAACCCAATGGGGACTGGCAAGAATGTCCAAAATTCAGTTAAAATCGCTTAATTAAATCGTAATCCAAATAAGAGTGACCCGAAATCTTAATTACGAACTTTAAACGCGTCTAAAATGAAAAATACCTTCCTTAGGCCGGATCTGTGTGGTCCAGTGTTATTTTCCCATCGAACTACATGAAAAATGACCGAAAAAAGAATAATTTTTCAACTTTCCATTTTTGGCCCTAAATAACACTAAAGGGTTAACTTTTCGTTTTTTCCAAAACCGACCCAAATTGACTTTTGCATGTTCTTGCTATAATCGACCTGTTTCCATGTGTCAAGTCCGAAAAATCCAATGGGGACTGGCAGGAACGTCCAAAATTAACATAAAATCGCGTTATTAAATCGAAATCCAAAGAGTCGTCCGGAATCTAAAGTACTAACCTTAAACGCGTCTAAAATGAAAAACATTCGATGTGCTGAGTCCGAAAAACCCAATGGGAACTAACGGAAACGTCCAAAAATCAGTTAAAATCGCGTTAATAAATCAAAATTCAAAGAGTCGCCCGGAATCTAAACTTTAAACTCGTTTAAATGAAAAATACGCTCTTCAAGTCGGATCTGTGTGGTCCAATGTTCTTTTCTCATCGAAATACAACAGAAAGAGGATAATTTTCCAACTTACATTTTTGGGGCCAAAAATCACCTTTCGTTTGCTTCCAAAAATACTGAGCTTTTCCATTTTCTTGCTTTAATCGACGTATTTCGATGTGTCAAATTCGAGAAACCCAATGGGGGCTGGCGAAAATGTCAAAAAGTCACTTAAAATCGCGTTCTTCTTCTTCTTCAAGTGCCATATCCGGTCTCTCGGACGTTGGCGACCTCTTTCCTATGTATGTGTTGTGCGTTTGAAGTATTATCACACACATAGGGGACCTACTGCTTAACGCGGTGTCCGAACCGCGGGAAGTGTATACACTTCATCTCCAGAGAGGCTGTTCCAGGCAGATTACACCTCGGTGGTTTGCCATTGCCTTCCGAGGGGAGACGGTCAGAATCAAATTGAGCTTTTTCATTTTCTTGCTGTAATCGACATATTTCGATATGTCGAGGCCAAAGAACCCAAAGAGGACTGGCGGAAACGCCCAAAAGTCGCTTAAAATCGCGTTGTTAAATTGAAATCCAAAGAGGCGCCCGAAATCTAAAGTACAAACTTTGAACGTGTCTAAAATGTAAAATACGCTCCTTAGATCGTGATCCAATGTTATTTTCTCATCGAAATACATCGGAAACAGTCGAAAAATGAATCATGTTTCAACTTTAGATTTTGGCCCAAAAAATACCAACACACCTTTCGTTTTTTTCTATAAACGGCCAAAATTGAGCTTTTACATTTTCTTGCTATAATCGACGTGTTTCCATTGTTCAGTCTGAAAAACCCAAAGCGGATAGCTGGGGCGTCCAAAAGTCAGTTCAAATCCCGTTATTAAATCGAAATCCAAAGAGTCGCCCGAAATCAAAGGTACGAACTTTGAACGCGTTTAAAATGAAAAATACGCTCCTTAGGTCGGATCCGAGTCGGATTTTTATGGTCCATTGTTATTTTCTCATCGAAATATATCTGAAACAGTCGAAAAAGGAATCATGTTTCAACTTGAGATTTTTGGCCCAAAAAACACCAAAACACCTTTCCTTTTTTTTCTATAAACGGCCAAAATTGAGCTTTTACATTTTCTTGCTATAATCGACGTGTTTCCATTGTTCAGTCTGAAAAACCCAAAGCGGATAGCTGGGGCGTCCAAAAGTCAGTTCAAATCCCGTTATTAAATCGAAATCCAAAGAGTCGCCCGAAATCAAAGGTACGAACTTTGAACGCGTTTAAAATGAAAAATACGCTCCTTAGGTCGGATCCGAGTCGGATTTTTATGGTCCATTGTTATTTTCTCATCGAAATATATCTGAAACAGTCGAAAAAGGAATCATGTTTCAACTTGAGATTTTTGGCCCAAAAAACACCAAAACACCTTTCCTTTTTTTTCTATAAACGGCCAAAATTGAGCTTTTACATTTTCTTGCTATAATCGACGTGTTTCCATTGTTCAGTCTGAAAAACCCAAAGCGGATAGCGGGGACGTCCAAAAGTCAGTTCAAATCGCGTTATTAAATCGAAATCCAAAGAGTCGCCCGAAATGAAAGGTACGAACTTTGAACGCGTTTAAAATGAAAAATACGCTCCGCTCCTTAGATCGGATCTTTATGGTCCATTGTTATTTTCTCATCGAAAGACATCGGAAACAGTCGAATAAGGAACCATGTTTCACCTTTAGAATTTTGGCCTAAAAAACGGGGTCACCTTTCGTTTTTTCTAAAATCGGCCAAAAGTGAGCTTTTACATTTTCTTGCCATAATCGACGTGTTTCCATGTGTCCAGTCTGAAAATCCCAAAAAGTCAGTTCAAATCGCGTTATTAAATCGAAAGATTCGCCCGAAATCTAAAGTACGAACTTGAAATACGGTCAAAATTAAACTTTTGCATGTTCTTGCTTTGACAAAGGAATCTATTCTCAACTTTTAATTTGTGGATCAAAATACACTAACCTTTCGTTTTCTTTTCCAAAGCCGGCCAAAATTTAAACGCGTCTAAAATGAAAAATACACTCCTTGGGTCGGATCTGTGTGGTCCAATGTTATTTTTTCATGGAAATACATCAGTTACAGTCGAAAATTGAATCATTTTTCAACTTTCAATTTTTGACTCAAAAAAGAACCAAACACCTCTCGTCTTTTCCCAAAAACGGCCAAAATTAAGCTTTGGCATTTTTTTGCTTTCAAAAAATATATTCTCAACTTTCGATTTTTGGACCAAATAAACACCAACCTTTCGATTTTATTCCAAAAATGTCCAAAATTTAAACGCGTCTAAAATGAACAAAGCACTTCTTGGGTCGGATCTACTGTGTGGTCCAATGTTATTTTCTCAACGAAATACATCAGAAACAGTCGAAAAAAGAATCTATTCTCAACTTTAGATTTTGGGCCAAAAAAGCACCTACCTTTCGTATTTTTTCCAAAAACGGCCAAAATTTAAACGCGCCTAAAATGAAAAATGCACTGCTTGGGTCGGATTTGCGTGGTTCAATGTTATTTTCTCATCGAAATACATCAGTTACAGTCGAAAATGGAATCATTTTTCAGCTTCCGTTTTTTGACCCAAAAAAATACCACAGAGGTTGTTAACCTTTCGTTTTTTCCACAAATGGTCAAAATGAAACATTTCCATTTTATTGCTGTAATCGGCGCATTTTAATGCACCAAGTCCGAAAAGAACTGCTGGAAACGTTTAGAATCCACCTAAAATCGCTTTATTAGATCGATTCCAAAAAAGTCGACCCAAATCTTAAGTACCTACTAATTTTAAACGCTTAAAAAATTTAAAATGCAGTACGTCGGTCAGCTCTGTGTGGTCCAACGTAATTTTCTCTTCGAAATTCATCAGAAGCAATCAAAAGAGGAATCTTTTTGCAACTTTCGATTTTCAGCCTGAAAAAACATCAAAACCTTTCGGTTTTTGCCAAAAAGGACTAAAATTGTAGCTTTCAATTTTATTGCTGTTATTTGAGTATATTTCGATGCGCCGTGTTTGAAAATGCCAGTTGGACTTTCGGAAACATCTCGAATCCACCTTAAATCGCGTTATTAAACGCTGCGAGTGCTATTGGGGATAAGTTTTGTTGGCGAGTTTGTTGAAAATAATAATAGTAAACCATGGATCATGTGCTTAATATAGCTAACGTGAAGTCAAAAAAATCCATTATTATGTTGAGATACTTTTGGCCGACTTAGCGAATCCTAACGATGCACCGTTTTCGGAAATCTTTTGAGTTTTTTCTAAGGTGTCGTCGGGTGACTCCGCGCAGAAGGGTTAATTAATACGGTACTGAAACTTAGAGGTATCATAATGGATCATAATGGAATGGTAATTTTACATCTAATCCAAGTGTGGGATTAGTCAATATATGACATAGGGGTCGTCCATTAATTACGTAAGGATGATTTTTGTAATTTTGGACCCCCTCCCCCCGCCACGTAAGGGTACGTAAGATTGTGGCAACCCCCCCCCCCACATCTTACGTAAGGATTATTTAAAAGAAAATTAATTTTGACCCCCCTCTCCTCCCCTTATATTTATAAAATATGAATAATAATATATTATACTAGCTGGCACAGTCGGCCTACCAGCCGCCTTTAGCCGTCTAGACCGTGTGGGATGTGGTTGTGCGGCCTTCGGCCTCACTCAAGAGTATCGCAGGCATACGTGTAGACCGTGGTTTTTCGGCCTTCGGCCTCACTCCAAGGTACTAAAGTAGCCTATGTTTTTCGTAGCATTGTAAATAACTTCTACACCAAATTTGGTTAAGATTGGTCAAATAGAAACGTAAAGCACGTGCACGCGTATTTACATTGTCGATCGGTTGACAGTTTGACAACATTCATTATTGTTTTTTTAAGTTGATTTAGGGACGCGCATGAATGGATTATCGAGATTCCTTAAAGGAAGGCAGGCTACTCAAAATCAACTTTCTTCTCCTTTGCGAATTTTTGCACTATTTCAATACAAAAACATGCGCAGGGACCTACATAATAACTGTGCCAAATTTGGTTCCGATCTGTCAAACGGTTTAGGAGTCTATAGGGAACATACTGTCGTGTTCTGTTTACCATAGGAGGTGGTCTGTCGTAATTGGGTTACTTTCTGGTGAAATGCTCATGTCGAAATATTCAATTCAGAGACCATCTTGAAAAATAGAGACTTACACCTGCATCTTCTTAATACTTCGAAATAGACTGCTTACATCATTTTATCTAATAAAATATCAAACGTGATTAGCTTGTAGACATAAGTATCTCAAAAGAGTGTGAAAGGCAAAAGAGGTTTAGTTGTTTTGTTACATAAAAATTTTGGGAGTAAATTAAAATAAAATTTTATTTGTAAAAGTATCGGATTTAAAATTTAATAAAATAAGTGCAATGAAGAATAAGTGCGCGGTCTGATAAACAATTTTGGTGGGATGAGCAAGGAGAATAGATTGGGGAGTCTCGTAGCGTCTGTGGAGACATCAAGACGTAATTTTGTATTAATTTGAAAGATTGGAATTCTCTCGTGGAGAGAAATAGACGTGATAGTTAAGAAAATTGAGTTTAAAAGTTTGTCTTGGAATTATTCGCTTGTGAAGTTGAGAATAAGTTTTGATTGATATTTGGAAAATATTTGAAAATTTTGGTGACCACTGTAAAATTTGTATGGTTAATAATTTTATGGTTATGTCATGAGTGATTGGAAATTATAGAAGATTATTAAGAATTGGACTTACCTGAACGTTTATCCTGATTAAAGAAAAAGTTCGATTGATCATTAATTCACCCTGGAAATTTCATGGTATGGGAATTGGACCAAAACTACAAGGCATCTTCACGTCATTCTTCCCTGCGTGTTCTCCACATCGATCGTGCACGACGGTACTTCGGTAAGCAAATTGTGTCGACACTCTTACGTAACATTATTAAAATAATCAGTTCGCGCGTGATTTTAAAATTGGGGGATTTATAAAATTTTTATTATTAATTGTTTTGTAATATTTGATTTACTCCTACTTATTAAAAATCCATCTTTTGTCTTATTAAATAATTTTATTTGTCAATAAATTACATTACTTGTTTTACAAATAACTACGTTTGATTTCACTCATATTTACAGCAGTGAGGAAAAGAATAAACAGGTATAAGGTACAATAAGTTTGTTGTTCGGTGTAATTCTTCGAAGTTATTAAGTAAGACAATTTACATGAGCATTTGACAGATTAATGAACCCACTTTTGACCCTAAATAAAAGAGTTCTCAAGCATAGCTGGTCGGAGCATTTTTTAATTAAGTGCCATTTCATTCTCCCGCTATAGAAATTAAATTTTGAATTTTGCAGTAGCGATACATGGCAATACATACACATAAACATCCATTTTTATATATTTAGATAGATAATAATAAATACAAAAATTTAAATTAAATTTTTATTTACATAGATGAAAAACCGTTCGTAAAGATCACCAAAGTTTGATGCCATTTGCTATAATTCACACTATTATGCCACTATGTTTAATGATTTTTAAGTACTATATATTTCAATATATGATATTTCCATTATACCTGGATATAATTACCAACATAAAAAGAAAAAATTATATTAGATTATTAAATTTAATTTAAAAAAATATTTTAAGAAACTTACGTAAGGAATACGTCGGACCCCCCCCCTACGTAAGGGTCCGTAAGATATCCAATACCCCCTCCCCCCCCAAAAAACCCTTACGTAATTAATGGATGACCCCATACTTTGTTATTGACAAGAAAATTCCTTTCAAAGTAAGAATTAAAATTCTGCAGCTTTAACGATTGCAAATTTTGTGAGTTAAAAAATTTGACAAAACATTAAAGTAGACCGTAAAACAATAATTAAGCCTTGTCCTGACGAAGAGAAAGGAACATCCTGTAGATATGAGTCATTTATGATCATTTTTATTCCGTGTACGATGTAACGCTTTGTTCATCAAAAAGGCTATCATTCTTTGAAATTGAGTAAATTACCTCGGCAAACACATTTTCAAGATAACAGCGTATGCATCTATAAAACATAGCGATATTATGATGTCCCATAAACTCTGATTTGAGCTACAGGAACGCCTGAAGCGAAAAATGATTAAATATTTATAAAACAATCATCATTCGGCCATCAACCAGCATGGCGGATGCCACCAGAGACCTCTCCCACTGCCTACCAAACTGCAAACTGTTATGAATCTCTTAAATATTTATATTTGAATAGAGATGCCTCTTAAATTTGTTTTTTCGAAATGGTGTCGAGCTTTACCGAAATTCCTTTGTATACCTACGCTTAATAGCATCAAGTGACAAATTTTACTTTGGGGATAATTACGACATCCGAAAAAGTTCCTCTCAATCTCGGCGTGCTCAATTAGCTCAACCAGTCCGACAGCGGGTGACGCTTTCGACAACAAAAAAATCAAAAAGCATCCCCCGTTGCGCAAAAAGCGATCGCTTATTTTTAACCACAAACGCAATTTTGTGACAAAATGTGTCATTTAAACAAAATTAATATTCCGCTTGTACCATTTACTAATAGGAAAATTCGAAAAATTTTAATTAGTAGTTATATATAGTTTTGCGTCATTAATTATCGGTGTTAAAAAGACCCTTTAAAAAATTTCAAATTACAAATGGCTTGTCTAGCGATCCATCATGACAAATCTTTAGAATGGTTCACAAATATAATTAGTTATATCGTCTTGTGTGGGTTCAAGTATAATGTCAACTATGAGGAAAATAAATTAGGAAAATCTTTTTAAATTATTGTTTGCGGTACGGAGACAAATTACGAGGGCGGTTCGAATAAAAATTGTCGAGGGGTTGCGAGATTACTTCTTTATTAGCTCGTTTGTTTGCTTCTGTTATTTACTTAATTATTTACTGCTGCTGAAAATTGTATTGGTTTATTAATTGACAACGGAAAGCAGGCCCGGCTCAAGGTGTAGGCTCCTTTTTTCAAGGGGCGCCAGACCATACAATTTATGGTTCATGTAAGGTACGATAATAGGATTCCCGCCAGCGCAGCGGTCGTGTTGGTTAATGTTAGATTCCAGGTACATTTCGCCCCCCCCCCCCATCGCGAATTTTTTTAATGAAATTAGTGTCAAACGTTTAGGCTTCATTTGTTTTTGTTGTGCGATGGGAAGGGGAAATCGTCAAAAGGCGCCGCCCAGACCGGATGCCTTATTGTCGTAGCGCAGCCAGATGCACAACTCGTTGTGTCACCGGTACGAGGAGGAATACTGCTCTTGCCTATCTCCTGTTGCTTGTTACCAGTGTCACTTCTTAGAGTTTTCGACAAATGAAAGACTTTGTATCTTCATGGCGTCTTCTTTCTGTTTCTTCCTATTTCTTGGCCAGACTTGTGGTTCCCTATATTTCCTCTTTATCGCTTCTATGACTACAATAGGATCTGATTTGTTCTCTTCCCAGTATTCTTAGAGCCATAGCGTGCTCTTCTGGCGCAAGAGGGAAATTTGAATATATGCGCCCACCTCCCAAAAGATTCCTATCATTTAGAAAATTTTAAACTAATATTTATAGAGTTTTGTCGAGGTTTAACGCCCCCATTGCGATGGCGCCTGCGGCAAAGCCTCGATCGCCTCACCCTTGCTGCGGCGCTCGCTTAAAGTAATGAAAACAAACGGATGCTTATCAGGAACTCATTAGGCTGCCGGAACCGGGGGGTCTGGGGGGTATGGAATACCCCCCAGGTACACTTAATTTATTGCGAAAGAAAAACTTTCACTTTTACGTCTCTCGGTATTAATATCGCCTGCGGCCCCCCCCCCGTTGCGGATTACAAACGAAAATTGCAAAAGATTCAACGAAAAATAATACATTTTGATGGTTCTGAATGATGGCAAGTGTACCTGGGGGGTATTCCATACCCCCCAGACCCCCGGTCCCGGCAGCCCATATGAGTTCCTGATAAACATCCGTTTGTTTTCATTACTCTAGGGGGTTTGGGGGTATGGAATACCCCCCAGGTACACTTAATTTATTGCGAAAGAAAAACTTTCACTTTTACGTCTCTCGGTATTAATATCGCCTGCTGCCCCCCCCCCGTTCCGGATTACAAACGAAAATTGCAAAGGATTCAACGAAAAATAATACATTTTTATGGTTCTGAATAATGGCAAGTGTACCTGGGGGGTATTCCATACCCCCCAGACCCCCCGGTCCCGGCAGCCCATATGAGTTCCTGATAAACATCCGTTTGTTTTCATTACTCTAGGGGGTTTGGGGGTATGGAATACCCCCAAGGTACACTTCATTTATTCCGAAAGAAAAACTTTCACTTTTACATCTCTCGGCATTAATATCGCCTGCTGCCCCCCCCCTCTCCGGATTACAGACCAAAATTGCAAAAGATTCAACGAACATTAATAAATTTTGATAGTTCTGAATAATGACAAGGGTACCTGGGGGGTATTCCATACCCCCCAGACCCCCCGGTCCCGGCAGCCCATATGAGTTCCTGATACACATCCGTTTGTTTTCATTACTCTAGGGGGTTTGGGGGGTATGGAATACCCCCCAGGTACACGTAATTTATTCCGAAAGAAAAACTTTCACGTTTACGTCTCTCGGCATTAATATCGCCTGCTCCCCCCCTCCCGGATTACAGACGAAAATTGCAAAAGATTCAACGAAAAATAATAAATTTTGATGGTTCTGAATAATGGCAAGTGTACCTGGGGGGTATTCCATACCCCCCAGACCCGCCGGTCTCGGCAGCCCATATGAGTTCCTGATAAACATCCGTTTGTTTTCATTACTCTAGGGGGTTTGGGGGTATGGAATACCCCCCAGGTACACTTAATTTATTGCGAAAGAAAAACTTTCACTTTTACGTCTCTCGGTATTAATATCGCCTGCTGCCCCCCCCCGTTCCGGATTACAAACGAAAATTGCAAAGGATTCAACGAAAAATAATACATTTTTATGGTTCTGAATAATGGCAAGTGTACCTGGGGGGTATTCCATACCCCCCAGACCCCCCGGTCCCGGCAGCCCATATGAGTTCCTGATAAACATCCGTTTGTTTTCATTACTCTAGGGGGTTTGGGGGTATGGAATACCCCCAAGGTACACTTCATTTATTCCGAAAGAAAAACTTTCACTTTTACATCTCTCGGCATTAATATCGCCTGCTGCCCCCCCCTCTCCGGATTACAGACCAAAATTGCAAAAGATTCAACGAACATTTATAAATTTTGATAGTTCTGAATAATGACAAGGGTACCTGGGGGGTATTCCATACCCCCCAGACCCCCCGGTCCCGGCAGCCCATATGAGTTCCTGATACACATCCGTTTGTTTTCATTACTCTAGGGGGTTTGGGGGGTATGGAATACCCCCCAGGTACACGTAATTTATTCCGAAAGAAAAACTTTCACGTTTACGTCTCTCGGCATTAATATCGCCTGCTCCCCCCCTCCCGGATTACAGACGAAAATTGCAAAAGATTCAACGAAAAATAATAAATTTTGATGGTTCTGAATAATGGCAAGTGTACCTGGGGGGTATTCCATACCCCCCAGACCCGCCGGTCTCGGCAGCCCATATGAGTTCCTGATAAACATCCGTTTGTTTACATTACTCTAGATGGTTCGGGGCACTCTAGTTCGGGGGGTATGGAATACCCCCCAGGTACACTTAATTTATTCCGAAAGAAAAACTTTCACTTTTACGTCTCTCGGTATTAATATCGCCTGCTGCCCCCCCTCTCCGGATTACAGACCAAAATTGCAAAAGATTCAACGAAAATTAATAAATTTTGATAGTTCTGAATAATGGCAAGTGTACCTGGGGGGTATTCCATACCCCCCCAGACCCCCCGGTCGTGTAATATCAATTTTTATCGTTGGGAACTTCTAAAGATCTTATATAAAATACGCATAGTATATCAGTATATATAGGCAAATTTTGTTAATCTGTTTTATAGACAATTTTGTGATCTTCAATTTTGATTTAATGATAATTTTCTCTAAAAATGAAGGTAAGCGAGTTATAGGCGAAAAACTACTGTAGTGGATTAAAATCCCTACTTGGGAAAAAGGCCGGCAAGGAATTTTAGACGACTTTACAAATAAAATCGCGGTCAAATTTGAATATATGCCCCCCCCCCCCAAAAAAAAGATTCTTATCTTTTTTTCCTCTCCTCTCCATCCCTCTTAATATAGGTCCAGGACCTGTTCTTCACTAATTTTTGCAATTAGTTCTTTGAGCATTTTTGTTTTTACATCTCAGTTATCTTGCTAGGCTTGCCTTTCGATGTGCCTGACCCTGTTTTTTTATTGTTATGATGGCAAATCATGAACACAGGGAGACCGACGGCTTTACGTGCCCTTCAAAAGCACGGAAGACGGTCAAGAAATTTTAGACTGTACCCAGAGTCGAACCGGGGAGCCCTACGTTAGCAGTTGATCGCGCTAACTATCAGGCCATGACCGTCGTCATATCTCTTTGAAGTCGTCTTTGAAGTCGTCATATCTCGTCGTCTTATCTTTTTGAAAAATTTTAACTATTATTTATTGGGTTTTGTTAAGGTTTAGCGCCCCCATTGCGATGGTATCTGAGGCAAATGCCTCAGTCGCCTCACCCTTGCTACGACGCTGCCTTTTCGATACCCCTTTTTATGTCGTATTCTTCAGAAAATTCATATATGTCTCTTATTTGCACCATTAGGAGATTTCTTGTAAGTAGTCCTGATCTTGCTTGGTTCCATTTTCTTATTTTTCATCTAACTTGTAGCTCTTTATTTTCTTCCTGGTGATGTTCCTCCTCAGGAACTCCGGAGAACTTCTAAAAATGGAAGGTCTTCCGACACTTTAATGATAAATCACGCTGGCGTTCTCCTCTTCGGTTGCTTATTAACCTGTAATTATTTCTGTCTTCGCTTTCTGGTAAGCCGTTTTTCTTCCTCTATTTTTCCTGTACCTTCGGCCTTGTACCGACCTATCATAGCTTCTATCGTAGCGCCACCTATTACTACGAATCGCAGCGGTGCCCCTCTTAACGTTAAAAATTTGCACAATTTTTTAAGTTAACAACAAACTTAAGATTTTATATTTCCGCGAACTTTCACTCAAAACACTGTCAAAAACGTAACAAACAAGAAAAACTATATTTTGCTTTTTTTATAAAGAATTTAATTTCCTACAAGAAGTCCGTGATGGCATATTTTTGTATATGTAATATTTTAGGCGTTGCAGTCGTTCAAGTATCCACTTATGACTGGACGCATAATACATTTTCCAATAAATTTTTTTAGAGATGAAAAAATAATATTTTTTGTGGTTTTGAAAAACAACTTTTCAAATATATTTTCGACTTCCACTTCGGGAAAACTTAGGCGGTCATAATGAGATCAATTCTTACCATTAGCCCGTAGTTAAAAATATTCCTAAGCCGGGCCTGATGCAAAGAATATAAAATTGTTATCACCCTGTTTATAATAATATAGAATAACTATTTTAATTTTCTTCTCATATTTTGACCTGATTGCATCCACTACAACAAAAACAAAAATAATTTCGCTGAAAAATAATCAGTCCCAATCAAGAAAGAAAAGCGATTTTCCTCAAGAAAAAAATAATGAAAGTGCGAATTAACGCGTCAGTCGATAAATGAGCTCATTAAAATTTGTTTTCAAATTTTAATTGAATTGTTTAGTTATCTTTTTTCTACCTCCAATTAAAAATTTTTATTTTTATAATTATCCTTTTTATATTTTTTCCTAATTAATCATTTGTATTGTTAAAAACTTGTTTGCTTCGATAAATCAATTTTGCTTATAATTTGATCCCCTCCTGAAAAGTATTTGCATTTTATTTGCACGAGTGTTATTTTACGATAATTACGATTAATTTGCAATTACGCTCTTATCGCGCAAATTGTAAGTGGGTAATTAGTTTTTTTGTTTTGGATTAAATACACGACCACGTTCATATTTTTAATCGATCCTGTTGTCGCGAGAGCGTAGCTCTAAGAAATTTAAACCCGAACTTAATTTATCGTTCTTTCCCTTTCGTGATGTTGGAGTTCCACAGGAGCGTTACAGAGGACCACTGCTATTTTAATTTGTAAGTTTGTTCAAATTGGTTAAAAATAACGTTATTGTCTAAAGGTGCCCAAAAAGGACTAGAAAATGGAAGAGCAATTGATTGACACGGAGCAATTTCGAAAGTTTTGATCTATTTCGAGTAATGGGTCTCATTTTTCTTAGCAATATCTTATTTATACTTGGCGACATATGTTTGCGGGCGAGTTGTGAACCAGCCGACCGTCAAATGACAGATCTTAGCAGCTGGGAATTTTAACGACTAACAAATTGCCAAATTACTTTGGTGCGACTAACAACTAATGGTAATTGGACGTGAATATATACCTTAAGATAAGTTTATGTACAATAAATTATCGTTTCTTTTATCTTAATACCTCCAGGTATTAAAAGTTGTCTACATCCCACAAAGCGATAGTTGTGAGCTCTTCAACCCACTTTTTTCATTTTTTTCGCTCACCTATAATTCAGTCTCATTTAAATAATAAAGATGCTCGGTGTGTAAGTAATAACATCATGTGGCAGTTTATTTTAAGAAATTAAAGACCACTTTGTTACACGAAGCGCTCGCCTAATGAACATCGCTACTTAATTTTTTCTAGTCAGGTTTTTTGATCTTTTTCTTAATTGAATCAAATTAAATTTAACTTGGAACACATTTTTTTTATTGCCTAAAAAAGTTGCGCTTGTTTTTGGGTTGTAAAAGTTCTGGTGTTAGATTTCCTTCGCCCCAGGAACACTTGTTACGTGATACGAGCAAAACATTGGATGAATCTCGTTTGGTGGTCTTGCAACACCTGGCGAAATATGTTTGGGTAATGCTGAGCACTTAGTCGGATAATTTTCGTTTGGGATGGGGAAGTGTCTGGAACTTAGGCTTGGCTTCAATCTGTAACAGTTCAGGAAACGTCAAAATGCTTATTTTGAGGAGTAGCCTACGAGTACACCTTGCTAAGGATCCAGAATACAAAGGGGTCGTGATCCTCCAGAGTCCTCATATATCTTAGTATCAGCACCAGTGGTTCTTAGAATTAAGCTGAGTTATCGCCCGCAATTTTCACCCTTTTTGATGCTTGAAGGTTTGTACAGTCGGTGGCTTCCATTGGCTGGCCGGAACAGCACTTTGGAGATCTTTCCTTAGCCTGGTACTTCTCCATCATACTTTGAATTTTCAGTCTTTCCAAATTGTCTCATCCATTTTTGGATTATCGCTATTACCTTCATCATCACCATCCACTGTCGCTCATGAAAAGTTAGACGTAGATGGCCTGGTTGATCACTCGACAACCTCCAACCTATTGTCATGTTCCAAAATATAAACCTGATACCTTTAGAAAATATTTATAACCTCCAATTTTATTATTTTATAATCAGAAATTACATGGGGAACGCCGCTGGTGTTTTGTGAAGACTGGCAGAGAAATTTGAGACTATAGACTTCGTCTTGACATCTTGACTAAGCAGAGAAAAATAATTCGAGTACGATATCTTCTCACAAATGGTTACAGCCTTTGTTTAATAATGGAAAATATCATATCAATATATTAGGTCTCCTCTACTGCTCTTGGCTGTTATAAACCTTCGTTTTATTATGGTGAATATCCCAACAACAATAGAAAAACACATTATTTTCGGTTGACTCTTTTTTATTTATCAACATAGTCTCCTTTGAGCTCGATACACTTCGCTCAGCATTTCTCCAACTTTTTCAAGCCATCCAAAAAGTAAGATTTTGGAAGGCCCTCAAAATAGGCACCTGTTTCGGCGATAACCTCCACATTCGACGTGAATCTTTTTCCGGCAAGCAATTTCTTCATGTTTAGAAACAGTAAAAAATTCGCAGGTGGCCAAATCTGGTGAATGCGGCAACAATTCGAAGAGCACTTTCTTCTTGGCCAAATGTGTACGTTTTTTCTAGATTTCTTTGCTGAACCGGTCCATTTATCATTCGTCCTTTTTCTCAGTAGTCAATGTTCAATGTGGATGATTCCGCGTGCACCCCAAAAAACCGTGGCCATCACCTTGCTGGCCGATTTCACCGTTTCTCGCCTTCTTCGAAGCCGGATCGCCTCTAGAAACTCACTGTTTTGACTGTTCCCTTGTCTCTGGAGTGTAGTGGGGGATCTAAGTTTCATCAGCTTCAAAACAATCCCTTGAATCGACCACACGATTGTGCTCATTCTCCACTGTGAGCAAACGTGGCATCCACCTTGGCGGTATCTTTTTCATAAAAACAAAATATTCTTTTGTGTAAAATGGAACCCACTGAGCCATGTGATATGCCTGTCTGTGACCTTAACAAGTTCACGCACTTTGACTCGTCGATCACTCAAGACCATATCGTGGATTTTGTCACTCACCTCAAGTGGACGTCCCGAATGATGTTCATCACTTTCTTGTGGATGTACGACCACATTTAAACTCACTCACCCAATTGTAAACAGCCTTAAACACTGGACCAGATGTGCTATGAACTTCATCCAACTCGGTTTTAATTTTCAATCAATTGTCAAAATGAAACCGCGCGATGGATATGGCTGAAAATTTGACAGTAGTCTATTGAAAAATGGTACTTATGAGAAACAACCTTGTATCGATATTACGAACGATATCTCTAAGGTTTTGTAAGAACTTATTGACGCACACTCGTATACAAAATAATTTTCTCTGCCTGTCGTCACATCAACTCCGTCAAATCTTCCACACTCACATCAGTCGGATGGAAGGGTACCAGAGGCAGCAAATAAACGAGAAGATAATTCATATTGATATAATATTATTTAAAAAAAATTCTTATTTGTTACAATATCTGAAAAAAAACAGCAGCAAAGCGGGAAATTACTCGTCTGTTCTATGCACGTTTGTACCCGGTTACCATAGGCGTAACTAGACCCAATATTTTGCGGGGCTTAAACATATTTTTTTCGATTTTTGCCCAGAAAAACATATTATTTTCTTATTTTTGATGATGAATATTTTTCCTCTTCGCCTGACATGCAAATAAGACTAAATTCTTTATAAATCTCCAATGGATAACTTTCTATCCCTAATATCCAGTGGCGGTTTGTACGTGAAGAACGTAGGGGCGCCGCTCTCCCTAAGTAGAATAGCAACTCGGAATAATATTGTTCAATGCGAATGCACTGATAGTACCATGGTAGAATATTTGCGACATTGATTGACAATAATCTGACGTTGCTTGAACTGCAACGGTAGCTGAAAAATGAAAAATACATATAATTTATAAGTGCCTCCTCCCAATTATAGCAACAACAATGAGCTTACACAGCTGAACAGGTTAATTTTAAATAACTCCCTCCCTTAAGGTAGAAAATTCGCGACATCAAATTTATTTAACGCCCCCCCCCCCGGAAAACACAAATTAATGCGCTGTAACCTCTATAATATGTAGTATCTATACAGGGTGTTCTCGTTACTATTCAATAACAATTCTGAAGTGACTCTGAATCAAGTTTTCACTTTTTAAATAATTGATCTTGTAATTCTATTTCAAAATTTTCCGTTTTGAATTCGGAATTAATTATTAGACAAAAGTAGTGTTTTAAGGCCGCACTGATTCGTGATTGCACAGGTTGTGCGGCCTAAAGGCCGCACTGAGGAACCGGATCATCAGCCCCGGGTATCGTGTACCAGCCTTAAAAGCTTGAACAAACCCTTGAACAAATCTTTCCGGTTTAGTTTATTGCCCCCCCCCCGCCCTCGCGAATAATTAATTAAACAAGTGCTGACTGGGCAGGACGACAGTATATCGTGCATGTCAAGACACAAATGGAACACTGGAACCTATACTTTATCTTTCTGATTGGCTATATGATGGTTAATGGTGATGCAGGAGCCGCTTGCCGTAAAGGTCACGTGCCCTTCTAACCAAAAATCGAAAACTACAACTATCTAAAACGAATATTAATCATGTTAAGTAAATTTATATTTTTTCCTCTTGCTTTAAATTTGGTGCCCTCTTCCATCGAACGTCGCTGTTGCAAATGAAGTTGTAAAAAGTTTGCGGCTGCTGTGACCGGGGGATCTGGGGGGTACGGAATACCCCCCAGTGCATGGGGATCAAGATGGCTATGTTGATATGCTGCGTCACATCTTCCCCCTCATGGACGAAGAGTATTATCATTTTCAATGTGACACAAGAATTTTGTGTGAATTTAAAATTTTTACCCTGCCATTATTGAAACACGTCAAGAGCCGATACTGCTCGTAGCGTTAGCGTGAGTTGATAGGGCAACTAATTTGGGGGGGACAAATTGCTCTGTAATCTTTGCAAAATAATATTAAATTATAGTTTTCGATTCAGAATCTCAGCATCGAGAATTCATATTTATCAAGAAGGATATAACGCAGGCCCGTAGCCGAGAAGGAGGCACTGAGGTAGCCCCCCTTCCCGAATTCCAAAACCTCTGGTTTTCAACCGGATTCTCCGTCAAAAAAATACGTCTGAAACCTTTTTTTGCTTCCAGACCCCTCGAAATTACTCTTCGAAAAAATGTATTGAAATCTGTCCGCGTCTTCATAAATCCCGAGCACCTCCCCTCTCCAAAACCTAGCTGATGTAGTAGATCTCGTAAAACTCGTATCGAACTTTTCGTAATTCAAAGCGCACATTAAACAGTAGGTTCCCTATCTGTGTTATGTGGTATAAAATTTCGAACGAACACCACATATTAAAGATAATTTTACTAAAGATAAAATGCGAACTTCGACTTCGATTTTAATCTGCACAGTATTCCAGTTCTTAATGCTCTTTTACCAACTTCGCCCCCCCCCGTTTCACTTGTCTTTACCGAAGAGGCTTCTCTCTGATCCTTTTTTAAAGACCCCATAAAATCTTGTTGGCGACCCAAAGAGAGGTATCTACCTATAGTTCAGAAACCATGGACAGGGTCGGCGGTAAGCTGATAAAATTTTAACAATTTGCAAGATTCAGTAGCAATAACAATCAAACTCAAAAAAAATTTATTCAAAAGCTGATGATGTTATGTCTGCTTTTTATTCTTGATTCTCCATAGTTTATAAAAAATATTAATACAATTTTCCTGCTTAAAACTAATAATGATACAAGGCAGATTAGGCAAACAATTTTGCCAATCAAAAATAACATCGTAAAATGTGTAAAAACACAGTGGCACGTTGAGAGGGTGCAAGCCTTCCATAGCCCTCTTCATTACTAAAGGCAAAAATTTTTTGAAGGCTCGGTACGCAACTGTAAATACAGAAGAGAGTTAATTTTTAAATATAAACTATTTAATAACCAGCAGATAATGCGACCTAACCGTTGTGTGGCCTATGGGCCGCATCATAATAAGAGATAATTTTTGTAGGTTGGTAGAACCAAATAAACCAAATCTGTTTAATACAAAGGGTCGATGGCTGGAGTATTCCGCATTAAGCCGCAATTTCAAACATTCGTCCAAGTAGATTTTAATAAATTTAGTGATCGAAAAAAAACATAAACGTCTCACTAATGCAATGCCCGGACTGGGCACTCCTTTGGGTGGGCCCGCCATTTAAGAAATTTTTAAAATAGTACAAAAGATAAAAAAGTTAAATGTTAACTAATTTTTTTTATAAAACGGTAACTTTTTTAAATTTTCATGCAATATTACTATTATTTTTATGCGGACGTCTAATTTTTTCAACCCCCTCTTCCCCCTGGTCATACTTGGTCACATTTTGTAAAAACCCCTCCCCCCAGGTGTGGATGTCTTTTATGCTCGACCCCTTATTAGTTGCATATGCATCGCCTAATTAATCTGTTAAGTTAATCATCCGTCCTCTTCAGTGCGGCCTTTAGGCCGCACAACCAAGGTATTCAATACATAAATATTGTAATCTATCTATATATATAAAAATGAATTGCCAAATATGTATGCATCATCATCACGTGAGAACGGCTCCACGAATTTTGCTGATTTTTTGGTGAGTTGTTGCCTATATCTTCGACAAGGTTTGTGTGAAAAAAAAATTGGAAGAGTTGCCCGGGAAGTTGAAAAATTCGGGAAAAAACTGAAAGTGCGTTTAATGTCGTCAACAGGTGGCGCCGCCTTAACATGTAATTAATTTTGTGTCAACTCTGTATTAGGAAGATCATCTGTAAAGATAACGATATTGTTGCGATTGGTAATGCCGATGATCCTAAGTTTAGTATATAAGCGGAAGAGTATACGAAGAGATATTACACATGGAACGTATCATCAAAGAAATTCCAACGTCGGAAACAATGAACGCCTGTTGCTGAATACGTTAATGTATATTCCACCGATACATTGGGGCGCATCTACACAGTTCATCCGAGCAATGACGAATGTTTTTACCTGCGTTTGTTATCGGTTAATGTTCGTGGACCAACTTCATTTTAATTTCTACGAACTATAAATGGGGAGTTGTGCGCCACATATCGAGAAGCCTGTCAGTATTTACATTTGCTCGAGGATGACATTCATTGGGATCACACACTCGATGATGCTGTTATTTCGTCTACTGCGCATCAAATTCGATCACTTTTTGCCATTATCATTTCAACGTGTTTTCCATCGAACCCACTTCATTTGTGGAACAAATACAAAGACAATATTGCCGAAGACATTTTGCATCGAGTGCGTACAGCAGCCGCTAATCTCGAACTTCCATTCACCGAGGAGATATACAACAAGGCGTTGATTTCTATAGAAGATTTGAGCCTGTTGATGTCCGGCAAGACGTTGCACCAATTAGGGTTGCCAGCGCCGAATCGCCCCATGCACGATGCATTCAGTCGAGAATTTCAACGAGAACGGCAATACGATCGAGATGCTTTGAGTCGATCAGTACGAACCACGGTCCCACTTTTGAATCAGCAGCAGAAAACTGCGTACGATACATTGATGATGGCAGTCAACGATGGTTACGGAGGAATCTTTTTCCTCGATGCGCCTGGCGGAACTAGCAAAACGTTCCTAATTTCATTGATTTTAGCTTCGATTCACGCACAAAGTCAAATAGCGCTGGCCGTTGCATCATCTGGGATCGCAGCCACATTGTTAGAAGGAGGACGGACAGCTCATTCTGCGTTCAAACTGCCACTTAATTTGCAAACCATAGATGAACCGACGTGCAATATTGCCAAAACATCTTCTATGGCGAAAGTACTGCAGAATTCCAGAATAATCATTTGGGATGAGTGTACAATGGCGCACAAACGAGCATTGGAGGCACTCGATCGAACGTTAAAAGATTTGCGCAATAATCAGAACATTTTTGGAGGTGCGATGGTTTTGCTGGCCGGCGATTTTAGCCAAACGCTGCCAGTCATTGCTGATGAAATTAACGCTTGCTTGAAGTCGTCGAATTTGTGGAGATACGTGAAAACTTTCAAATTAACAATGAATATGCGAGTCACGTTACAAAATGACCAATCGGCGGACGTGTTTTCCAAGCAATTATTATACATTGACAATGGAAAAATTTCCATAGACGCTTCCACTGGCTTCATATCGTTTCCACCTAATTTTTGTCAATTCACAACGTCCAAAGAAGAATTGATTACGAAAGTGTTTCCAAACATTGGTGCGAACTACAAAAACCATGTTTGGTTGAACAGACGGACCAATTTGTCGTCATTAATAAAATACACACAAATATTACCTTTAATAAAAAAAACATTACAATTCAAACAAAAATATAGATTTTTAATAATTTTTTTTAATGAGGAAATAAACGTATTCATTTTCGTCATGTTATATTTTTTAGACAGGACAACGTCTGCCGGGTGTGGATGTGGCTGTTCGGCCTACGGCTGTAACCGAATCCAACATCTTTTGAATCCAAAATGCCTTTAAAACATGAAAATACTCGAGGGGCGTGGCCTAATTTATGTCATTTTAAAACCTAATTTTTGGGCCCATTTATGAATAGGAAATTTTTCAAAGCCGGGTGGGATCTGCCCTGCTATCCCCTTTATAATGCTTGCACACTCCGCATTCGCTAGATGGTGCTCTTAATGTATCATATAACCCTATATGAAGATATGAACTGAAATTTATTTTGGAGTTGACGTTGGTTGACATGAAATTCCGACTTAATTTTTTTCTAATTGTTTTTCAAACCATCGTTTGAATTAGATCCAGAAGTACCCTTGCAAGCAACTTTAGTAAATACATCCGAAACTGTCAGGATTCGATATTACTACTTTTAATGTAAATTTTTTGTTTTTTTCATAATTTGTTTAATAATTTCGAATAAAATATATTTGGATAAACAATTCTTTGAGTGGTATAAAAATTAATTCCGGGCAGGACAACGTCTGCCGGGTCAGCTAGTTAAATATAAAGAAGCAAATGAAAATATTGATAAATTAACTAATAATTAATTAATGTTGCTAAAAGCGTGTGTGCAGAAATAATTTTGTAAATGTTTCGACTTGTTTCAAAACTAAAACGGATATATCAAATTTCATTGCAGATTATTGGTCAGAATAAAAATAGAGAAAACGGTGACTTCGGCCCCAAACGAAAAAAGCTCATCGATCATTTTCCTCTACTCGCCAGCCCAATCTGGACCTATTTACGGAAAGGTTGTATGACCTGTGCAGTTATATGAAAATAGGCAATGAGATCGACGTGGTTGTGCGGCCTAAAGGCCGCACTGACACTTCTCTATGAAAAGATAACCATAAAAACAAAATATTTAAAGGAAAATAAATTAACGAATTGAATTGAAAGGGAAAAAATTAATTAAAGTGCAATATTTTCTCACAAATGCTTCCCCCCCCCCCCCCCCGGACCCAATTTGATAAACATTCTTTTATTCGATTTGTCCAATTAAAAAAACATAAGCTCGTAATATAACTACTCGGGATTCGGGGCGGCAAATACTCAATTCTGCCTGTGGCGCCCATTAAATTTTAAATTTAATATCGCGTAATTTCATGGATATTTCATAGTACCTACCCAAAACTTCTGAGAAATACAGAAAGTGGCATCTATTCAGTCGTCAATGCAGGTTTCTAATTTGGAAACTTTAACAAAAATCTGCTCCCATGACAGGAGCTTGAGAACCGTCTTGTTTTTCTAATATTGTATTGTTTGTTGGTGAATATCCTGTCCATGTCTATGATGTGCCTTTGAGAACGTTATAACATACATAGGGGACTTACAGTTTAAGAAGGTCAGAATAAAACTATTAGATACTACCAGGAATTCACCGCTCCTGATATCCTCTAAATTTCTTTGCTCTCTGAAAGTGAGAGGATTATTATTGTTTTGATTAATTTTACCTGGCGCTCAGCAATTCAGTATTTCGTTCACAATTATCTGCAAGAGGCAACCACCTGAGTAAAAGAATTCGCCAAATTCGGTGTTTAAAGGTTTTCAAAGACACCAAAGGCTTTCGGGCTTGGTGTAGGTTTGAGCAGTAGTTGTTCGTACAACAAAAAATAATTTTCTCAAAAATCGCCTACGGCCTTATCAGAACATGAAATTCTGGAATCAAGAACCCACAAGAACAACGAATTTCTTCCAGAGTCACAATTGTCTAAAAATGTGCGGAATGGCTTCGTCAAGACTCAGAAGTAGACTTGATTTCTTTTGAAATCTCTTAAAAAAGGGGTTGTTGTGGATAACCAAATATATTTTAAACTACCTGGCATGGCTATCTAGTACATGATTCCCTTAGTTGTGCGGCCAAAAGGCCGCACTGACGGAACGGATCTTCGGTTAGATGCATAAATTCAGCAACCTTGAAAGCAGGAAGATTTCTCAAAATATATCGTTATTTCTTGCGGGATTCATACAGCCCAAAATTTTTTTACGGACCCCGAAAACTTCATAGAGAAGTCTTTGTGATTGTATCTTAAACAATTTGAATAAATCATAATTTAGTTTGAAATGAAGAAGACAAAACTTATAGGAAATTCAGAATAAGCCTTTGGTTCTTAAAATTGCTTTTGGGCAAGTCTTGATATTCTAGGGTTGATTTCTTTTCAACGTCTAAAACCTAAAAGTTTTGGGACATACAATAATTTTTCTGCCGTACAAAGGCCGATCAGGAACCAAAGAAGTGAGTGAGTACAAAATCTGAAATTGGAAAGGAAAAATTCAATTTTTTAACAGCGACTTTTAAGTCGCCATGGCTCATCAGCCAATAACAAGACACCAGAAACGGTTTAATAAATTAAATTTTTGTCTAAAAAATACCGAGTATTGAAAACTTCAAATTAATGCTCTGAAGCGAAACCTGTGTGAAAAATAGACTGAAGAGAGAAAGGCAAAAGGCCAAGGTGGTGATCCTGAAGTAAAGCTTTCCCCTTCCATGGAGAAGCTTTTGTTACAAGTTTAAAAGTACACAAGGATTATCACGTGTTTTTTACTATTATCGAACCAAAAAAAAAAATACAACTGACAACTAGGAAATTGAAAAATACTCAGAGATCCTCCAGAGCGAAACTAAATGACAGTTGCTTGTCATTTAAAAAACAAAATTTTTTTTTACAAAGTTTACCCGACGATAATATTAAGTATAACCGATGTAACCAATGGGGGTTTTATTGGGTAATTAATTTGCTGTTTACAAGACAACCACCTTGTGGTCATCACGTGTTCATTGCTGACTTAATTATTAAATTTGTAATAAAATTAATGTTTAAGCTCTAAAACCGAAAAGCGCAAGAGCATCTCAAAGAAGCCGCCAGGAAGACCATGTTATGGATATCATAGCGTAAAATTTGATGGTGTGAACCACCCTAATTAGCTAATGAGGGCGGTCGTATCAGTAAACATACAAAGAGATGCTTGATGGATGTCGTTTGTAATAACAAACGTTAGTCGGCTGTTTTTATACAAGCTGACACATTTTTCCTCTCATTTTAATATACAGCACTCTGTATATAAGTTCAAATTATCGATTTTCCCAATCAAATCATCTCGGTGTATGCGGCGCCATCTAACCGAACGGAAATAAACTTGCGGAAGTTTCCTACTAAAACAAAGCGCTTGCTAGCTTGTTGGACAGAAAATTGACAGGGGGATGAGCTTTCGAGCGACAAGTTTCGAGCTTACCCGACAGGTGTTGACACCGTACAAACAAAACTGAAAATAATTTTGCCAAGACCAAAAAAATCCAATTAAAAAACGCAAATTTTTTAACGAATTCTTCCTTCAAAAAGAAAATTATAAATAGCTTAGCAAAAAGCTTAAAAACTTTTAACGACCGCTTATGTTCGTTAATTACTTCTTCGGAGTTAAAACGCGGTAATCCATCAAAAATGCTAAAATCAAAAAAATTACGAAAAGAAACAATAAAAAGCTGCACGATTTCAACTCCCAACTTTAAAAAAGCTTTTTGGTTAATGGGAAATAGACGGGATTATTCTACAGGCTAATGTAATTTGTTCATTTGTACATGTTTAGTAGATTTTTGCGTGACTAAATTTTTTATTTTTCAAAGCTTTTTATCTTTTACTAATTTTTTTTTTTTGATACCGCGGAGCGAACTCTTTTTATTACACAGCTAATATTATGCATACCCGATATACATCAAAGTTGAATATTAATTACAAATTGCGCTAATTAATTTTACTTGGCGGTTTTAAAAGACGTTTTTTTATAAATTTTTAACCAGATCACTTTGTGTTTTGTATATCATAATTTTTTTGATACTTCAACGTTACAATGCTGCTTTTCTGTTCAAAAAAAAGGGGAGTTCTGTTTGTAGCTGGGATTCCATTACTGCATATATTTTGCTTGCGGGTATCCAATTGATACAGGGCAATCACATTCATGAATAGGCACAAAAACGAAAAAATCGTGAACTTTGTTAGTTAGAATGCAAGATGAAAAACTGACAAAGGAAATTCGTTTTTCCGAAACGTTAAACCGGAATGAATCAATCAAGTTATTCAATCCATAATCTTCCAAAATTGCTAGCTTGAACCCAACACCTTTGATTTCTTGATTTGTTTTGGTGATTGGTGTGAAGCCTTCTAATTCAGTAGCGCCATCTGATGAAAATCTTCTGAACTCTAGCAGGTGTTTTTTTTTCAGAACTGTCATAGCGTTTGTTTATCTGATACTACAGATCAAAGCCGATAATGTAATTTAACTCATAAAATTGCATATGCCAGTAATTTCATGTGATAGATAATCTTATCAGAATCACGATTAAATAAAAATATAGTAGTTGAATTATAAATTCAAAATTAGATAACCCTTTGATTAACTTCATCTTAAGGGTTAATTATCTTAAAGGGTTAATAAAAACATTTTAAGAGCGCCTTGCCAAACCGAAAACACTCTCGGAAGGATAAACGCCTTGCGAACCAAAAACATAATATAGAAAGTCGAGATACTTGATCACAAAATGTGAGAGCCCGCCCCCCGAAATGATGTCACAAATTTTTAATTTTTACACCCACCTTCCCTCACGAGTCCCATAATACAACATAATATTCAGCAAAAAAAATAACTGCGGAGAATTCATAAAAATTTATGATCAAATACTTTTACTGTTAATAAGTATGGACGTGATGTCACAAGGAAGCATACCCCCCTTCCCCCTGTCACAACTTGATGAACCCCCCCCCCCAAATGTGTGACAACATTTATGGACAGTCCCTAAATCAGAAACATCTCGTGGGTTAAAGGTTTCGGTTTAGCAAGGCATCTGAACTTCCTACATGTTCATATAACCTTCAACCCCCAGTGGGGTGAGAGCTCCTTGCGAACCAAAAACACTCTCGGACCAAATTATGCCTTGCAAACCAAAGACATGTAGGAAATCCAGATAAAGTACGCCTTGCGAACCAAAAGCATACGTTAAATAAATTAAATTGTATTAACGGTAAAATTTACTCATTTAAAATTATCTAACATTTGATTCTAGGAATTTTGTTCGCCAGCATTTATTCGACAAACACTTAATCGACAGCATTTGTTCGACACGGAATTTTATTCGACATGCATTTGTTCGGCTACACATTTATGCGAATAAGCATTTGTTCGACATGGAATTATATTCGACATACATTTGTTCGACTCAACATTTATGCGAATAAGCATTTGCTCGACATGGAATTTTATTCGACATGCATTTGTTCGACATGCCGACATGACATGACACGAAAGACGTAGGTAACCTTTTTTAGATATAATTAGAGAGCGAATTTATAAGCACAACAGGCAATTCCCGACGGGAAATCGTATTTCCGGAAATGTACAAAACAACTGAAAACAATGAACCGTTCTTGTTGTTCGATTCTGGTAATGTAGAAGATAGGAGCGTTATATTTTCCATCAGAAGAAATCAGCAACTTCTAGCGAACTCTAATAATTGGTATGCAGATGGAACTTTCAAAACGGTTCCGTCTCTGTTCCAGCAAATGTACACCATCCATGGCTTACTGGATCAAGATCTTTGCGGCAGATCCACCTCTTTGTGGCAGATTTAACTTTACGCGGAGATTTGTTTGTTTTTAATTAGTTTTCTAAAGAAATATCAAAAACTAACACTAACCTAACGGCAGATCCACCTCTTCGCGGCAGATCCACCTCTTTGCGGCAGATTTAACTTTATGCGGAGATTTGTTGTTTTTAATGTCGAACAAATGCATGTCGAATAAAATTCCATGTCTAACAAATGCTTATTCGCATAAATGTTGAGTCGAACAAATGCATGTCGAATAAAATTCCGTGTCGAACAAATGCTGTCGATTAAGTGCTTGTCGAACAAATGCTGGCGAACAAAATTCCGGATACGCTAACATTTTAACTAAATTAAAATAATTATGATAATTTGACCAAATTTACCATTTCATTACAGACCTACAGTTTAACGTGGAATACGACCCACGGTCCACAGTTCAACTACTTCGCCATCACACCAAACTACGTGTACATATACAGAACTCGACAAATTCGGTCACTTGGTCGACCGTGGCGTGTGGATTTTCTCAGTTATTGGTGAATCTTCTTTTACATTTTGTGTATTGCTATATTATAAAACCAAAAAGCACAAATCACACCAAAGGAGTGAGCAAATGACTGAGCGGTTAACGTGTTAGGTACGCAGATAAAGATTCATCATGGGTTCCAATCCTGTGGAGGTTATCTCCTATAGAAAGATTTTTCGTTCACTAAATTAATGTCTATCTACTGACCTCCAAGGTAACATTACATAGTTTTGCTATGGTCCGAAGTGCCACAAGACCTAAAATTCGAATAATTATTATACTTTATACTGTTAACAGCAATCCGCTTCTCATGTACAAAATGGGCCGACCACTGACGTCCAACTATGTCATATTTTGGGTTCAGGCCACATTTAGTCATCTAAAACGTGATTACTTAGGTTGTGCGGCCTGAAGGCCGCACTGCGGGAAATTATTATCATCAGTGTAAGCCATAATTTTTCGACTTCTTGATAATAATTTTCCTGGTTACTAATGATTATAATTTTCCTCAGTGCGGCCTTCAGGCCGCACAACCTAGGTTTTCATGAACAAGATGGCTAAATTCAGCTGGAGAATAAACAGCGACAGAGGTGGACGTTTGATGGGATTTACCCCAAAAATTGTAATCCGCATAGCGGGCCTGAAAAAAGAAAAAACTAATTCCGTTAATTGCGACCGAGGACAAAACAACTACTATTAAGTATGTATTCGGTAAAGTCATGGCGGCTGATAGACCGCATTTCTTAATATTTATTTAAAAATGAACTATAGACATTTAACTAATTTTTTGATTTAGTGTGTGATTGCCGTGGTTGTGCGGCCTGAAGGCCGTACTCGAACTTTTCCATTTGAGTGTTAAAAAGTTTACCTATGAGAGATACTTATGCTTGTGTCATTGCGTGTTTCTTTTGGTTTCTGTTAGAGATGGATTTAATAATAGTACCAATTATAGAAGAATTGGATCAAAACAAGCACACACTCGCTCGCACTCTTCAAACACCTTAGAGGCGTATTTTTGCGAGTAACTAAAAGTAACCGGTTAGCCTCTGATGGTTAGGTCTCTAACCAGAGGCTTACCGATTACTTTTGGTTACTCGCGAAAATACGCCTTGGGCCGACTTTGGTTTCCGAGGTTACCCCTTATGGATCTACAGGAACTGCTGATTTTGTTAGAGTGACGGGTGTTGCTCGGAGATAATATGCTTATACTTTATAAGCAAGGGGTAACCTAGAATAAGCCTGGACAAGTAATAGTAAAGGGCTTGTATCAGCAAAAGACAAATTATATTCTGACCGGGAGGTCTGGGGGGTATGGAATACCCCCCAGGTACATGCAATGAAAATTTTTGAAGTTTTCATGTTTGTAGAAAATCGAAAATACTTATAACATTTTTTTAGAACTCTGTAATATTATCTTTATTCTCGGTGTTTTTCATAACTACTCTGAAACCCGGTAACCTAATACCCCCGGTTTGCATACAGTTTAAGATTTTGACTTTCCCTATGCAGTTATTTTCGCATAAAAATTCAATTTTTGGGATTTCTAAGAAAATTGTGTTTGAATATATTTTTATGCAAAAATATTTATTTATTCTTTCAATTCCAAATATCGTGTAAACAATATCGTGTCCAAGTTCGATTTTAGGCAAATGAGGGGGGTAGGGTCTTTGATTTGTGACCATAGGACGTTCCGGGGGGGGGAGGTCCGAAGATTGTGACCTATAGTGGCAGGGGGCGGTGAAAAGTCTGAAAAATTGTAGACGTTCTTAATGGACCACTCCTAATCCGGTCTCTCAGTGCGGCCTTCAGGCCGCACAATCTATGAATTCACGAATCAGTGCGACTTTAAAACATCACCTTTTTTTCTATCTATTTTTTCGGTTTAGAGTAAAACTTGGTAAAACTCAGTACTTAATTACTAGTTCATTTTCCAGTTACCCACCTGAAAAAGTTTCAGTGCGGCCTGTACGCCGCACAACGATAATTAATAATTTTTTCAGTAAATCTTAATTGTCGTTCTAGGCCCCACCTCTGCCTTCTTAAAGCGGATGACATACGCCCCCCTTATGCCAAAACCACCAATGTGCATTTTCTAGTTTTCAGTCCAGTGTATTTTGAACTAAATTATCAAGTAAATGAAATTAATCAATTTTAATTCAGTCAATTTTTTTATTGTTATTGGTATGTCTTGTAGCCGAAATCTAACGATAATTAAAAAAAGAATTTTCTTTCTTAGAAAGAAAGTGCACTTTCTGTCAAGTGTCAAAATGGCAATTTTTGCACATTGGTGGTTTTGGCATAAGGGAGACGATATAGAAAATGATTACCATAACTGTGCAGCCTAAAGGACGCACTGAAGGGGAGATTAAAGTACAAATTTAGCACATGAAAACATAACAAAATTCGTATTTAATACTATGTCGCTCTGTGTAGATGATACAGGTTACAGAAACTACAACACATTTGTTCCCTTTGATTTGATGGGCGGGGGGGAGGGGGTTCAAGTTCGATTTTTCACTTTCAGTGAAGTGTTTTAACTCCGGGCTAACATTTACGGTCCAAGCGACGTTGGATTTTCGCTAATATTCAGCGGCGTAACTACAATGGTGCGAGCGGTGCTTTTGCATTAAATAATAATTATTCTGTTGTTGCTATTCTATTTAGGGAGGGCGGCGCCCCGCTCTGCCCCGATGAAGCTTAAAAGTTTACAGAGAAACTTTCGGTCTTGCAACGGAACAACCATGGCAATGACGCACTGGAGGCATTTATAGTTTTATGGTGCTTGAATGCCTTGGACACTCCTTTCGACACTAAGTGAAGGAAATACTTGCAACTCGTTTGGTGGTCACCTTTCCCTTTCTTTATTTGAAACTTTAGGGCTACAAGAAGCCCTAAAGCCAATTCAATAAAAACAAATCGATCTTCTTGTAGTGGTTCTGAAGGATATCATTGTTGCAACGGCTTAGCATTTGTTCAATGCGGCTACCTTCGAGTTTTATCCTGATAATATCTTTTGTTCGCTACTACTTAAGTAAATGACACAATATTGTCATATTGTATATAGTACGCTTGCTTATTAATTGTTATCGCTTGTTATTTTACACCCCGCAAAAATAGTCTAGGGTAATAAACATTTGCAATGCGCACCGTTCGAGACGGTAAATCACTTTACCACCCCTGTATAATAATATACTAATACATATACTAATTTAACTCCTAAAAAACGACACTCTCTATGCATTCCAGTTTATTGCGAGTTGTTGTACATCAGAAACAATAACATCGAGAAGCTGGTAATTGTGTTCCCTGCTTGGCCGTCGGTTTTGATTTCAGGATGATAGGATAAGATATGGTATTGTCTTTTGAGGAGGTGGAAATATTAGCTTGGGTCTCTCTTTTATTATTAGCTTGGGATACTCGAGCTCTCGTGGTTATGACTATAGTTAATTCATCATAATTAATAATTACTCTGTCCAGCTTCATTTTTACCTTTTGCGGTGTAATGCTGGTGGGTTGTAACCTGGTAACTTCAGATATTATATTATGCTCGGTTGTCATTTGGCTTGTTTTTAACGGCTGAATTCTGGATTGTGGACTGATACCTTGTTTTCAGCTTCTGTGATGTTTCCTGAAAAATCAACTACGGCGTTAAAAGCAACAAAACAGTACTGTATAAGTTAAATTTAGCTAATAAATCATTAAATTATCACTTTATGTAAATATATTGACTTTTTGGGGTTCTTTTTTGTACTTTTTATGATCGTAAACAGGATGATTCCTTAAATAAATTATATTATCACATTTTGTTGTAAAATAATGAATGTTAAAACTGATTAATTTTTGGTGTTTTGACGTATTTATGAGCAGGATTCCTCTGATACCCTCCGGCGCATTTGTATTTAGAAAACATTAAATTTAATGAACCGAAAACATCATAAAATGTATCACGAATTTTTTTAATCAATTAGAAAATTAGCTGAAAAGGTTGCATTTGTATTTCAGCTGATAAGAAACTTTAATTTGAAAATAATTACCTTTTAATTATAATTTAATTGTTTTGTTGTTTATGACCTGCACACACCTTAGTTTTCCACTTAAATTTAACCTAATTAATTAATTTTTTTTGTTCTTTCCAAAAGTCATCCCCTGTATGTGCATACTGGATAAGTACTTGTTGCAAAATTTAATTATAAGGGAAGGACTACGTCTTTTATTAAGTGCATCTGCAGGTTTATGCACCTGCCGTTGTAACTTTTAACTAATAGAAAATTGTTATCGTTTCTTTTATGCCTCTTTTATCTACGACTTAATTTAAAGTTTTGTTCCAAGTATCTTCAATTTTTGGTTCTCGCCTAGTAAGTACGAGGGGAAATCAATAAGTTAGGTAAAAACGGTGTAAGGAATCAATATTTTTTAATAAAACAAATTTTTTATCGGCGTAATCTCCCTTAATTTGTTTAAGAAAAATAAATTCACTTTAAAAAGTTGCGTATAATTTCTTTTCAGTGAGTACCCCCCCCCCCATAACAGCTTTTTTCGGTACTGCTGCCTTTTATTTTCCGTCAATAATAATTTCCAAATTCAGTCAAACTTAAAGAAGCTACCGGGTCTACAGCCCAAAACTTTCTAAATGCCAGTTTGCACACCTCAGTTAAAGAATATTTAATGCGACCACAGGTCACCAACATGCTCCAATTGGCCATGAAGACTTTTACTACTACTATTAAGAAATTTATCAGATCAATAAATTAAAAAGTGAAAACTTGATTATTCCGAGTCGCTATTTTACTTAGGGAGGGCAGCGCCCCGTCGCCCTCCACGTACCAGCAGCCACTGTCCATTTTTTTAAATTGTGTTTAGTGAAGGTAAAGATTCCTTGCACACTTCAAGCACATCATCTTGTATTTCTTTTGCACTTTTACCCTTTTTTGTTAAAAATTTATCACAGTGCGATGTTCGAGTTTCTCAAATTTTACAAAAATCTAAACTGACTACATTTAAAAATGAAAAAAAAATGCAACGGTTTTTGGACAGATTTAATTTTTGAAAACTGGCCTTTTTTATTATTTTATAACTCGTTTCCTTCTACGAGTACCAGCTTTATCGAATTTGTTGATCTCCCCTCGTAAGTATTAGCAATTAAATGCAGGTCGATTTGGTTAAATCGAGAAGGACGTAGAGAACCAATTAAAGTGTAAAAATTGGGGCGACAAAAGAGTGTAATAAAGAAAATTGAACATTTTAAAATTCAGATTTGAAATCAGAATCCGGTCAAGAGATAAAAATACGATGAGCTGTCAAAAGACTTGCGATAGTCCCGAGGGAAATATACATCGCAAGGTGCGAGAGATACGAAATAAGATAAAATATTAGCCAACTTTTCGTATGGATGGGCACAGCCATTTATTTTATGTAAATACATATCACAAGTTTGTCATTTGTTATGTTGTGCCGCGCCTCTTTCATAACATTTTCTGTCGCTTCGCTTCGTTCCATGTTCAAATCCAAACGGAATATTAAAAAGTTCTCCTAACTTTTTGATCAAGTGCAACTTTTTTATCATCATCATCGCCATTACAAAACTAATAGCGCAGTTTATCTTGAAATGCGCAATGAAGCGTTTTAATTAGATTACATTCGAAACTGGGCGTGAACGCACGCAATACACATTTTTTTATGGAACGCGTTAATGCGTCCACTTTTAAATATCACATCTCATTTCGTTTGTAATTATTATGGCCTTTGGTCACGAAAAAAGTTAATTTCTACATGGAATGATAAAACGTTAATTTAACTTAAATGTTGCGATTGGACCTTTCAAAATAATGGAAACGACAAAGATAACACGCTAATCGACTTCAATTTTAGATATCGCTGCCCTTTTTTATTGTTCTCCTTTGTTTTTATAAAACGAATTAGATCGCATCATTCGTCCTTCCTGTTTTTTATCGTTCTATGTGGAATGCCGAAAATTCAGCGTGAAATCGAGCCTGAGGTGATTTAATACTGAGGTGGAATGTACTTACTCATGTACTTACCGTGGTTTGGAGTCCACGATAAACTGTAGGTTCCTTGTACCAGACTGGGAACTGATGTTGCTGTTCGGTTAAAATGAGCTATTTGGGTTTTTGGGAAGAATTACCTAACCACCGCCACTCCAAATTTCCCCAAAATTTTTTTATAGCAAAAGGAACTGTACTGTAAAAATTTCGCCCGAGAATGTATAGTCAAAATTTTGAGAAAAATCAATTTGAAAAAAGCTAAAAGTCGCATGTTTAGGCCACGCCCATTACCGAGGTTATAAATATAAGTAGCGCTCGCTCGGAACGGAGTGCATTTGCCGGTCTACTGCCGTGCTTATAACATCGCTAGCACGGTCGCCAAACTGAATTAAAAAAAACGGTTCTTTTCAGAACCACAAATATTTTAAGAATAAGGTCTCTAAATAAACATAAAAAACTATTGGGTGGATCTGGCACGGCCAGAATTGGGCGCATCAATAAACCTACCCTACGCCCCTCCGGGGCTCCGGGCGGTTTCTGAATCGCGTACGCCGCTACGCGGCAGAACTAAACATACGAGAAGGCGCCATCCATCAAGAACACCGGGATGAAGGCAACCGGGATCTTAGACCCCCAAAATATTGCGTAAAAACAAAAATTTATCGATGTTACATGTAGGAGAGACGAGCTGCATCTGCCGGTGCGAAATTTTCTAAGTGTTAGGGTCATTCATTACGCACGGACCGACCACAGAATGAGTGACGCGCTCGAATCTCGTTAATTTTACCACTGAATTACATGAAAATTAGCTAACTTCAAAATCGATTTACTCAAAATTTTGATAATACATTCTCAGAATTTTTTTGTAGTAGGGGCCTATATAAACCTTCATCTTTCCATTAGGAAGGTTACAAGTTAGTTCGTAGTGGCGGTGGTTATGCCACTCTCACCGGGTTTTTCTTTATTTTTCTAGAATTTTTTTCATATTATATATCTTCCTTCAAATGGCCATTGCCCCGAAATTATTGATTTTATGGTATAAATAGTTTAGTACTTTTACAATGAGCGTGAAATTATCTACAAACTAGGTTCTAACCATTTATTGTCTAAAATCAACAGATTTTGAGTTATGAATAAATTTAAGTAAAGACAACTTTAGTCTAGGAAAATTTTATTTGAAAAACCAATTCATTTTCCTGAAAAACTGAAATTGCTTGGTGATAACGTGTGCAGTTAGTCAGGTTTGGTTTTGTTTGTGGGGGGGGGGGGGGAGATTTCACGTGGTTTATGAAAACAGAGATGACGAACTCCTGAAGATTTTTTCGAAACTTTTGTGAAAATTAACGGCGAAAAAAATCAATTTTTGACCGAGAAATCGATCGAAATTGGGAGTTTCTTTTTAAATTCCAGTGGGGGGGGGGGGCTCGTAGTGCCCCCGACTATGGGCCTATTAAAAACCCTATTTTTTATCAAAAACAAAACAATTTATTGTCTTTTGAATTTTTGCTTAATTTGATCCGTAACTTGAAAATTGTTGATCTTAGTTAATAAAGGGTAATAATCTAGTTTGTAGACAATTTCACGCTCTTTAAAATTGCCCTAAACTATTAATAGTACTATAAAATCAATAATTTCGGTACTATGGCCATTCTAAGATAAAAATTTAAAAAATTATTTTAAAGGAATACCCCCCTCTCCCAAGGGGGTACAATACCCTCAATTTGTGTGTTTGTAATGCTAAATTGATCAAGAAATAAAGTCATGAAATACTTGATAGATATTTTAGGTGCGAGGCCGAAGGCCGAGCTAATAATGGTGGCCAAAAATCGCTTGCCTGGCAGAGTTTAGCACTTGGATCCTTTATGCTACCATAATAGCTCGGTCTTCAGCCTCCCATTTTAAATTTGTACCAAGACTTCGGACTCTGATTGGTTCATTCGTTGATAACCTACTTAAAATAATCTTTATCGTGATGACGTCGCACAGTGGAACGAAATGCCAAGAAAATGGAAGTTCAAGATTTATTTTATTGTCATATTCTAATCTAAGTAGTAACAAGTGCTGATATTTTGTAATACCATTATACTTTTACGCGCTAAATAATTATCGTACTATTATGGCACTAAGCCATGCCACTATGCCAAGGTTGTGCGTCCTAAAGGCCGCACTGAGCGGAGATTATTATTATAAGTGTAAGCGCGCAGTGAAACGTAATGCCAATAAAAAACTAAAATGTCAGAAATTAAAAAATTGTTTTAAGGAGTAGTATATGCCCCCCCCCCCAACGGGGGTATAATAGGCTCAAGTTGTGTGTTTGTAATGCTAAATTGATCCGTTGAGCCGGTTCGTTGTTTAGTCCAAGAAAGGTAACAAATACATATATCGAGAACGACCTAGGTTAAGAAATACTTGATAGAGACTTTAGGTGCGAGGCTGAAGGCCGAGCTAATAATGGTGGCCAAAAATCTCTGACCTGGCAGAGTTTTTTTAAATTTATTTTTTGTAATTTTCTAAGTAGTAAAAAATGCTAATAATTTGTTATATGTGTTACTTACGCGCTAAGTAATTATTACACTATTATGCTATGCCACTATGGCAAGGTTGTGCGGCCTAAAGGCCGCACTGAGCGGATATTATAATGAGAGAATAGGATGTTGGGATAGAGGAGACCAAATAATCAAATAAAACTAAAAGTTTGCTATAGCCCATTTACTTAATTTACACTTAATTTTAAGTGTAAGCCTCATAGTGGAACATAATGCCAATAACATAGAAGTTAAAATTTATTTTTTTGAAAATGGCGAAGCATTAAATGATACCTTTATACGTCTTATAAAGCGTATACTTGACCATTATTGTATTACAAAATATCAGCATTTAAGCATTGCAAAAGATAAGCTTGATTTTCCACTCTTTTGGCATTTCGTTCAGTTCAGTAAACCGCAACAGAAGTGTGACTTACTCTTACGATCATAATTTTCACTCAGTGCGGCCTTTAGGCCGCACAACCTATGCAATCACATACAAGCTGGCCAAACCTATAATAAAAACGTAAGTCCTTTACGATAATATTATATTATAATGCATCTCATTATTCAAGTATATATCACGCTAATATAACGCATTTGATTGGTTAATTGTATCTTAATAATCTAAAATAAAATATGGGGTCTGATTTCAAATTTACTGTGTAAAGCTAACACATTTTAATAAAAATTATTTATACTTAGATAACTTCTCGTGACCCCCAAAGTAAATATGTAATTAGGATGTTTTTAATCGTGGGTTTTTGGGTCAATCAAACGAAACAATTTTTACGACTAACTAGTTTCGGCTACAATGTGAGCCTTCATCAGAGCCACGTAATATAACAATGTATTAGTGTTGAGATCAAATTTCGGACCACGCATACATCTAATACATTGTTATATTACGTGGCTCTGATGAAGGCTCACATTGTAGCCGAAACTAGTTAGTCGTAAAAATTGTTTTGTTTGATTGACCCAAAAACTCACGATTAAAAACATCCTAATTACATAAAAATTATTTACTTTTCTAACTATAATCTATCTATAGCACAGAAAATTGCAGTGCGGCTTTTAGGCCGCACAACCACATCGATCATGCAACTCAGCGGCTCTCAACAAAAAGCAAAAGAATAAGAAGAAAAATGAAAATCAGTATTTTCAAAATCTATTCATTCAAGATAAACTAGACAAAGTTTCTGTTGTGGATTTAGAAAACTTAATAAAAATTACGTACATAGTTTGGACAGCCAACTAAATTAAAACTTTACAGAAGTTTATCTCATTGCTTTTTTGAGCAAATAACGCAAAGCAAAGTTGAGTAATCGAGAAGTGCAATCCCTATATATTGTTGTAATTCTCCAGAATATTCTCAATAAAATTCAGGAACTAAATTAAAACACCAAGTGACTTGAATAATTTTTTTGATACTAACCTAAAAAGGTTACGTTCCGGTCTTTAGGCTGCACAACCAAGGCAATTACATACATTTATATGTATAAAATTCAAGTTCTGTCATTAATTAAGGAATTGTTGATCAGTTTTAATATTTAGTTCGTTCAGTGCGGCCTTCAGGCAGCACAACCATTAGAATCTTGCAACTGTGAGATATTTCGCAAAATATAACAAGGTTATGTAAAACGAACAATTTTATTCATCTAATTAACAAAATATTTAATGCTTAATTTTTGATTTAATTAAAAAAAATTGTATTTCCAAATATTTTTGCAGATTTTTGGGTTCCCAAAAATTGTTGCTTTTTGCTATTGTTGCGGTTCTTCTGAAATTAAGTAGAATAGCTTCTTTTCGACTCTAAATGGTTAATTAACCTTTATGGTGCTACCATCAGTGATCAGTGGTGTCTCGTGACTTCTTTCAATGGGAAGGCACAAAATTGAAATAAAAACGAAAAATATAAATAAATTACTATATTTTCTTGTGTTACTTCGAAAATACTTATAATCTTCATTGCCGGGGGGAGGGGGCATTCTGATCATGCTGTTCTAGGCCCCCTGTCTCTGCAACGGCCAATTGTTTCTAACTTCATTTGGAATATCTACTTGTGACATTTTTCAATGAAAGGACACAGAACGTAAACATTTTCGATTTTGGATAGGGGTGCACGTGACCTTACTCATTTTACGATAAGCCACCACTGCATCCACACGAAAATTAAACGTAATTTAATATCCCATTTATTTCTTTACATGCACAACATACTGTCGTCCTGTCCAGTCAGTATTTGTTTATTTAGTGAAACGCTTAGGGGGGGGGGGGAAATTAAATCTAAAAGGTTCTTCAAAGTTCAGGACAAAGACTTAGGGCTTTAGAACCCTACTTAAATCGATCTATGGTGTGTCTGTCTGTAACGCTAAATTGAGTTACTGATCCGGACTTTCAGTGCAATCTTTAGGCCGTACAATTTAAGCAAATCAAGAATCAGTGCGGCTTAATACATCTTTTATTATATCGATCTATTTGTGCATAAAGAATATCTCATTGATTTATTTTTGGTATTACATAAAATACATAAAAAAAGTTTCAGTGGGGCCTTTAGGCCGCACCATCATAACAATCACGCACTAGTAGAAAGTAATGAATAATTAATTCTCAATCCAAAATACTTTACGTTCGTCTAGAACGTAATGGCCTTGGTTGTGCGGCCTAAAGGCCGCACTGGAGAGGAGATTATCAGATCGATTTAGCGTGTGAAGGCCCACAGATAGTAGATAAATAAATTACAAAAGGTGTAACTTTGACTTAAATAAATGGAGGCTGTTATACGAGTTTTAAACTTGTGAAATAAAATTTAAGAATTGAAAATCTCGTTGGTTCTTCCGTTGGGGGGGGGGGGGGCTTAAATGAATTTAATTTTGTTGTTTAACTAACCTGCGTAATTGCGGGGGTATTGCAAATTAAATTGTTCGATGTTTAGTCACTTGTTTTAAATCCGTGCAATTGTTTACGGTCCAAGCGACAGACGTCGTAATTGCACTCGCATTAAACAAAAGTTTTCTAAGTTTCTGTTCTGCTTTGGGAGGGCGGCGCACCGTCACTGGCAAAAATAAGCCAATCGGAAGATCGTGCAGCCTATAACTGCATGCGATAGACCTCGGCTTTGCCTCGGTCTATAACCACACCAATGTTCAAATGACGAAGTGCATAATACGATAATTGTCGAAAGTTTAAGATGAGAGATGTAATCATGTCGAAAGTTTAAGCTGAGAGATGTTATCCGGTTCGAAGGACCATGTCGAGAGTTTAAGATCCGGCTCGAAGGACCATGGCAAAAATTTAAGATGAGAGATGTAATCCGGCTCGAAGGACCATGTCGAAAGTTTAAGATGAGAGATGTTATCCTTTGCAGTCTCACAAAGGTTTCAGGATAGACTTAAGTCCAATAACACTCTATCTTAAACTTCGGTGATGGGAGTAACGCATCAAACAGCAGTCTAATTTATATACAGGATGGTTTATAAGAACAAACAAACAACTGTTTAATTTTAAATTAAACAATAATACTGTCATGTTCTGTTTATAAGAGATGGGGGGTATGACGTAATTGGGTCAATTTATTAAAACACTCATGATTGAATTATGACAATATAAGACCATAACAGGCAATTACTAGATTGTATCTGAGTCTTCTCTGGTTGAAAAATTGTTTAACTGCTTTTGCCTCAGATATCTGGAAGATGCAAACGTTGAGGAATCTAAAAAACATAATAAGATATTGTCAAGGATAAAATATTGGTGGTTGTTTGATTAATGAAATATGAGAAACAAATTAAATTTATTTAGTTTATTTGTTAAGTTAGGATTTTCAATTAAATTTAATAAGAAGTGACAATTCGTGATATTAATTCATGCGCGAGTTGAAGAGGACAATTTTTAGTGGGGTTTTGAAAATGATAAAGGAGCAGTAGAGGATTCCCAAGCCAGCGGTCGAAGAGTTAAGACGCGCTGATCGTGTAATAATTTGGAACTTAGTTTTTGTATTGAGGATTCTGAAGTGAGCCGTCGAAGTGTGAAGACGGGTCGTTGGAACTTTGGAAAATTAGTTTTGGATTCTGAGTTATGATTTTTGAGTTAGTCGTCAGCAAGAAAGGACGTATTTTTTTGATGATAGAGGATAATTAAAAGTGATTAGTTTCGGATTTGGATATTATTTTTGAAATTTATGAAAAGTTTTGGAACCACTGACGCTAATTTTGATGGTTATGTTTTATGGATCTGTAAATGGGAATTGATTGGAGAAAAATTGTTCAAATTACTTACCTGTCATTGATTATACGATTCGGAGGAAGATAATTATCCACTGGTCATTCCTACCTGTTTTGTTTGGTCCGAGATTAGAAGCTGATTTCAACTGTTATCATCACGCTTGGATGCTCCACATCAGATCGGCCGCATCGGTAAACTCCGGAAAAACATTACACTTCGGTAAGAGTTTATGTGACGCACTAATTATTTTGATAAATAGACAAATCGTTTTGAATTCGGGCGCGTATAATAATTTGGGGGATTTCATTGCGAATGCTTGATTTTGTAAAATTTAATTTGTTTAGGTTTAAGAAAACTAATATTTTGTCTGAAAAATTTCTATTGTGGAAAATAAATTACATTATATTTGGTTCTGATAACGTTTGCGTTTAATTTAAGTTATTCACAGCAGTAGTAGATCGAAGAATAAACAGATACAATTTTCCATTTCATTGAGTTATCTTTATAAGAAAGATCACTAATTTAAGGTGACGTATATGAGTGTCTTGATTGATCTAGATGGACCCAATTTTCGACCCATAAATAACGAGTTTTCAGGCAAGCTAGTCGGAGCATAATTAAATTAAGTGCCATTAATATTCTCCCGCTATATAAATCAAATTTTGAGTTTTAAAGTAGCAATACATGGCAATACCTATACTGAAAAAAACAATTGACATGGGATACCGTAAACTACCATTTTCCGGACCACGCTGTGAATGATAAAAAGTAAACATTACTGGACGATTGCACTTAAAATTGGCTAATAATCGTTTTGAACACTGCGGCGCTTTGTATGTTGAATTGGCCATACAAGTTATTTTTTTATTATTTATTTCCAAGTCGTTCGCATCAAAATTCAGTGCCGGTTCACCCCTGCTGGGAAGAACAGAACAACGGACGCCGACGGCTAAAAATTAAAAAAATTAAATTTACCACTTCAGCTTCGTCTCGAGCCAACACCTGAAAAGATTTTAAAAATTTTAAAAACCAGATTCATTCATTTTACTTTGTACTAAGCGCCTTAAAACAAAAAATCGACATTTTAAAAAGCTTTTAACGAGCGGGCAAGTGAATGCAATTAGTGAAAAGTAAGCAGTTTGGTATAGCAACCGCGCTAGTTTGGAGGAAATGCTTTCAAGGCGAGAGTTTTCCGAATGTTTTATTGAGTTTGTTTTGTTTGGCCACAAAGTAGCCAGTTTTCTGGAAAAGTAATGTGTTGTAGTAACGAGATCTTCAAACTTTACCAGCCTTTTAGTGGTTAGTGCTATACACGTAAACTACTTTAGCTACAACTTTTACGACGCGCAGTCGTTTAATTTAAAAACGTAACGGCCCCCGGCCTACGTTGTTACGATAAAATGGAACCGTCTGAATTTTCGCTAAAATTTCAACTAAAAACATAATCACGTTTTAATTGATTAATTATATTTGCTAGGCATCCGATTATGTTGTAATATTTCGACAAGAAAATTATTTGCCTAATAACATTACATATTTCCACATTATCGAATTTGTGTAAATAACTTCTGATATGGTAAGCAAAACTCAAAGCTTCTGCAAAATAACTTTATTGATTAGGTACTTTAAATTTTCAAAGTTATTTTCTTGAAATATTTTGTATTCTCGACACGATTTACAAGATCTGAGACCTTATTGGTCTGTCGCTTTTATCCCACGATCCTGTCTGAGAAAATGAAATTTCCTTTATTCCTTACTTTATTATAGGTAGTACAATAAAGCATTAAAAACCTATTTTGCGTTACATAAACAATAAATCGGGTTAATTTGTTTACATTACAACGCTAAAAGCTAATCGGAAAATCCGAAATCGTTCACTACATTTAACCATAATAAAGCTCCATATTCATCGAATAACTTTATATGAATTACTCAATCAAACGGCTTATAAAATCAAAATTTATGCTACATTAGCGTTCAACGTGAGGGGGCGACGCGGAAGGTGGGCTCATTCGAGTTTTCCACTTGAGGGATTTTCATTTTTCGAACTGCGTCATGACGAAAGGACCACTTTTGCACTATTTGGTGTATCTAAATTTAATTTTAATTGCTGCAAGGAAAATTTGAGTTTTTCCGATATTGTACGACCTGTTTTTTTCAGTGCGTTCCTTGGCAGGTTATAATAAAATGGTCAGCCAAGCAGCAAACCCATGTACCAGCATCCCAAGAGATACGTTCGATTACGGCCATTAACGCCGTCTGTTTAAGCTATGCACATCTGTTAATTTTTGCACACCCTTATATGCATTTTATTAGTACCACGATTACTTATAAGCGAATTTATTGAACTCAATACGGGCATTTAGGAAATTACTAGCTGAAAATATAAAATGAGAGCTAAATAATTAAATTGTAGATTGTGTTTTGACATGCGATCCTTCAAATATCATAATTGATGCACTTTTTATTTACACGTGGGATTAAAACGCTATTAAAGTGTATTTGATGGCGGTTTTTGCGAAAAGGTGATGTTCTGGGGGTTTCCCTCATTTTTGGAAAGTTAGGGATGATAATCGAATTAGTGCAATAATAGGATAGATATAAAGTTTTATAATTATTGGTAGCTTTGTACACACCAAGAAAATAGTTTGTTAATTTTGTTACCCCGAGAATTTCAACCCATTAAGGATATTTATATCTCAAATTTAACTGTTTAACTCTTAGATCCTGAACCAAAGAACAAAGTATACACCTTCCGTTTCTGCCCCCCCCCCTTATTACAAGTTCCTTGTAAGATAAACTTTTTTGATAGAAATATTTTCTTAATTCTGAGGTTTATCTCATACCAGAAAGTCACTTCAACAAGGGGTGGAGTGGGGTGGGGTTCTAGCAGGTTCTGGTCTTCACTCTTAACTCTTAACCTCAGCTCAGAGACCTTCAGACAGATAGTGAGAAGAAGGTTGAATGAAGTGGGTCTTCGCGGTTGTAAAGCCCGGCGAAAGCCGTGGCTTTCAGAAAAAAATAAAAAAGCCAGGCTAGCATGGGCCCGGGAACGCAACGATTGGACGCACGAGGATTGGGCGAATATCATTAGGTCCGACGAATCCAACTTTGAGGTAATGTCAGTTTTCTTTATATTCGTAATGAAACATTAAGAATTTAATTTATTCTCTTGGTAAAATTAATTTTATTGATTAAATTAATTATAATAATTAATTAAGACATCTTTGTTAGCCAGCTGATGGGCCGTCATTTTGCGGTTTTTCAGGGACTGTCGCTGCAACATCTTGCCCTCTCTAGTAGTTTTAGCCCGTTTTCGACCAGTTCTACGTTTAGATTGGTACGTACCATTTTCTTTAAAACGTTTTAAAATATTTTGCACACCCCAACGCGAACAATCAAGCCGTTTACTACCCTTTTTTGCGAGCGTTGGGAGTGGTGAAATCTTCAACAAGACACCACCCAGATGTTTTGGGTGGTAGTGTGAGATTCTTAACTCACTAAAACCTCACTCCGTGGAGGTGCCGGGAATCGCTAGCTGCATTACTTCCGAACACCCCCTGCTTTGGCATTTCTGCCATCTCCTACTCCTTCCTGTCGAAGACATCTTCTGCCCTTTCGGGACTTTGCTCTTCTTATGGTTCACCTGCCTTGTCTCTCCAGTTCTTCATTGGCCTTCGTGGACATTATGGAGGTGATCAGCTCATGGACGGCCCTCCACTTGCTTTCCCCCTGCAACATCACTGCCACAATGTTGTCTGGCGTGAGCTTCTCCTGGACATACTGTCTTGCGTCTTCTCTATTTTGGGACCATCTCGTACAATCGAAGAGGGTTTGGGCCGCGTCGTCCGTATCTCCACAGTATACACAGTTCTCCGTGTCAGCGCGCTTGAATCTCTTCAAGTATGCCTGGAAGCAACCGTGCCCCGACAGAAACTGGGTGACCTCGTAGCTGATGTGGCTAAATTTTCGATTTATCCACGGTCTGATGGATGGTATCAGCCGTGCCGTCCAACGTCCCTTATCGGAGCGCTCCCATTGTTCCTGCCACTCTTGCAGGGCACTTTCTTCCGTTTACTACCCTGAGTTTGATTAACCCCTTACGAATTTAAAAGAACTATTTGGACCCTTTTAGCTTCGCCCAAATCTTTATTTTTCGCCATTTTTAAAATGTGTTTGCAATATTTAAAAACTATTTAAAAAATTAAAATTACCAAACAAAAAGTATATAAACACACAATCTAGAACTATACAAAACGATCACTTTTTATTATTATTAACGGGTTGTGGTTCTGACCCCCACTGCACTGAAGCTTAAGCCTATTGTGCCCCACGTTCCAAGTTTTTACTCCATCAATTGCGTTTCCTCAACAAAGTCAAGTATGCAGTTGAAGGGTGCTTGTGCAATCTCCTCAGTTTCCGGGTATGGGAAACCAAGGTGACGTAGCCTGCTCCCAGCCAAGGCCGGGCATTTGCATAGGATATGGTGGGGTGTTTCGTCCTCTTCACCACACATCCTACAAATGGGATTTTCAACCAGCCCCATGATGTTGAGGTGTCTGTTAAGGCAGCAGTGTCCAGTAAATAGTCCTACTATCCTTCTCAGTTGTTTCCTACTCAGCTTGAGTATTTCTTTCCTTCTGGGCTCACTCAACGGGCCCCTTATGAACATCCGCGATTGCCTCAGTCCAGGGACTCCCATCCAGTGCGCAAGGTGTTGTTCTGTTAGTTTTTCCCTGATGCTTTTCTTTGCGGTCGTATATGAGATCCCGCAGGAAGGCTCAGGGCCTATTAGGTGTTTATTAGCAGCCTCTCTCGCAAGTGAGTCTGCTTCTTCGTTTCCCTTGATGCCTTGGTGTCCCGGCACCCACATCAGCGCAAGTCTGTTGTGGTTAGCCAGTCTTACCAGTGCATCCGCGCATTGTTTAACGACCTTGGAGTGTGATTCAACTCCTTCCAAGGCCCGTAGTGCTGCCTGGCTGTCAGTCATGATGCAGATCTTCCTATTTTCATAGTTTCTCCACATCATTTCTTCTGCACAGACCAATATTGCTATTATTTCTGCCTGGAATACAGTGGCGAGGAATCCCAGATTTATGCTAAGAGCTTCACCTGGTCTTCTGCCGCGCACTCCTGCTCCAGTACTTATCTCTGTTTTAGATCCATCTGTGTACCAGATGGTGTCATATCGTAGACTCAGCCCCTGTGAGTTTCCTGCCTCTCCTCTGTCAGGTATAATAATCCTGAAAGGTTTTCGGAAGTCCCTCACGCTGCTAGTTCTATCCGATTTCATGCTAAGCATGCTGTTACTCTTAATTGAGTTCAGGATCATGGTGTGAGATCCACTTCTATAGAAGTGGACCAGATCATGGCCGAATATGTTATCGTGGGTATCACTACTTTGGTGTACAGCCAAAGCACCATTCTAGGTTTTAGTCCCCACGTTTTACCAATCATGCTCCTACAAGCCCATAGGGCCTTAGTCGCTTTGATTGTAGCGTTCTTTATGTGTTGTGTGAAAGTCAGCCTGTTGTCTAGAGTTACACACAGGTACTTGACCTCCCTCTTCAGAGGTAGCTCCTCCCCCCACATCCTCAGAGTTCCCACGTCTTGTAATTTTGTGCGTCTTGAGAACGCAACAACAGAGGTTTTTCCCGGATTAACCGACAATCCCTCTCTTGTGCACCATCTTTCGACAGTTCTCAGGGCTTTTCGCATCAGTGATGACACACAACTTCCCCAAATTTCCCAATGACAAGGATTGTGATGTCATCAGCAAATCCCTGCCCATGAACCCCATCCTGTTCCAGTTCCTGCAGAAGGCTATCCACCACCAGACACCACAGCAGGGGTGAGAGGACCCCCCCCTGCGGACACCCGCATGCGGCGGACACCTCCACAGATGTCTGACCCAGATTGGCTCTAATTATTCTGTCTCTTAAGGTGGAACCGATCCATCCCGTAATGGTCCCGTAACGATCACTTTACTTCAACTGAACAATTTATTGAAATCCTTGCTGTAGAGTTCAGGTAATAAAAATTTTGTGACAAATTTCTTAGTATTATAACGGTATCAGGTTGACAATTACCTGATAATAATATTTTGGTCAAGTTAAGTACTTACAAAGAATTACGGGCGTTTTCTTAGGGTGCCTTACTATTATGAGCGCGGCTGTATATCACAGAAAAATTGAAATTACATGCTGATAATGTGTGCAATTTTTCCACCGAATTCTAAGTTCTCATTCGATAATCGCCGGTTCTTTTCGTTGAAGTATAAAAAGTAGTACAACAGCGTGTTATTGACATTAAAACTCAGCCCTGTAGCCAGGTTTTCCTTTAAGGGGGGGATCACTTGTGGTTTGTGAAGACGGACGAAGCCGGAAACTTTTTAGAAAGGTGGTATCGGAAATTATTTTCTGTATAGAACACAGGAGGTTTTGGAATTAATAGTCGGGGGGGGGTCGTAGTCCGATCTTTAAAAGCCTCTGAGCTATGCAAAAACAAAATAATTTAGTATTATCTTTTGACTTAGCTGTGTTTGCTTTGTACAGTGCATTTTAAGAAAAAAATACATTTTTCTAACTAAATAATACCTATCAGTTTTTTTTAAATGGATTAGTTTATGTCAAAACTACCCTCAAATTTATTCTTTCAAAAATACCAGGTTCGTAAGAAAAATAAACGAAACTTTAAATTTTTTAACACTTATTTAATTAATTTGATCCATAACTTGAAAACCGCTGATTTTAGACAACAAAGGGTCATAACCTAGTTTGTACACAATTTTATGCTTATTTAAATAGCTTCAAACCGTTAATACTATAAAATCAATAATTTCGGTGCCAGGGCCATTCAAAGGTAGAAAATAAAAAAATTGTTTTATAAAGAAGTTAACTCCCCCCCCCCCCCGTTGTGCCTCCATAGTTAGATCGGCCTGCGGCCTCGCATGTTAAATTTGTACCAAGACTTTCGACTCTGTTTGGCTCATTGATTGATAACCAACTTAAAATAATCTGTATGACGATGACGTCGCATAGTGGAATGAAATGCCAAAAAAGTGGAAGTTCAAGATTTACTTTTTCTCATACCAGAGGTGGAATTGAGTGGGATTCTAGCACCTTCTGGTGTTCACTTTCGACGAATCTGTAAAAAATTAATTTAAATTTTACATTAAAAAGGAATTCTCCTTATCCAGGAAAGACCGCAACTCTAAAGACTCCATGCGATGATAACCGCGTTAATTTATTTGGGTATCCAAAAATTCCAGAGGATTGAAACGAATTCGCAGTGATTTTAATTTTCAAAATAAACTATTCAAAGATATTTTAACGAATTCCTAATAGTGATTTTGAATAAACAATTTAAAGGATTTTCAAGGACGACTTTTTCGGGATATTTATTATCCCTCGGTTACGTCTATTATATCTATATATATAAAAGAGCTTGTCTGTTTGTTTGTTTGTTCGCTATACGTTCCTACACCCTTTGACCGATCTCAACCAAATTTTGCACAGTTATTCTGTAGGTCCAGGCGCAACTATTCGTGCATAAATGGAGATGAAATTCCCGCGGGGAGCAAAGTTATTCGCGTTTTTCGATTTTTTATTAATACACTGTATACTTTACCCTTAGGTTAAGTACCCAGTTACCTGGGTACTAAACCCAGTTAGCAAACCCTTACTTACAGGGCCGGGCTGGCCTGAACGTTCCTACACCCTTGGACCGATCTCAACCAAATTTTGCACAGATATTCTGTAGGTCCAGGCGCAACTATTCGTGCATAAATGGAAAAAAAATTTGCTCGGGGAAAAAAGTTATTCGCGTTTTTCGATTTTTTATTGATTCACCCTATACTACGGTGAATCACCCTATACTACGCTTTCGCTAGATGGTGAACAAAAGACGTGTTTGCCAATATTATAGTATAGTATAGGCTATAGGGTATACCCTTGGACCGATCTCAACCAAATTTTGCACAGTGTAGGTCCAGGCGCAACTATTCGTGCATAAATGGAGAAAAAATTCGAGCGGGGAAAAATGTTATCCGCTTTTTTCGATAAATCAAATCACAAGTCTTGCAAACAAAAAATTTAATTTGTCAAAAATCGAAATATTCTGACATACTGTCAGTGATTCAAAACACTGTCAACAGACATACTGTCAGTGATTCAAAACACTGTCAACAGATGGCGGGATGGCGACTTTAATTCGAAAAATGAAAACCACTAACAAATTAATATATTAGAATTTAGTAATTTCAACGCTCAAAATAATACAAATAATTACTAAATCCGTTGACGGCGAAATATTTGAGATGGGGGTTCGGGGGCGACGGAGAGAGAGAGCAAAAACCATCTCTTCCAACTTCCCAAAAACGAAGAATTTTAAAATTGCGTTTTTTTGAAAATCTGCAGCAATCTTTCGAAGCTTGAAAATAATAGTGAACAACTATGGCCTTCACGGATCTATTATGGTCCGCCCTGTGAGGCCGAAGGCCGAACAACTATGGCCTTCACGGATCTATTATGGTCCGCCCTGTGAGACCGAAGGCCGATCAACTATGGCCTTCACGGATCTATTATGGTCAGCCCTGTGAGGCCGAAGGCCGAACAACTATGGCCTTCACGGATCTATTATGGTCAGTCCTGTGAGGCCGAAGGCCGAACAACTATGGCCTTCACGGATCTATTATTGTCCTCCTCCTGTGAGGCCGAAGGCCGAACAACCATTGCCTTCACGGATCTATTATGGTCCGCCCTGTGAGGCCGAAAGCCGAACAACTATGGCCTTCACGGATCTATTATGGTCCGCCCTGTGAGGCCGAAGGCCGAACAACTATGGCCTTCACGGATCTATTATGGTTAGCGCTGTGAGGCCGAAGGCCAAACAACTATGGCCTTCACGGATCTATTATGGTCAGCCCTGTGAGGCCGAAGGCCGAACAACTATAGCCTTCACGGATCTATTATGGTCAGCCCTGTGAGGCCGAAGAACTATGGCCTTCACGGATCTATTATGGTCAGCCCTGTGAGGCCGAAGAACTATGGCCTTCACGGATCTATTATTGTCCTCCCCCTGTGAGGCCGAAGGCCGAACAACCATGGCCTTCACGGATCTATTATGGTCCGCCCTGTGAGGCCGAAAGCCGAACAACTATGGCCTTCACGGATCTATTATGGTCCGCCCTGTGAGGCCGAAGGCCGAACAACTATGGCCTTCACGGATCTATTATGGTTCGCTCTGTGAGGCCGAAGGCCGAACAACTATGGCCTTCACGGATCTATTATGGTCCTCCCCCTGTGAGGCCGAAGGCCGAACAACTATGGCCTTCTCGGATCTATTCTGGGTCTAGATGGCTAAGGGCGGCGAATGCCGCCCGTGCCAGCTAGTTATTAATATTAACTAGAATAGCGATTCCCAAATGTTTTTGGCCACGAAGGCCTTTTGTGATATTAAAAACTTTGTGGAACTCTCAGCGCTGCAAAAATGGGGTACCTACTTCATTTTTGAAATTATACCAATAAAATTGTTTTTTGACATAACCAGAAGGTTACAGTGTGCGATTGACATTGTTGTGCGGCCTATAGGCCGCACTGGGCCATTTTTTAGGTTAAGAACTAAAATATTAACAATCAGAGGAATGTATTAGGGAATGACAAAACTTGAAATTTTACTTACCCTGAAGATAATTTTTCCTAAAAATGAAATTCAATGAGTTATAGACCAAGAACCAGTATTTTATTACCATTTTATTGAAATAGAAAGTGAAAAATAGAAATAAGGGTATGCCCTCCCACAGGATATGATCGTATCCAACAGAATTAAAGCAGTAGCATAAAACATTTTTTATATTTTAACCATGATCACCAAAAGGTGTGGAATATCCCCCCTTCCCAACTCTCCACTTTTACTCCAATAGGGTTTTTGATTTATAACTCGCTTAACTTCATAATTTCACAAAATTCTCGATATAAAAATATTCCAGAATTGACTTCAGCTAATGAAGATGACATAGAAAAATTATAATCAAAATACCAATTAAAAACACGCATTATAAAACAGTTTTTAATGTTTTAGTCTGTGATCAAGTGACACTGGGGGGTATTCCATACCCCCAGACCTCTCGGTCATCTGTTTTTACTTTTTACTGTTGACCTTAATACACTCCAATATGGTTTTTCGTCTGTAACTCGCTTAATTTCATTTTTAGGAAAATTTATCACCAGCCAAAAATTCAAGAGCGCAAAATTATCTATCAAGACAAAATGTTAATCAAAATACGAATTTTTTATTTTAATTAATATAGGTAGGCTATAGTACAGCAGAGGTACTCAACATGACAAAGAGAGAGGAGGAAAAGTTAAGAGTTTTCGAGAGGAAGATGGTGAGAAAAATTCTGGGTCCTAAAAAAATCGATGAAAATGAGTACAGACAGAGAAAAAACAATGAGATCCTGGTTGAAATGGGCAACGAGGATGTTGTTAAATGTATAAAGGCGAAAAGAATTAGATGATGGCTGGGGCACGTGATGAGAAGACAAAGAAACGGCACAATAAGGCAAATAACTGAATGGAAACCAAGTGAAGAGAGAAATAGAGGAAGAATAAGGGCGAGATGGCAGGATGAAGTGACTGAAGACCTTGGAGCAATGGGCGTGGAGAACTGGAGGATAAAATGTCAAGACAGGAAGATTATGGAGAAAAATAGTAGAGGAGGCCAAAACAGATGCAAGGCTTTAGTTACTGAGGAAGAAGATGATGAGGAGTGATCCACCTCAAGAAAACGATCTGATGATAATTTTCCCAAAAAATAAAATTAAGCGAATTATTATTAGAGATGAGATTTTTAGGTCGTATAAATGTTATACCAGAGAGCGTTAAAGGGTTAATTGATACACGGCCCCGTTTCTTCTTTCTTTTTCATACAGCATAACCTTCGAACGGGGCCGTGTATCAATTAACCCTTTAACGCTCTCTGGTATAACATTTATACGACCTAAAAATCTCATCTCTAATTATTATAGACGATCTCTTTTCAAACCGATAGCCCAAATTTCTGTGCACATTTGCTTACAGTCAAAATTACCAACTTTCTTGTAATTTAACTAACTTGGTATTAGAAACACAATTTAGAAGGCACACAACCAGGGAATGCCAACAACGACATACATGTTTTGATCTTATTAGATTTCATCAATGGTCTATAGTTAGGAAAATACTCAATTATAGAAGAAGCCGTCAGGGGATTTTAAAGGACTTAGGCGGGAGGGGGTGTCTTTAGGACACTCACATACACATGTCTAGCAAATTTCAGCTTACCCGGATGCATCTGCAAGCATTGGCCAGTTTTTGGCTTCAATAAAATTCAAGCCCACACTGAGCAGACCTCCTTCTCTTTAGCGAAGGGTTTTTAGCCATACCCTACCGCGCTGGCCAATGCGGGTTGGTAGAGGAGACGGCCATAGAAGGAAAGAAAGTCGGAAAGAAGATTAGCTCTTCCCGGACTCGAACCAGTGTCTTGAGCATTAGTAGTTGATAGTTCTAACTATTAGGCCAATGACCGCCTTACGGCACTTATCGTCCGTATTTACGACGGCATATATTTGAATCATCTGGTCTAGATCTAAAAAAAAAAAACGATAAACGTGGACCACAAGGCACAACCCTGAAAGGCATCGGCTCACAGGGAATTTGTCTGGTTATCCAATCTGGGTTTGCTCCTCCACGCTACCTCGATCAACTGAAACGATAGCTCTGATCCCAATAAAAAGTTTTGAGAATCAAAGCAAGTGTAGTTATAGAATAAATTAGCTTACAAATATACTGGGTGGCCCATTTAAAAAATTGAAATGCAGGATTTCAAACTTTACCTTTACCTTTACCTGATATGTATTTGATGGAGCATCCCGGCGCAGCCGGCCTTCTCCTTCATCTGAAAGAATACATTAATGACATTGGAATTTATAGAGACCGGTGGGTCTCTGGGAATTGGCGCTTGGCGGACTGACTGGTAAAAACCTGAGCTGTGACTGTGAAAATGTAATATGAGAAGAAAAAGAAAATTTTTACGTTTGCCGATATAGTAGAGTCCCTAATTCGAAGAAAGAAATTATGAATTAATTTCTATTGATGACCTCGAAGTGATTGGCTTCTACTTGGAACTAGTCAGAATTGGCGACTAGTGGGATTATAGTGATACTATGGGGGGTGATTTATCGAATCTTGTGAAAATTGATCGAAAAATTACACAAATCTAGTGAATAATTTCACTTTCGAAGAGAATTTGTGTAAGTTAAACCTGTGAACATACATTAGTCTGTGTGGGGGTGAGTTATGGTCAGGAGTTGTCCGTGGTCAGGAGTGATTTGGGACGGGGAATGAAAAAGTCGGCTGGGTTGTATTGACCTAGTTGATTTACTAGTGGGTTTTCTGAGAATTTGGATTTGTTGTAGAGATTGGTGGCATGTTTACGATTAAGAGTGTTAATGAGGTCTAGTTTGGCGTCTGCATGTAGTCGCCTGTTAGTGACGTAATAGGGGGCGCTGAAAATAGCTCGGAGATTATTTTTGTTTTGGATGACTTGAAGTTTATTTATGGCCCTGGGGCGTGCATATCCCCAGACAGGGGAGGCATAAATCATTGTCGGGCGGATTATGGCTTTGTATAATCTTAGTTTGTTAGCGGGGGACATGGTACTTTTTGCGTTCATGAGGACGAACAATCTATTGAAGAGGCATTTGGCTTTACCGGTTGCGGAGGAAATGTGAGCGTCCCATTTGAGGCGCCGGTCCATGGTAATGCCAAGGTACTTGACCTTGGTTTTCCAGGGGATTTGCTCCTCAAACATCCAGACACTGGAGTTGTGAGGCTTGCAACGATTTCGAAACATGATCGCGGAACTTTTGCTCGAGTTAACCTCGATGCGCCAAGTTTCGTACCACCTTCCGAGATCGGTGATCGCCTCCTGGAGGCAGGTTGTGGCTATGTCCGGGTGGATTGAGGATGTGTATTGTCGTATTTTGCTGGGTCCTTTGAAATTCATATGGGTGAAAGGCCTGACAAGCTAATAAGGTTTTTCTCTCATGCAATGACATTTATGTTTTGTACAAACAGGAGCTTTGTTCGGGTCTGGCGGAGCTCAGTAATTAGCAGCACTATGCTAACATGATTTAGCAGCAAGGCAAGAAGGGTCTCAAAAGGGGTACAATTCAAAAATCAAAATCCTGACTTCACACGATTTCTTATAAGTAAACAACAAAGACTGTGGATATCTTTTAAATGTGTTGTAAGCTCTCTGGTCAATCTCGGGAAGAAATTTGTCACTTCAGATTTCACAAGGGCAAGGTAATTGCAAGGAAAATCAAAAATTCTTGTAAAACTTTGTTATCTCTTAACCTAAAATCACATGGATTCTAAAATGTAAAATTTTGTAACAAATAACAAATCTTGTAACTTGTGAGGTATAACATTCTTTGAGAAATTCTTCATAGTGTTGTTTAAAAGTATTCAAAAGCTGGTTATGTGCGGTTTAGTGGCGGAGTGATAAAAAAAAGGTCGTCTGTACAAAAAATGGAAGTGACTCCAGTCTCGTCGCTGCATCTCGGTGGAAATGGTGAATTCTGCAATACAAAACATTTTAAAATAGTCTAAGAGCGAGAAAATCACATAAAAACTTACCTACAGACGTTTATTTAACTTCATAGCGTGGCATTTGGAAAATTTGGATGGAATTAAGAAGTGAAGATGGTACAATAGACACAAAATTTTAGGAAATTTTGACAAAATCATAAAATTATTTTAGTATGCCATAGGCACTCACCCGATGAGGATCGTTATTGATTTTGGATCCCATATTTGGATATTATTAATTTTGTATCTTTGTGAAGTGTAGTATGCATTGTGCACTCCATCGATGTGGTTGCGTGCAATCGAACTCAACCAATATTAACTTTTGGATCATTAATTTGGAGGTTAGAAACTTTGTACCTCGCCGATGGTAACGAAACTTCGTAGATGGAAAACAAATGCAGCTCTTAAGTTTGAGATGCCTTTCACTGTAAATTTATCCTTTTGCTAAATGCATTGTTTTGGTGAAGTAGATGCAATTCGACATCTTTGAAGACAAGCCGCTAGTGATTTTGTTATTTAGCTATTTTAAAAGTTAGCACTTCATTAATTTGGAGGTTACAACACCAAAAGAATGTGGACAAGTTTAATGGACACCATGCACTTACGAGATCAACACTCAACTAACTGAGGGAAATTTTATCAAGCTCCGATCCTGCGCAGATGTCAAGCGTGAGTCATGGCTTAACAACAGGTGCACTTGTAGATAAAGGTATTTCGAACAGAATTTATTATTAAATTTTTCAAACAAAATTTTTGAACTTTACGGCGTCACGATTAACCCAAGGGTAAAATTAGTGACTACCAATCAACATTTAAATAAATTTATTCATTTAATCAGCAACAAAGACTGTTGAATTTAATTTTACGCGAATTTAAAAAAATAAAAGAACATTTTACGTTTGCGTTGACAGTGCGTCAACTCAAAAAAGAAGAAAGAAGAGAATCCAGCAAAATTTCAACGAATTTATTTCTTTGTAAGGGAATTTCCCAAATTAAATTTGTAAAATATTGAGTTTGTAATTCAAACTGGTACCAGGTAAATTTTCTATAAATCAATGATACTTATAAATTTGAATATAAAAATTTCTTTGCAATTACTTTTTATTCGTTGCTTGAAAGTGGGAGTTTGGGAGAAATCCACAGTAAAAATTTTTATCATTCAAAAGGTTTTGATGAGTTGTTTTGAGAGCATTTCTAAGTTTTGCATAAATTGTTCATCGTTGGGCTGAGCTAGACCGGAGCAAGGTGAATGTAAGTATAAACAATCATTTAAGGGTTGCTTTGTATGACATTTATTTGACGCTGGCCAACGTGGGGCTTTTTAAGTAATAATTGTGACATTTATATTAGCTTCCGTACGAGGGGCAATTTTAAGGGTCCAGATCACGACAGTATATTGCAGTGTCATCTGCATATAGTGAAATTTTTGTTGCGGGATCTAAGGGGGTTGGAATGTCGCTCATGAAGATGTTAAACAGTGAAGCTGCAAGGATCGATCCCTGGGGGACCCCGGAGGTGATGGGGCGCTTTGTGGATCTGGTGTTCATGAGTTTGACTTGGAGATTTCTGTCGTGAAGGTAGGAGGCAATAAGTCGGACTAGTGGAATTTGAATTTTGGATTGAAGCATTTTGAACAGGAGGCCTTCGTGCCAGACCTTATCGAAAGCTTTCGATACGTCGAGTAGCACTAGGCCGGTGAATTCTTTTTTGTTGAGTGCCTGCGTGACGTGCTCAACTAATCGGAGGGCTTGGTGGGTCGTGCTGTGTCCAGCACGGAAGCCGAATTGTTCGTTTTGAATAATACTGTTATCGAACATGGCTTCTTGGAGACGGGTGAGAATGACTTTTTCAACTACTTTTCCGATGGAAGGGAGCAGGCTGATTGGTCTATAGCTTTTCGGAAGTTTGAGATTTTGACCGGGTTTGGGGATTACCACTACGTCAGCGGTTTTCCATATTTGTTGGTTAGTAGTTGAGTCGAAAACATGCGTTAATTATGCCGGTGATGGCAACTTTGGCTTTTTGGGGGAGTTCTTTGAGGGCGGTATTGGTGATGCCATCGGGACCTGGGGCTTTCCTCTTTTTGAGGCGTTTAATGGCAATGGTGACCTCCAGAATGGAGGCGGGGGTGATATGTGTGTCATCGGAGGTGTTTTAGGGTGGTGGTGACATAATTTTCGACCGAATTAATATGGTCTTGGTCTAATCTTGTGGTGTTGGGGGAGCATTGAGCTTGGAGGCTGTCGGCGAAGATTTCAGCCTTTTCAAGATCGCTCCGCTCCGGGCAATAGTGCCGTCAGGGCGGGAGAGAATTGGGATGGTGACTTTCTTTTTCCCCTGGAGGGCGGCGGCCATGCGCCATGCGGACATGTCTTTAAATGATAGGGAGTTAATGGTGTCTAACCATTCATTGTCATGAAATTCTTTGACTTTAACGTCTACTTGCTCTTTGAGCCGGTTGTATGACCTTTGGTCATCAGGGTTGCGAGTTCGCCGGGCGAGTTTCCTCGCTCGGTTTTTGGCTCTGATAAGATCTTTGAGGGAGGGAGTGAGTTTGTCTCTGACGTCCGTGGTGCGTGGTCCGTTGACTTCAAATGAAGTTTCGTCAACGGATTTTTTGATGTTGTCTTGGAAATTGGCAATGAATTGGTCTAGGTCAGTGGGGGACTCAAAGAATGGGATTGGTCCAAGGTTTTTTGACAGAGTGTCTTTGAAAGAGGTCCAGTCTGTTGTCGTTCTCGTGGGAGGGCCTTTTGGGGGTAACAGCGGTCCAAGTGTCAGGAGGACCGGGTAGTGATCTGAGTTTAGTTCTTCGCAGGTGGAGATGTCGTATTGGAGTTGTACGTCTTTGAAAATGGCTATGTCCAGAATGGACGGCGTACCTGCGTTAGAAAAGTGGGTGGGGGAGGTGGGAGCGATGATCGCGAAGTCCAGCTCGTTTGCTAGTGAAAGAAGGTCACGTCCTACATGGTTTGTGTGTTTACACAACCAGTTGGAGTGTTTAGCATTGAAATCGCCGGCGATGATCTTCGCGTCAGGGCCTTCGAGGAGGGTTTCTAGGTCCTCTTTGAGGATGCGTTGCTGAGGGCGATTATAGACGGAGGAGATTTGCAACCAACCGTGATGTGCGGTGTGGATGCTCACCGTGGTGACTTCAAGGTACTCTAGGTCGGGGGTCGGTATTGCGACGTGTTCGATGGATGATTTTACGTAAATTGCGGTTCCGCCGCCGCGTCCGTCACGGTCATTCCTATAAAGTGAATAGCAAGGGAGTTTTGCCAGTTGGCCAGCTCTGAAGTGGGTTTCGTTGACCAAGATTACGTCAAGGTCGTGATCGTGCGCGAACGCGAGAAGTTCATTTCGTTTGGCTGAAAGGCCGTTGGCGTTCCAAAAAGCCGTCTGCAAAGTGGTGGGTTGGAATCTGGGTTTAGACATTAACGGGTGTGATATTAGTGGCTTTCGCGTTCATGATTATTTCAATATTGCGGACGAGTTCGGCATTGGCATTGAAATTACGAAGTTGTTCAAAAATTGCTTTTGTTTGTCGGGAGGGAGTCTCATCGTAGGAGGTGGTGGGCGTGGGGGTGGCGTGAGTTGCTTCCCTGTGAGGGGCATGCCGATTAGCGACTCCCAGATAGGAAGATCGATTGGGGCCTTGGGAGGAGGGGTAATTGTAAGTGGGGCGGTCAGCGAAGCGGGAAGCTGCTTCGCGGGCTGAAAGTTCTCGCCTCTTGGGCTTAGGGAACGAAACGCAACCTTTGTAGTTTGCGGGGTGGTTTCCTGTGCAGTTAGCGCAGGTGGCTGGGTCTTCACGGATTTTAGCCGGAGTGAGGTGATCCCCTGCGCATTTAACGCATTTGGGTGGAGCGCGGCACAGGGTTTGGGCTTGCCCGAACCGTTGGCAACGGTGGCATTGACCGACCTCTGTACGTTTGTGGGGGGTTTCGGTGCGGGTATTTATGGACAGGACCGATGTCATGTCAAAAATTCTCTTGCCATCTGAGTTGTGGGTTAGGTGGACAAGGTATAATGGCATAGGTTTTTTTGTCGCGACCTTGGCGCATCTGAAAAACTGACTGAATTTCAAAGCCCTGTTCTACAAGGTCTTCTTTAACTTCTGCAGCAGTGATAGTGATTGGGAGCCCTCGAATGACCACTTTTAGTGGTTTGTCCTGAGGGAGAGAGAAAGAGTGTGAGGGGAGGGATTTTTCCTCAAGTAAGCGTCTGAGGGCCCGGTAATCGGTCTCGGTGGCCGGCTGAATTGAGATGCCGTCCACGAGCGTGCGGATTTTAGTGGTGGCAATTTTTCGGTAACGAATCATTTTATTGATGGCCGGCCAGTTGTCCTTTGTACGGAGGACAATTGGGGGGATTCGGCTGGAGGAGGAGTATGTGGTGCGGTCTGGGTGTGAAGCACCCTGGGTGTCGGGTTGGGAGTCGGTGACTTCCATACCGTCATCGTCGCGCTCGGTTTGGGTGTCGGTCGGGGGTTCCTCTACGTCCAAACAGGCGAACCTGTTCTTGGTAGCGGGTTCAGAGGTTTGGCTGTCGCTACTTAAGTTGGAGCGGGCCCGTTTGAGGGTGTTTTTGTCTTTTGGAAAGACGAAAGTATCTCCACCGGCGGAGGTGGAAGCTTGGGGTTCGGGAGTCGGTGATGGTATTTTAGAAATGCGGGGGGATGTTCGGGGGATGATCGCGGGCTTGACTGCTGGAGTCGATAGCCGGGGTTTCGGGATGGCCGTTGCCATCAAGGGTTTGGGTAGAGCGGGCTTCTTTGGCTCTTTGGGCTTAGTTTCCGCTTTTTTAGAGGCGGGGGTAGTCGTGGGGTTGGGGTGGGGGGTCTTGGCTAGTCTTTTCCCTGAAGGGGCGACTGGGGTTGTTTTAGTGATCGTGGGGGGATAATGGAGTTCGCGGTGAAGAGAGCAATGGTTTTGGACATCTCTGCAATTGTTTTGTTCATGTCACTGATTTCGGACCGTAATCCGTCAGCGATGTCATTTGCCCGACTGGCGGAGGCTTTTTGCTCTTTGAAAAGGGCAAAGAGTTCGTTAAAAGAGATGTTAGTCATGTCGTCGTTTGTCGTCGTTTGTCGTCATAGTGATCGGGTAATTCAAATAATAAAAATAAAATTTTTAAAATTAAATTATGTTGCGAAATCTAAATTGATAAAGTTAAATTTGAATAAATTTATATCTGTGAAGCAGCTGATTTTAATGAATGCAAGTTTAATTTTTAAATCTGAAATTTAATTAAGTGTTGTGAATCAACCTTTATTTTAATCTGTTTCAAACTTTTTAGTTGTTGCCATCATTTTATTGTCAAGACTCTGTACCTCCAATAAGAATACTCCTTCTTCAAGTTCCATATCCGGTCTCCCGGACGTTGGCGACCTCTCTCCTATGTATGTGTTGTGCGTTTGAAGTACTATTATCACACACATAGGGGACCTACTGCTTAACGCGGGCTCCGAACCGCGGGAAGTGTATAAACTTCATCTCCAGAGAGGCTGTTCCAGGCAGATTACACCTCGGTGGTTTGCCATTGCCTTCCGAGGGGAGACGGTCAGAATAAAGTTTTTACTGAGCCCGGAGTGAAATCAGGCATTCAGCTTTAGCAGCAACGCACTTAACTGCTTTAGCTGACGACCGTCTCTAATAAGAATACTGCAAATTTATTATTAACATACGTAAAAAGGCAACTAATTGGTTTGTTAACATTCTGCCAACTTTTGTTGAAAACTTCTCGAGAATAATAAAAACATTAAGTTTTAAACAACACCGCAAAACAGGAAGCTTTTTTCGAACTTCAAAAAGCGGTTATATGTAATTGGTAAATTTTAATTTTATCATAAAGAGCAAACATTTCTATTATACGGTGGAAAACAACATCATTCAAATGTTTTCCACGGCTCTGATGGCGTAACTTCATTCTTTTGGCAAAATTTTCCATTACGAATTCGCATAATTGAGATTTAATGTTTGCAATTTCACGTCGAATATTGTTCTTGAAGTCTGGAATCGTCTGGAAACTTCTCCCTTCAAGTTGCCCCAAAGAAAAAATCTAATGGGGTCAAATCGAAAGATCTCATTGAACAAGATCTAAAACGCGATCTACGAATTTTGAATGCAATAAAGTTATTATTTCGTTTGCTGAAACCACATATCCTCGACATCCAAATAAACTACTTTTGGACACAAAAAAATTATTAACATGTCACATGTCTGCGCTTGGTCGGCATCGTTTTGGAAGAGGTACGGTTCAATTACCCCACCAGCCCAGAAAGTGCACCAAATAATGGCTCTGCACGGATGCAAGAAAGCTTGTGGGTTTTCAGCTCCGACTCGGCAATTTTGTTTATAGACGTATCCATTCTGCTGAAAATGAGTTTCATTACTTAAGATGATTTATTGCAAAAATCAGCATCAACGGCTTTGTTTTCCAACACCGAAGTGACAAATGTGCGATGGCCTGTAGACTTCAGTTAGTAGTCTTGCGTTAGTTTACAATTACAGTGTATTACAACACAATTCCACTACGAGAAGGTGCACTTCTTCTACCCAAAATTGGCTGCAAAATTTTCACCATTTTGGTGATCGATTTTCACAATAACTATGCGTTCGTCGATCGTGTAATGTTCCATGATCAAATTGCATTATTTCAAAATGACACCTCTTATTCCAGGTATGCATTCGGTAGTAAGATTAAATAGAAACTACTCAGTGGCGGCTGGTACGGGGAGGGCAGCAGGGCACCGCCCTTCTAAAATAGAATATACAGACTCGAAAAATACTAATTTTAAATTAATGTTAATGTACCGCTCGGACTATGGTAATTACGCCCCTAATTATTGGACAATATGGTGGGCGAACGGCTGAGAGGTTAACGTATTAGTTTCTCATGCTAAGATCCATGGGCTCATAACCTTGAGGTGTTATATCTATAGAAGGAATTTTCGCTCCTCAAATGTCTACCTTCTGGCCACAGGTAACATTTTATAATGGCCTAAAAACTTCCCTGATCGGAGTGAACGGTTTAAAAGTCGTCTATTCCCGTGGTTCAGAATCCACGTTAAGCTATAGGTCCTCCATAATCGTCACACAGTTTCAACATGCAACGATCACAGACTGGAAGGAAATCGGAAGACGTAGAACGTTGTAAAAACCGATGCATACAATAAATATTTGACAACCGACAAGTTATAACATGTTTTTTTTGGTACCTTTTTTTGCTACTTGAACCACCGCGTGTTGATACCAACCAGAGCTCCGTTATTCTAATCAGAAATTGCCAAACTAATCGAGTATTCGCGCAAGTCACTGCTGCATTTTAAAGTTTTGATGTGATTCTTAATAAAGGTTTCATGGACTAATATATAAAACCCGTCTTACACCATCAATAATTGCGATTGTAATTATGGTCATAATCTGCGCAGAACGCTATGCGCAAAGTCAACATTTCTTAATTCGTCTCTGCGCAGATTGTGACCACAATTACGATCGTAATCATGGATGGTGTAAAACGGGTTTAATTTTCAGAAAATAGTAGGTACATTTACCTATTATATAATAATCATTACGTATAATGTTAAATAAAAAATTAACAACTAGTAAACATTAAAATTCTTATTGTTCAGACCTCTTGGCAATAGATTATTGCTTTTTCTCTATAATTATTACCAATTGTCCGCATTTTTATCCAACTTTTCAACCCTCCCCTCCCCCCTTGTTAGAGTTGATTATGATCTTCGACCCTCCTCCTCATGTGTCTAAAATCGAACCTGACCTTTTAAATTATAAAATTTATTCATTAATATTTTTATTGCTGTAATAAAAATTCGAATTAAACAAGCAAGAATTTAGGTGAAATTTATTTGACTATCCCAAAAATGGGATTTTTATGTGGACGTCAGATTGGTCCAACCCCCCGTCCCCCTGTTCACACTTTGTAACATTTTTAAACCCCTCCCTACCCTCAGGCGTGGACGACCCCTAAGTGCTTGTTCACAATAAACGTAAGACATAAGAAATATCTAAGCTGTAAATTTTAATAGATGAAGTTGAAACCATTTCAAGTTTATGTAATTTTACATAATTACATTAAATTGAAATGGTTTTAATTTTATATATTAAAAGGATATTTTATGTAAATTTTATGTTTTACGTATTTCTTATGTCTTACGTTCATTGTGAACAAGCACTAAGAGTTTACGAAAAAAATGTCTATTTAGCTTATCAATTTGTACATTTTAATTTAATATTCGTTAAAATCGTAGCTTTAATTTTATCTCAATTGAAAAAAACGGATAAAGTCATTTTTAAGTGCTTATGGTTATCCTTTTGTTAATTGATTTATCTACTATATGTATCTATAACGCTCAAATGATCAGTTAATCCCCCCTCCAGTACAACCTATCATGTAACTATTATTTATCGATGACTTTGTTGTAATGAATTGTATTGTGCAGCCTAAAGGCCGCACTTCTGAAACGGGTTGGGTTGGGTACATACAAATTAATACAATCTTGAAATAAATCTTCTCGTATAATTTATTATTTGGGATGCATTTCGATCTCAAATGATCATCATCAGCAATCTACATACAAATAATAGCCTAAATTTGTGTATTTGTCCGTCACGTTCATGAACGCATCTCAGCATAATAAATTACTTTGCGGATTACTGCACTTAGCCCATACGTCCTTTGCATAGTTGGTGCGCCACTGCATATGAATTTTGAAATGCAGGGTTAGGTTTTGAGACCCCCTTTGCATATAAAGACCGTCGGTATCCAAAGTTGACTTAACCCCCTCCCCTTTTAGTTAGAGACGGTCATGGCATTTGATTTTGTTTCGACAGAGAAATCGCAGTCGCTGTCCCGTAGTGGTGGCAATGCAGGTTTATCCACACATCTTCTGAGCCCAAGCCATAACTGGGTTTTTTCAATGAAAGTTAAAAGGTGAAGGAAAAGAAGGTAAATCTTGCGTATAGCCCGTTAGTCGTAATTTTCGTGTCGGAGGAGGATCAGTCGCTGCGCTAGTAGAAATCCATGCCAATTTCGCCTGTGACATTGGCCCCCCGTAGGTGGAGCCCGAGCCTACGTGCTCATGTTTACGAAAAACAACTGGAGATCAAATGTAGTGAATTAAAAAATTAAAATTAAATACGCCAAACAGCCCTCTCTGCAACTCGCAATGTTGGTGTGCAAAAACTACCCAAGACTGATGGTCTCTGGTCTAGTCTGGTATTCCTCGCTTTAAGACAAATTTGTTTTCTTGAAGCTGGTAAGATGGTCACCGTGTCCGGAATTTTGTGCGCCAGCATTTGTTCGACAAACACTTAATCGACAGCATTTGTTCGGCACGGAATTTTATTCGACATGCATTTGTTCGACTCAACATTTATGCGAATAAGCATTTGTTCGACATGGAATTTTATTCGACATGCATTTGTTCGACATTAAAAAGAACAAATCTCCGCGTAAAGTTAAATCTGCCGCAAAAAAGTGGATCTTCCGCGAAGAGGTGGATCTGCCGTTAGGCTATTGTTAGTTTTTGATATTTCTTTAGAAAACTAATTAAAAACAAGTAAATCTCCGCGTAAAGTTAAATCTGCCGCAAAGAGGTGGATCTGCCGCAAAGATCTTGATCCAGTAAGCCATGGATGGTGTACATTTGCTGGAACAGAGACGGAACCGTTTTGAAAGTTCCATCTGCATACCAATGATTAGAGTTCGCTAGAAGTTGTAGATTTCTTCTGGTTGAAAATATAACGACCCTATCTTCTACATTACCAGAATCGAACAACAAGAACGGTTCATTGTTTTCAGTTGTTTTGTACATTTCCGGAAATACGATTTCCCGTCGGGAATTGCCTGTTGTGCTTATAAATCCGCTCTCTAATTATATCTAAAAATGGTTACCTACGTCTTTCGTGTCATGTCATGTCGGCATGTCGAATAAAATTCCATGTCGAATAAATGCTTATTCGCATAAATGTTGAGTCGAGCAAATGCATGTCGAATAAAATTCCGTGTCGAAAAAATGCTGTCGATTAAGTGTTTGTCGAACAAATGCTGGCGCACAAAATTCCTAGAATCGATGGTCACGCCATCTGTCGTGTAAATTTGAATGATAGGTGAGATGTGAAAAAATCAATATATTATTATAGAAGATACATATCTGTTACAATGCACTCAGTGCGGCCTTTAGGCCGCACAACCAAGGCCGATCAGTATTTAATTAAAAAAATTGGGTTAGTTGTTTGCGTTGTACGGAATTCTAATATATTGTGTATTTTTAATGATTTGACACTGAGTCCGATGATAACCGTTTGAGATCGAAACGTGTCATAAATAATAAATTATACAAGAAGTTTGCAATATTTTTAATTTTCTATCGCATAGTTACCTAACAGCGTCAGACCACCCTGCAATCATAAAAGAAACCTTCAAACAATACTATTTTATTTAACCCCCCCCCCCGCCAAAACTCAATTAAATAAACAAAAAAATGTTGACTGAACAGCTCAGTATGTATAATTTTAATATAGTAAATTTATTTTTCCTTTTTCCTAAAATTTTGTGCAAGTCGCTGTTGCAAATGAAGTTATAAAAAATTGCCGGCTGCAGAGTAAGGGGGGGATGAAATACCTTCCTTGGTTTCTATTCGTTAATAAAGGTACAGTAAATTTATATTTTTCCTTTTTATTTAAAATCTGTGCACTGGAACTAAACAAATGACGACCAAATTGAGAATTGAAATATCCAAAATAATGCAAGGTGGGTTAAAGGGCGCTATTGGTCATCGCGCGCGCCTTTATCCAAATAAGTTTTGTGAAGTTTAAGGTTAATAGAGTGATATTCAAAAATAAAATTCTTGGATGGGGTCCTTTTAATATGAAAATTATAACTTTGAAAATCGTTAGTTTTACATGTTTCTCTGACGCGCGGGTGGAATCTCACTCATTTTATTGACGGTCCGTGCTGAACGAACTAGTCTTAAACTTAGCCGTTTACGGACCGGCAGATGCAGCTCGTCTCTCCTACATGTAACATCGATTATTTTTTGTTTTACGCGACTTTTTGGGGGTGAAACGTAAAAGATAACTGCCCCATACCGCGACTATACTTTTTAATGCTATTTCGAGGTTCTCTCACATCCCGGTTTCATTTATCCCGGTTTTCTTGATGGGTGCCGCCTTCTCGAAGGTTAGCCTAGTAACCAGAGTCAAAACCGCCCTGGAGGGGTGTAGAGCGGAGCGGAGCGGAGCGGAGCGGCGCCCCGAAAGGGTAGGTTTTGACGATGGATTACCCTCCTTATCGAATGCACACCCCAAAATTCGAAGGAAAAAAAAATTAATTTTTTCACTTTTTCGGCAATACACGTGTTATTTTCCATTTTTTTGCGAATATTTATTACTAATATCTACTAATCACACCCCCACCTATCCGAATTTCAAAGAAAAATTCAAATCGGAGCGAAAAAATTTCACTCGATTTCAAACAACGACGGGCGAACGATGGAACATCGACCCGTGGTGTGTCAGTGGCCCCGTACAAATGCAACTTTCTTATTTTCACACTTTTTTCGGATTTTTTTTATGATCACCTCCGCGACGACAAAAGTTATACATTCGGATCAAAACATACCCAAAAAGGCCGTTAATTACCCAAAATTTTGCTAAATTACATGTTGGGGGCGTGTCCGTAGTTCTCTAAACCACGCGAAAAATAGGCCGACAACCTATCCCGGCCACGGCATAGTGTTTTTACTTAAAATTCGGTATTATTTCCTATTGAAACTCAATAAACCTTATATTACATTGTAGTTAATGACTTTTTGGTTCGAAATATCAAGCCATTTCTATAGGGAAATTTCAATTTCGCGATCACCATTGGGGGTCCCGACCCTGCAAGGTGATCTAAATATCAAATAAGAAGTCCCAAAAATTCGGAAGACTCATCTCTAAGAAGCATAAAAATTTAAATAAATGAAATAAATTGAAATTCGGCACCGTCCTGGTCCAATTTTATTTAAAATGTGTCGAGATATTCTCTAGTGTTATAAAAACGAACTAATAGAAGTAGTACTACAATAAATACTCGAATTTTGAATAAATGAAATGAGCGTCGATATCGAAAAGTATAAGTACCTAGTTTTAGTTAAGTGCAATAATTTTGTTGATAAAATAAACCGGAAATGAAAGCCTCTAGGCGTAAGTAATAGGCTAGAAAATAAAACAAAAGAAGACCCAATCAGCAGCGAGTTTGAACAAAGTAGCGTCTGGCGTCGGTCTTTGTTTAAAAACAAAAGGGCACGAGTAAACGATGCTCCGTTGTTTAGTGTTTCCTGGTGAAGTTATTATATCGTGGATTTTTGCTTAGAGCACGAAATGGCCAATTAGAAAATTTATTACGTGTTTTCAATTCATTAAAAGCCCACTTTTGTTATTATAATTGCGCTGCTTTTAAAATAAACTGAAACATTTTGTTTTAAATCGATCACGAATTAAACATCATTATTGAGATACGATAAAAAACATCGATGTTTACAGATAAAGGACGTATATGTTACAGTTTCATCATTAAACAAAATTCACGCATGAAAAACTCGAAAAAGCGCTCTCTACCTGAAATGGATAGCTCGAGCAACAAATGTTTCATCGATAGCTTTTGTTCCCAACAAACAGTAGTAGATCTTCTTTTTGTTCAAATTTCTATTGTTTTCATTGTTGCCAACGCAAACAGCGACACCCCGGGGTGAAATAATCTGCGTTAAACATAGCATAAGTAATCAGCTTTAAAGATATAAAATCAACAATCGGTCCTCCGCTGCTCCCGCTGCCACCAATCCAAAATATTCTTCGTTTTACCTTTAAAGGTTAAAAAGTGCATCAAATTATCTCGAATAAAAAAGAATCAGCCATATTTGATATAACTTTTAACTAAGAGGGTAGTTCCCCAATCTTGCCAAAGTAATTCACCCTATTAGCAGTAAAGACCAACATCCTTGAGTTTCACCCTTAAACTACACCCTACGTATTTAGTAAATCCTTATTGCCTTAATTCAAGACTTTATGCACCTCATCTGTTAACTTTTTAAATTAAAAAATATTTTTTAATTCCGGTAGGTACAACTTTTCCTTTAGTAATTCTTTCAAAACTTATTAAAAAAATCTACCCCCTTAATTATGTAGCAAAGTTTCAAATCAAATTTAAGTGTCACAGATTGCTCCAATTGGTTCGATATAATATGTTATAATATAAGTAGTAGTTTAAATCAGATTCGAGTACCGACCACGCCTTACGGTGCTTAACTCTGGTGAGCGACAAAAACATGGCGTGAACACGCGCTAACCAACCACTATGACAACCACAGAAGCACTAAACATAAAAATAAAAAAAACAATTTTATATTGAACGAAAGTTGCAAATACATACCTCCATTTCATATTTTAATTTGTACTCAAGCTCGATTAAAGTTGTAGCCGTTTCGTGTTAGTATCTCTTGAAGGGGGAACTAATCTAGTGGCGGCAACTCTCGTAATTACCGCGACATAAACAGTGTTTAAGAGACGAGCTACATTAATTCATTAATTAAAATGCTGTGAGCTAAGTCTCTGAAACCCGACTACACAAAATGAAACAAAGTAATGTACATTCTCAACACAAAATTCGATTCCTTTAACGCTCGCTTCCTTAAAGAAAAACTTTTCTTCGTAATTAGTGTTGGTTCAAATATAAAAGCTTTGATTTCTAATTTTGTTAAATAAATTTTATCGTTAAGCTTTTATACACATTTGTGGTCGCGTTTTTTTTGAATGCGTTTTTAAACTGATACAAGAATTTGTATGATTTTTTGTCTGTAGTTGATGGACACCAATTTGTAAGGTTCAATTTACAAATTAGTTTTTATAAACAATAAAAAGGTATAAGGGGGGAATTGGAACGTAAAATAACGGGGGGGTTCTTGATGGTGTAAGATACTGATCATTGTTCATCAAGCTGTGGTGTTCCTAAATACTATAGGACGTGGTTAAGATTTCACGTTAAACTACAGGGTGTTTTGTTTTATAATAAAAATTATAATAGGACTTTATCATATAATAGACTTTTTTAGACAGAGTAGCCAAAATTTATAAAAAAAGTCTGAGCAAAATCGAGCGTTTTAGAGATTTTCAAAAATGTGCACTATTTAACAGTGCTGTCGCTCAGCAACTATTTGACTTAGAGAAAACTACCTTAGATAGAAGTTGTAGTAAATTTTATTCTCGCACGATACAACACAAGGGCTAGGACAATACTCAAAGATTCAGCGAGTACAGGTTTTAGCAAGGAGATTGACACTCGCTCCGCTGCGCTTCGCTCGTGCAATCTCCTTGCTAAAACCTGTACTCGCTGAATCTTTGAGTATTGTCCAAACCCGCGTTGCTGTTGCGGTGATAATTCCGTGAAGAAACGCCACAACTTAAAAGCACAACATCACATACGAAAATCGACATTTCAAACGCCATTTTTAATGTCGAAAATTGTGAAACAAATTGACCATATCGCATCACAATCATTGCAAAAAAAATCAAACAAAAAATTTCGTAAGTACCGAAAAAAATGGAAACATAATCGCACTAAATTTGTAATATAAAATTCGTTACTATAAAATTCGTTAGAAGTACATTGCTTTAAGTGAACTCGGGTGAGAACTAATGCGTTGAACCGGTTTCCTACATCGCATCTGTTGAGTGCGTTAGTCATACACACTACATAAATTATAATATTCGAAGATTCGAATATTCGAAGTTATAATATAACGCTCCACTACAAATATTCGATATTCTGGTAGGGTATTTGGAATATTTTTTATTTTCGGATATTATTCGACTGTGCATGTGTCGTACCCATTTAACTACAATGTAAAATAACGCACGCTGATTGGTCGAAACGACAAAATTTGACCCTGAATTGAATTATCTATAAGATTTATAGCAGTCATTTTCGTCCTAAAGTCAACTGGTAAGGAAATATTGCGAAGAAACATTTTGTTTTCGCCATTTTTTTTTAAATTAAAACACATTCACTAAGGGGTCATCCATAATAAAGGATGGCAATGCCTGGGAGGGGGGTTACAAAATGTGTGCAAGTGGGACCAGGGGAGAGGGGAGGTTGCAGAAATGTTACGTCCTCATAAAAATCCCATTTTTGGGATTTCTAAGAAAATTGTATTTAAATAGTTTTTGATGTAATATTTTGTAAAACAAAATTATTTACTCCTTAAATTCCAAATGTCGTGTCAAGTTCCATTTTAGACAAATGATGCGGGGGGGGGCTCTTTGATGTGTGACCATAGGACTTTCCTAGAGGGAAGAGGGTTGAAAAGCCGGCAAAAGTTGCAGACGTCATTTATGAACGACTCCCAATAAGAGGTGCATTATAAACAGAAGGTCATGGTTGTGCGGCCTAAAGCCTTTTTTAACTTATATTATGTAACTATAAAATGAACCAATGAAAGGTGCATTACAAATATAAATAGACAGGCAGATACACAAAAATAAAATATACGCTTGCTCTGACATTGATCTAGTTATATTCGCATTTAATGCGGATGGGGGGCATTAAAATGACAAAGATGTACGATTCACATGAGGTAGCGAAGGAGGGAAACCGCCAGGATTATTGTAATGCCAGCATATTTCCGCACAACTGTAGCAATCAAATATTAGGCTTGACCTATTTATAAACCACATTTTGTTACTTAACGTGTTATTTACCGACATGAATAAGGTCCAGTGCGGCCTTAGGCCGCACAGCCATGACCTTTTCTTACATCGATCTGTTCATAGGCACCTCTTATTAGTTAATGTGTTAGTTAAAGGTACATATGAAAGCTCCAGTGCGGCCTTTAGGCCGCACAACCACGGCAATTACCCACAAAAAGGCAATGACGGATCTTAGGGGTGTGGAATTCCATGACTTTTTGTAAATTATATTTTATCTAGAAATCTATTGACTACAATATTATGTTAAATGGACTTACCGATGATAATGGTTCAAAACAGAGGACATCATAAGAATCGGGGGGGGGGGGGGGGTACGGTCTCATCAAAGCCAACATTATTTCAAAAAAAATTCAGTTGTAATTTTGTTCTTATAATTTCTTATAAGTTCTTAAAATATACCCACACTGTTAAAAATCAAAATAATAACAAGTTTTATCTTTTAAGATTTAAGAGTATCATTAAATTTAGGAAATATGAAAAATCAAAAAAATATTTTCATTTGGATGAAGAAGAAGACTTATAATGGGCAGCTACAGGGGGATAATTAGAGTAACTACCCCCCCCCCCACACCATTAATTTGAAATATCGGAAAAAGCGGTTATATGCACTACAATTGTTTAAAAAAGTTACAGTTTTTTTAGAACCCCACCATAAACTTGGGCTGGATCCACTTCATCTGTCATCGCTAGCCGCCGCTTACTCAATATTCGACATAGTCTTCCTGTGGACGTCGACACGTTTCGGCCTCTCACCTAAAGATAATAAACCATATAAATTTAACTCACACGTTTAATATTGGCTGTGATTATAATATTATTTTAACCCGCCTTCCAATTTAGTAGTGCCATCTGTTGATAAACGTTTGAACTCCACCCGGAGTAAACCCGAACTAAACGCAGGCGTGTGGATTCTTGGAGCAGATTCGGCATCATTCGGAGCAAAAATATAGGCTTACATAAGAAATATGAGAAACTCTCAGCGCTCTCAGGTTGGGTCACAATAGTTCTAAGCCTAGTGGATGCAGATCAGATTTTCTCAGAAGAAGGTATGCAATGAGTTCTAACAAAATGAAGTGCTAAAAAATTGGCGGCTGCAGAAACCGGGGGCTCTGGGGTGTATGGAATACCCTTGAAAACTGAAAAGCGTTTTCTTTTAAGAAATTAAAATTAAAAATTTGTTTTGAATAATTCATAAATATTGTTAATATAATTTGCTTACATGACATTACAATGTCCAGCTTATACAGAATTTTGTGCTTTTCGACTTTTCTCGGATGATAATTTTCACTAAAAATAAAAGTAAGAAAGTTATAGACGAAAAACCAAAAACACGAAATGCGTTTTATTTAATTAGAATAATTTGTATTTTCATTATAATTTTTTCCATATCATCTTCATTATCTGAAGTGAACTCTGTGAAGTTCATTGTGTAGAGAAATTGTGCTCTTTAATTTTGGTCTGATGATAATTTTTCCTGAAAATGACATTAAGCGAGTTATAGACGAAAAACCACTAGGAATATTTTATATCACCAATAAAAAGTGAAAATAGAAACTGGGGGTTCTGGGTGCGGGGGGGGGGGGGGGGTGAAATACCCTCCAGTATATGGTGATTAAAGGCTAAAACTTAAAAAAAATATTTTATATTGTTGACAACGACCTGTGGTGGGGGGTCTATTGGCCCCGATCTATTTTTCACTTTCTATTTTTGACAATAAATTACTCCTAATATCGTTTTTCGCCTATAACTCATTTATTTTTATTTTTTTGGAAAATTATCGTCAGATCAAAATTGAAGAGCACAAAATTGTCTAACAAAGCAGATAATTTAAAATTCACTTTAGATGACGAAGATTGCTTGTAATAAATTTTTATTAAAATTACGAGTTGTTCAAAAGCTCTTTACGAATTTCAATAATAAATCGGCTATATCTCAGTTAATTTCAGTTTTATTGAAAATTATCTTCAAATCAAAAGTAAAGAGCGTAAAATTCTCAACAAAATGCTTTATTCGAATTTTGACTACATTTACTATTTCTAAAATAAAAATCTATTCCGAAACGGGGAAATGAGTTTTATTTAAAACAATTCGTATTTCAAATAAAAATGTTGTACATGTCATCGTCATCATCTGAAGTGAATTATGTTAAGTTTATTTAGTAGAAAATTTTGTGATCTTTAATTTTAATCTGATGATAATTTTTCCTAAAAATGAAATTAAGCGAGTTATAGACGAAAAACCACTGGAAGTATTTTATAGGCACCAATAGAAAGTGAAAATAGAAACTGGAGGGTATGGAATGCCCCCCCTCCCTCCGGAATATGGTGATTAAGGGCTAAAACTTTAAAAATATTTTATATTGTTGGCCACGATCATGCGCTGATGGTACCCCCCCCCCCCGCTTTCTAGTTTTGACAATAAATTACTCCCAATATGGTTTTTCGACTATAACTCGTTTAATTTTATTTTTTTGGAAAATTATCGTCAGACCACCAAGATTGAAGAGCACAAAATTATCTAAAAATTAGACAGTTTATAATTCACTTCAAATGTCGAATATGGCATGTAAGAATTTTTTGTTAAAATTACGAGTTGTTCAAAAACTCTTTTTCTATTTCAATAATTTTTCGCCTCGATCTTAGTTAATTTCAGTTTTATGAAAAAATTCTCATATGAGCATAAAATTCTCGCAAAAATAGAGATTTTTAAAAGGTTGTATACATTACACTACTTCTGAAATAAAAATCAATTCCAGAAAGGCGTAATGAGTTTAAATTATAAAAATAAAATTAGTATTTCGAATAAAAATTTTGTTCATGTCATCTTCATCATCTGAAGTTAATTCTATCAAATTTACTTGGCAGAATTTAGTGCTCTTTAATTTTAATCTGACGATAATTTTTCCTAAAAATGAAATTAAGCGAGTTATAGACGAAAAATCACTTGGAGTATTTTATAGTCATCAATAGAAAGTAAAAAATGGAAACTGGGGGGTCTGGGAGGTATGGAATACCCGTCAGTATATGGCGATCAAGGGCTGAAACTTTAAAAATATTTTATATTGTTGGCCACGATCATGCGCTGATGGTAAGACCCCCCCCCCCCCGCTTTCTAGTTTTGACAATAAATTACTCCCAATATGGTTTTTCGACTATAACTCGTTTAATTTTATTTTTTTGGAAAATTATCGTCAGACCAAGATTGAAGAGCACAAAATTATCTAAAAATTAGACAGTTTACAATTCACTTTAAATGTCGAATATGGCATGTATGAAATGTTTATATAACTACGAGTTATTCAAAAATTCTTTTCCATTTTTAATCATTTTTCGGCTCTATCTCAGTTAATTTCAGTTTTATAGAAAATTATCATCATACCAAAAATAAAGAGCGTAAAATTCTCATCAAAATGGAGTTTTCAAAATTTGTGTACATTGTACTATTTCTGAAAAAAATCAATTGCAGAAAGGCGAAATGAGTTTAAATTAAAAATAAAATTCGTATTCTGAACAAAAATTTTGTACATGTCATCTTCATCATTTGAAGTGAATTATATAAAGTTAATTTGGAAGAGAATTTTATGCTCTTTAATTTTAGTCCGATGAAAATTTTTCCTAAAAATGAAACTAAGCGAGTTATAGACGATAAACAAAGTTGAAATATTTTAAAGTAAACAATAGAATGGGAAAAATAGAAACCGGGGGGTCTGGGGGGTATGGAATACCCCCCAGCCTTACGCAATTGACGCTAAAACATTAAAAAATTCAGTATTTTTTTACAATCAAAAGTATATACATCCTCGCAGCACGGCGAACTTTCTAAATAAAAATACGGTAAATTTATATTTTTCCATTTTCTTTAAATTTTGTACCCTTCCAATGAAAAAAGTCAAAAGCCGCCACTGCTTTTAACTTTCTTCCTTATTTGGATGTCAAACACTAAGCTGTATGTAGAAGATCAATTATTGCCAAATCCATGATGACTTACTAAGGAAATCTTTATAGGGTGATTTGCTGTTGTTTTGCCTATAGTTAACCAATCGATCTTAGACGTGTTAGATCTACGACGGTGTTCTGCGACTGAAACTGCCGGATGGGGCAACACTAGTGGGGTTCGCGGACGACCTGTCACTCGTCGTCGTCAAAGAAACGGAACAAGAGCTGGAAGATAGTACCAACGAAACCATACGTATTATTAGCGAATAGATAAGAAGTAGGGGCCTAACACTCGTGCCAGAAAAGACCGGAGCGGTGCTGTTGACGGGTAAAAGAAAGGTCGACGAAATAACCATAGCACTCGACGGATGCCCGATCGTTCCGGGCAAGACGACCAAGGTGCTGGGCGTGCAAATCGACAAGAGATTATACCTTGACACCCACATCAAAGAAACGGCCGAGAAGGCCTCAAAGATGGCGGCGGCATTAACTAGAATTATGCCAAATCCAGGGGCCGTCGTATACAAAAAGAAGAGTCCTGGCGTCGGTGACCAATTCTATAATGTTATATGGGGCACCGATTTGGGTCGGGGCCATGAAAGTGGAGACATACCGTAAGCACTACGAAAGAATCCAGCGGCGGATGAACATAAGAATCACCTCGGCATACCGCACAACATCGGGGGATGCGATATCGGTGGTGGCGGCGATGCCTCCAATAGACCTACTGGCTGAGGAGCGAGCGACTAACTTTAATGAAGGCGCAAAGACACCCGCACAAAGAAGACTAAACAGATTAAAGACAATAGACAAATGGCAAGACAGGTGATCCGGTGCAGCAAATGGAGCATGGACGAGAAGCTAATCCCCGTGCTAAAGCCATAGGTAGAGAGGATGCACGGGGAAATAAACCACCAGCTAACCCAAGCACTACAGGTTCAAGAGGGCAGACTCCTCGAAATGTACATACTGCGAGGAAGAGGTGGACGACGCCCATCATACCGTCTTTATATGCCCTAGGTGGGAAAGCACCAGGACCGAATACAGCATGGTAAGCCTTACCCCACAAACATTGGTAAATGAAATGCTGATTAGTGAGGAGAGATGGAATCAGATTGCGAACGGAGTGACGAAAATAATGACTACTAAGCATAAGGAAGAGCTAAAAAGACAAGAAGAAACAAGCCCCGAAAGGGCAGAAGATCAAGAACACGTACAATAAGAAGACCTATCGATGTCGTCAGCGGATGAAATACCCTAGGTGAATCCCGCGGGCATCGGGGGAAGAGGTTTTTAGTGGGAGGACCCCACACTACCACACAGTACGGGCTGGTGGTGTCTTTTTTAAGATTTTCCTCCTTCCGACACGAATAAAAAATGAAAAAAAAAAGACGTGTTAGATCACAGCCGTGTATCCGGCGCGGTCAAGATCCGAACTGGAGTTTTCCACTTTCTTATCTTACCAAAGCCAATCTGCGCTAATTTCTTCTCAACAGCTATGTTTTAAAAGAGAAGAGGTAATGTTCTACAATTAATTAATAACAAATAAATCAAATTACTTACAGGTTAATATAAAAAGCGCCGCAGGCTATTTTTGAAAATTTTAAACCCACATAAAGAAAACTTGTTATGCCAACAAGTTCCATCAACAAATTTCTTTTACTTTTATCGCAAAACCCTCAAGTTTCCCTCAGCATCTGCACTAGAACTATAAACAACTCCCCATTTATAATGCAGTAGGTGAAAATTCCACCGTAACAACCTCCGATATTAAATTATAAATTTTTAATTGGTAAAGTTTAAAGACTTGGGAAATCTTGTGCTCCGGAAAAGTTCCTCGTAGATTATGCATTTCAGCAGTTCATCTGTACAACTCGATTAGTAATTTCCTGCTTGAGGACAAAAAAATCGGAACACTTCGAAGTATATCTACCAGAAAAACCAGCCCTTTGTTGAACTAATGGCGAATTAAGATATCAGATTTATTCCGTGATTCACTTTCCCGCCGGGAATAAAACTTTAATCCCGCCAACTGGTGATCCCGATGTGATTTTTTTGCTAGTAAAAGAAAATTTTATAATATCTCTTTTCGGGCGGTGCGGTGCGGTGGTGAAAATTTGTTGTCATAAATTTTGTCTTGGTAAAAATGGATGGGGCGATCCAGCAGCGGTAATAAAATTGTAAGTTAATAGAGCCTTTCTCTATTAGGTGGTATTTACAATTTTCCTCCTAATAGCTGCGAAGTAAAACTAGAGGGTCAATGAAAATCTGTAGGGGTTTCGGTAAATACCAAGAGGAATTATTAGCTTTGTCCACATAAAAACCCTAATAGACTTTTGATGCTGCAAATCCCAACCCCAATTTCTGGTAGGTACGTGATTTTCCAAGCGACAAATAAATTTTCACAATTAAACGTAAAATTTTTTATCACCTTTTGTTAGTCGGGTAATTGAATTGTTACGAAGGAGTGCGAGATGAAACGAATCAGTTTAATGTGAACGTGTTTCCCTTTAGAAGGGTGAAGTTATTATCTGCATTATTAACCCGGGCAGTGTCAGCGCGAATCTAATGTCATAATACAGTTATGTGGCACATAAACAGCCACTGAGGGTTTATTGCAACGTATTTAAAAGCCGTCGCCATCTTGATTCTTGTCTCTTTAATAATAGGGCACGTTTAGATACAATGTTTTGCTTTCGACCCTTTAAATTTCTCAAATGATGCTTATTGCGTTATGTTACTCTTTATGACTTGATTATCTAATATGACATTAATGCAATTTGAAAGGGTAAATTATTTAACATATCTAGTCGAGGGGTTGTTGAAATTCGAACATATTGAGTTAAACCTGATCGGGTGCTTTCTTTGCTTTTTTCATTTTTTGGGTGTACGGAACCAGATTCGCTCGAGTTCACCTACCCCTAAAGGCGAACTGGCGCCAACATTTTAATACCTCCTTCCTTCTCAGTCCTTTTACCCTAATGAGGGTTTGGTGACCCATCTCGTTCTATCTCTTTCTATGCATATGATGTGCGTTCAAATTGTTTTCACATACATAGAGGACCTACTTGTTTAACGTGGGCTCCGAACCACGGGAAGTGTACTACACTTCATTTCGAGATGGATTTTCTTGGCAGATTACCTCGGTGGTTTGCCATTGCCTGCCGAGGAGAGACGGTCAGAATAAAGCTCTTACCCTGCCCGGATTCGATCCGAGCGTTTCGCATTAGCAGTAGACGCACTTAACTGCCAAGCTACGACCGCCTTTTAATACCTACGCAACAATTTATTTTAAAAATTCACTCAAATTCATTTTTATAACACTATCAAGTCGTTTTTGCGGTTTTTCGATTAATCGATAATCAGCTTAATAAACTTTGAACACTTCTCAATAAACCCGATTTAGAATACGGCAGTTTTTAATTGCTGACTAAACGACATAGTAGGATAAATAGTTTGACGTGTAGTTCTAGCCACGGCAAAAATTATTTGTGAACGGTCGGGAATCGAACACCTGCAGTTCAACTCTTTAAACCCTATACCGAACTAGTATAATAAAATAAAATCCTTTTCGGCTTGAATTACGGTAATGATCCATTTAATTTTGATTTTTCCTGGTGAGGTCCCCACAGTGGTTTTCTACCATGAGGAGTCCCATCAATGGCAACTTTTGGATGTCAGTATCCAAGTGATATTCACGATGGTCTTGTTAGTTAACAATATTGTTAATTTTACCTAGAAATGATTTTTTGACGTTTTGACAGGGCAATTATCAGTCCTCTCCTTCCAAGGTAATGATTATTGTCACTATTAGACAGTTCCGCATCTTAATTGCAATTTAATCTTAATTTAAACGTAACATGCCAATGCTTATCAATATTGTTAACTAGCGAGATTCTTATTTTGTTAAATATTTGATTTATAGTGATGAAATAAATTAGAAAATCTATAAATTAGACCTATAGCCTAAAAATCTAGCCAAGCATACTTTTTTAACCCACGACTGATCGCAGCTCTCTCTCCCACCTTTTAGATCGAAGCAACCTTTGCGTGGAGCATTAATGGAAGTAGCATAAAATTCAGGTAAGTTTAAAACTTTAAAATCCGCATAAGAAACTGAACCTATGGTGGGTTTCCAATCCTGAGCCTTCAGCACCGCAACCAACACATCAAATCTAAACGCCTTAACTAAAACAAAATTAATAATGACACCCTCTGTAGGCGTAGTGATTAAAACTTTTAGTATAATTAATTTTTACAAGATGCCCATACAATTCTAAGTTTTATAAACTGCTATTATAATTGAGGATGTTTAGGGCTATGCTCTGGTGCTCCATAGTGCCATAAAGACAGGATAAAACTGATGAAAGACGTATAAAGCTGTGCGTTGGTATATTCTTCAATGCCATGATGAGAAGATAAGTATGAGGTTCTGCAATTTTTATGATACTTTAGAGCTTTCTTATCAGCTTAAGGTCTCCGCGTATTGGTTCATAAATTGTAATACCGTATAGGGGGGGGGTCCTAACCAGGGTCGGCATGATGAAAACTCGGGAAGCTTTGTCCAACGTGACAAAGACAAATAAAAGTCGATTACAAGGGGACAATTCGCAACCTGGAATATTTGTCAAATCCATCAAACTGTTGCTTATTAGCTCTTTGCTGGCCCAAAAAAGAATAAATACAAGTGGGGGGGGGGTAAGGGAGATAATTACTAATCCTATAAATTTTTAAACATCCAAGAAGAACTGATTAAATGCACTATAATTGCTAAAAAGTTAAAACTATCCCAGTTTTCATTCTGAAGCAAGAAATAATACCCCCCCCAACCCCCTATGAACTTTTAGTGGATCTGCCCTTAGCTCACAAGGATTTAAAATTGCTACACTGCACTTTACACTCCTACAGCTCATTTGATTGCATCAAATCTAACGAACTCCTGATTAACTCTGCGAGATAAGGTCGCTATAATTAGCTCGGCCTTCGGCCTCACACATTAGGTCATTTAATGTTCAGAAATTAAATTAAAAAAAAAATGTTAAATGGAGTTCAATTGCTACAAATTTCAAAGATGTAATCTCTTGACAATACAATTTACCCTCATTAAGGAATATTTTGTCAAATTTAAAGAACTACTGCTGAGTTCTGCGACACCAGGCAGCAGTAATAAGCTCGGCCTTCGGCCTCGCACCGCAAGTCGTGTAAATTTTTAGAAGTATTAAATAATATAAAACGGATAATTACTACACAATTAAAAATTGTAATTTTATGTGGGAGGTTTACCCCCCCCCTCCGTGAACTTAACAAACAGATGATGGAACCGGTGCAAGGCCGAAGGCCGAGCTAATATTTGCAACTCCGAACCGTATTATATATACTGAGTAATGTTGTTTAATTTAATTAAAAATGAATAATGGAGACCTAGTAATTATCAATTAAATACGACTTATAAATGTACTCTTTATTGGCCCAAAACAAGATTGTATACATGGGGGGGGGGGTTAAACTACTTTCTTCCATAAATTTTGCAAACATCAAAAAAAATTCTGATTAAATGCGTTAAAATTGCTCAAGCATTGCCTATTTTTGCATTATTACGGAAAAATAAAATGACCCCCCATGGAATTTGGGTGGATTTGCCCTTGGCCTAAAAATTGCTAGAGATTTGAAAGACGCAATCTTATTTTTACAATACAATTTATCTTCATACAGGTAGATTTCAGACCAAATCCAACGAACTACTGCGTTTAACTGCTATAATTAACTCGGCATTCGGCCTCGCACCTTAAGTCGTATAAATGTACAAAATTTAAATAAAAAAACTGTTAAATGAACGAAATCTATCTATAATAGAATTATAAATGAACTACTGCTGAGCTCTGTGAGACGAGCCATTTATGATTAGCTCGGCCTACGGTCTCACACCTTAAGTAGTGTACATTTTGAGAAATGAAATAAAAATCTGTTAAATGGAATATAATCAACATAAATTAAAAAATTTAATCTCTTTACAATAAATTGCTAGTATTGAACTTACTAGTATGTACTTGATGGAACTGGTGCGAGGCCGAAGGCCGAGCTAATATTCATTAGCTTTCTATTGACAAAAAATGTTAAATAGACTACAATTGATACAAATTTTAAAAATGTAATTTCTTAACAATACCATTTAGTCTCTTTAAGGAATATTTTGTCAAATTTAAAGAACACCTTTTACAACGCACGGCAGCAATAATAAGCTCGGCCTCGCACCATAAGTCGTGCAAATTTTCAGAAATGTTAAATATAAAACGAATAAATGGACTAAAATTATTTCACACTTAAGTAATGTAATTTTTTTCTAAAATATTTTGTTAGATTTACCCCCCCCCCCGCCTCCTCGTGAACTTAAGAAGCAGTTGATTGAGTCGGTGCGAGGCCGAAGGCCGAGCTAATATTTGCAACTCTATACCGTATTTACTGCGTAATTTTGTTTAATGTAATTAAAAATAAATAATGCACAATTAAATACGGGTTACAAAACAGACTCTTTATTGGCCCACAACAAGAGTGTATACAACGAAGCGGGGGGGGGGGTTGAACTACTTTATTCCATGAATTTTGCAAACGTGGAAAAAAATATTTATTAAATATTTCAAAACAACAAAAAATTTGCCTGAACATTTCCTATTTTTGCGTTATTACGCATAAATAATTCCCCCCCCCCCCCCGGGAAATTTTGAGTGAATCCGCCCTTAGCCCACAAATATTTAAATGAATAAAATTGCTAGAAATTTCAAAAAATATCTCTTTATAACACAATTTATCTTCATCCAGGTAGATTTAAGACCAAATCTAACGAATTCCTGCTTTAACTCCGCGAGGCAAAACATCTATAATTAACTCGGCCCACGTCCTCACATTTTAAGTAGTATAAATTTCCAGCAAGTAAATAAAAATCTGTTAAATTCACTAAAATTGATACAAAAAAAAGAAAATTTTCTTGTTTTAGTGTTATTATACGCCCTCCCCCCTCTATAAACTTTGAGTGGACCCGCAAAATTTCTACAAATTTGAAAAACGTAATCTCTTTACAACACAACTCATCCGCATTCAAGAAAATTTTAGCCCAAATTTAACGAACTACTGCTTAATTCTGAGACACAAGGAAGCCATAAATGGCTCGACCTTCAGCCTCGCACCCTAACCCGCATAAATGTTCAACAATTAAATAAGAAACTGTTAAGTAGCTCGGCCTTCTGCATCGCACTGTAAGTCTTAGAAATGTTTAGAAATTAAATTAAGAGCTGTTAAATAAAGTAAAATGACTACAAATTAATTAGAAAACTGTAATCTCTTTACAATAATTTTTATATCACCTCCTCTTCCCGCTACGAACTAAAGAAATACTTGAAGGAAACGTTGCGAGGCCGTAGGCCGAGCTATTATTTGCGATTGAATTCTTCCCGTACTACCTAATTTTATATAGATAAATTTAAAATCAATTATATGTATGCAAACATAATAATGATGAACTAAATAAAACCCGCAAACAGCTTCTCTTTTGGTCCGCAAATATACAAATGGGTTAAAATTGGTGTAAATTTGAAAAATGTATCTCTTTATAATCCAATTTACTTGTATACGTGTGGATTTTTTCAAATCAAAAGGAGCTATAGGAGCTATAATTAACTCGGCCTTCGGTCTCGCACCTTAAGTAACGTGAATTTTTACAAATAAAATAAAATACTGATGATGAAAAATGTGTTCCTTTTACAATTCAATTTACCTTCATACAGATAAATTTTGACAAAACTAACGAAGCAAGCCGCCATAATAAGCTCGGCCTTCGGCCTCGCACCATAAATCGTATGTGATATATTCAAAAAATTAAAACAAACAGTAAAATTGGTATAAGTTTATAAATAAAAACTCTTTATAATAATATTGTTTACGTTTACTCCCCCACCCCTCCTTTTGCACTTAAGAAACATTTTATGAACACGGTGCGAAGCCGTAGGCTGACTGTATGTTATTATCTTAAAAAGTAACAATGTAATAAACATAATAATCCATTCACTACGGCCCGCAAACTGTTTTTTTTCTGGCCCACCAGAAATTTACTCTTTATAGAAATAATTATTCCTCCCTATTTTAAGCTCAAATTTACGAAGTAAAATTACCTTCAGCGCTGTTTACTTCAATAACTTATACAAAAGTGAACCGATTTTTTCTTCGCTCATTAAACAGTTATTTACTAACGCTAAAAGATAATGTAAACCAAATTTTTTTCTAAAATGTTTGATTAAATCGATTTTGAAGTTAGCAAATTTAACATGTAAAAGCCGACCGACGCGCGGGAATCTCATATGAGATTCCGCGCATCGTCATTCTGTTGACGGTACGTGTGGAATGGTATACACCAACACTTAGAATATTTCGTCAGATGCTGCTCGCACGTCCTACAGGTAACATGACTCGAATCCCGATTTTCTCAAATCCCGGTTTTCTTGAAGGATGGCGCCTTCATGTACGAGGGTAGTCCCATAAGTACCTGGCCTAACATATAGATGGCGTTAATTGGTTGAAAACAAAATTTTTTTTCGAAAGTACCAACCTTATAAAGCTTAAGTTCGAAGTTTGACAGCGATACGTTGTTTAGTCTTTGATTGACAGTCATCAGTAGTGAACGCTCTCAGTGAATTTATAAACATGGAAAAAATTGGTTGTCGTTATGTGATACAATACTTTCATTTAAAAGGTCTCAGTCCAACCGACATCAAAGACGAGCTAGATCCTGTTTTGGGGGAGTCTGCACCTTCATTTTCATCAATAAAATTTTGGGTGGCAGAGTTTAAACGAGGTCGTACGAGCTGCCAAGACGAACATCGCAATGGTCGACCAAATGAGGTGACCACTCCAGAGAACGTGAAAAAAGTCCACAAAATTGTATTGGGTGATCGTCGATTGAAAGTGCGCGAGATAGCAGATATAACAGGGATTTCAAAAAGTGTTGTACATCGCATATTGAACGAAAATTTGGACATGACCAAGCTCTGTGCAAGATGGGTGCCGCGTTTGCTCACAATGGAACAAAAACTGCGTCGTGAGGATGTTTCAGGGCAATAAATCCGAGTTTTTGCGTCGATTTATAACTATGGATGAAACATGGGTTCATTACTATACACCTGAGACCAAGGAGCAGTCAAAACAATGGACTCAAAAGGGAGAATCGGCTCCAAAGAAGGCAAAAACCGTTCCATCTGCTGGCAAGGTCATGGCGTCAGTTTTTTGGGATTCGCGTGGCATAATCTTCACTGATTATCTTAAAAAAGGAAAAACCATCAACGGCGAGTATTATGCGAACTTGTTGCAGCGTTTGAGTGATGAAATTAAGAAAAAGCGGCGAATTGCTTCCTCACCCACCCTATTCGCCAGATTTGGCCCCTTCGGATTATTTTCTCTTTCCAAACTTAAAAAAATGGCTTGGTGGTAAAAGATTTGCCAATAATGAAGAGGTCTAATATGCGGTTGATGCTTATTTTGAAGAGTTTGACGGTTCTTACTATAAAAAGGGTATCGAAGCTTTTGAACATCGCTGGCAAAAGTGTATAGAGCTAAATGGAAACTATGTTGAGAAATAACAATATTTTGTTCCAAAATTTTGGTGTCTTCTTTGTTAGGCCAGGTAATTATGGGACCGCCCTCGTATGTTTAGCTTCTGCCGCGTAGCGGCTCCGACGATGAAAAACCGGCCGGAGGGGCGGAGCCCCGCAGGTTTGGTTTTTTCGATGCGCACAGCCGGACGAGTATTACGTACTTTAATAATTAGAAATAAGGGTAATTTTCAGAGGTTTCACCCGAAATAATTTTTCTATAGCTTCTATTGACCTTTTCTATGACCTTTAGTGTGTAGCACACGAAAATTTTTTTCGGGTGGACAACTTTATGGAACGCCACCCAAAAAAGAATTAGATTTATTATTATTATTATCAAAACTCAGGACATTGTGGATTTAATTAAGTCGCAGCGAGCGTTAGCGAGCGGAGACTTTTTGTTGAACGAGTCATACAACGATATGGAGGTTATTAGAATTATTTTACTTATTATTTACTGATTAATTAAATAATTAAAATTGTTCCATAGATTATTGGAACAAATTCGATAGGGATTTTTAGAGGTATTTTCTCAGAAAATCCTCCATTCAACACGTCAACTTAATTTTTTAAATGTCACTTTTGCTTCTGCCATTGGCATATTTTTATCGTGTTTTGTTTTTGACCTGTGACTTCATCGTAATTTGTAAATCCGGTGGTTTGGAGGTGAAGAAGTCGTCGAGCCAATTTTAAAGACCAACGTCGTTCGTTATTAAATGAGATTTAATGAGATGAAAATCTGATGGAGCAAGATCAGGAGAATAGGGCGGATGTGGAATAACCTCCCAACCCGGGTCTGGAATAGCTGCTTTTGTAATGTTAGCAGTATGCGGACGGGCATTATCATGCTGCAAAACCACTTGATGCCGTCTTGCCGGTCGTTTTTCTTGAATTGCAGCCTCCAGGCGACGCAGCTGTTGACGATAAACCTCTGAAGTGATGGTTACATTCCTCGGAAGCAATTCATAGTAGATGACGTCTTCTTTATCCCACCAGATACACAACATTACCTTGTGTGGATGGGCACCAGCTTTTGCACGAGGATTCGCTTGTTTGTTAGGGCTCAACCATTCCTTTCTGTTCTTGATGTTGATGTAAAGGCACCATTTTTCGTCACCAGTAACAATTTGGGACAAAAGCGGCCGACGTTGTTGACGAGCAGCAAAGAAGCACAAATGGTAGCACGCTGATTATTGTTGTTTTCGCTCAATATGTATGGTACCCAAACACCCAATTTTTTAACTTTGCCCATGGAATGCAAATGTCGTACGATAGTTGATTGGTCACAATTCATCATATTGCCCAATTCCCGAGTCGATTGACGTGGATTATCACGAATTGAAGCATTTAATCGGTCTTCATCAAATCCGGATGGTCTCCCTGAACGTGGAAAATCATTTATACCAAAATGCTCCGTTTTGAAACGAGAAAAGCATTTTCATGCGTACTTTCTACGATGGCGTTCTCTCCGTAAACAACAAAAATGGTTCTAGCGGCCTCCGATGCCTTAACTCCTCGGTTAAACTCAAACAAAAATACCAGACCACAAATTACAAAATTCTAATTACTGTCAAATCCGCGTTAGTTTTTCCAGCGCCTTCTTGATAAATAATTGGTATACTCGAATAATTTTATGATGCATATTTGAAACTTTAGGGCTGATTATCTCGAAAACTTTCCTCTCTCGAAGGCTGTAGTTTTTTACATTTTCATACTCAGAAAATTGTGCCCTATCCAAGTCTGGAAAGAGAAGTAAGGGTTGTAGTTTAAAAAAAATTTACGATGACGTCATAGCTCAATGGAAGAAGCAAGTGACACTTAAAAAAACAAAGTTGACGTGTCTGAGGATTTTCTGAGACAATCCCCCTTAAAATATTTGATCAAATTTGTTCCAAACGTTACGAGCTCACTCTGGTCCATTACTGGACTGCAAAATCAAAAAAAAACTGAATATAATAAATGTTAATGATTTTATTTTTAAAAATACAAAGCAAGCGGGCAAGCATATTAATTACTTCGTGGAAAGCATAACGTTATATTCGGAAAAATGTAATTGTGTATATTATGTAGATACGAAATAACAACAAAAGGGCGGTGGATGAGTAGGAAATTTATAATACTCGGTACTTAGGAAGAAGAAAATCGCCCTTACCTACAAACAAATGCCCAGTGTGCTATTGAAATTAGATCCTTTTATACGAGCACCTATTCGATAATTTAAGCTCTAATTGGAGCTTTAACCGCTGTCGGCCAACACGTGTCTGATTTTAACAAATTTTTTCCAACCTTCATTCGCCTACAAAATCGCATTATATTCGTAGGTACGCTTTTATATGTAACAAGCTTAGTTTCATAATAATTCAAGATAATAATGGTCCAAAGAGCCTCTTGTTATAATGGAGTGGATGATCGCAAACCCACTTTGTGCACTTTGCTGCAACCTATACGTAGTTATATAAAATATAATGCTCACAATAATAATTGTGTGGCTTTGTGGTCGGCATCGAAAATTTCCAGCCAAATAATTGTAACTTTGTAATTTATTTTACTTTTAATTTGACTTGGGGAGCTTTGCACTCTAATAGAGCGGTCACATGATGAAACTTCCTCTAGGACATGAATTCGCAATTAACCGCGAAACTCCAATTCGTCCTTCTTTGTTTAAACGTTCGTTTCTGTTAATTAAGTACTCTCACTGTTACATTTATTACCTTTACTGTTTATAATTCCCTTGAAGGTACATTAGGGTTTATAATTATAAATCACTGCTAAAGTAGCCACCCCATATCCTCGTACAAATTAGTTACAAAATTTTATTACTTACTCCAAATGTTTAAATGTTAATATCACCCAGAGTTCTTGACGAAAAACTGTAAGTTCTACGAGGTTTCGTTTTATAATTTATTAACAGTTTTTGTACTAGTGGAAATAGTTTTAAATTGTCGCTAAATAATTTTGACGTTTGAAAATTTAATTTTTCTACATTTGGCTATGTAAGTCGTTCCTTTAGTGACGGTTGCGACGCACCGTGTTTCGAAAAACTAAAATATGATATAAGAAGGAGGAACCAATTGAAGTAATCAAATTTACAATAATTATCGTTAAAGCATCATTTGGGCCTGAAATCGAGAAATTATTCGCGAAAATCTTTGAGGGGGGGGATTGTCGATTTTTCCAAGTCGAATTTTTGGATTAAACTGGTGTCAACTGTTAGATCACAGTATGACCGCCAATGAGCTTCCGTTCATTTCGTTTTGAGCCTCAATCGTGGCGGAGTTATTACATTTACTCAATTTTGATTTGTTTAGTTATTTTGTGTTATTTTTTAATTCGTTATTTCATCTGTAATTTTGATGTTAACTTGGATTTTTTTGAAAAGTTTAGTGAAATCTATGTTAAGATGACAAAACATCAATGTTATGAATTTATAAAAATAAACTAATTAATTGTTATTTATTTAAAGTAAATATAAATTGTTAAGTGAGATGAACAAAAGGTAGAAGAATACTGCGGAAAGACCATGTCAGAAGAACGACGGAGCGACCCCTAAATCCCAGAGAATGCCGCCAAAACGATGCTAGAAGAGCTGCACATTGAAATCCCAGGGACGACAGAACTAAGAGCCATGTTGGGAAATACAGGACGCAGTCCTAGAATAATAAGAAGAAGATGCAGAACAATAATTTCTTTCAATGCGGCCTTCAGGCTGCATAACCTATGCATTCGTGTACTAGATGGCTAAATTCAACCAAAGGTTAAATGGCGGTATTAGTTGGCCGACCACTAGGACTACAATTTATTGGCACAAATCGTAATCCGCCGAGTGACGCCGAAAAACTATAAATTTTTTTACTTCACAGCTGTAGTGCCAGAACTCTTTTTATCAGATTCATTGTTAGAATTCGACTTCTTCTTCTTCTTTATTATACGCTTCTTCAAGTTCTCTCCATTTTTCTCTCCATTGCCTGTTCTTTTTATAGCATCCCCCTCCCTTTAGCCTTCCGATTGCTGCCGTAATTGTGGTCTCTGGGAGTGCTGGGGACTGGGGGCCATATATTTTTTATTGTACTATTCATTGGAAATAAATTTTAAGGATTAGGCCTTACCATTCCACGCTAGTCTAATTGTAGGTTGGAATGGATTCTATTTTCCGTCAGGATAATTGGTTTTGTCACGGAGCTACATTTTCTTAGCTTCTTCATTGAATTGATGGTATAAGGACGGAACAGATGATCGTTCCGTAGTATGAACTGTTTGGTCCACGGGTGGTATTTTATTTACCACCTACCCTGCCGTGTGGCAGAGCATTCCTCTATCCGCCACTCTAGGAATTTCAATCACTCCCGAGGGAGAATTATTCGGCTAAGGTCATTTATTCAGACAAAGCTAAACTTCGACTTCTACAACATTGAGCCTTGCTCCAATCCCACGTTCAGAATATAATCTCCCAACTATTTAGCTGCATACTGCTGTAACCTACATTCCATCGAAAAGCCGGACGCACGTGGAAATGGTTCGGTTGTAGATAAGTTACATCCCTGAGTCACTTTACCTCATTATATGATAGTGATTAACAGACCTTACGGACACAATGTAAAAGAAGTTTTTCAATATATTTACGTCACGGGTGTTGCTCGGAGATAAAATGATTATTTTCTAAAGAAGGGGTCAACCTAAGTAGAATAGGACTGGACAAAAAATAGTAGGTAATGTAATAGTAAAAACTCTTGTCCCCTGAACAAGACAAATTAAATACTAACCGAAGGGTCTGGGGGATATAGAATAACCCCCCCCCCAGGTACACAAAAATGATACCTTAAATAATATTTAAAATATATCTCTTCTTCTCTATTCTATTCCTTTTTGCAATGATTTTCATTACTTCTCTTGAACCCCGTAACCTGGGGGGGGGGGGGTATTCCAAGCCATATACAATGGCTTGATCCTGAAAACAATGGCTTGATCCTGAACCCACAAAAAACCGTGAGCATGTGTATAGGAAGTCCTCACAACTGTGGACTTGCATCAGCAACTCGAAGCCTTAACGTCATTCTAAACAACAATATAATTAAACTATGCAACAAGACAAAGAACTTAGGCCTGATAGTTGATAGCCACCTTACTTTTGCCGACCATGTCAGCAAAATCACGAGGGCCAGCTATTTTAAACTGAAATCTCTGTACAAATACAAGGAATTCCTGGGCGGAGGTAAATGTGCCACCAAATGTACCTGACCAGAAAAGGGTACCGGTAAATGTGCCACCGACCAAAAGGGTTCTTTAAATAAACACAGGTATTTGTGCCACTAACAGTGAAAAAATTTAATTTTTTTTGCCTTCGAATTTTGGGGTGTGCATTCGATAAGGCTGTAGGCCAGCTCGGCAAATGGTCAGATATTTAATCCGGGTCCAAATTTTCTACCTGGAAATACATAGACCAACTCGGCAAAATAATAAATTTTGGCTTGGCCAGAACTGCGAGCATCAAAAAACCTACCCTCCGATGCTCCGCATCTCCGGGCGGTTTTTCGTGCTCCGAGCCGCTACGCGGCGGGCGCTAAACATACGAGAGGCGCGACAGATCAAGGAAACCGGGATAAATGCAACCGGGATGTGAGAGACCCTCGAAATAGCATTAAAAAGTATAGTTGCGCTATGGGGCAGTAAACTATTACGTTTCACCCCCAAAAAATCGTGTAAAATCAAAAAATAATCGATGTTACATGTAGGAGATGCATCAGGTAGATGCCATTTTCTCCGGTGGCACAAATACCTGTGTACTTTTAATATCCTAAATTCGTAGCAGGTAGAATAACATTACTGGTGGCACATTTACCTCCGCCCGAATTCCTGTCCTCCAGCACGAAATGGTACCTGGTCCAAAGCCTCGTACTCTGTCACGTCGATTACGGCATGACGGTTTACTACGGTCACTTAAAGGAACACACAAGAAACAAAATTCAAGTTCTTCAAAACGCCTGCCTTAGGTTTTCTTTTAACTGGGGGTACAGGGCACACATCACTCCACTCTACTGCGAACTAAATATTCCAAAAATGGAGGCTCGATTCGAACTTCGTTTGGGTTCACTAATATTCAATGTTTTGAAGACGGGACGTCCAACATACCTCGCCAATCTCTTGGTTCGCAGGTCCGATTGCCACAATCGCAACCTAAGAAACACTGGATGTGTTTCAGTCCCGTCTCATAAGACCGCGAAGTTCGAAGGTTCTTTTGAATTTTTGGCCTGCCACATCTTTAACAAACACAGGGACCTATTCCAACACCAGGCAGCTTCCACCTTTAAGGCCAAGCTTTCAGAACGAATTCTGAACTGCCAAAGACTCGGAAACTAGGTACAGGTTGAAAAACAGCTCTGCTGAACCTTTGCCTTTTGATGTGTTATAATTGTGAACCTTTTGTTTAATTTTATATACAATCAATAAATATTATTATTATTATTATTATTATTATTCCGTACCCCCAGACCCCCGGTTTGTACACAGTTTAAGTTTTGACTTTTTCTTTTTTACGACACGGGTGTTACTCGGAGATAAAATGATTATTTTCTAAAAAAATGGTCAACCTAGAATAGGACTGGATAAAAATAGTAGGTAATAGGTACAAAAATAAAGACAAATTAAATACTAGCCGGGGGGTCTGGGGGTATGGAATACCCCCCAGGTACACGAATATGAAAATTTGAATAACATCGAAAATACCTATAAAATACATCTCTTCTTTCTCTATTCTACCTCTATTCACAATGTCTTTCATTACTTCCCTAGAGACCCGTAAACTGGGGGGTATTCCATACCCCCCAGGCCCCCCGGTTTGTACACAGTTTAAGTTTTGACTTTTCCTTTAACCATATTTATGAAGTGGCCCAATCAACTTCAATATCCCTGGTTATAATTATTTGAAAAATGTGAAGAAATATTCTTGAAGGTGGTCTATTATGGTAGTGCCATGGCTCCTTGGCACCTTAGAGTAAGCCACCACTGCACTTTCGTTGAGTGATGCTAAAGGCAGAACAACTACAGTCTATATAGTCGTGATCCTCCTGAGCAAGACTGTTCTTGGAAATTATGTATGCCACCTTAGGTTGAATTTAATTTATGGAGCAGCTTTGGCCGGCAGGCATTTGAGTAGAGTGCAAAAGCTACACTCATCCAGAATTTCAGATAAATCGTGTAGCCAAACTTGGGTAGCTCCGACCCTTATAAGCTTGTTTCAGATTGTAGCAGGATAAATGGGGATTTTGTTTACTTAAAGATGATTGCCTGACTGAAAACTGGCGGAAAATATATGTTGGGTGCTAGGGAACTCAAGAAAATAATACAAAAATGAGAAAAATCCTATATTGATCCAGCAAAAGTGGAAAGAACTGCATAACGAAGAGTAAACGCAGTTTTAATTACTCCATAATAAGGGTGCTCTAAATGTTCCGTAAGCTCATTTCCAAAGATCTTGTCAGTTTATTTTTTCCACAAATATGGTTTACTGCATGGTAAAGAACCTGTAATTGAACTTATCAGTTTTTACTGTGCAGCTAAACTTTACTTTTCAATCCGGATCAAGGAAACACGGATATGACTGAAGGAACCTCTTTGTGTTCGTTGGGAGTAGAGATATCTTACTTCGACTGAAGTCCTCATAAGACACCACCTATTGACAATGGTGGAAGTTTGGGGCAATATTTCCGTATAACATCTGCCAATTTCTCTAATCTTCCCACTGGTATCTTCTGCCCTTTCAGGACTTCTTCTTCTTAGGGTTTGATCCTAGCCTAATCCACTGCTCTTGTTTTTCTTTTTGGTGGCTTTGTTTGGTGGAAATTATTCTCTTAAACCAGAAGTAATTATGTCCAGTGAGAAGCTGCGTCAGTTCATATGTGGTCTCGTCATGTTCTCTTCCATACTATTCCTGTATGTTTCTGATCAGCTGTTGGGTACACCTGCCCATACCGCTTTTGCTTGTAGCGCAGTGCGGCAGTTGTTCGGGCCGTTTTAAAAAATCTCATTTTCCGGTCAGTCGCTGGAAGATCGATCGACGACGACGACGACGCCACTAGCAAGTCTTGTCTTGAGAGCGTAGCAGTCTTGCAATGCTGTTAGCCTCTTCGCCATTAGAGGAGAGCCTCCGGTCTATGTGGATACCCAGTAGCTTGATGACTTATTGTGGAATTATCGTGATGCCCTCCACTAGGATGGTAATCGGGAGGTGTTTATTTCGACCGCATACCAGAACAGTCTCAGTTTTCTCTGGTACAATGGTCAGCGCCATTGTGATGACTCATTCACAAATGGACGGAATTTCCTTGTTGGTCTTTTTCTGTTCTGGCTGTGGTCACCATAGTTAAATCGGTCTTAGAACGTCGTCATGGCTAGAATTCCCGCTATGACGATGTTCTAATAAGCATGATAGAACCTGCGAGGATTGAAGTGGCGAATCGAACCTGTTTTGGTTGGTGGCGATGTGAGTTGTATTGCAATTATTATTGTTTACATTAATGACTGACTATTGATTATTAATTGCGGCGTTGTTAAATCATTAAATGCACTTTGTTTTCATCAACATCAAAAGCTTTCAAGACATAGTGTAAGGTAAAACTGTCGTTTGTCGCCACATCGGGATAATTAAAACTCTTAATATCAATACGAACAACAGGGATATCAAATACGTAGCACGTGAGCTTGAAATCGGATTATATCCGTAAGCTCAATAAAAGACAAAGAAGAATATTAAGTTGTTTTATAAGTTTTAAAATTTTGAATTATTTTTGTTTGAACCCCGCATCGAAAACTTATCGCACTTGCGAGGAAGACCCTCGGGAAATAAACATAGAAAGTATTGGAAAACCGCAGATTTTACTCCTTGTAAAATTAAAAGGTTAATTAACCAAAAGAGTAAAAATGTGTAATTAAATTTTTGCATTTTCTATTTTTATCATCGCGACGCATTAAAAGCGGTGCGATTGAACTTGTTGTTTTTCGTTGGAGGTTTTTAACCCGTAATTGTTATGAAAACATAATAAGAAAATAGGGAGGTGAAAGTCCAGACTGGTTTTTGTTGTAATATGGCATTTCCTAAAGATAGAAAAATAAATTCGAGAGAAAAGGAATATCGCTACTTGATTTGGATGTTTTCCCTGTTAAATTGGATTCGATTTCGATCCATACTATATTCCTGCGAAACGATCTTTGTCCGAGTGGCCGGTAATATCGTTGTCTTTTGTTATTGGATCATGAATTGGGTTTCAGCGCGCTGGTAAAAGCTTTGGAAAGCTCTATTAGCAGTCTTTCTTCTCTAACCCCAGCTTAGGAGCTTTGCGCTGTCATGGCCGTTCTCGCTAAAGGTTTTTACATTGAAATGTGCTTATTCTCTTTGTAGCTTTATTTCTCATATGACTTCTGTAGGTTTTGATTACTACACTAGACAATAGTCGACTTAAAAGTTTTTCCATCTTTTTTTACCGCGCACCGCATCACAAATCATGCGTTCACTTAAAATTCTCCCTGCTCATGTTGTGCAAAGCTTAACAAATTTCGTGCATGTAACAACATTTGTAACTTACGATGCGAGCAATTTTTGATTAACATTAACACACAAAATTAATTATAAATTTGATTAAATTATTTTATGTGCTAGTAAATCTGGTCACTGTGATATGGATATACCGGGAAGCTTTTTAGCTTTTAAGCTAAACTGGAATTAAATTGAATCCTTTGGCTAAAAGCAAATAAGTATAACTAAATAAATGAAAAGACTTGATTTTCGAGATATCTTTGAGATCAACGACAACTTTCTAAGTAAGGAGGTCTCCTTTATATCTTTGATCATCGCGCAATGAACGCATTTAGCGTGAAACATGATAATTTAATGAACGTTTGGTTTGTTCCGACAATTATTAATTAAAATTTACAGTTCAACATAAAAATGTAAATAAAAATTAAGTGATAAAAGCTTCCGAACGACCTAAAGTTCCAAATTAAAAAACACCAATAATTAGTGTTGGTCGGGGTACCTAGGTAACGCTAATCAAATCACATCACCAAACGAAGCGTTATTTCTTTAGGGAAATTAAAACTTTTGATTATCTGGGAGACGTAATTTGAATATTTGAATAGGTATATCGAGCAAATTTCGCTACACTCGAAGAACATAATCCATCCCACTCCGTTTTTCTCTCCATTTTATTTAACTTTTATAAATCGGTAAGATAAAAAAATGAGTAAAAATACGTACGAGTATATTTTTTTGTTTGAAACATCAAAGAGCAAACATTTTTACGCACAGCTTTTATTTATCAAATATGAGTTCAAAGCTTTCAAAATTTGAGCTTTGTAAAAATTTCCCAAATATTTTATCCTAAAAGCGTCTGGTCATTGATTTCACCACATTACGCCGAGCTAACTTATAAAAATATCAAAGCTTTTATGTTGCGCTTTATACGGTCGTGTAATTCACTTAGCAGGTAATTATTTTTTAGTACCCAATTAAATAAAAGACGTTTTATTATTTTTAAATTTGTTTAAAAATAAACAATTCCACCTGGTCTGCAACAAATTTTATATTCGTTTCAAAAATCTCTGTATATTATGAATTTCTTGCTGTTGAAGGTAAACAAATTTAAAATTTATATTTAACGGTAACAAATAAGTTGCAGCTTCATATTTCATGAAACTTTTAAAATAGCTTTTATGCTCAATTTAACTTAGGTTGCTTATTTCGATTCTAAATGAGACGGTTGGCTGCAATCGAGCAATGTTGAAAAATTATTTTTTGTGTAATTTTTAAACCTGGATCGATTGTAAACAAAAAGTGTAAAACAAACATGAAATGGACCTGCAGATTTGTTCAAACGGTTTTTCTCGCAAATGTCGATAACTCGTGGAAAATTTATTCGATTTTTATTTCGCTGAGTGTTTTGAAAAGGTTACGTTTCAAAATATGAAAATTGTACTAAAGAGTTTTTCTCTAGCATAAATAGTTTTTGAGTTATCCTTCGGGAAAGTTCAAGTTGTTTGTAAAATGCAAAAATACACTTTTGATTAATTTTCGGATTCTTCATTAGATTTATTACAAAAAATATGAACGAAATTTTATTTTGTGGAGGACAGTTTTGGAGGAACTAAGATTTCAAGCATGCGGCTAAGAGTTCGATCTCATGTACCGCTCAAATACCGGTAACTCTCATAAAAATTATCCGATTTTTATTTTTCTTTGTTTTTTAGACAGATTACATCTCAAGTTACAGAACCTAATCGGGTCATTAGTTCCCAAGTTAACCCATGTTTTAGTTATTTTAAGTTAAAGTCCGAGTTATTCATGAAGTGACATTTTTCGGAAAAATTTTCCTAGGAATTATTAAATTCTGATTGCACTTATTGATTGCTCTGGCGATTTACTACAAAACATGTAGACAAAATTTTATTGTACGGCGTATAGTTTAGGAGGAATGATAATTTCAAGCAGGCGGTTAAGAGTTAGGTCTGATGCGCTGCTCAAATACCGGTAACTGCCAGAAAACTGATTCGATTTTTAATTTTATTCGCTTTTTAGACAGTTTACATCTCAAGCTACAAAACCTAATTGGGTTATTTGATCGTCCGAATACATATTTTTGAGCTATGCGTAGTTAACGACAAAGTAATTTACAAAATGCATCGATTGTAATTTTTGTTCCCAAAGGTTTGATCAGAATTCTTCAATTCTGATTGCATTTCTTGATTCCTCTGCCTATTTACTATTACGAAATAATATCTAAACAGAATTTTATTGTGCGACGATCACTGCCATAAAATTGACCAGATTTTTAATTTTCCTCGCTTTTTAGACGGATTTTATTTTAAGATAATTTGTTATTTACACAATGCAAATTTTTGGCTGGAATTTTTATTACACTTTCTGATTCCTCTGGCAATTTACTACAACGTACTTACACAAATTTTATTGTGCGACGTATGGTTTAGAAGAAACCATAATTTTAAGCATGCGACTAAGAGTTTTAGACCTAATGCGCCGCTCAAAAACCAGTAATTACTATAAAATTGAGTATATTTTTAATTTTCTTCGATTTTTGAGCAGATTACATCTTGAACTACGAAACCTAATTGGGCCGTTAGTTTTCCAGATCGTACATTTTTGAGTTATACGTAGTTAAAGTCGAAGTTATTTCTAAAGTGCATAAAATCATAAAACCCGAAATTCTTCAATTTTAATCAAATTTTGAGATTCTGCTAACGATTTATTACAACAACTCTAAACGAAATTTTACTTTGTGAGACACGGTTTTAGAGGTACTAAGATTTGAAGTATGCGGCTAAGAGTTCGACCTCGTGTACCGCTCAAATACCAGTAACTTCCTTAAAAATTACCTTATTTTTACTTTTCTTTGATTTTCAGACAGATTAAATCTCAAGATACAAAATCTAATTGGGTCATTATTTCGCTAGACAACCCAGTTTTGAGCCATTTTTAGTTATGTTCCAAGTAATGTAAATAAGAATTGCATAAATGGAATTTTTTCCCGAAAATTTTATTCGGAGTTCTTGAAATTTGATTACATTTATTGATTAGCCTGACGCTTTACTACAAAATATGTAGATAAAATTCTATTGTGCGGCGTCTAGTTTAGAAAGCACGATCATTTCAAGCATGCGACTTTAAGAAGTAGACCTGATGCGCTGCTCAAATTCCGGTAACTACCATAAAATTTATTCGATTTTTAATTTTCTTCGCTTTTTAGACAGATTAAATCCGAAGCTATAAAATCTAATTGGGTCTTTAGTTTGCCAGATAATCCATTTCTCAGCAATTTTTAGTTAAATTTCAAGGATTTTTAAAAAATGCATAAAATTTCAGTTTTTCTGAAAAATTTTCGTAGGAATTCAGAAATTCTGATTACATTTATGAATTTCTCTGGCGATTTACTGTAAAAGATAGACATAAATTTTTATTCTACGATGTATAGTTTAAGAGGAATGATAATTTCAAACATCCGGTTAAAATTTACACCTTATGCGGCGGCGGCGTTGCTCAAATATCGGTAACTACCATAAAATTGATCCGATTTTTAATTTTCTTTGCTTTTTGGACAGATTACATCTCAAGCTACAAAATTTCATTGAGTCATCGGTTTACCAGGTCACGCATTTTTGAGCTATTCTTAGTTAAAGTCAAAGTTATTTTCAAAATCCATAAATATTAATTTTTTCTGAAATATTTTACTCAGAATTGCTCAATTCTGATTAAATTTCTTGATTCCTCGGGCAATTTTCTACGAAATATCTAAACAAAATTTTATTATACGACGTATAGTTTAGCAGAAATAATAATTTTATGGCTGAGTCTAAGAGTTGGACCTGATGCACCGCTCAAATATTGATAACTCCCATAAAATTTACCGGAATTTTAATGTTCTTCTCTTTATGGTTAGATTGTATCTTAAGCTACAAAATATTATTAGGCCATTATTTTGTCAAATCACATACTTTTGAGTTATTCACGGTTCAAGTCCAAATTATTTACAAAATGCAAATTTCTCCAAGTAATTTTAACCGAAGTTTTTATTACATTTTCTGATTCCTCTAGTGATTTTGATACAAAATATTTTCACAAAATTTTATTGAGCGATGTATAGTTTAGGAGGTAACATAATTTCAAACACACCGCTCAAATGCCGGTAATTCCATAATATAATATAAGATTTTTCATTTTCTTCGCATTTTTGGACAGATTACATCTTAAACTATAAAATTTAATTGATCCATTAATTTGCCCGATGAGACATTTTGGAGTTATTCGTAGTTAAAAGTCACAGTTATTTCTAAAATGAATAAATGCAATTTTCTGTGAAAAAAATTGCTCGGGATTCTTAAATTTTGATATTCAAATTCCTCTGGTTTCGACAATTTTGATTATATTTTCTAAGTTCGATCGCGATTTATTACAACAAATTTCAGTTTTGTTTTGAGCTTTGTGCGTCTCGCTCTTCTTAATTTAAACGCAATTAAAAATTTAAAGCAATTTTTAGAAAATTTTACAGTGAATTCCTTAATTTTGATTGCATTTTCTGATTCCATTGGCAATTATTTACTGCAAAAAATCTAAACATGATTTTATTGAGCGACGCACAGTTTTGAACGAACTGGGATATTTCAAATATGCGGCTATATGTTCGACTTGCATCAATCAAATTCTCATAACTTCCAGGAAATGTTACATTTTAATATTTCTTTTCTTTTTAGTCAGATTACATCCCAAGATTTAAAATTTATTGTGGCTATTATATTTCCAATATTCTTGGTTTTTAAGTTATCATTGGTGAAAGTCGAAGTTATTTAATAAATGCATATAAAATACAATACTACTTGATTTTTTATTGCTCATAAAAATTTAAACACAAGTTTATTGCCGAGCGTGCAGTTTTAGAGGAACTAAGATTTCAATCGTGCGGCTAAAAGTTCGACTTGCATGACTCAAATGCGGATAACTTCCCCAAAATTTACTCGATTTTTATTTTTCTTAACTTTTTGGGTAGATAATACGCCTGTCTATAAAATATATTTAAGTCATTATTCCGACAGAATACATATTTGTGAATTATTCTTTGTAAACCTCAAAATTACTTAAAAATTCATTATGTAAATACAATTTTTTTCAAAAGTTTTGTTCGGAATTCTTAAATTTTGATTTGATTTTCTGATTCAGTTGTATATTTACTACAAAACATATTAACAAAATTTTATTGAGTGACGCGCAGGTTTTGAGTTACTGGAATTTCAAGCTCAAAATTTTGAGTTATTATTAGTGAAAATCAAAATTATTTAAAAACTTCTTAAAATACAGTTTTTTTTTAAATTTTATCCAGAATTCTAAAATGTTGATTACATTTTCTGATTCATCTGGATTTTTACTACCAAAAATTAAAAAGAAAATTTTATTGAGCGACGCACAGTTTTAGGGTAACCGGAAGTTCGACTTGTATTACTCAAATCCTGATAACTTCTATAAAATGTACTCGATTTTTATTTTTATTGGTGTTTCGGATAAATAATAGGTCAATCTAGAAAATGTATTAAGGTCATTATTCCGAAAAAATACATATTTTTGAATTATTCTTAGTAAAAGTCTAAATTATTTAAAAATCCATCAAATACAATTTATTTCAAAAGTTTTGTTCGGAATTCTTAAATCTTGATTCGATTTTTTGATTCAGTTAGATATTTACTACAAAACATATTAACAAAATTTTATTGTGTGACGTGCAGGTTTTCAGTTACTGGAATTTCAAGCTTTTAATCAGAACACATAATTTTGAGTTATTATTAGCGAAAATCAAAATTATTTAAATAATTCTTAAAATACAATTTTTTTTTTAAATTTCATCCAGAATTCTAAACTGTTGATTACATTTTCTGATTCATCTGGATATTTATTACAAAAAATTAAAACAAAGTTTTATTGAGCGACGCACAGTTTTAGGGTAACCGGAAATTCGACTTGTCTTACTCAAATCCTGATAACTTCTATATAATCTACTCGATTTTTATTTTTATTGGTGTTTCAGATAGATAATAGGTCAATCTAGAAAATTTGTTAAGGTCATTATTCCGACAGAATACATATTTTTGAATTATTCTTAGTAAAATTCTAAATTATTTAAAAATCCATCAAATATAATTTTTTTGAAAAGTTTTACTGAGAATTTTCAACATTTGATTTGACTTTCAGGTTCAGCTGGACATATGCTACAAAATATCTAAACAAAATTTTATTGACCGACACACAGGTTTTGAGCAACTGGAATTTCAAGGGTGCGGTTAAAACTCCGACTTCCATTACTCAAATACTGATAACTTTCACAAAATCTACTTGATTTTTATTTTTCTTAACTTTTTGCATAGACTCTATGTCAGTCTATAAAATTTATTTAAATCGTGATTCCGCCAGAATGCATATTTTTGAGTTATTCTTTGTGAAAGTAGAAATTATATACAAAATCGATAAAAAATACAATTTCTTTGAAAAAATTTTCCCGGAATTCTTTAAGTTTAATTAGACGTTCTGATTCAGCCTAAAATTTAGTACAAAAAATCTAAATAAAATATTATTGTAAGACGCTCAGTTTTTGAGCAACTGGGATTTCAATCATGCGGCTCAAAAGTTCGACTTACATTACTCAAATACTAATAACTTCCATAATATTCACTAGATTTTGATTATTCTTAACTTTTTGGGTAGACAAATGTCAATCTATAAAATATTCTGATTATTATTTCGCCAAAATAGCTGTTTTTTGAGTTATCATTCGTGAAAGTCGAAATTATTCACTAAAAGCATAAAATTTTTGCTCTGCATGCTCAAATTTTGATTACATTTTCTGAGTCAGCTAAAGATTTATTACAAAAAATCAAAATAAAATTTTATTACACTACGCAGGGTTTTTGAGAAACTAAAATTTCAAGTTTGCGAATAAAAGTTCGACTTGCATCGCTCAAACGCCGGTAACTTCTAGAAAATTCAGTAGATTTTTATTTTCCTTAGCTTTTCAGACAGATTACATCGCCATCTACAAAACATCTTTTGGTCATTATTTTACCAGAACACCCAGTTTCTGAGTTATCCTTTGTGAAAGTCAAATTTGTTTGATTCAAAATACGAAAAATATTAATTTTTGCTTGATACAAACTTCAACAAAAATTGTCGGATTTTAATTTTCTTACGAATTTTGAAAAGATGATCGTTCAATTAATAAAAAACTATTTCATTATCTTTTCTTTATTTCATTTCGTTTTCGAGTTATCGGATGTCAAAGTTCGGAAAATGGAAAAATATAAACAAGAGATCGTAAATTCCAAGAATTTTGTTAAAATTCTGATTCCACTGTCGATTTACTATCGACGCTCCAATGCTACAATGCGACGCTCAGTTTCCGGATTATATCATAATAATCAAAATTCACAACCAATTAAATAACTTCTACAAAAATAATCATTCATTTTAATTTTTTTGAGCGTTTTGGAAATTTTATTATACGGGCCGCAATAATTCGTTAAAATTATGGTTTGAAAGCGATCAGCATTGGCAAATTTATTAAATCAAATTTAATAAAATTTTAAATTTTCAGGAAATGCATTGCATTTTATTGAAAATCTTAAATCCGTTTCCGATTTACGAGACACAAAGTAAATACAATTTTATTGGTAAAATTGGAAACACAGTTGCAATTTATGCATATCAAGAATATATTGCTCAATTGACCGCATTTTTATTTCAGGTCAATAACTTATACAAAAATTATGCAATTTTAATTTTTCTGAGCTTTTTGAAAATATAATATAAGAAAAAAATATAAGAAAATATAATCAAAATTGTCGAAACCAGAGGAATTTGAATATCAAAATTTAAGAATCCAGAACAATTTTTTTCACAGAAAATTGCATTTATTCATTTTAGAAATAACTGTGACTTTCAACTACGAATAACTCCAAAATGTCGCATCGGGCAAATTAATGGATCAATTAAATTTTATAGTTTAAGATGTAATCTGTCCAAAAATGCGAAAAAAATGAAAAATCTAGTAAATATTATGGAAATTACCGGCATTTGAGCGGTGTGTTTGAAATTATGTTACCTCCTAAACTATACATCGCTCAATAAAATTTTGTGAAAATATTTTGTATGAAAATCACTAGAGGAATCAGAAAATGTAATAAAAGCTTCGGTTAAAATTACTTGAAGAAATTTGCATTTTGTAAATAATTTGGAGTTGAACCGTGAATAACTCAAAAGTATGTGATTTGACAAAATAATGGCCTAATAATATTTTGTAGCTTAAGATACAATCTAACCATAAAGAGAAGAACATTAAAATTCCGGTAAATTTTATGGGAGTTATCAATATTTGAGCGGTGCATCAGGTCCAACTCTTAGACTCAGCCATAAAATTATTATTTCTCCTAAACTATACGTCGTACAATAAAATTTTGTTTAGATATTTCGTAGAAAATTGCCCGAGGAATCAAGAAATTCAATCAGAATTGAGCAATTCTGAGTAAAATATTTCAGAAAAAATTAATATTTATGGATTTTGAAAATAACTTTGACTTTAACTAAGAATAGCTCAAAAATTCGTGACCTGGTAAACCGATGACTCAATGAAATTTTGTAGCTTGAGATGTAATCTGTCTAAAAAGCAAAGAAAATTAAAAATCGGATCAATTTTATGGTAGTTACCGATATTTGAGCAACGCCGCTGCCGCATAAGGTGTAAATTTTAACCGGATGTTTGAAATTATCATTCCTCTTAAACTATACATCGTAGAATAAAAATTTATGTCTATCTTTTACAGTAAATCGCCAGAGAAATTCATAAATGTAATCAGAATTTCTGAATTCCTACGAAAATTTTTCAGAAAAACTGAAATTTTATGCCTTTTTTAAAAATCCTTGAAATTTAATTAAAAATTGCTGAGAAATGGATTATCTGGCAAACTAAAGACCCAATTAGATTTTATAGCTTCGGATTTAATCTGTCTAAAAAGCGAAGAAAATTAAAAATCGAATAAATTTTATGATAGTTACCGGAATTTGAGCAGCGCATCAGGTCTACTTCTTATAGTCGCATGCTTGAAATTATCGTTCTTTCTAAACTAGACGCCGCACAATAGAATTTTATCTACATATTTTGTAGTAAAGCGTCAGGCCAATCAATAAATGTAATCAAATTTCAAGAACTCCGAATAAAATTTTCCAGAAAAACTTCCATTTATGCAATTCTTATTTACATTACTTGGAACATAACTAAAAATGGCTCAAAACTGGGTTTTCTAGCGAAATAATAGCTAGACATGCTTATAAAAATTACGTTTATCTGATTTTCTTTAAAACCGACAGTTTTCGAGTTATGGCTTAAAACTGCGCAACAGTAAAAAATTGTAAAATATTAACTCAAAATTCCCACATTTTTATTGAAAATTCCGATTCCGTTTTTAATTTACTGCAAAAAATGTAAATAAAATACTTATCTACGAAACACAGTTTTCGAGTTATTCTCATATTAATTCAAATAAACCAATGAAAATTGGATTTCCGTCCATTTTGGATAATTTTTACAACGATTATCCGGTTAAAATTTTTCTTTTGTTTTCTTCAGGCTACCTCTGAGTTTACAAAAACGACGTTAATAATTGGATACTTTTTGAATTGTCGCAAGTCAAAAATATTTCATTCTCAATCTATATATATAAAAATGGATGTATGACTCCTAAACCGTTTGACCGATCGGAACCAAATTTGGCACAGTTATTATGTAGGTTCCTGCGCATGTTTTTGTATTGAAATAGTGCATAAATTCGCAAAGGAAAGGAAAATTGATTTTGAGTAGCCTGCCTTCCTTTAAGGAATCTCGATAATCCATTCATGCGCGTCCCATAGGGACGCGCATGAATGGATTATCGAGATTCCTTAAAGGAAGGCAGGCTACTCAAAATCAATTTAAAAAACAATAAATGAATGCTGTCAAGCTGTCAACCGATCGACAATGCAAATACGCATGCACGTGCTTTACGTTTCTATTTGACCAATTTTAACCAAATTTGGTATAGAAGTTATTTACAACGCTACGAAAAACATAGGCTACTCTAGAACCTTGGAGTGAGGCCGAAGGCCAAACAATCACATCCGACACTGTCTAGATGGCTAAAGGCGGCCGGTAGGCCGACTAAGCCAGCTAATTTTTAATATAAATTTCGAGATTAAATTTTAAGTTCTACACGGGGATAACTTCTATAAATATTACACGATTTTAATTTTTCTGGACTTTTTGAAAACGTCGTTCTTCCCCTTACAAAAACGGTCTTTATAATATTTTTCGTTGTAACCGTAATTACCGAGTTATCGCTAATTAAAATTTAAAAATGAGATACAATCTAAAATTTCGATTGTTTTCGAACATTAAAACAATAAATAAATTATCTAGCAAAATAACCTACATACTAAAATCATTTTCGTCGGAAGAACATCTGCCTAAAATTAGACGACAATTTTCTAAAAGGATTAGGAATTAGGACCGTAATACTTCCGGAACCACTTATGTCGTCAACAAAATTATTAATAATAAATGACAAAATTTTGGTGATCGTCCCAAATGAAAGAGGCGCAGATGTAAAATTTTTTCGTCTGAATATTTTAAAAATGTATTTCATGTCAAAATCGATACGGATCAGACAAGTTTTGAAAACAAAACCAAACGACCCAACAATGGAATGTAACCAACCATAAAATTTCCTCTGTGTTTCGTTTTGGCGGCAAATTTTGATCTCGAGCGTTTATTCCGGTTAAATAAACAAAAATTATGAGAAATCGGTTTAAGTTTCCAAAACTTTGTTTTCTAAATTGGCATACAATTTTAGTACAGATAGATTAAGTAGATTATGGTAAACGATTATTTTTCGCTAGTTTTAACATGGATAATTGGTGGCGCCGTAGTTTTAAACCGTCTGGCCGTTTTGAAAAGAAATTTGTGTTTGATGTAACTGATTTTTTTTCATTTTTTTTTGTTATGATTAGCATTTTAAAAGCTAGAGAGCTACATTTGATAAAAAGTTTTACATCGATACAAAATGTAAATGCATCAATCATTTGTAAAGAAGCTTCCAGTAGCAATTTTCATGACACTCCAAATTGATCAATAAGATATCAATAGGCATTTAGTGAGGAAAAACAGTTTCCCATCACTTACAACATTTCAAACTCGTTTTTCTTTTAAAAACCAATCGATATTGTACTTTTTGTTTTTTATCTCTTTGTTATTGGTGCAGATATGTCGAAATAAATGGAGAAGTTGTTTGAATTGCACTTTTTACTTTGTACAGAGTTTGCGTCCCAGGAGAGAACCCTGCGGTTCCCGATTAAAGTTGATTGCATTAAACTTATTATTTCCGAATTATATACAGGGTGTTGCAGTAGTATGCAACACTAATAGAGCTCAAAATTGGCACAAAATAATTTTGACGATTGAAAATTTAATTTATTCATATTTGCCCATGTAAGTCGTCCTTTTAGTGGCGGTGACGACGCACCACAATTCTTAGACAGATTAAATAATTTAAACAAACGATCGCAACATTCAATATTTAATATTGAATACTATATTTTCCCGATGAACAGATTGTGAAGTGTCCATAGAAGTAATGAAGTTATGACGTCATAACAGCGACTGGCTTATCGAAATAATATACAGATAAGTTTAAATTTTCTTTGATCATCGATAATGAAAAGTGTTTCACAATACAGTAACCACTCACTACTCTTTGTTCCATTTAATTTGAATCGGTTTTAGCGAAGAGGAAAGGAACTAAAAGTGTTTTAGGAAAATTAAAATGGAAAAATAGAGCCGGACTGATAGATTAATTAATACAAAAGCAGTAAAACTTTTGAATGAAGAAAAGTTGTTTGTATACTTTACCGTTAATAGATCGATCAATTTGATGGTTGAAGTTAATGTGGTTCTAATCAATTACTAGTGATTGAACCCGATCGCCTTAGGTCAACTCGCAAACCAATCACCTCACTCTAATTGCTATTGCATTTACCTTTAACGCTCCCGGTACAAAGATGCCATTAATTTATTGATATCGATCGATGAGTTCTTTATTTTTGCCAATTATAGTTGGAGCAATCACTTAAAGTTGCGGTAATTTCTTAATGGGAAAAATTGCGGGGTAAAAATGGAAATTTATAAATTAAAATGTTAGAAGTTGAATAAACTCGTATGCTAAAATGGAAAGAGGAAGTTTTTTAAATTGGGTATAGCCAGTACAAATCAACAAGTCATAAAGTTAATTCACAAAAACGGAAAAAAGCTTTTGGAAGATTGGCACTACTACATTTGTCATTTATTGGGGTGATATTGGCCACCTAAATTAAATTATAACATATTTAGCAGAAGCATAAATTTACCCTTGGTGGTTAATCTCACCCCACGTTCTACCAACAACAGTTCCAACAATTTTCGCCAATGGCATGTAACGGCTCAATGCCTAAACGAAGAATGAAACAACGAGAAATTGATTTCGTAGAAATAAACGTCTAAATGCCGCAATGTTTCGACCCCTGATTTACACTTCCACGTGGAACAAGACGGGCGAGTTTGTGACTCTCAAAATGCGTGTCCCAATTATTACAATATTGCATTGTATTACATTACAAGGTATTACATAAGTAGTACACAGTATTAAATGAATATTACAAGGTATTACATCAGTATTACACGGTATTACATAAGCAACTCGTCCATAGTTGCTTCTCAAAGAATATAATAGCTGCCTAATGGAGGGAAGATATCCAGAAGACTGGAAAGGTCTAAATTAGTCCTTTTCGGAAAAATAACAAGCCACTGCCTCCTGGACCATGCAGGTAAGAGTTTTTGGCAATACTCCTGCCAAGACCACACCAAGAAATACAGCGTATGGATGGTTTCGCCAAACACTACTAAGAATTTCACATAATGCAGAAGACAACGAGACAACGTTGGGGTCGTGAAGAAATAATATTCACTTCTGGAGGGGAAGTGTGGTTTGCAAAATATGACCAAGTGTAACCAGGGGGGCGGGAGGGTTTGACAAATGTGACATACGCATAAAAATTTCAATTCCAATTTTCATTACAGCCATAAAAATTTTAAAAAGTTAAAATTTAATGAATTTTTTTTAACATAGTTTAAATGGTCAAGTTCGATTTTTGACAAATGAGGGGGGAGGTCTTTTATTTGTGACCATAGAATGGACCTTTGGGAGGAGGGGGTCCGAAGATTGTGACTAACTGTGACAAGGGGAGTGAAAAAATTGCTGACATCCTTTATGGACGACCTCTTATTACATCTGCTTCGAGTTAGTTTTCTTCCGCGAACCAATTTGTTACTTAAGACGTTTTAACTAAGGACTGAGTGTAATTGGTGATTTTTTACTAAAACTGAAAAGGTATGGCCGCTTGATCTAGTGAAATTATTTTTATTAAATATAACAGTAACCTAAATTGTATGAGTTTGTAGGGTACCTGGGATATAAATCAATTTTTTACCAAGCTAAAAAATTACAGTGCGGCCTTTAGGTCGCACAACCATGGCATTTTATAACTGTACGAGAAGTTGATGATGACCTAATGGCAAGAAGATCATGGTGACCGTTGTTTCCACAGTTGTGCGGCCTAAAGGCTGCACTGAAACTTTTTTAGGATCGTAATCAAAATTTAAACCAATAAAACAAGATACCTTACGAATAGATGGATAAATAGTAGATAGAAACACAGATCTGATGCTTTAGGCTGTAGTCGTACTGCCATCAACCATCAACTAAAATTCAACCAATAGAAAGAGCTCAATTATTGTTTAAATTTGGTTTGAAGTAAAATTATTATTATTTTACTTATTTCATTTAATTAAAAGTCAGATAGGACTTGTGTTTATTTTTAAGTCAAAGCAATTGAAATCTAGAAGGTATCATAAAACAGTCGGACCAAAACTGACGTTAGATATCAAGTCCGTGACGATCTACGTATTTTCTTACTAAATTCGAAACAAAACAATCACAAGTTCGTCCATACATAACGGATTTATGGGATCCAGATGGTAAAATCTTTGCCCACTCCTAAAACTAATAGGGACCAATTTTTTGAACTTTTTCGATTTTTCCCTCTAAATAATACGAAACCTCCGTCCCTGCAAATTTTCAACTCCGTCGTACCTATGGAAAATTTGCGAAACACCTGGTGTAGTTCAAAATGTTGTCGCCAGATGGCGCCAATAATTTATTGAAAGGTTTACTAAATTGTTTTATTATTGCAATTCTTAGTTTGTATTAATGTTGTAGCAATTTATTACGCCTTCCAAATTACTGGTGCCATCTGTTGATAACCTTTCGAACTACACATCAAGGTTTGTCAAATTGATACTACATAATCATAGATATTACCTTTAATTATTTATAATATTATAGCACCATTTGTTCAATGGTAGTGCTAACTTTCACTCTCAGAATTCCTTTTTCGCTAGCTTTTAGAATCCAGGCATCCAGAATCCAGGCATTTTAGAATATGCAGCCCAAAAATTGGCTTAAGCTTGATAAAAATCTAATGAATTTTCTAAAAGTTCCCTAAAGTCCCATGCCATGTCGTCTCGGTCTATTGGGGTTTTACGCCCCCCCCCAATGCGATTTTAGCCTATAGTCCAAAAATTGAAGAGCATATTTTTCAAAATTTTTATGGCATACTATTCGTGAAATAGCTTTGCTGCCATATTGAAAAATGGCGTTTAGGAGGGCGACCGGGCGGCGCCCTCCTAAACTAAATTGGTTACGCCACTGAATATTGGACAATCCGACGTCGCTTGAACCACAAACGGTGGCACAGCTTTAAAATACTTTCCTGAAAAGTAAATATTTTAATTTATAGTCCCCTCAGTATAACGAACCACGAGCGTCTACTGATGGGTAGTTTTATTTACCCCCCCTCCCAAAGTAATAGATTCCCCAAATTAAATTATTTCTACCTCCCCTCCCCTGTAATAGGAAGAAACAAATGCGTTTGTTATGACGCTATCGTTCGGTTGCAAGCTGATTTTACCACACCTATACAAGGTGTTCCGCAAGGTGAGTTTGTTAGTATTAATTAAAAATTCTTATGTGATTCTGAATCAAGTTTTCATATTATGTTGATATAATATTATAATATTTCGAAAGCGGTAGGCCCATTCATAATATATAATTAAAAATTAACAACTAGTAAACATCAAGAATAAAATTTGTTTCAGAACTTTCAGCAATAGAAATGTATTTTTCAATAATCTTACCAATTGTCGAGAGCTTATGAAAAACTCTTTATACTTAGTTTGTTAATTTTATTTTAATATTCTCATATACGCATTCATATTAAAATTTAATCACTTTAAGTAGTACTTTGTAAACATTTTATGAAGAAAAATCTAAAGTTATCCTTTTATTAATTTATCCGGAATTTATCTAAATTGATCAGTAAAACCGTCCTCCAGTGCGACCTTCAGGCCGCACAACTAAAGAAATCACTTAACTACTTGGTCAGCTGGAAAGTAATCTATGTTATAATATATTTTTGTGTATTAGGCTCTGATGAATCATAAGAATGTGTCTTGGTTGTGCGGCCTATAGGCCACACTGAAGGAACGGATATCGACTCAATTTAGCGTTATAGACATACACGCACTCAAATAAATTTAGATTGTTATTTCATCTATATATAATATCATACCTCAAAATTTTATTTACTGCGAACTTTAATTATTGTCAAATTTACTCAACAGATTTTCCAAATTATAGCCACAGTTCCGATCTCTATCAATATGCACATTAGCTTATTTTTCCAATTATTTAATATACATTTTTTTTTCATTTACTCACAAACTACTGTTTTTCCTGCAATTTCTTCGTTTTAAATTACCCAATCACACTTAATCAAACACTAATTTTTCTGTATTTCAATTTTTATTTAATTTTAACAAAATTTTAACAAAAATGATGGGGGACAACGATAGATCGCCTCCTCGTGGTGTCTCCTGGGCAACGTCTTAGATAAAGACGGCTAAAGATCTATCACAACAGATGCCACATCAAGTACCAATGGCAGCGCACAAAGCTTTACCCCAACTTAACGGCGCTTTTTAGCGCCAGTTAACCAGAAATCTTGGACCATCAGTCAAGATTTGTCAATTGAATATAGAAGGGATAAGCCGACCGAAGAGCGACCTCTTGGCAAGAATACTCCACGACAACAACATCGATATAGCGGTCATCCAGGAAACTCACACACCTGATGACGAACAACTGAGACGCAGGGGTGTGATACACGGCTACAGGCTGAATGCCTCAATTAACCATAAAACTCATGGAATCGCGACATACTCTAAAAATAGTCTAAATAATATCCAGGTCGTCCATGCTGGCTCTGCTAATGAGATATCGATCATAACAATCGTCATGCAATCACTAAAGATTGTTAACATATACAAACCTCCAAATGTATCCTGGCCGCAGATGTGCTCCCAGTGTATGAACACCCTGTCGTGTATATCGGCGATTTTAACAGCCACAGCACAATGTGGAAATATAACGCGACGGATGGAAATGGCCACGCTCTCATGGACTGGGCTGAAACAAACGATCTGTACCTCAAGTTCGACGCTAAAGACATGAGCACTTTTCGATCAGCCCGTTGGCAGAGGGGGTATAACCCAGATCTGTGTTTCGTATCGAGAGGCGAAAATGATCATCGCGCCTCCCAATGCACTCGAACGATACTTCCCGACTTACCCCATAGCCAGCACCGCCCAGTCATTATCGAGATGGCGGTCCAAATCACATCCATGCCCGGCATTCAACGTACGAGATGGAACCTCCGTAAAGCCGACTGGAGTGCATTTAGAAGCGGCCTCGACATTGATGTACTTTCCATCCCCCCGTTGGCTCGAAATTACGACAAATTTGTAAAGGTGGTGATTGATAATTCCAAGAAGACCATACCCCGAGGATATCGCAAGAACTATGTCCCCTGCTGGAACGAAGACTGCGAAAAACTATATAAGGAATTTCTCAGAACGAGAGACCCAGTCACTGCAGACAACCTGTTGAAGTCCTTGGATCAGGCTAGGGCCGAGCAATGGAGGACAACAACCGAGAGTCTTGATTTTACTCATTCTAGCAGAAAGGCATGGCAGCTCATGCGCCGCCTCGGAGAGGGGAAGCCAATGACAAAAGATTGTGATATCAGCCCCGGCCTTGTTGCGGATCGATTGGTGTCCCTATCCAGAGCACCATCTAACAAAACGCATTCAACAGCAATCCGAAAAAAACTTACGGAGATGAAACGTAATACTCCTGAGACTTCCGAGTTCGCCCATCCGGTGTCCTTGTGTGAACTCGACACTGCCATCAGGTCCATCAAGATGGGAAAGGCGGCAGGCCTAGACGAAATATACCCAGAATTTATTAGGAATATGGGAGAAAACACCAGAAAGTGGCTCTGCGAATTCTACTCTGACATCATAACATCGGAAAATATACCCCAGCATTTTAAGAGAACAAAAACGATAGCGATATTAAAGCCGGGAAAGCCGACCAATCAAGCAGAGAGTTACCGGCCGATCGTACTTCTAAGCGTCAGCTACAAACTGATGGAACGGCTTCTGTACAACAGAATCGGCCATAAGATAGATGCTATGGTCCCTCCAGAGCAGGCGGGTTTCAGAAAAAACAGAAGCTGCACGGACCAAGTGCTCTCACTCACTACGTTTATAGAGCACGGTTTCCAGCGCAAACTCAAAACTTCTGTCGCCTTCGTAGACCTAACAGCGGCTTACGACACGGTCTGGAGACACGGCATCATTTATAAATTGCTGAAGGTCATTCCATGCCTAAAAATATCAAGGTTAATAAATAATATGCTCAGTAATAGATACTTTGAGGTCCATATCGGTGATAGATCAAGCAGGAAAAGAATGCTGAATAATGGGCTCCCGCAGGGCTCTGTCTTGGCACCATTATTGTTTAACTTGTACATCAGCGACCTCCCTACCACTTCGTCACGTAAATTTATATACGCAGATGATATCGCTCTGGCCACGCAAAATCAGCATGTCAACGCCACGGAGGCCACCCTGAGCGCCGACCTCGAGCTTCTTAACGATTATTTTGGCAGATGGAGGCTGCAGCCCAGCTGGACCAAGACGGAGGTTTGCTGCTTCCATCTAGCCAACTGACTGGCAGGCGTGGAACTTGGTATCAATATGGGAGGAAAAGAACTAAACCACAACTCGAACCCAAAATACCTGGGCATCACTCTCGACAGATCACTCACGTTCAGACAACACCTGTCGAAAACATCAGCTAAGCTCTCTAGCAGAATTAACTTGCTACATAAACTTGCGGGCACATCTTGGGGGGCGCGTGCTTCCTGCCTGAGAACAGCATGTCTGGGGCTGGTGCACTCAACCGCCGAATACTGCGCTCCAGTATGGATAAATAGCGCACACGTACACAAGGTAGATACCCAAATAAAAATTAAACGGAGTACAATAGAATTGTGTCTGATAGTCAACACCCCGCATACGGGGACATGACACATTCCGAAGCAAGAAGACTGAAGTCTCGCCACCCTCCGCAACATACAGCGGGAGAGCTGGCGGATTCCAATTACAACGTCGCGGGGGGATGGCGGGAGGAGTGGAACATGGATCCTATCCGTAACTCCCAACATATAGTCGACCCAACTGTCCCAGTAACGGGTTCCGAATTGCCACGAAGACAGTGGTGCACTTTGAATAGAATCCGGACAGGTCACGGCATATGTTCACAGTCGCTGTACAGATGGGGAGTGGCCGACTCTTCCGAGTGCGCCTACTGCGGAGCCGCCTCCCAGACAATCGAATACCTGGTCTTGGAGTGCCCAGATCTGAAGTACGAGGGGGATATGGCGGATTTCTTCGGGGGAACTTTGCCCAGCACCGACTATTTGGCGAGCCTCAACATCTGCGAGGTACCTCTCTATTTTTTTTCTGTATTTTTTTTATAATATGCTTTGTGCAATGAATAATGTATCCATACGATTAAATAAATAAACAAAAATGATACACAAAAATAACACGACAATCTGTTGATAGTTTAGATTTTCCGCCCCGGGGTCCTATCGTCCAGTTACTGGGTACTCTCTCCCCCCCCCCCCCAAAGTTATTTACTTAAAAAAAACATATATTATTTGGACAGATCAGTATGGAGATCTTCAATCTTAGGCAGCTTTTTTCGATAACGTGGATAGTCTTCGAGATACAATTAATAATAGAATTTCAGTCGCCATTGTCCATCAATATGGCGGCCAAAAATTCAACTCAATTTATGCCTTAATGGTAAGTTTAATACAAAAAAAATACTAAGAACAAAAGATGTAGATATTATGCAAAATATTTTTTGTTTGAAACATGGATGATTTTCGAAATAATGGTTAAAATGTGACTTTGGGCGCCATGTCTCAATAAGTATGGTAGTGTTCCATAGAATAAGTAATTGGGAAAATGTAACTTATAGAGAATTGTATATATGGTCTTTAATTTTGGTCTGATCATAATTTTTTGTAAAAGTGAAAATAAGCGAGATATAGGCGAAAAACTGTATTGGCGGCGGGGGGGGGGCTTAAACTCCAATTATAGTACTTTAAACCAGGGGTGGGCAACCTTTTGCATAACAGGGGCCAGAATAATATTTACGTTTCGTCCGCGGGCCTTAGTATAGTTCAATGAATATCTTTAGCTTCGACGTAAGATTTATATACACCTACACCTCCAAATTTGTTTATGCTATTTGGATAACACATAATCTATATATATAAAAATGGATGTATGTTCCCTATAGACTCCTAAACTGTTTGACCGATCGGAACCAAATTTGGCACAGTTATTATGTAGGTCCCTGCACATGTTTTTGTATTGAAATAGTGCAAAAATTCGCAAAGGAAAGTTGATTTTGAGTAGCCTGCCTTCCTTTAAGGAATCTCGATAATCCATTCATGCGCGTCCCCATGGGACGCGCATGAATGGATTATCGAGATTCCTTAAAGGAAGGCAGGCTACTCAAAATCAACTTAAAAAACAATAATGAATGCTGTCAAGCTGTCAACCGATCGACAATGCAAATACCCGTGCACGTGCTTTACGTTTCTATTTGACCAATCTTAACCAAATTTGGTGTAGAAGTTACGATATTTACAACGCTACGAAAAACATAGGCTACTTTAGAACCTTGTAGTGAGGCCGAAGGCCGAACAACCACATCCGACACGGTCTAGATGGCTAAAGGCGGCTGGTAGGCCGACTGTGCCACCTAGTTATTTTAATAATACGCGAAAACTTAATTCGCGTTAAAGGGAATTTTGCTTCGCGTATAAAAAATTCAGGTATCAAAATCTAATTCGCGTTATTCTGAATTCGCATACATCGAACTCGCGTAAATGGAGGGTCTAGTGTACTTTTCAATTTACTTTTTACAATACTTTTTAATTTAATTTAAATAAGACGAATTATATCGAAAATTAAACTGTAGATCTCTCCTTTTTCCTTATTTAGGTACCAACCTAAGCCTTTTCTTTAAAATTTTTGTTTTTGAAAATATTTATTTATTATTTCTTCTAGCTAGTAAGGAGCAGATAATGGTAGAGGGGGAAGAAATATCAATAAATCCTGAAAGAATAAAAAAAACGATTAGTGGATTAAAAAATAAAAGATCTCCAGGACCAGGAGGTATTCATGCAGAACTGCTAAAGAATGGAACACCAAAACTATTCACCATACTAGCGTATCTTTTTCAAAAGTTTATAAATGGACAGGAGGTTCCAAAAGAGTGGAAATTAGCCTATATCATCTCAATTTATAAGAAGGGAAACCGACAAGAATGCGGTAATTATAGAGGAATATCCATAACGAGCACATTTAGTAGACTCTATGGCAGAATATTGAGGGAACTGGTGGAAGAAGAATACCAGCACGATGAAGAGGAAGAACAAAGCGGCTTCCGAGCGGGCAGATCTTGTACGGACAACGTATTCTGTATCAAGCAGATAATAGAGAAGAGAATGGCTACTAATACTTCGACCCACCTGATGTTCATCGACTTACAGAAAGCCTATGACAATGTTCCAATAGTCAAATTATGGGAAGTCCTACAAAATACAAACATTAATCATACAGTAATAAAAGCGATACAAAATCTGTACGAAGATTCCCAAGCCGTAGTAAAAAGTGGCAATACCATCTCTGAGCCATTCAAGATCAACAAGGGCCTCAAACAGGGATGCTGCATGTCGCCGACACTTTTTAAAATATATATTAAGCATGCTCTTAAACAATGGAAAAGAAAGTGTGGTGGAATGGGCATAGAGATAGACGACAACACATGTTTGTATACACTGCAGTTTGCGGATGATCAAGTTTTATGTGCCAATGACAAGGACGATTTACAATATATGACACGCAAGCTGATAGAGGAAAACAGGCGGTGGGGACTATGCTTGAATGTAGATAAAACTAAGTACCTGTGTGTAGGAGATGAGACTACGGATATCGAGCTAGAAAATCAAGAACAAATAAAATCTTGTAATCAATATAAATATTTGGGAATACAATTCGATAAGCAAGGTACGGATGAAGCCGAGATTAAGACAAGGAATTCGCAAGCCAGAAAAACGATTGGAAGCTTAAATGGAATATTGTGGAGCAAAGAAATTGGTAAGAAGAGAAAGATACAAATATACGAAACTATAATAAAAAGTGGGCTACTGTATGGATCGGAAACGTGGAGAATGACCGAAAGAGTAAAGGGAAAATTCGAGGCAACGGAAATGGATGCGTTGAGAAGAGCTGCAAGAGTATCACGGCTGGAAAGAGTAAGAAACGACGAGGTTAAAAGAAGAATGGGCATTGAAGGCACTATAATCCAGGATATAGAGCGTAAATAACTGATCTGGTATGGGCATGTAAAGAGAATGAACAACGAAAGACTACCAAAGAAGATCATGAATTGGTTTCCACGAAGAAAAAGAAAGCGAGGAAGACCGAGAAAGTCGTGGAGCGAAGGAATAAAAAAGGCAATGAGTGCGAGAAACTTAGAAGAGCAAGACTGTGAAAACCGACAAGGTTGGAAATTAGGCATCGGACAACGTCGCAAGACGTTCTAAACCGAATCTATATATATATTTCTTCTAAAGATCTCGCGGGCCGGATTAGAACTTTACGCGGACCGGAGTTGGCCCGCGGGCCGGAGGTTGCCCACCGTTGCTCTAAACTATAGTACACGTCTGTCAAATTTAAGCTTTCCCGAGTTTTTTGCAAAAACTAAAAATGTTAACTTCCTATCCGAAGTAAAAGAGCGAAGCTAAATTTAGCTAAGGCCCAAATTTTGGCGTTTAAATTTTTTTAGAATGTTCAGTGAGCAAGGTAGAAGGAATAAGGGATGAATATAGCGTGTAAAGCATAAAAAATATAAAAACTTAAAGAGTTTTTGAAGTTAATTTAATTTTATGAAAGTAAACTGGCGGAAGCTAAACATAACTGAAAAATTAATTTCATCCTTTGATGAATTGTAAAAGCGAAGGAATACCTAAAAAACGTATGATTAATATTTTTGTACATCCTTTTAAATGTAAGATTAATTATCTCTTATCTATAGAATTTTATATCAGCTACATATCTGCAATCCCGGCTAAAGTCGAATATAATAGCTAGATTATTCGGTCAAATGTCAAAGAAGCGCTTCAATATATTTGAGACTCTGATTAAAAAGCGACTTCAAAGCACTCCTAGCGGGGTAAACGACAATCACAGACAACAATCGCACCCCAATTTATCTCTATTGTTGTCTTTTTTCAATCGATATCAGCTCTTATTTTTCAAGTTTCATTTGTTAGTGTTTCAATTCACTTTTCACCAGTCAAACGATTCGTGCCTAACAAAAAATCGTTAATAAATAAATTTAATACTCGTTTGGCCGATTGTTTGGTTAAAAAGCGTCTTTTATTTTGTCTAATTCTTTACTTTTTACACCAACTCCCCCCGATTGGTTGTTAATACTCGTCTTTATGTTCGCGACGCTTTGTTTTCTCCAAACTTTGCGATTTTCTGCACCTTTTCTTCTCTTCACTTTTCCCATTGCATTGATTAGTATCGAAAACTTGCTTTTTAGACTAACAAATCGTTTAAACTACTCAACTTCACTTTCGGTTTGAACCACTTCTGAATGGGCCTTTGCACTTCTAGAGGTGCTTAACTTTAATCTCTTCCTAAGCTCTTACACCACCTTAAGTGCCTCACAATTATTACCCAATGCATATGGAAATGGCCCTTACGGTAAGCACCCTTAAGATGCATCAATTATCTCCTATTTGTCAACATTTACACTGGATTATTAGTCGAGTGTGAAATGCGATGTTACAATCGGAGCTTAGAATGTACCCGTTGCGGTGTGCTGCTAAAATTCCAACCGGTATAACAATTTTTTTTTTGGAAATCTAACTTCCAGACGAAATAAAATAAAAGTGGACACCGGGTATACTTCCACCTACCACTAGAAGAAGCAGGTGGAGCTTTGTAATGTCTCGAGGGCAAAATCTATAAAATAAGGGTTACTACGATTAAAACTCTAAAGTATCATTTCATTTCAATTTCTCTTTTTTTCAAAAATGTTTAAAGGAATTTTTGACGTGGCCTGCTGTCAAGATTAAGCTTAATTCGGAGGAAGAGAATTATACAATAATGCATACGGAATAAAGTGAGGTTTTCGAGATATTCAGGAAAAAGCCGACACAGAAGCTGCATAAGCATTACACTTTCCGATAATCGTTTAAGCTATTTGGCACAATGGGCAGTTGTTACCAAGCCATGTGTAAATAAAAGATCGTTAGTTAGCAAAACACTTCTATTGTCACCTTTTATATTGACAAAAGGGTCTTAAGTACACCTCTAGACTAAACGACTGAACTTGCCCAGTTTAGAATGTGACAAAATCAACACACTTGAAATTTGATCGGAAACTTTTGAAAAATGTCGGAAGGGATGTGCGGTTTGCTTGCGTAGGATGATCTCTTGAAATGAAGAAACTGAAATTACAGCGTCTTTTGAATTCTAGAATCCAGAAAATTTTGCTAAAATTCAAATGTGATTAATATTTTATGGCTTCGCCCTGTAATCAATCATCTTTTGATGTACGTTGGAAGCATTATTGCACACATAGGGTACCTACAGTTTAACGTGGACTCCGAAATATTGCGTTCCGAGAGGAAACATCCAGAATAAAGTTTCTACTTCGCCCGGGATCGAACCGGATACTGGACAATTTTATCAATTAACAGCCCTTCACACTTACCCCTATACACACAAATTTTTAGTGTTCCCCTCCCTAAGTGCAAAAATGTTAGAGCGCCTTTATGGACATTTTTTGCCTTTTCGTTTTGAGTCAAAATATTTCACGAGTCGATGTTGAATTTTGCCAAGCAACTTCGTCATTAGCAGTTCAAAGCTATTATGTATTTCTAAAATTTTAAGGTTTATTAACCCCCCCCCCCGATTACACTCTATTCTAAGAGCGCCCATAACCGACATTACTAATGGATTATTAAAATGGAAGAAAATCTTCAAAATATTTAATGAGTCGATATTTATTTTCCCAAGCAACGTTTTTTTACACGGTTCCGATACAACGTTATCCATTTTATGAGAAATAACTTCTCAATCAAATGAGCTGGAAAATCTCCATCGGCTCCCAATTAAATTTTGACATACTTTACTTGTATGATTTGAATTGACGGAAGAATAAGTAGGTACATAGTACGTTTTTGAATTACGATCATTATGCAATATTTTTAATTCTGTTGAAAAATTAACGATCAATTTATAATATATATAAATAAGGGTGCTATGGCCGTCGTAACAATATAGGAACAAAATAACTTTTAAATGTCCATATCTCGCAAACGGAGCATTTCCGGAATCATGTTCCCATTAACTTTTCCTCTTACTGTTGTTAGTAGAATACGTCAGCAAAGTTTGGCGAAACATTTTAAACCACCCTATATATTTTCATTGCAGGTCTATCTCAACCACGTAAATTTTAGAGAAAAACTTTTAGAACAAAAAATGTGGGAAATTTTATTACGATAATTTTTGGTCCTTAGTATTTTCTCGTATTTCATTTAGTTTCGAAGTTACATGCTGAATTATGCCAGTGTAGTTCCAAATAAACCCCCTCCCCCTATCCCTTTAGGTTATTTCATTTATTTTCATCTGATTTCCTACCACGGCAGACATAATTATAAGCTTAAATTCAAAATTTAGAATAATTTGATTCCTTCGTTTAGATGCTAACGATTTCACGGACATACCTAGATACATACAGAGATCCTTCCAAACATTGTCAAAATAATAGCTTTAGCAAACATCAAAACATGAAACTCTGTCCAAAACTGGGGGGGGGGGGGTAAAATTTTGTCTGAAAACAATTATATGAAAAATAACAATCATAAAGAAGTACTTTAAATTTTTGTGTCATCCTATCCAAAAATATCATGACCCACCAACTGTAAAAGTTCTAAAAAATTGATGACTGCAGACCGGGCGGTCTGGGGGGTATGGAATACCCCCCAGCACATGGTGATGAGGCGATAAAACACTAAAAAAACATTTAAAACTGTTTTAAAGTTCCGCTTTAATTTTTATTGACTATGATAGTACACTGGGTATTACATACCCCCCAGACCCCCCGGTCTGACCTTTTCCATCTCTACTTTTGACTTGGGTATTTCGTTTGACAATAAATTGATTATTTAGAAGTAGGTTGTCGTTCAGCATTAAGACGACTTACATCGTATTCAAAGTTCCTCTGGAGGCTTATCAGGATTTAGAAATGCCATAATTTGGTAATTGGGGGCTGCAGAGATTGGGAGATTTGGGAGGTATAAAATAACCCCCTCATTATGATGATCAAGCGCTAACACATTTCAAACTGTTTTATGGTTCCGCATTGATTATGTAGACTTTGATCGTGTACTAGAGGGGGGGGTATTCCATACTCCTCAGACCCCTCGGTCTGACTTTTGCCATCTTTATTTTTGACTTGGGTATTTCATTTCACAATAAATTGATTATTTAGAATTAGGTTGTTGTTCAGCTATGGGACGACTTACATCCTATTCCAAGTTTCTCTGGAGACTTATCAGGATTTAGAAACACCATAAAATCTGCTAATTGGGGGCTGCAGAGCCCGGGAGATTTGGGAGGTATGGAATAACCCCCTCATATTATGATGATCAAGGGCTAAAACATTTAAAAATGTCTAATGGCTCCACTTTAATTTTGTTGACTATGATCATGTACTGGGGGGTATAGACCCCCCGGTCTGATTTTTTCAATCTTTAATTTTGACTTGGGTATACAATCGTTAGATATTCGGGTTTACCCAAATTGTTATCGATTAAAGCTGATCTCGAGTTAAATTACTTTGAAAGTAGATAAAAATACGGAAAGTTGATCTCTTGCTTCCTTTTTTTAAATTTTAGGTCCTCCCATTGAAAACAGTCACAAGCTGCCACTAATTATGTGCCTTAAAGTTACAGTGCAGCCTTTAGGCCGCACAGCCACGTCAGTTACTGTTCGTATTGTCGCCAGATCTTCTACTTAAATTATTAATTATTTTTAAACATAATAATAGCGTATATAATGTACCCGTAATCCACCTGTTATTGGTTCATTTTTTTTTACTGTAGCTTGAAAACTTGCCGTACCTTCTTTAGGCCGCACAACTACGGCAATATTTTTTTACTATACGGCCTGATATTTTATTACTGAAATCTAAACAGCTGCAGTACGGCATTTAGGCAGCACAATCACAGCAATCACTTGCTAAAGGTCTTGGGGTTTGTATGGCGGCCTGATCTTCTAGTTAAATAATTATTATTAATTGAAAATAATAGCCTATGTATATCCGTAAGCCATCTGTAATTGGTCAATTTTTTTACTAAAGCGCAATCACTTTTTATCCATATGGCCGCCTGATCTTGTAGTTAAATAAATATTATTATTAAATATAATGGGGTGGATGTGACTGGGACTGACAGCGAACATGGCGTCAGAAGGGGAGGCGTTTTCCAAAATTGGACCTTGTAGCACTGGCACATGATGATGATGATTAAATAAATATAATTATAACCTTAGTATATTTGTTTTTGTAACCCATCTCTAATTGGTCAAATTTTTATCAACCTAAAAAGTTACAGTGCGGCCTTTAGGCCGCACAACCACGGAAATCACGCACCACAAGGTACTAGCGACCTTATGGCCATATAATACCACAAGTAGATCGTGGTGACCGTGATTGCCATGGTTGTGCAGCCTAAAGGCCGCACTAAATTTTGTTTAGGTTAGTAACTAAAGAATAGTTAAAGATTTTATTATAATCGTAGGCAATATTATTATTATTATTATTAGATTATAGTGAAAAGTAATATAAATAAGTACATGGTATTATTTGAAATAAGTGATTTTATTTCCAAATTAAAAATATAAGAAAATGTTTACTCATTTCAGTATTTTTCGTAAATTAGTGATTTTTTGATTTTTAAACAAAAATTGATTGTATTAATATTAGAATTTTTGTCAACTTCATTTCAGCGTTTTTCAGAAACATTTCACAAGAGTTTTTCACCAATTTTATGAATGTTTGACGAAAAGCATTTCAAAGGAATGACAAAATCGGCATCAAATTGGGCGTATAAAAAGAGGAAATAACTCTTTCCAATCAGTCACAATCTTGGTTCTCTTCAGCGTTTTTTTTTAAATTAATTATTTAGTTTAGTTTACCTATAACTTTTTTGAAAATTAAAAATTGTAATTAAAATACGAATGACTTGCAAAAATTTAAAAAAATGGACTTTTGATTGATCACGAATTGGATCCATTTAATCGTTTTGCCTAAATAACCAATATTATATTTTTTCACGAAATTTTATTTGAATTTTAGAAAAAAGTAAACTTATAAAAATTTCCAGTTTTGTATTAGGATCAAATATTTCGGTTCGAATTTTTCAGCGTTTTACCAATATTAACTTGCTACCAAGTTTAAAAATTTTGAAAAATTGAACGTCAAGTGAATTATTGTAACAAATTCGTGTCAAATATGACGTTTAAGAGATTTTTTTTTCTTCTTCTTTAAGTGCCGTGCCTGATTTAGACGTAGGCGACCTCTCTCCTATGTATGTGTTGTGCGTTTGAAGTATTATCACACACATAGGGGACCTACTGCTTAAACGCGGGCTCCGAATCGCGGGAAGTGTATACACTTCATCTCCAGAGAGGCTGTACCAGGCAGATTACACCTCGGTGGTTTGCCATTGCCTTCCGAAGGGAGACGGTCAGAATAAAGTTTTTACTGAGCCTGATGGAGTTGAACCAGGTATTTAGCATTAACAGCAACGCACTTAACCGCTAAGCTGGCGACCGTCTCTTTTTTTACCTTTGCTAATTAAATTGTGATTGATAACCGATTTAACCCATTTTGACGTTTTTTAAAAATAATCGAATAATCGTCTTAAAAACATTAAGTACAAAATAAATCGGATGAACAATGTCAAATAAATCTGCATCGGTTCGATTAATTGAGATTTGATCAATCATCAATTTTTCTATTTCAGTATTCTACAAAAAAAATCGTTCTATCAACCAAATTTGAGAATATGATCAGAAAATAGATTAGGTGAACAAAATTCATGCGGCTTGCGGGTTCAAAATCCAACGGATTAAGTTTTATAAAGTCAACGTTTGTGGTCTGGATTATTTCAGCGTTTCTTTTTCAAAATAGCGGATTTTTATCGCAGAGTTTATGATTGATTGGAAGAATTAAATTTATGTTAAAAGAGAATTAGTCGTGCCCCCCCCCGTTCAAATACAGCTTGGTAATTGATCAAATTGCCTCAATTCAGCGTTTGTTCAACCGCTTTTACTTTTCTCACCAGTTTTATGAGGAAGCAAACCAAAAAAATCAACCATTTTGTGAGTTTATTTAAAGATAAAAATGGTTTTTCTCAAAAAAACAGAAAAATCTAATTTGGTGAAACTGAATCGAGCAAAACTTCCATCAAATTATTGTGCTTGATGCGATTAAACAATCCGCTTGATTTCAATCGACTTGATTCGAAAGTTCTATTATAGTCAACGTTGCTTATTTGATCATTTCATGAGTTTCTATAGAAATATAACATGAAAAAAAATTGAGCAAATTTGATCAAATATGGCTTGAAGCCGGCGCCGCGCCGTCTCATCAGAGTTTCTCCAAATACAGCTGATTTTCCTTTTTCACCAATTTTATGAAAAAGTAAAATAAAAAATACAAGTCTTACTTTTTCATAAATCTTGAGTTTATAGGGAAAAAAATTGTATTCATTCATCTTGTGAATTTACTTCGATAAAAATTAAAGAAAAGTGAAACTGAATGGAGTAAAACACCCATCAAATTATTATGCTTGATGTGATTAAACAATCCGCTTGACTTCAATCGGCTTGATTCCGAAATTTTATTATAGTCGACTTTGCTTATTTGCTCATTTGATGAGTTTTTATAGAAATATAGCATGAAAAAGGATTGAACCAATTTGATCAAATATAGCTTGACGCCGCGCCTCGCTTTTTCACCAATCGTATATGAAAAGGCAAAATAAAAAATGCAAGCCTTACTTTTTCGTAAATCGTGAGTTTATAGGGAAAAATTGTATTAATTCATCTTGTGAGTTTACTTAGATGAAATTTTAAAAAAAGTGAAACTGAATGGAATAAAACTCCCACATCAAATTATTATGCTTGATGTGATTAAACAATCCGCTTGACTTCAATCGGATTGGTTCCGAAATTTTATTATGTCGACTTTGCTTATTTGTTCATTTGATGAGTTTTTATAGAAATATAGCATGAAAAAGGATTGAGCCAATTTGATCAAATATGGCTTGACGCCGCGCCTCGCTTTTTCACCAATCGTATATGAAAAGGCAAAATAAAAAATGCAAGCCTTACTTTTTCGTAAATCGTGAGTTTATAGGGAAAAATTGTATTAATTCATCTTGTGAGTTTACTTAGATGAAATTTTAAAAAAAGTGAAACTGAATGGAATAAAACTCCCACATCAAATTATTATGCTTGATGTGATTAAACAATCCGCTTGACTTCAATCGGCTTGGTTCCGAAATTTTATTATGTCGACTTTGCTTATTTGTTCATTTGATGAGTTTCGTATAAATATAGCATGAAAAAGGATTGAGCAAATTTGATCAAATATGGCTTGACGCCGCGCCTCACTTTTTCACCAATCGCCGTATGAAAAGCCAAAATAAAAAATACAAACCTTACTTTTTCGTAAATTTTGAGTTTATAGGGGAAAAAATGCATTCATTCAACTTGTGAGTTTACTCAGATGAAATTTAAAGAAAAGTGAAACTGAATGGAATAAAACTCCCATCAAATTATTGTGCTTGATGTGATTAAACAATCCGCTTGACTTCAATCGGCTTGGTTCCGAAATTTTATTATAGTCGACTTTGCTTATTTGCTCATTTCATGAGTTTTCATAGAAATATAGCATGAAAAAGAATTGAGCAAATTTGATCAAATATGGCTTGACGCCGCGCCTCACTTTTTCACCAATTGCCGTATGAAAAGCCAAAATAAAAAATACAAACCTTACTTTTTCGTAAATTTTGAGTTTATAGGGGAAAAATGCATTCATTTAACTTGTGAGTTTACTCAGATGAAATTTAAAGAAAGGTGAACCTGAATGGAATAAAACTCCCATCAAATGATTGTGCCTGATGTGATTAAACAATCCGCTTGACTTCAATCGGCTTGATTCCGAAATTTTATTATAGTCGACTTTGCTTATTTGCTCATTTGATGAGTTTTTATAGAAATATAGCATGAAAGAGAATTGAGCAAATTTGATCAAATCACTTTTTCTTCAATCGTATGAAAAGCCAAAATAAAATATGCAAGCCTTACTTTTTCGTAAATCTTGAGTTTATAGAGAAAAAAATGCATTCATTCATCTTGTGCGTTTACTAAGATAAATGCGGACAGACAGACGGACACGGAGCCAGATCATAAGGCTTCTTGTTATACTTTGTATAGAAGCCTAAAATTAAAGAAAATTGAAACTGATTGGAATAAAACTCCCATCAAATTATTGTGCTTGACTTCAATCAGCTTAATTCCGAGGATTTATTATATTCGACGTTGCTTATTTGCTCATTTGATGAGTTTTTATAAAAATACAGCATGAAAATGAATTGAGCAAATTTGATCAAATATGGCTTGATGTCGCGCCATTTCAGCGTTTTCCTCTTATTTTTTCATAAGATTGGCGATAATAAAAAATAAAAAATATAGGCCGTACAAGCAATATTCTCATAAGTCTCGAGTCTATTTACAAAAAATTATAGAAAAGAACAACTGAATCGAGTAAACGTCCCGTCAAATTATTGCGCTTGATCAATCCGCTTGACTTCAACCAGCTTTACTTCGAAGATTTAACAAAACAGTAGACTTTGTGTTTCGCTCATTCTGCAAGATTCAATAAATAATAAAAAAAATTCTCAAAAATATTGAGCAAATTTGATCAAAAACGGCTTAACGATTAAAAAAAATTTTAAAATACAAGAACTTAATAACCAATTTCAAGAATTTCTTTTAATTATTTAAAATGAAAAACCCGACATTTTGGAAAAAAATTCCTGACAAAAACGATTTTTGATTTTTGCGACGGTGTTCCGGAACTTCCATCCCCAAACTAATATAAAACTAATGAAACGGAAATTCGCCCGAAATAAAAAAAATAAATAAAAAAATAATTTCGCCAATTTTAACGCGGTAAAAAGACAAGACAAATTTAACATTAAATTTCAATTACGTAACTTAATAGCGACAATTTGTAATTGCTAAATTGCAATAAGCGACCAACTTTTGTCGTAAATAATAAAACTTAAATATAAATAATGGGTTAAGTTGATGGCATTATTTTAGTTAAAACACTTGCGGATTACGAAATTTATCACTTACGCTTGTAACTCAAAAGAAATGGGTAATTAGAAAAATTAACCGGGAGCCCAGCAGGGGAGAGCAACTATTTTTTTTTGTTTTTCGAAACGTCGAAGTTCTTTTTAGGAATGCGCTAAAATTAAGAAAACAGTTTTTTACCCACGCAAAAAAGTTATAATGGCAGCTAATTAAAAAATAATAAAAATTTTTTGAATTTTTCCGCCGTCGATCAAACGATCAAAGTGGGCGCTCAAACAAATTAAGTTAAAATTATTATCAAATTAACGCTACATTTTTTATATTTTGATGAGAAGATATCCGCATAGAAAATTTTGGCGTTACAAAATTGTAGCAGCTGAAGCGATCGTAATCTTGGATCGCGATTAAATGATTTGTTATTTCGTGTGTTCCGAATTATTACGAATAATTTGACAATTATGCGAGATTTTTTTCTTTAGAATTTTAATTATATCGCATAATTTGCTAATTAATCTATAGATTAAAAAATGTTTAGCGCGCGAGACTAATTAACATGTTAATGGGGCAATGTGTCGGATGGCTTTTTTATTAGGCGAAATCTTGCACGTACGTCCACCTTGATGAAACTGAAATTGATCCAATTTGCATGGCGATTCCTTTATCGAACTAATCAGGGATAACCGCCACATACCGGTACAACAAATTTTCACCCTCGATCGCATTATCTTGTAAATTATATTAAGAGTGCGATAAACAAACTTCCAACAAGAAAAACAATACAGCATGAATAAATAAAGAAGAAAAACGTAATAATATGTAAACAACCCTTAAAGGGTACAAGTCATTTATCGCTCACTATACTGATCATTCCACTTCACAAAGATGTCAAATTTACGGACATCAAGTAGCAAATATTGACTTGAAAACCTCAGCCACGATTGGAGGGTGGCAATTCGGAATGGTTAGGGGTAGTTTATGAAACCGTTCATTGGCTCAAACACTGCGGTGGGAGAAACGACCTAATATGAAATGCAACGTTAAGGGTTTGTTTCTGTCTAAATTGCTCGACAAATTAGCACTTTTTTCGTCGTCGATTTTTTTTTTATTACGGAGCATCTCGGGTTCGAAACTTAATTTTTTCAATTTTTTGTTGCGCCCCGAAAAAATGCAAAAAAAAATCGTTTACTTACCGAACAACAGAAAAGAGAAGGGTAGAAAGTTACTACTTGAAAAGCATGTAACGTACAAAACGAAAAGGTAAAACCGTTAGTGGAAAATCCCGAGGTGTAAGTGAGAAAAGTTTATTGGAAAGCTAATGGCTTGTACGAGAGGGAATAACAAACAGGGGTGTTTCTGGCACAATGGGGAGTGTCTTGAATTTTGCCGCCCTCGTTATGAAGTTTTGTGTAAACATGTACCACTGTAGTATTTGGTCATCGGACTAACCGCAGTTTTCGGAACCTTCATTTAGTTGCCGTGTTTTACGATTTGGATACTTAAAAAAAATTTGTGAACGAGTGATTTAGTGATGTTAGTTTGTTGATAAAATGTCGACCTCTTCAGAATTACGTGGTGATGTTGAAGTGAATGTGGTTTCCAGTCCGGAGTCTTCTAGTCGAAATGGTTCCCCCGAACCGGACAATTACCGAATTATCAATCGCATAACGACACCCACCATAACGTGTTTTCCTGTTATCAAAACGAGTGAGGATGAAAAGTCCAATCCCAAAGATGCGTCCAAAACAAATGCGGCCCAAAAGACCACAGGATCGTCTACAAATTTTTCAATTTCTAGTATTTTAAGTAGGACCGAATCGTCGCCCAAGAAAAATGGATATCCCGCTTTACCGACAGGAAACGTGTTAGATCCTTCGATTAGTTCTAGTCCCGATAGTGCTATGTTATCAAGGTAATTTTTTTCTTTTATTTCAAGGTCTAAACTTAACCGAACCACAAACTTCAAATTTTTTAAATAACACCGGTTTGGCGCAAAAAAATATTTATCCGATTTTTTAAGTAATAAACAAAATTTAAATTAAAATTTTAACTTAATTGCGTTTGATCATCTTGTTTGATCAAATAAGACGCAATTTTTTCATAATATTCTATTCGCAAATTTTTAGTTTACCTATAATTTATTAAAATTTGTCAAAAGTTGGGAATATATCAAAATTTAAGTGTAATCAAACAGTTTGTGCAAACTGAACTGATTGATCAAATAATTTTAGGGCTTTTGTTGCGCAATTTCTGATCATTTTATTCTACACAGCGACTACGGAGCTTAAGATCAAATTTTGTATTTTTTAAAAAAGCAATCAAAAGTTTGATTATTCTACTTCATTGGATTGTCCATCTGTCAATCAAAATGCTTGTCTTGTTGGCGATTTTTTCACAATTTCTTAACTATTTGCAAATTTTTGATTAACCCTTAAATTAAGAGTTCATTAAAGTTTGGAATAATATCAAAAATCGAGTGAAATCAAACAGTTTGTGCAAACTAGACTGATTGATCAAATAATTTGAGGGCATCTGTCGCGCAATTTCTAATCATGTTATTCTACACATCGACTACAAAACTTTAGACAAAATTTTGAAATTAAACGTGAAGTCTTTTATTTTACAAAAGAGCAACCAAAGGTTTGCTTATTTTTCTTCATTTGTCTGTCCATCTGTCAATCAAAATGCTTGTCTTGTTTGCCATTTTTTCACAATCTCTTAGTTCTTCGCAAATTTTTGAATAGCCTTTAAATTAAAAGTTTAATAAAGTTAGGAATAATATCAAAAATCGAGTTTTGTACAAACTGAACTGATTGATCAAATCATTTGAGGGTATCTGTCGCGCAATTTCTCATCATTTTATTCTACACGGCGATTATCAGAGCCTGAGACCAAATTTTGTAATTAATTACGTTTAAACGTGAAGTCTTTTGTTTCTACTTTTCCAAAAAAAACTATTAAAAGTTTGATTATTTTTCTTCATTTATTTGTCCATCTGTCAATCAAAATGCTTGCCTTGTTGGCGATTTTTTTACAATCTCTTAACTATTCGCAAATTTTTGATTAACTTTTGAATTAAGAGTTTAATAAAATTAAGAGTAACATCAAAAATGGAATGAAATCAACCAGTTTGCGCAAACTGAGCCGATTGATCAAATAATTTGAGGGTATCTGTTACGCAATTTCTGATCATTTTATTCTACACGGCGGGGCGATTAAAAGGCTTCAGACAAAATTTTATAACTAAACGTGCAGTCTTGTTTTTATTTTTCCAAAAATCAATCGGAAATTTGATTATTCTTCTTCATTTGATTGTCCATCTGTCAATCAAAATGTTTGTCTTGTTGGCGATTTTTTCACAATCTCTTAACTATTCGCAAATTTTTGATTAACCTTTAAATTAAGAGTTTTATAAAGTTTGGAATATTATCAAAAATGGAGTGAAATCAAACAATTTGCGCAAACTGAACCGATTGATCAAATAATTTGAGGGTGCCTGTCGCATGATTTCTGATCATTTTATTCTTCAATGGACTTTTTTAACGTTTTAACAAATTTTGTAATTAAACGTGAAGTCGTTTGAATTTTTCAAAAAAAAACAATCAAATGTTTGATTATTCTTCTTCATTTGTTTGTCCATCAATCAATCAAAATGCTTATCTTGTTGGCAATTTTTCCATAATCTCTTATTTACAAATTTTTGGTTTAACTTTTAAATTAAACGTTAAAAAATGTTAGGAATATATCAAAATTCAAGTGAATTCAAACAATTTGCGCAAAATGAACCGATTGATCAAATAATTTGATTTCTGATCATTTTATTCTTCAATGCACTTTTTAACAAATTTTGTAATTAAACGTGAAGTCGGCGGAGCGAGTGCAATCTCCTTGCTAAAACCTGTACTCGCTGAATCTTTGAGTATTTTCCTTCCTTTGTATTTTAGAAAATGCAATCACAAGTTTGGTTATTCTTCTTCATTTGTTTGTCTATCCGTCAATCAAAACGTTGATGATTTTTTCATAATTTTTTATTCACAAATTTTTGGTTAATTATGAAATTAAAAGTTGAAAAAAGTTAAGAATACATCAAAATTCAAATGAAATCAAACAGTTTGCGCAAAATGAACCGATTGATCAAGTAATTTGAGGGTGTCTGTCGCACAATTTCTGATCATTTTATTCTACAATGGACTTTCTTGGACTATCAGCAATTTCTTGATTTTACTTTTAAATTAAATGTTGAAAACGGTTAGGAATAATATCGAAAATCGCGTAAAATCAAACAGTTTAAACTTAACCGATTGATCAAATAATTTGACGGTATCTGAGAGATCAATTTTATTCTACAATGAACTTTTTAATGGTGACTACAGAACTTTAGACCAAATCTTTTAGTCTGAAGTCGTTTGTTTCTGTTTTTCAAGAAAGCAATCAAAAGTTTGATTATTCTTCTTCATTTGTTTGTCCATCTGTCAATCAAAACCGTTATCCGAGCAGATAACATCAAATTCCACTAGATAAATTATAGCGACACCAGAATAAACAAATATCAGATCAAAATTTAACTCTGAGATTATTTTTACTGAAATTAAAAGGAATCAAAAAACAACGAAATAAATGTTGGGGGGGGGGGAATTTTCCAAGCACAACATAAAATTTCAAATTTTATTTGTAATTTCTTGTATTTTGCGACTTTGTCTTGTAATCATTCTCTTTTTACGCGTGTATATAGGGGACCTACAGTTTAACGTAGATTCCGAACCAAGCATGGGAAATCCATTCATATTTCATTTTTTGAATGTTTGCTTTGTGCTCATCCGGTTGTCTGTATAACACACAAAAAAATAATTTCAACAATTATTAAAACTTAATCTTTGGTGTGGCAGACGATTACCTGAATTCCGTCGGATTTTTTGACTTATCTCGAAAGATTTTTGCTCTCAATAAATAAATAAAATAATTAGGTTACAAAATGAACACAAATCAGATTCAAATTAAATAAATTTGTGAAATTTATATTTAATTTTATTGCTATTTATTTTTTGCAACCTAAAAATAAAGAAAAAATTAAAATAAAATATTAATTTTTTAATTAATAAAATAAAATAAAATATAAATTTTAAAATGGCAGTCCACTTAATTTTCTTTAAATTTTGATGAAAAATTCCGCTCAAATAAATTATTAGAACAATATTTCCTTGAAGATTTTAAATTAAAAACCTCAAAAAAAAATAAACTCATAAAAAATAAACAGAATTGTTAAATTTTCATTGTTTTAAAAAACAACCCCTAAATAAATAAAATGTTTCGCATTTTCTAACAAAATTTGCTCAACACAAACAAAAACTTCGTTTAAATTATAAATTACCACTTCAAATGTACGTGGGTACTTAATATAGATAAGCGTTTCCATTTTGTGTTTTATTTAAAAGCAAACAATTTGTTGTTAAATGTTGTACCTACTTACGCACAAAGGGTTGATCAAAATTTCCGATTTTTTGTTAACTCAACGTGTAAAATTTTAAAAAAATAACGAGCTAAAAAAACATAATAAAATTTAAAATTTTTCAGATGTTTTAATTTTGAAAATAATTTAATAATGTCACTGTGACACTACCCACCCCCCTAATACGACTTAAGGACTCCCAGTATTCGTGAAAATCAGGAATACTTAGTCAAGTCAAGAAATTTTGTACTTTTAAGCGAAATTCAGGGAAAGTAAAGCTCGGATTAGGAAAAAATTTGGCAAAACTAAAAAAAGTTAAATTAAAAATAATTTTTTTAAAATTAATTTAGTCGATTCACATTGATTTTTTAAATTTACCGAGTTTCGAAACGTTACGGCAAATTTTCAATTTTAGTCAAGGAAACCCTGGAAAATTCGGTAAAAAAATCTTGTAGTTATGACATTCAAAAAATAAACCCAATTTACCCAATTTTAAATTACAAAGTTTGAAGTGTAGTATTTTATACTTGAGTACCTCCCCCCCCCTCAAATTTAATAAATAAAAACGTCCTTAATGTCAGTATAAATTAAATATTTCAAAGGCATGGGATTTAATAATAGGACCTTTACGCCTGCGGCCGCACTATTTTTCATATAAATTTTCAACCAAAATGTTATAAGCCTGAAAGATTATTGCACAGGCGTAGGTTTCGCATTGTATAATTAAATCTATAATTGCTTTCAATTTAAATTACTGCGAGAAATTCCGTACTAAAATTTGCCTTCGTTCCTGATTGGTTAAATTTTATAAAAGGGCGTACCAAAAGTTTTAATAAACTTACACTTGCGGAATAAATTTTTAAATTGACAATTTGAAATAGTGATAATGTAAAACTTATTGATAAATAAACTACTCGATAATTAACGTTATTTTTATAACAGAATTAAGTGTAAATACTAATTTATTATTTGTTGTAATCAAAATAGTTTTATAATTTTGCGTTTAAAAATTAAATTTTTCCGCGTTTGCCTATGTAAGTCGTGCTTTTAGTAACGGTGACGATGCCTTATTTTTAATATTAGTTAATTTAAATTGATAGCAACTATAATTAATGTCCAAAATTAGTTTCCAGTAATGCAAAATGGTGTTCGGAGGTCCCATAGTCATAAATGATGCTGATATCAGATTTTTTCAAGAACACGGCTCCGTCTACAGCCTCGTTTTAAGTGAATATTCGATGTAACAAATTAATTGACTCCATAAATAGGCGGGTGATTGAAATTCAATTAAATATCCTGAATTCTATTAAGGAAACCTAAGCAATGCAATAGCAAAACTGTATTCATGTAGTACAATGACTGAATCACAGAATATATCTAAGAAGGTGAAAGGGGGTAATTTGCAACTCACATTTGTGTGCTTTTTCAAACTGCTCGTGCTCTGATTTCTGATCTACGGAGTCACCAATGGTCACAAATGATGAAGACATTTCATCGAATCCACAAATCGTGGATTCATCTTAGAACCACGTCTGAAAAATTATATTTTTATTAAGTGAATGTGGGGGGGGGGTAAATTATTGAAACTCGCATTCTGTAAATTTGGAAATAATACGTATATTTGTCAAATTACTCGGACAATGATATCACATTACACCGTTACGTCACAAATGATACGGATATCTGCTTTCGATAATACAAAACTCGGCCCCCGGCCTCGTATTCACTAAATTATTAATATTTTATATCAGGATTAAACATCTTTGTGATTAAAAATTACCTACGTTTTAAAAACCAAATAAGAAAACCCATCCAATGATTAAAGTGGGTTCGTGTTAACTAAATAATCCACAAAATATATCTAAAGGGGAGTTGAACACGCAGTGAGGAAGGAAGAAGTAAGGCATTCCTACACCCTGTAAATGATACGTGAATTGCATAATTTCCACGATGAAATACATCTAATTTACGAAGTCATACATTTTTATCTGTCAAATATTCACTCGGCCTGCAGCCTCTTGTTTACTCATTCGTAGATACATCTGATTTCTTATCTATATTAATAGCCTGGTATATTAAGAACAATAATCTGATTTCCTTTTGCGATGACGTACATTTTGATTAGTCACCTCGCACCTCAAAAATGATGCTGCACGACTCGGCCTGCGGTCTCATGTTTACTGATTTCCAGAGATACTCAAATACTTACTTGTTACCAGCCTGGTATTTTAAGTACGGTAATCTGATTTCCTTTTTAGGAACCATACATTTTGACTTGTCGCTTCACACCTCAAAAACGATGTAGTACGACTCGGCCTGCGGCCTCGTGTTTACTGATTCGTAGATCCGTTAGCAGCCTGGTAGTTTAATTTCCGTAATCTGATTGGAAAGCGATTTCCTATTACCGAAGCCACATATTTCGACTTGTTGCCTCACACCTCAAAATTTATTCGACATGACTCGGCCTTCGGCCTCGTATTTACTGATTCGCAATAATATCCAAATACCTGGTATTTCAAATACGGTAATCTGATTTTCTTTTTACATTTTGATTTATCGCCTCACACATCAAAAGTGATGCTGGCGACTCGGCCTGCGGCCTCGTGTTTACTAATTCGTAGATACATCTGATTAATTTTCTGTTAGCAGGTTGGTATTTTAAATGGAAGCTTAATTTCCTTTTTACAAAGTCACATATAATTTTAACTTGTCGTCTAGAACCTCAAAAATTATTCCGAATGACTCGGCCTGCGACCTCGTATTTACTAATTCTTAGATATATCTGATTAATTATGTGTTAGTAGCCTGCCATCTTAAGTGCGGCAATCTGATTGGAAGGCTGAGTTCATCTTAACGAAGCCACACACACTTCAAATTGTGTTCTCACACCTCAAAAATAATCCAGCATGACTCGGCCTGCGACCTCGTGTTTAATGATTCTTAGATAAATCTGATTAGTTATTTGTTAGTAGCTTGGTATTTTAAGTGCGGTAATCCGAATGAAGAAAAGCTGAATTCCGCTAAACAAAGGTACACATTTCGAGTTTCCGTCTTACACCTCAGAAATGATCCGACACGACTCGGCCTGCGGCCTCGTACCTTTTGCTTCGTAGAAATACATTATTAATTATAAATGTTAGCAGCCTGATATTTTAAGTGCGGCCCGATTCTGATTGGAAGGCTAAGTTCCTCTCAATGAACCACATTTTGAGTTGTCGTCACATAACTGAAAAATAATCCGACACGACTCGGCCTGCGGCATCGTGTCTTTAGATTCGTAGCAATACATTATTAGTTATCTATTAGCAGCCTCGTGTTTTAATTACGCTAATCTGATTTTTTCTTAACCAAGCCCCACTTTTCGACTTGTCCCACATGACAAAAATGTTCCGTCACGACTCAGCCTGCGGCCTCATGTTTTTATTCTTAATTATTTGTTAGCAACCTGATATTTTAAGTGCAGCATTCTGATTGGAACGCCGAGTTCCTCTTAACGAAACCACACACATTTCAAGTTGTAGTCTCATAAGTCATAACTCAAAAATAATCCGAAACGACTCGGCCTGCGGCCTCGTGTTTATTGATTCGTATATAAATCTGATTAATTATATGTTAGCGGCTTGGAATTTTAAGTGCGGTAATCTGATTGAAAGGCTGAGTTCCGATTAACGGAGGCACACATTTCGAGTTATCGTCTCTAGCCTCAAAAAATAATCCGGCACGACTCGGGCTACGGACTCGTGTCTTTTGATTCATAGAAATACATTATTAATTTTATATTTTTTAATACATTATTATTTATTTATTTATTAATTAATATTTATTTATTTATTTATTAATACATTATTAACCTCAAAATTAATCCGGTACGACTCGGCCTGCGGCCTCGTGTTTTTTTAATCGTAGAAACACATTATTAATTATCTGTTAGCAGCTTGGTGTTTTTAATGCTGCAGTCTGATTGAATAAAGGCTGAGTTCCACTTAAAGAAGTAACATATTTCGAATTGTCTTCGCATACCTCAAACATGATCCGGAACGACTCGGCCTGCGGCCTCTTGTTTACTGATTCGTATAAATATCTGATTGATTACCTGTTAGAAGCCTGGTATTTTAAGTACGATAATTTGATTTTTTCTTAACATATCCCCACATGTTGACTTGTCGTTCTACGCCTTAAATATGATCCGACACGACTCGGCCTGCGGCCTCGTGTTTTTTAAATCGTAGAAATACCTTATTAATTATCTATTAGCAGCCTGATGTTTTAAGTGCGATAATCGGATTGGAAAGCCGAGTCGCTTTCCAGGTGTCGCTTCACACCTCAAAATTTATGAGGTACGACTCGGCCTACGGCCTCGTGCTTACTGATTCATAAATATATCTGATTTATTACCTATTAATCGCCTGGTATTTCAGGTTCAATCATCTGATTCTTTTAACAAAGCCACGCATTTCGACTTGTCGTCCTACGCCTTAAAAATGATCCGCCACGACTCGGCCTGAGGCCTCGTGTTTTTAAATCGTAGAAATACATTATTAATAATATGTTAACAGCCTGTGTTTCAAGTGCGGTAATCTGATTGTAATGCCGAATTCTTTTTAACGAAGCCGCACACATTTCCAGTTCTTATCTTATACCTCAAAAATAATCCGGCATGACTCGGCTTGCGGCCTCGTGTTCACCAATTCGTAGATATATCTGATTTTAATTATCTGTTAGTAGCTTGGTATTCTAAATACCATAATGTAATTTTCTCTTAACAGGGTCCCACATATCGAAACCTCAAAAATGATACAGCACGACTCGGCCGGCGGCTTCATATTTAGACAACTAGATGATACCCCGTCCGAGGACGGGCAGCTAGAAGGACGGGCAGCTACCCAAGGTCATATGGCTTTTGGATTGCACTGAGAGCTTTCCTTAATCTTCATTCAACTTAAGTTACCTTGGGTAGCTCCCCGTCCTTCTAGCTGCCCGTCCTCGGACGGGGTATCATCTAGTTTAAAATAAGTAAAAAAATTTTAAATATTGATTATGTTTAATTTAATTTAAAAAAATATATGTAAGTTTTTTGTTTATTTATTTAATGTTGTTCTCATCTCTTATTATAAAAGGCCAAGTCCTTCCTTCCTTCTGTCTGTCCCACGGAAATACCCGAAGCAAACCGAACCGAACGCATAACGGATAATTTCATAACCAATCGGATGAACGTATCATCGTATCAACGTATCATCGTATCATCGGATCAACGTATCATCGGATCAACGTATCAACGTATTTAAATTTCCTATATAGGTGAAAAATCTCTTATTATAAAAGGCCAAGTCCTTCCTTCCTTTCTTCCTTTCTTCCTTCTGTCTGTCCCACGGAAATACCCGAAGCAAACCGAACCGAACGCATAACGGATAATTTCATAACCAATCGGATGAACGTATCATCGTATCAACGTATCATCGGATCAACGTATCATCGGATCAACGTATCGCATGGGACCGAGCGTCAGCAGCTTGCCGCGCTTGAGTTTCTTCTAAAGTTTCACGTTGTTGACGTATCGCATGGGACCGAGCGTCAGCAACTTGCCGCGCTTGAGTTTGTTCCAAAGTTTCACGTTGTCGACGTATCGCATGAGACCGAGCGTCAGCTTGTCGCTGTGATCGAAGCTGTTCTTCTGTGTTATTAGCTCTTGTACGTGCTTTTCTCTCACGATTCAATCGCCGTCGCTTTGCAGCAGGATTTTCAAAATTTTCATTATCCATTATGGAAGTTCACATAATGCTTTTTTGGAAATAGCTGTCCTATATAGACAAAATGATACGATGATACGTTGATCCGATGATACGTTGATACGATGATACGTTGATACGATGATACGTTGATCCGATGATACGTTGATCCGATGATACGTTGTGCGTTCGGTTCGGTTCGGTTTGCTTCGGGTATTTCCGTGGGACGGACAGAAAGAAAGAAAGACTTGGCCTTTTATAATAAGAGATTATAGGGATATTTTCACAAAATGGATGGAGCATTTCTTGTTCTAAAAATTAAGTTATTACCGTGATTTCGGCCTGTTCCACATTCCGTGGATCTAAGCCCAACTAATGAGGACTATTAGCAAGTAACCGGCGGCAAAGAGAAATTGTTTTTCATCAATCATCAGACCCACACCGAAATTTCGATATTAATAGGTGAACGGTGCCATTTCCACCCGTAAAAATTTAATTGTGAATATTTAAGAATGCTTTAAGTTCCGATTAGGTATTTTAGGAATTAGAGAGCAATCGATCAAAAAAAGCGTTAAAAATTGTTTTTTTTTAATTTTGTGGAAAACCTAAAATCACACGGAAAAATAAAAAACACAAACTGTCTGTTAGCGAAGGATTTAAAACGATGAGACGATTAGCAACAGCCTGCGGTGATTATCTTCTCAAATGTCTTCTTATCCTTGGTTGACGTGTAGCTTCCACAACATTGCCTTTAGCAACTTCACCTGATTTCACTAAGTCGATTTTCTAACATTTTTATTTTAAATCTCTTAAAAATAATGTCGTATTTTTTGAGAAATAATAACACGGCATGTTAGTTTTATTATTTTCCAACAAAATCGAAAATCGATAGGGTACAAAGTGTCGCTTAAAAAAAGTAAACGGTTAAGTATCCTCGAGCGCTATCCAGGTCTTTGTTATTACAACGCGAACGACCCGATAATTCAATAACGAAATTGTTGAAAAGTTTTTGTTCAATTTAATTATAGGAGATCAATTACGAGTTTAAAGCTCCACTTAATTTTATCTTAATTCATTAACAATTAAGTAAATATTTTAGCTCCATTAAATAGCGTTTGCAAACAATAATTTCACTTTCTAAATCTTTATATCAAGCCTTAGGAAAGTATCAAAATTCCATCGACTAAAGACGAAGTGCACGTTCTGTTTATCGATCATGTCGCAATATCGAGGCACTTAAGGCAAAGCATAAGCTTCTTAGGGAATTCTAAGGAAGTCTTCTTCCGCTTTCTGACTTCGGACCAAGTCTTTAAGGAATACACTCTCAGAGAACACTTAACTTGATGCAAATTTAATGTGAGATAGACTTAGTTTAAAGATTGCCACGGGGATTTTCCAATATTGATTCTGAACACCCTTAGCTTTAATTTTTATGATTTACCGTTGTGCTCCGCTCCCACTTCTTCAAAAAATCGCTCAACAAAAATTTGTCGCTTGCTAATTAATTTAAGAGGACCGGATTATTAATAATTAAGCAGCCGGGAGAAACTTTCCGACCGGAAAGTTTAACCTCCCCAAAATCGATGAGGCTAAGTTTTAATTTCGATCTCTGTTTCAGGTTGGGTCTCATGTCCCATTTTGGAGCGCTAGCGGCTGCGAGTAGCCGATACGCCGCTTTGTGCGGTCCGGGTGATCCCCGAAATTTACCGTGGTATTGGAGCAGGTTACAACCTCACCTCACACCGGAGAGGACGAGTCCTAACGGTAAGTAAATTTTATCCTAACAAATTTCGGTTCATTAAACGACAAAATTCCACTTAAAAGAATCCTTTCAAAAAATTGACTGAAAATTGATCCATTTTTCGGTCATTTGATATTTTTATCTGGCTAGTTAGTGAAAGTGTCAAGGGGCGACATATATCTAATTTCCTTTTTAATTTTTACCACAATCGGAATCTATCAGGTAGAACGATTACGACGAAAAAATATTATTACAAACTCATTTATTGCAACTGCTGCGATAGCTTAAAGCAGCACGGGATTGGTTTCGGAAGCCATACTATCAAAGTTTTGAGCTAATCGATGTAAACCTTATAAGAACGTTTTAAGTAGTGATGACAGCAACACGAAACACAAATCGTCGGAAACAATAAAAATACTTTATCTCTCATCTTATTTACCAGGATTTAAACTTAAATGGGTTCCCTTTTAACACGAAATCAAACTCAACTTATTTTTTTTCTTTCTATTTTAGGGGGTTTACACCACGACGACCAATCTCCTCCGATATCGCCGCGTGAAACCCACAGCACGCAGCATTCCGATTCGCTAAGATCACCGCGTCCGTCGTCGCCCGCAGACGTCCACCGGTCGCCGCGGAACAGCCCGCATCATCCGAGCGTGATTTCTTCGACACATCCCGCGTTTTTGGAACAAACCTACTTGAACATCAACCGCTCCAAGAGTCCCTACAGGGAAAGCGAAAACATGACAATAGAAGAAGAAATCGAAGAAGAGGAGAGCGATTACGACAACGAAAAGGACAAAAAGAACCCAAACGCGAACAGTTTAAGTCCGGGTAGTTCTCTAGCGAATAAGCGAAAAAAGAAAACGCGTACTGTTTTCTCGCGGTCGCAAGTCTTTCAACTGGAATCCACGTTCGACATGAAGCGATATTTATCTTCGTCGGAACGGGCGGGCCTAGCCGCGAGTTTACATTTAACCGAAACGCAAGTGAAGATTTGGTTCCAAAATCGACGAAATAAATGGAAGAGGCAGTTGGCTGCGGAGTTGGAGGCGGCCAATATGGCGCACGCTGCACAAAGACTCGTGCGAGTGCCGATTTTGTACCACGAATCGGCGAATTCGTCGATTCGGCACCCGTTCGAACAAAATCACACGCTTGCGTTGCATCACTCGTTAGACGCCGGACGGGAAGGGGGTGGTGTTGCGTCGAATTCGGTGGTAAGTTCACCTGGTGGTTATCCCGGTTCGCTGTACTATCATCACCAAGCCGCCGTTGCTGCGGCCGCTGTGCACAGTTTACCTTCTAGTCCGGTGAATCGTCCTCCCATGTCGGGACTCGTATGAAACTAACGCCCCCCGTGCTGTGAAAGTGAACCCGGCTTATAAAGCCCGAACTTGTTTTAAGCGCGGTTTATTTAAAAAATTGCGCGAACTGTTCCAAAATGAATATTTTGAGTTAACAAAAGAATTGTAAATAATAAATAAATTATTGTAATTGTATATTGTTTGAATAATTTAATGTGATGTAAATATTAATAATGTAAAAAAATTAAATTTGTAAACAAGCAAACTACCGGTTACCTATATGATATCAAAATTATGATTAAACACCATTGTGTAATTGTGTAGTAAACAGATAATTATATTGTTGTTACTGTGAATAAATGGAAATATAAATCGATTTGTATTTTTCATTGTCGAAAAGTGTCAAACAATTTGCCACAAAAGCCAAATATAGGCGACCAATTGATTTTATCTTTCTCTTATCGAATCTTTAAACTGATTGACGATTGCTTTTAATGCGAGTTTAACTTTAATCACGGCCTTTGGAACATCTGGTACCTATAGAATACAATGCAAAACTCAAATGATGGGCTTTTCAACTACTCTGCATCATTTTAATAAGGGCTGAGTCGAATTACATATACACAACCCTCTAAAAAAGGGTTCGTTCACTTTTCAGATTTTATCTTCGCTTCCTTTTTAACTTTATAATATTAAAAAAAAAGTTAATCATACAATTTATTCAAATTGGATTCGAACTCGTTGGGACTGTTTTTCATATTCGATAAATTAAAATTAAATTATTAAAAGTTTTTGAGTTTAAAAAAATTAAGTTATGCTTTGTTAAGTTTAACTTATGGTAAAGTAACACTTAACTGAACGCCCGACTTAAAAAATTGTTGCACTGTAAAGTTACTGTCGCTTGTTGCTAAAGTGGAACTTAACATTTAAGCGATACTTCATCTAATGATTAAACAGCACTTAGTTGTTAATAAAAGAGTAAAATATTAAGTGCTTCGTAAATTTAATTACGCAAATTAAATTTAATATTTCCGAAAACTAAAACTTAACTTTATTAACCTGAAGTACTTTCGGGGAGCGAAATTTTATTTAAAAAAAACATAACTTAAAAATGCTTACTTGCGGGCTGCCCTCAGGGGGGAGTACTCTCCCCGCTGCTGTGGGACATGGTGGTAGACGGCCTTCTGAAACTCTTAAATAACATGGGATACCACACCATAGGATACGCAGATGACACCGTCATACTGCTTACTGGAAACTTTTAGAATGTCTTATGCGCCTTAATGCAGGATGCTCTCAAGATTTTAGAGAAGTGGTGTAAGGAGCACTCTCTCTCGGTTAATCCGGCAAAGACAGAGCTTGTTCTTTTCACCCAAAAGAAAAAGCTACCGACCATGGTCATGCCTAGCTTAACAAGGACTCCCTTAAAAATAGCCGATCAAGTCAAGTATCTGGGAATAATACTGGACAAGAAGCTGAATTGGGGAAAACATTTACAAATGAAACTAGAAAAAGCGAGAATGGCCTTCTGGCAGTGTCGGGGAGCAATGGGACGGTCGTGGGGTTTATCCCCCAAGATCACCCTCTGGCTCTATACGGCAGTCATTAGACCCATGCTCTGCTACGGATCCCTTGTATGGTGGCCCAGAACCAAACAAGTAACAACAGCGTCCTCCCTACACCAGACCCAGAGATCAATCTGTCTGGCTGTAACTGGAGTGATGCGAACGGCCCCAACCGTAGCGCTTGAGACCCTTCTCTGCCTCCCTCCACTTGATCTTCATGTGCAGGAAACGGCGGTCAAGGCAACTCTCAGGTTGCGCAGTTGGAAAGCCTGGACTCATAGGCGAGGAACTGCGGGCCATATGCAGATCTTGGAGGAATATTCCAAAGAAATACCTCTTCTGCTGCTTGAATCCGACAGAATCCACCCTAAATATATATTTGACAGGAAATACAATGTACTGTTAAACGCAAATGAAACATTCGATTACGATATACATTTGTTTTCGGATGGCTCCAAAAATAATGTTGGATCGGGTGCAGGAATTTTCTCTGCTGAACTTGATCTAAACATAAGTATACCGCTGGGTAAATATACATCTGTGTTCCAGGCGGAGCTTGTGGGTATACTACACTGCGCAAAAATAGTTCAGGATAGGAGTATTCTGAACAAAAACAAAAAAAACAAAAACTTCGGGGCCACAAAGTCACTTCTGGTCTGGTGCTTGATTGCATCCAGGCGCTGAATGATATATCAACTCAAAATGTTCTTTCTCTCTGCTGGGTCAAGGGACATAAAGGTAACGCGGGTAACGAAAAGGCTGATGAGCTGGCAAGAAATGGCTCCAATAGTCTTTCCTGCGGCCCGGAGCCGATGATTACGCCCGCCGTCAAAACTATAGATACTCTCCTAAAACACTATACCCTAGAACTGCACACCAGCAGATGGCTACAAGGAACTACATGTAACCAAGCTAAAGCAGCAATACGCGTGCCTTCGTGGAAACATGCAAGATACTATATGAAGCTGTCCAGAGTCAATCTGCGGACAATTGCAGGGATACTGACTGGACATTGCAGATTAAATAAACATCTCCACAATATGGGGTTTGCAGATGACCCTTTATTTCGTGGATGCAACGAAGAGGAGGAGACAGCTGAGCATGTGCTTTGTTACTGCCCAGCTTTGACTTCTATGAGAGGATCCATGTTGGGAGACTTCTGGCCCAACATGGCCAGAATCAGTAGCACCCCACCCGCCAGGATCCTGGAGTTCATCCTCCAGTTGGGATGGCTTGGGGAATGACGGGGCGCGGGGTCGCTGAAATTGGAGGTAGCACAATGGGCCCAATTTAGTGGCCTAAGTGCGTGTGAGTTTTCTTGCCCTCCACTCATAATCCAGAATCCAGAAATGCTTACTTCATCAAGGAATAATTATTTAAGTGAAGATTATTGTACGTCGTCTATCGCTTAAAATAAAGTCGATCTTCATTTTTTGTTGCAATTTATTAAAACATTTACTGTAAGCAATACCTTTGCAATACTTAAGAAATTAGTAGGAAGCGATTTTTAAGTTACATTTAAGTTTGAGGTAAAATGTTTTTCAAGTTATTAAATTTATTGCAATCTATAAAGAAATTTATGACTTCACCCGTTTATCAAAGATGCTTAAAAATTTATACAAATTATTTTGCGAACTAATTCGTGTAAGTAAAACTTATCAATAAAGTAAAACTTAAAAAAAACAACTTAAGTTCCCGTTTAAAAAATTTAAAGGGTATATCGTAAAATACAGTAAGTGCCTCTTATCGGGAATTTAGTGTTTCATAATATATATGTCGCAGTCGGATCCCAAAAACCGTCAGTTTGCAAACTGACTAGTCAGATTGCAAACTGACCAACGTTTTCTAAAACGCTTTTAAAATACAGATCGTTTTACAATCGGACTGAAATTTTCAGCCAGTTTGTAAACCGCGAGCCACGCCTCCGACGGATTGTCAACTCTTTAAATTTGTCGCAGGCGGATTCCAAAAATCGTCAGTTTGCAAACTGACCGACGTTTTCTATTTTAGAATCTGCCGAGATAATTTCAGTCAGTTTCTAAAACAAACAAAAAACCTTTATATCCAAATAAGTTTTGTGAAGTTTAAGGTTAATAGAGTGATATTCAAAAATAAAATTCTTGGATGGGGTCCTTTTAATATGAAAATTATTACTTTGAAAATCGTTAATTTTACATGTTTCCCTGACGCGCGGGTGGAATCTCGTTCTTTTTGTTGACGGTCCGTCCGAGATGAACTAGTCTTAGACTTAGCCGTTTACGGACCGGCAGATGCAGCTCGTGTCTCCTATATGTAACATTGATTATTTTTTGTTTTTACGCGATTTTTTGGGGGTGAAACGTAAAAGATAACTGCCGCATACCGCGACTCTACTTTTTAATGCTATTTCGAGGTTCTCTCACATCCCGGTTTCATTTATCCCGGTTTTCTTGATGGGTTGCGCTTCTTGTATGTTTAGCCTAGTAACCAGAGTCAAAACCGCTCTGTAGGGGTGCAACGCGGAGCGGAGCGGAGCGGCGCCCCGGAAGAGTAGGTTTTGACGATGGATTACCCTCCCTATCGAATGCACACCCCAAAAATCGAAGGAAAAAAAATTTAATTTATTATTTAATTTAATTTAATTAATTCTAAAATAGAAAACGTCGGTCAGTTTGCAAACTGACGATTTTTGGAATCCGCCTGCGACAAATTTAAAGAGTTGACAATCCGTCGGAGGCGTGGCTCGCGGTTTACAAACTGGCTGAAAATTTCAGTCCGATTGTAAAACGATCTGTATTTTAAAAGCGTTTTAGAAAACGTTGGTCAGTTTGCAATCTGACTAGTCAGTTTGCAAACTGACGATTTTTGGAATCCGACTGCGACATATATAATACTACTTCCAATTTATTTGTGCCGTGATTTAGATTCCACGTATTCGCACAATTAAGGCAAACGAAACTTTGTTAAAAGTTTTTTTACTTTACTTTACTACTTGCTTTGTTAAAAGTAAAAAATTACATTCAAAACCAATACTTAAATTCAAAACTACGCTTAAGAAATTCAACGTTACCTTGTCGGATATTTAAGTGTTACTTAAATTAATATCAACGGCTTAAAATAAAATGACATTCATATGTTCTAACATTTTAAGTTACACGAAAAATTGCCACTTATGTAAGTGGAGGGGCGCAACATTTAAAGATATGTTAAAGTAAAACCAAGTAAAACTTACAATTAAAAGGCAACACACCTGTTTGTGCCTTCTAGAGGAATTGGGGGGGGGGGGAATTAAGATATCTGAAAATTGAATTAAAACTGAAACTAAGAAGCGTAATTCCCTTGAAAAGCAATTAAAAATTATAAAAGCTCCTCCAAAGCAGCCCTAGAGGGGGGGGGGGGATTCAGGTCGTCTTAAATTTAACCTTCGATCTACTTCATCTTCTTGTGCAGATCCGAAACTAAAAAAATATATTTTTTAATATTGATTCAGATTATCAGATTGGAAAACCTTATGGGAGTTTTTGAAACACTTGTTGTAATTCAAAAAGGTTATCAACAGATGTCACCACTTAATTAGAACTCGTAATAAATAATTGTATTATTATCATAACTCATCGTCTGATTTTGTGCTCAAGCCATTTATTACGTCTTCCAATTTAGTGGCGCCATCGCATCTGTTGATAACCTTTTCAACTCCACTAGGTGTTTCCAAAACTCATCATAAGGATCATAAGGTTTGCTTGTCTAATCCTTCCTTCTCGGTCCTTTTGCCCTAATGAGGGTTTGGTGACCCATCAGATTCTATCTCTATCTATGCATATGATGTGCGTTCAAATTGTTTAACGTGGGCTCCGAACCACGGGAAGTGTACTACACTTCATTTCGAAATGGAATTTCTTGGCAGATTACCTCGGTGGTTTGCCATTGCCTGCCGAGGAGAGACGGTCAGAATAAAGTTCTTACCCTGCCCGGATTCGATCCAAGCATTTCGAATTAGCAGTATGACCGCCTCTGCTTGTCTAATATGTACTACATAATCAAAGCCTCCCCATGCTTTTAAATCTATAAGACAAATTAAAATAATAATGGTTTGGTGAGAGGCCTACCCGATTTAGCCGAACTGAAGATATCTAGTGGTTGTAAGACCTAACCTGGTTCTTTTCTGGTAGTTCGCCATAGAGGCATTGAAGGGGGTTGAGTATCCAATTCGAAATTTACATTAAGCAAACGCCGCCGTGCGGGAGAATTTCTAATTAGTAAGTGATGTATTAAATTAAAATAGAAATTCGATCTTCAGGCTGAAGACATAACAAAATCAACTAACTAACAAAACATATTACAATAAATTTAACGACATACTTAAATATTTGCAAATTTTCATCAGAATAGGACTTTGAATTTCCTTATATACGCACAAACACAGCTATGTTGTTGTGGCTGGTGGCACCACCAATGGTAATATAAATATCCAATGGTCACTAGTTCGATTCTCTACTACTCTCAAATTATTTATGACGTGAGTTTATGCATAACGCCGTCAAACTCTCGACGGAAACACGAAAATATTGCGTTTCCAGTGAAATTTTAGTAGAAACCTTAATAGATAAATAGCTGGTAGAGTTCAAAATAAGGGCGCCACTAAATTGGAAGGTGGAATTAATGGCTTGACCTCTAAAGATCCATGGCACCAAAACAATAATAAAGCAATTAATTGCGGTTTCAATTTAAATAGCGTCATCTGTTGATTACATTTTCACTACACCAGATGTTTCCAAAACTTCCGTAAGGTTTGCCAATCTGGTACTAAAAAAAATATAATCAAAGGTAGAACCTTACGTGAATTCTAGTCTTCATTATTATTTACAGTTTTATTGAAAAAAAAGTCCCATTAAATTCGTATATATTAAAAAAGCAGTTTTTTCTAGATAAATATGAAATATTTTATTTTAAACAAAATTATAAATTAAAATTAAAAATTTACTTTTGAATAAATATCAAACATTTCAAGTTACCTATATGAAATTGTATTATAAATAATAGATAAAAGTTTATAAACAATAAAATCATAAATTGCAATTATTTACAGTTTTTTAATTAACTTTACATGGGTTGAAATTTCAAATTACATTAATATTTTATTCTATAACCTTCTAACAAAATTCTAAACTGGATTTATTGCAGTTAGCGTAACGCAACGCCAATAAAAGATGAAGTTAGTTTAACATATAGAATAATTAAAGAATGCTGCTGTCGACGTTCGTGTTTTACGTCGTCATGTATAAACTACCCTTAATAACTGGATACAGTTCCACGTTAATCTGTATGTGGGTGGATCCTGTAATGGATGCTTTTCTGTTCACCCGTAACTGCTTTAAATTAGAGTAGTTCAGTACCTGCACTGGTCCTAAAATTAGATACAAATATTAAGTCGAAAATCCTATTTATCTTTTCAAAATACGGAATTTCCCGTCTACAGGCAACCAGAGGCCACAGCAAACCTGAAGCTTAAATTTTACAGAATCACAGTTCGAACACCACGCGAGAAAATTCTTTAACAAAATCGAATAATTCGGTATCTGTACTGGCCCTAAAATTAGATACAAATATTGAAGTCGAAAATCCGATTTATCTTTTTAAAACACGGAATTTCCCGTCTCCAGGCAACCAGCGGCCACAGCAAACCTGAAGCTTAAATTTTAAAGAATCACAGTTCGAACACCACGCGAGAAAATTCTTTAACAAAATCGAATAATTCAGTACCTGTACTGGTCCTAAAATTAGATACAAATATTGAAGTCGAAAATCCGATTTATCTTTTTAAAACACGGAATTTACCGTCTACAGGCAACCAGCGGCCACAGCAAACCTGAAACTTAAATTTTAAGGAATCAAAGTTCGAACACCACGCGAGAAATTTTTTTAACAAAATCGAATAATTCGGTATCTGTACTGGTCCTAAAATTAGATACAAATATTGAAGTCGAAAATCCGATTTATCTTTTTAAAACACGGAATTTCCCGTCTACAGGCAACCAGCGGCCACAGCAAACCTGAAGCTTAAATTTTAAAGAATCACAGTTCGAACACCACGCGAGAAAATTCTTTAACAAAATCGAATAATTCAGTACCTGTACTGGTCCTAAAATTAGATACAAATATTGAAGTCGAAAATCCGATTTATCTTTTTAAAACACGGAATTTACCGTCTACAGGCAACCAGCGGCCACAGCAAACCTGAAGCTTAAATTTTAAAGAATCACAGTTCGAACACCATGCGAGAAAATTCTTTAACAAAATCGAATAATTCGGTACCTGTACTGGTCCTAAAATTAGATACAAATATTGAAGTCGAAAATCCGATTTATCTTTTTAAAACACGGAATTTACCGTCTACAGGCAACCAGCGGCCACAGCAAACCTGAAGCTTAAATTTTAAAGAATCACAGTTCGAACACCACGCGAGAAAATTCTTTAACAAAATCGAATAATTCAGTATCTGTACTGGTCCTAAAATTAGATACAAATATTGAAGTCGAAAATCCGATTTATCTTTTTAAAACACGGAATTTACCGTCTACAGGCAACCAGCGGCCACAGCAAACCTCAAGCTTAAATTTTAAAGAATCACAGTTCGAACACCATGCGAGAAAATTCTTTAACAAAATCGAATAATTCGGTACCTGTACTGGTCCTAAAATTAGATACAAATATTGAAGTCGAAAATCCGATTTATCTTTTTAAAACACGGAATTTACCGTCTACAGGCAACCAGCGGCCACAGCAAACCTGAAGCTTAAATTTTAAAGAATCACAGTTCGAACACCACGCGAGAAAATTCTTTAACAAAATCGAATAATTCAGTACCTGTACTGGTCCTAAAATTAGATACAAATATTGAAGTCGAAAATCCGATTTATCTTTTTAAAACACGGAATTTACCGTCTACAGGCAACCAGCGGCCACAGCAAACCTGAAGCTTAAATTTTAAGGAATCAAAGTTCGAACACCACGCGAGAAATTTTTTTAACAAAATCGAATAATTCGGTATCTGTACTGGCCCTAAAATTAGATACAAATATTGAAGTCGAAAATCCGATTTATCTTTTTAAAACACGGAATTTCCCGTCTACAGGCAACCAGCGGCCACAGCAAACCTGAAGCTTAAATTTTAAAGAATCACAGTTCGAACACCACGCGAGAAAATTCTTTAACAAAATCGAATAATTCAGTACCTGTACTGGTCCTAAAATTAGATACAAATATTGAAGTCGAAAATCCGATTTATCTTTTTAAAACACGGAATTTACCGTCTACAGGCAACCAGCGGCCACAGCAAACCTGAAGCTTAAATTTTAAAGAATCACAGTTCGAACACCACGCGAGAAAATTCTTTAACAAAATCGAATAATTCAGTACCTGTACTGGTCCTAAAATTAGATACAAATATTGAAGTCGAAAATCCGATTTATCTTTTTAAAACACGGAATTTACCGTCTACAGGCAACCAGCGGCCACAGCAAACCTGAAGCTTAAATTTTAAAGAATCACAGTTCGAACACCACGCGAGAAAATTCTTTAACAAAATCGAATAATTCAGTACCTGTATATATATATATATATTTCGGGCTACTTAGTACATTAAACTTGCATTACTATACATTGAATACTGCACTATACAATTAAAATTGTTTACCCGATCCCCAATCTCCACCTCTCTCTATCGGTTGCATCTTGTTCCTCCAAGTTCCTCACTGTCATAGCTTTCTTTATCCCATCGTTCCACGATCTTCTCGGTCTTCCACGCTTTCTTCTTCCTGGGGGTACCCACTTAAGTAACCTCTTTGGCCATCTGTCGTCCTCCATCCGTAGTAGATGTCCAAACCACCGCAGACCACGTTTTTCAATTCTCTGGGTTACTTCTTCATTTGCGTTCATTATCGTTCTTATATGGTCATTTCTTATGTGTTGTAAGCGAGATACCCCGGCACTTCTACGCAGGTAGTCCATTTCGACCGCCTTTAGTCGTCTTTGCATGTTTGCATTTGGACACCAAACCTCACAACCATAACACAGAACCGACTCAACCATAACCATTCCGACCCTTTTTTTATTTTTTGTTGAAATATTTTTGTCCCACCACAATGAGTTCAGCATTCCTATGATTTTTTTGGTTTGTTGAATACGAGTTCGAATTTCCTCAGTCCCCAGACCCTCCCCATTAACAGTAGCCCCCAGATACTTAAACCGTTCCACCTGCTCAACCTGCACCCCATCATCGATTAGGATCTCAAACTTAGCGTCGGTGTTAACTGCGAGGTATTCTGTTTTTTTAAGACTAACTTGGAGTCCCCATTTTTTATACTCGGTGTATAGCCTCTTTATCATGAACTCGAGATCGAATGAGTCCTGTGCTACCACCACCTGATCGTCTGCAAAACTCAATGTAAATAGATGTTCATCATTGATTGGAATACCCATCCCCTCGCAGTTTCTTTTCCAGTTCTGTAGGGCACCTTCAATGTACAGGTTGAACAATAATGGGGATAGGCTACACCCCTGTCTGAGGCCCTTATTGATTTTTATTTGGTTAGATAGTAGTTGGCCAAGTTTCACGTTTGAAGTGTTCTCATTGTATAATTCTCTTATGAGCTTAATTAATGCTGGGCTTATGTTCATGTTGTGCAGAACCTGCCAAAGTTTACATCTGGGTACCGAGTCATATGCTTTTTCTAAGTCTATAAAGGCCAGGTGGACTTCTTGGCCCATCGAAATTCTTTTTTCCATCAATTGTTGGAGGGTAAAAAGGTTATCCACACATGATCTTCCAGGGGTAAAGCCACTTTGATCTTCTCCAATTTTTCCTTTTACTTCTTCTCTTAACCTGCACTGTAAGATTTTGCTAAATATTCTACTCAAGGTGCTAGTGATACTCAACCCCCGATAGTTTCTCGGGTCTGTCTTGTCGCCTTTTTTAAAAATTGAGACGATGTAAGATGTTTTCCATTCCTTCGGTACTTTATAGCTTTTCCAGCAGTTCTCCATGAATTGTGCAATTCTCTCCCATAACCCTATTCCTCCATTCTTAATTAGCTCAATATGTACTCCACCCGGCCCTGCAGATCTGCCATTTTTCATTGCCATTATATTTAATTTAACCTCATCTGCGGTTATTTTATCGGTATGTTTTTCTGTGGGGTGGTCATTCTCCCCTCTTGAAGGTTGTGAACTCTCCGAAAATTGCGATCTACTCTCTATCAAAAGTTCTTTATAATGCTTTTCCCATTTTTCCATGTCAATACCTACGCTAACAGTATTCATATTATTTACTTTCAATCTCTTTATACACCTCCATACCTCCGTCGATCTCGAACCCCCTATTAGGCTATCTATTTGAAGACATCTTTGTTGCCAATAATTGTTTTTTTCTTTTTTAATTTCTCTTCTAAGTTCACTGTTCTTTATTCTGTATGCTTCTCTGTTTTGTATTGTTTTGCAGCTTAACCATTTATTGTATACCTTTGCTTTTTCTTGAATTAATGTTTCTATGTCTTCCGTGAGCCAAGGTGGTTTCTTCCTCTTTCTGGTCCCATCGCATACTCCCAAAGCTTGTGTTGCCGCTTCTTGTAATGCACTTTTTATGTTTGAGTGCTCTATTTCGATGTTATTACTTTTGCTTCTCTTTTTCAGTTCTTCTCGCAATCTATTTTGATATAGATTTTTAACACTATCTTGATGTAGTAAGTGTAATTTGAATTTTTTGTAAGTAATAGTTCCCGTTTCATTGCTTTGTGTTATACTAGCATTTTTATGTGTTTTTATTCCTGGTTTGTAAGGCCACACTAACTTAATTGTTAGCATGTGATGGTCCGTTCCACAATTGGCACTTCTTTTAACGCAACAGTCTCTGGGCTTCAGCTGGGTTTTAAGTCGAACTATACAATAATCAAGGATCGATTTTTGTTGCAATGATGGTCTCTCCCAAGTGTATTTATGTATATCCTTATGTTGAAAGAAAGCATTTGTGATTTTCAATTCATTCTGCTTGCAGAACTCTATAAGCAATTCTCCAGATTCATTCACAACTCTCTCTCCAAAACGTCCCACTGTTTCGTCGGCTTGTCGGGAGCCCACTCTTGCATTTAGGTCTCCCGCAATAATTAAGTCATTGCGTTCTCCAACATGTTCTAGTGTCTGTTGCAGTTCTTGATAGAACATCTCCTTGGTTGTTTGGTCAGAATCGTCCGTTGGCCCGTATACTGCGATAACATTAGTCGTATAGCCATAAATAGCTATCGTTAATAAAATAATCCTTTCTGAAATACACTCGTAGTTCTTTATGTATTTCTTTAGTTGTCTTTTGATTAAAATTGATACGCCAGCCCTCGCTCTACATGACTTATTTACACCTGACCAAAAGTGTATATATTCCCCCAGGTCCTCACTTCCCTGTCCTTTCTTTTTTGTTTCGGATAATAAAGCTATGTCGATGTTCAATCTCTGCAGCTCCCTTAGAATTTCTGGTGTTTTATTCGTCATACTTTGAACATTCCATGTTGCCCAATTCATTGTCCTATTTCGCGCCAATCGTTGTCTAAGGTTTTTCCGTTCCCGTTTCCGAGGCTTGATTTGAGTCTTTTTAGCAGTTGTGTTATTTTTTATTAGGTGATGAGGAGCTAGCCCAACGACCCAAACCCCCAACTTGGAGGACCAGGTTTTTTTTCATGGTTTTCTCCATTAGTCGAGTTGTCCCAGTTTTAAGGCGCCAGGAACTCGCCTTTCGTCCTTTCCTGTTAGCTACAGTCTATTACGACTACAGTCAGGGGGTACGACGTGAACGTAGGAAGAGGACTTCTGGCAGAGCTGCATAGCAGGGGCATTTCTCGATATTTTTGGTAATGCTTATCGACATCTGCATTTCCCTCGAGACCCTTTACCAGCATTCAACCCCCCTGTACCTGTATTGGTCCTAAAATTAGATACAAATATTGAAGTCGAAAATCCGATTTATCTTTTTAAAACACGGAATTTACCGTCTACAGGCAACCAGCGGCCACAGCAAACCTGAAGCTTAAATTTTAAAGAATCACAGTTCGAACACCACGCGAGAAAATTCTTTAACAAAATCGAATAATTCAGTACCTGTACTGGTCCTAAAATTAGATACAAATATTGAAGTCGAAAATCCGATTTATCTTTTTAAAACACGGAATTTACCGTCTACAGGCAACCAGCGGCCACAGCAAACCTGAAGCTTAAATTTTAAAGAATCACAGTTCGAACACCACGCGAGAAAATTCTTTAACAAAATCGAATAATTCAGTACCTGTACTGGTCCTAAAATTAGATACAAATATTGAAGTCGAAAATCCGATTTATCTTTTTAAAACACGGAATTTACCGTCTACAGGCAACCAGCGGCCACAGCAAACCTGAAGCTTAAATTTTAAAGAATCACAGTTCGAACACCACGCGAGAAAATTCTTTAACAAAATCGAATAATTCAGTACCTGTACTGGTCCTAAAATTAGATACAAATATTGAAGTCGAAAATCCGATTTATCTTTTTAAAACACGGAATTTACCGTCTACAGGCAACCAGCGGCCACAGCAAACCTGAAGCTTAAATTTTAAAGAATCACAGTTCGAACACCACGCGAGAAAATTCTTTAACAAAATCGAATAATTCAGTACCTGTACTGGTCCTAAAATTAGATACAAATATTGAAGTCGAAAATCCGATTTATCTTTTTAAAACACGGAATTTACCGTCTACAGGCAACCAGCGGCCACAGCAAACCTGAAGCTTAAATTTTAAAGAATCACAGTTCGAACACCACGCGAGAAAATTCTTTAACAAAATCGAATAATTCAGTACCTGTACTGGTCCTAAAATTAGATACAAATATTGAAGTCGAAAATCCGATTTATCTTTTTAAAACACGGAATTTACCGTCTACAGGCAACCAGCGGCCACAGCAAACCTGAAGCTTAAATTTTAAAGAATCACAGTTCGAACACCACGCGAGAAAATTCTTTAACAAAATCGAATAATTCAGTACCTGTACTGGTCCTAAAATTAGATACAAATATTGAAGTCGAAAATCCGATTTATCTTTTTAAAACACGGAATTTACCGTCTACAGGCAACCAGCGGCCACAGCAAACCTGAAACTTAAATTTTAAGGAATCAAAGTTCGAACACCACGCGAGAAATTTTTTTAACAAAATCGAATAATTCGGTATCTGTACTGGTCCTAAAATTAGATACAAATATTGAAGTCGAAAATCCGATTTATCTTTTTAAAACACGGAATTTCCCGTCTACAGGCAACCAGCGGCCACAGCAAACCTGAAGCTTAAATTTTAAAGAATCACAGTTCGAACACCACGCGAGAAAATTCTTTAACAAAATCGAATAATTCAGTACCTGTACTGGTCCTAAAATTAGATACAAATATTGAAGTCGAAAATCCGATTTATCTTTTTAAAACACGGAATTTACCGTCTACAGGCAACCAGCGGCCACAGCAAACCTGAAGCTTAAATTTTAAAGAATCACAGTTCGAACACCATGCGAGAAAATTCTTTAACAAAATCGAATAATTCGGTACCTGTACTGGTCCTAAAATTAGATACAAATATTGAAGTCGAAAATCCGATTTATCTTTTTAAAACACGGAATTTACCGTCTACAGGCAACCAGCGGCCACAGCAAACCTGAAGCTTAAATTTTAAAGAATCACAGTTCGAACACCACGCGAGAAAATTCTTTAACAAAATCGAATAATTCAGTACCTGTACTGGTCCTAAAATTAGATACAAATATTGAAGTCGAAAATCCGATTTATCTTTTTAAAACACGGAATTTACCGTCTACAGGCAACCAGCGGCCACAGCAAACCTCAAGCTTAAATTTTAAAGAATCACAGTTCGAACACCATGCGAGAAAATTCTTTAACAAAATCGAATAATTCGGTACCTGTACTGGTCCTAAAATTAGATACAAATATTGAAGTCGAAAATCCGATTTATCTTTTTAAAACACGGAATTTACCGTCTACAGGCAACCAGCGGCCACAGCAAACCTGAAGCTTAAATTTTAAAGAATCACAGTTCGAACACCACGCGAGAAAATTCTTTAACAAAATCGAATAATTCAGTACCTGTACTGGTCCTAAAACTAGATACAAATATTGAAGTCGAAAATCCGATTTATCTTTTTAAAACACGGAATTTACCGTCTACAGGCAACCAGCGGCCACAGCAAACCTGAAGCTTAAATTTTAAAGAATCACAGTTCGAACACCACGCGAGAAAATTCTTTAACAAAATCGAATAATTCAGTACCTGTACTGGTCCTAAAATTAGATACAAATATTGAAGTCGAAAATCCGATTTATCTTTTTAAAACACGGAATTTACCGTCTACAGGCAACCAGCGGCCACAGCAAACCTGAAACTTAAATTTTAAGGAATCAAAGTTCGAACACCACGCGAGAAATTTTTTTAACAAAATCGAATAATTCGGTATCTGTACTGGCCCTAAAATTAGATACAAATATTGAAGTCGAAAATCCGATTTATCTTTTTAAAACACGGAATTTCCCGTCTACAGGCAACCAGCGGCCACAGCAAACCTGAAGCTTAAATTTTAAAGAATCACAGTTCGAACACCACGCGAGAAAATTCTTTAACAAAATCGAATAATTCAGTACCTGTACTGGTCCTAAAATTAGATACAAATATTGAAGTCGAAAATCCGATTTATCTTTTTAAAACACGGAATTTACCGTCTACAGGCAACCAGCGGCCACAGCAAACCTGAAGCTTAAATTTTAAAGAATCACAGTTCGAACACCACGCGAGAAAATTCTTTAACAAAATCGAATAATTCAGTACCTGTACTGGTCCTAAAACTAGATACAAATATTGAAGTCGAAAATCCGATTTATCTTTTTAAAACACGGAATTTACCGTCTACAGGCAACCAGCGGCCACAGCAAACCTGAAGCTTAAATTTTAAAGAATCACAGTTCGAACACCACGCGAGAAAATTCTTTAACAAAATCGAATAATTCAGTACCTGTACTGGTCCTAAAATTAGATACAAATATTGAAGTCGAAAATCCGATTTATCTTTTTAAAACACGGAATTTACCGTCTACAGGCAACCAGCGGCCACAGCAAACCTGAAACTTAAATTTTAAGGAATCAAAGTTCGAACACCACGCGAGAAATTTTTTTAACAAAATCGAATAATTCGGTATCTGTACTGGCCCTAAAATTAGATACAAATATTGAAGTCGAAAATCCGATTTATCTTTTTAAAACACGGAATTTCCCGTCTACAGGCAACCAGCGGCCACAGCAAACCTGAAGCTTAAATTTTAAAGAATCACAGTTCGAACACCACGCGAGAAAATTCTTTAACAAAATCGAATAATTCAGTACCTGTACTGGTCCTAAAATTAGATACAAATATTGAAGTCGAAAATCCGATTTATCTTTTTAAAACACGGAATTTACCGTCTACAGGCAACCAGCGGCCACAGCAAACCTGAAGCTTAAATTTTAAAGAATCACAGTTCGAACACCACGCGAGAAAATTCTTTAACAAAATCGAATAATTCAGTACCTGTACTGGTCCTAAAATTAGATACAAATATTGAAGTCGAAAATCCGATTTATCTTTTTAAAACACGGAATTTACCGTCTACAGGCAACCAGCGGCCACAGCAAACCTGAAGCTTAAATTTTAAAGAATTACAGTTCGAACACCACGCGAGAAAATTCTTTAACAAAATCGAATAATTCAGTACCTGTACTGGTCCTAAAATTAGATACAAATATTGAAGTCGAAAATCCGATTTATCTTTTTAAAACACGGAATTTCCCGTCTACAGGCAACCAGCGGCCACAGCAAACCTGAAGCTTAAATTTTAAAGAATCACAGTTCGAACACCACGCGAGAAAATTCTTTAACAAAATCGAATAATTCAGTACCTGTACTGGTCCTAAAATTAGATACAAATATTGAAGTCGAAAATCCGATTTATCTTTTTAAAACACGGAATTTACCGTCTACAGGCAACCAGCGGCCACAGCAAACCTGAAGCTTAAATTTTAAAGAATCACAGTTCGAACACCATGCGAGAAAATTCTTTAACAAAATCGAATAATTCGGTACCTGTACTGGTCCTAAAATTAGATACAAATATTGAAGTCGAAAATCCGATTTATCTTTTTAAAACACGGAATTTACCGTCTACAGGCAACCAGCGGCCACAGCAAACCTGAAGCTTAAATTTTAAAGAATCACAGTTCGAACACCACGCGAGAAAATTCTTTAACAAAATCGAATAATTCAGTACCTGTACTGGTCCTAAAATTAGATACAAATATTGAAGTCGAAAATCCGATTTATCTTTTTAAAACACGGAATTTACCGTCTACAGGCAACCAGCGGCCACAGCAAACCTCAAGCTTAAATTTTAAAGAATCACAGTTCGAACACCATGCGAGAAAATTCTTTAACAAAATCGAATAATTCGGTACCTGTACTGGTCCTAAAATTAGATACAAATATTGAAGTCGAAAATCCGATTTATCTTTTTAAAACACGGAATTTACCGTCTACAGGCAACCAGCGGCCACAGCAAACCTGAAGCTTAAATTTTAAAGAATCACAGTTCGAACACCACGCGAGAAAATTCTTTAACAAAATCGAATAATTCAGTACCTGTACTGGTCCTAAAATTAGATACAAATATTGAAGTCGAAAATCCGATTTATCTTTTTAAAACACGGAATTTACCGTCTACAGGCAACCAGCGGCCACAGCAAACCTGAAGCTTAAATTTTAAGGAATCAAAGTTCGAACACCACGCGAGAAATTTTTTTAACAAAATCGAATAATTCGGTATCTGTACTGGCCCTAAAATTAGATACAAATATTGAAGTCGAAAATCCGTTTTATCTTTTTAAAACACGGAATTTCCCGTCTACAGGCAACCAGCGGCCACAGCAAACCTGAAGCTTAAATTTTAAAGAATCACAGTTCGAACACCACGCGAGAAAATTCTTTAACAAAATCGAATAATTCAGTACCTGTACTGGTCCTAAAATTAGATACAAATATTGAAGTCGAAAATCCGATTTATCTTTTTAAAACACGGAATTTACCGTCTACAGGCAACCAGCGGCCACAGCAAACCTGAAGCTTAAATTTTAAAGAATCACAGTTCGAACACCACGCGAGAAAATTCTTTAACAAAATCGAATAATTCAGTACCTGTACTGGTCCTAAAATTAGATACAAATATTGAAGTCGAAAATCCGATTTATCTTTTTAAAACACGGAATTTACCGTCTACAGGCAACCAGCGGCCACAGCAAACCTGAAGCTTAAATTTTAAAGAATCACAGTTCGAACACCACGCGAGAAAATTCTTTAACAAAATCGAATAATTCAGTACCTGTACTGGTCCTAAAATTAGATACAAATATTGAAGTCGAAAATCCGATTTATCTTTTTAAAACACGGAATTTACCGTCTACAGGCAACCAGCGGCCACAGCAAACCTGAAGCTTAAATTTTAAAGAATCACAGTTCGAACACCACGCGAGAAAATTCTTTAACAAAATCGAATAATTCAGTACCTGTACTGGTCCTAAAATTAGATACAAATATTGAAGTCGAAAATCCGATTTATCTTTTTAAAACACGGAATTTACCGTCTACAGGCAACCAGCGGCCACAGCAAACCTGAAGCTTAAATTTTAAAGAATCACAGTTCGAACACCACGCGAGAAAATTCTTTAACAAAATCGAATAATTCAGTACCTGTACTGGTCCTAAAATTAGATACAAATATTGAAGTCGAAAATCCGATTTATCTTTTTAAAACACGGAATTTACCGTCTACAGGCAACCAGCGGCCACAGCAAACCTGAAGCTTAAATTTTAAAGAATCACAGTTCGAACACCACGCGAGAAAATTCTTTAACAAAATCGAATAATTCAGTACCTGTACTGGTCCTAAAATTAGATACAAATATTGAAGTCGAAAATCCGATTTATCTTTTTAAAACACGGAATTTACCGTCTACAGGCAACCAGCGGCCACAGCAAACCTGAAGCTTAAATTTTAAAGAATCACAGTTCGAACACCACGCGAGAAAATTCTTTAACAAAATCGAATAATTCAGTACCTGTACTGGTCCTAAAATTAGATACAAATATTGAAGTCGAAAATCCGATTTATCTTTTTAAAACACGGAATTTACCGTCTACAGGCAACCAGCGGCCACAGCAAACCTGAAGCTTAAATTTTAAAGAATCACAGTTCGAACACCACGCGAGAAAATTCTTTAACAAAATCGAATAATTCAGTACCTGTACTGGTCCTAAAATTAGATACAAATATTGAAGTCGAAAATCCGATTTATCTTTTTAAAACACGGAATTTACCGTCTACAGGCAACCAGCGGCCACAGCAAACCTCAAGCTTAAATTTTAAAGAATCACAGTTCGAACACCACGCGAGAAAATTCTTTAACAAAATCGAATAATTCAGTACCTGTACTGGTCCTAAAATTAGATACAAATATTGAAGTCGAAAATCCGATTTATCTTTTTAAAACACGGAATTTACCGTCTACAGGCAACCAGCGGCCACAGCAAACCTGAAACTTAAATTTTAAGGAATCAAAGTTCGAACACCACGCGAGAAATTTTTTTAACAAAATCGAATAATTCGGTATCTGTACTGGTCCTAAAATTAGATACAAATATTGAAGTCGAAAATCCGATTTATCTTTTTAAAACACGGAATTTCCCGTCTACAGGCAACCAGCGGCCACAGCAAACCTGAAGCTTAAATTTTAAAGAATCACAGTTCGAACACCACGCGAGAAAATTCTTTAACAAAATCGAATAATTCAGTACCTGTACTGGTCCTAAAATTAGATACAAATATTGAAGTCGAAAATCCGATTTATCTTTTTAAAACACGGAATTTACCGTCTACAGGCAACCAGCGGCCACAGCAAACCTGAAGCTTAAATTTTAAAGAATCACAGTTCGAACACCATGCGAGAAAATTCTTTAACAAAATCGAATAATTCGGTACCTGTACTGGTCCTAAAATTAGATACAAATATTGAAGTCGAAAATCCGATTTATCTTTTTAAAACACGGAATTTACCGTCTACAGGCAACCAGCGGCCACAGCAAACCTGAAGCTTAAATTTTAAAGAATCACAGTTCGAACACCACGCGAGAAAATTCTTTAACAAAATCGAATAATTCAGTACCTGTACTGGTCCTAAAATTAGATACAAATATTGAAGTTGAAAATCCGATTTATCTTTTTAAAACACGGAATTTACCGTCTACAGGCAACCAGCGGCCACAGCAAACCTCAAGCTTAAATTTTAAAGAATCACAGTTCGAACACCATGCGAGAAAATTCTTTAACAAAATCGAATAATTCGGTACCTGTACTGGTCCTAAAATTAGATACAAATATTGAAGTCGAAAATCCGATTTATCTTTTTAAAACACGGAATTTACCGTCTACAGGCAACCAGCGGCCACAGCAAACCTGAAGCTTAAATTTTAAAGAATCACAGTTCGAACACCACGCGAGAAAATTCTTTAACAAAATCGAATAATTCAGTACCTGTACTGGTCCTAATACTAGATACAAATATTGAAGTCGAAAATCCGATTTATCTTTTTAAAACACGGAATTTACCGTCTACAGGCAACCAGCGGCACAGCAAACCTGAAGCTTAAATTTTAAAGAATCACAGTTCGAACACCACGCGAGAAAATTCTTTAACAAAATCGAATAATTCAGTACCTGTACTGGTCCTAAAATTAGATACAAATATTGAAGTCGAAAATCCGATTTATCTTTTTAAAACACGGAATTTACCGTCTACAGGCAACCAGCGGCCACAGCAAACCTGAAACTTAAATTTTAAGGAATCAAAGTTCGAACACCACGCGAGAAATTTTTTTAACAAAATCGAATAATTCGGTATCTGTACTGGCCCTAAAATTAGATACAAATATTGAAGTCGAAAATCCGATTTATCTTTTTAAAACACGGAATTTCCCGTCTACAGGCAACCAGCGGCCACAGCAAACCTGAAGCTTAAATTTTAAAGAATCACAGTTCGAACACCACGCGAGAAAATTCTTTAACAAAATCGAATAATTCAGTACCTGTACTGGTCCTAAAATTAGATACAAATATTGAAGTCGAAAATCCGATTTATCTTTTTAAAACACGGAATTTACCGTCTACAGGCAACCAGCGGCCACAGCAAACCTGAAGCTTAAATTTTAAAGAATCACAGTTCGAACACCACGCGAGAAAATTCTTTAACAAAATCGAATAATTCAGTACCTGTACTGGTCCTAAAATTAGATACAAATATTGAAGTCGAAAATCCGATTTATCTTTTTAAAACACGGAATTTACCGTCTACAGGCAACCAGCGGCCACAGCAAACCTGAAGCTTAAATTTTAAAGAATTACAGTTCGAACACCACGCGAGAAAATTCTTTAACAAAATCGAATAATTCAGTACCTGTACTGGTCCTAAAATTAGATACAAATATTGAAGTCGAAAATCCGATTTATCTTTTTAAAACACGGAATTTACCGTCTACAGGCAACCAGCGGCCACAGCAAACCTGAAGCTTAAATTTTAAAGAATCACAGTTCGAACACCACGCGAGAAAATTCTTTAACAAAATCGAATAATTCAGTACCTGTACTGGTCCTAAAATTAGATACAAATATTGAAGTCGAAAATCCGATTTATCTTTTTAAAACACGGAATTTACCGTCTACAGGCAACCAGCGGCCACAGCAAACCTGAAGCTTAAATTTTAAAGAATCACAGTTCGAACACCACGCGAGAAAATTCTTTAACAAAATCGAATAATTCAGTACCTGTACTGGTCCTAAAATTAGATACAAATATTGAAGTCGAAAATCCGATTTATCTTTTTAAAACACGGAATTTACCGTCTACAGGCAACCAGCGGCCACAGCAAACCTGAAGCTTAAATTTTAAAGAATCACAGTTCGAACACCACGCGAGAAAATTCTTTAACAAAATCGAATAATTCAGTACCTGTACTGGTCCTAAAATTAGATACAAATATTGAAGTCGAAAATCCGATTTATCTTTTTAAAACACGGAATTTACCGTCTACAGGCAACCAGCGGCCACAGCAAACCTGAAGCTTAAATTTTAAAGAATCACAGTTCGAACACCACGCGAGAAAATTCTTTAACAAAATCGAATAATTCAGTACCTGTACTGGTCCTAAAATTAGATACAAATATTGAAGTCGAAAATCCGATTTATCTTTTTAAAACACGGAATTTACCGTCTACAGGCAACCAGCGGCCACAGCAAACCTGAAGCTTAAATTTTAAAGAATCACAGTTCGAACACCACGCGAGAAAATTCTTTAACAAAATCGAATAATTCAGTACCTGTACTGGTCCTAAAATTAGATACAAATATTGAAGTCGAAAATCCGATTTATCTTTTTAAAACACGGAATTTACCGTCTACAGGCAACCAGCGGCCACAGCAAACCTGAAACTTAAATTTTAAGGAATCAAAGTTCGAACACCACGCGAGAAATTTTTTTAACAAAATCGAATAATTCGGTATCTGTACTGGTCCTAAAATTAGATACAAATATTGAAGTCGAAAATCCGATTTATCTTTTTAAAACACGGAATTTCCCGTCTACAGGCAACCAGCGGCCACAGCAAACCTGAAGCTTAAATTTTAAAGAATCACAGTTCGAACACCACGCGAGAAAATTCTTTAACAAAATCGAATAATTCAGTACCTGTACTGGTCCTAAAATTAGATACAAATATTGAAGTCGAAAATCCGATTTATCTTTTTAAAACACGGAATTTACCGTCTACAGGCAACCAGCGGCCACAGCAAACCTGAAGCTTAAATTTTAAAGAATCACAGTTCGAACACCATGCGAGAAAATTCTTTAACAAAATCGAATAATTCGGTACCTGTACTGGTCCTAAAATTAGATACAAATATTGAAGTCGAAAATCCGATTTATCTTTTTAAAACACGGAATTTACCGTCTACAGGCAACCAGCGGCCACAGCAAACCTGAAGCTTAAATTTTAAAGAATCACAGTTCGAACACCACGCGAGAAAATTCTTTAACAAAATCGAATAATTCAGTACCTGTACTGGTCCTAAAATTAGATACAAATATTGAAGTCGAAAATCCGATTTATCTTTTTAAAACACGGAATTTACCGTCTACAGGCAACCAGCGGCCACAGCAAACCTCAAGCTTAAATTTTAAAGAATCACAGTTCGAACACCATGCGAGAAAATTCTTTAACAAAATCGAATAATTCGGTACCTGTACTGGTCCTAAAATTAGATACAAATATTGAAGTCGAAAATCCGATTTATCTTTTTAAAACACGGAATTTACCGTCTACAGGCAACCAGCGGCCACAGCAAACCTGAAGCTTAAATTTTAAAGAATCACAGTTCGAACACCACGCGAGAAAATTCTTTAACAAAATCGAATAATTCAGTACCTGTACTGGTCCTAAAACTAGATACAAATATTGAAGTCGAAAATCCGATTTATCTTTTTAAAACACGGAATTTACCGTCTACAGGCAACCAGCGGCCACAGCAAACCTGAAGCTTAAATTTTAAAGAATCACAGTTCGAACACCACGCGAGAAAATTCTTTAACAAAATCGAATAATTCAGTACCTGTACTGGTCCTAAAATTAGATACAAATATTGAAGTCGAAAATCCGATTTATCTTTTTAAAACACGGAATTTACCGTCTACAGGCAACCAGCGGCCACAGCAAACCTGAAACTTAAATTTTAAGGAATCAAAGTTCGAACACCACGCGAGAAATTTTTTTAACAAAATCGAATAATTCGGTATCTGTACTGGCCCTAAAATTAGATACAAATATTGAAGTCGAAAATCCGATTTATCTTTTTAAAACACGGAATTTCCCGTCTACAGGCAACCAGCGGCCACAGCAAACCTGAAGCTTAAATTTTAAAGAATCACAGTTCGAACACCACGCGAGAAAATTCTTTAACAAAATCGAATAATTCAGTACCTGTACTGGTCCTAAAATTAGATACAAATATTGAAGTCGAAAATCCGATTTATCTTTTTAAAACACGGAATTTACCGTCTACAGGCAACCAGCGGCCACAGCAAACCTGAAGCTTAAATTTTAAAGAATCACAGTTTGAACACCACGCGAGAAAATTCTTTAACAAAATCGAATAATTCAGTACCTGTACTGGTCCTAAAATTAGATACAAATATTGAAGTCGAAAATCCGATTTATCTTTTTAAAACACGGAATTTACCGTCTACAGGCAACCAGCGGCCACAGCAAACCTGAAGCTTAAATTTTAAAGAATTACAGTTCGAACACCACGCGAGAAAATTCTTTAACAAAATCGAATAATTCAGTACCTGTACTGGTCCTAAAATTAGATACAAATATTGAAGTCGAAAATCCGATTTATCTTTTTAAAACACGGAATTTACCGTCTACAGGCAACCAGCGGCCACAGCAAACCTGAAGCTTAAATTTTAAAGAATCACAGTTCGAACACCACGCGAGAAAATTCTTTAACAAAATCGAATAATTCAGTACCTGTACTGGTCCTAAAATTAGATACAAATATTGAAGTCGAAAATCCGATTTATCTTTTTAAAACACGGAATTTACCGTCTACAGGCAACCAGCGGCCACAGCAAACCTGAAGCTTAAATTTTAAAGAATCACAGTTCGAACACCACGCGAGAAAATTCTTTAACAAAATCGAATAATTCAGTACCTGTACTGGTCCTAAAATTAGATACAAATATTGAAGTCGAAAATCCGATTTATCTTTTTAAAACACGGAATTTACCGTCTACAGGCAACCAGCGGCCACAGCAAACCTGAAGCTTAAATTTTAAAGAATCACAGTTCGAACACCACGCGAGAAAATTCTTTAACAAAATCGAATAATTCAGTACCTGTACTGGTCCTAAAATTAGATACAAATATTGAAGTCGAAAATCCGATTTATCTTTTTAAAACACGGAATTTACCGTCTACAGGCAACCAGCGGCCACAGCAAACCTGAAGCTTAAATTTTAAAGAATCACAGTTCGAACACCACGCGAGAAAATTCTTTAACAAAATCGAATAATTCAGTACCTGTACTGGTCCTAAAATTAGATACAAATATTGAAGTCGAAAATCCGATTTATCTTTTTAAAACACGGAATTTACCGTCTACAGGCAACCAGCGGCCACAGCAAACCTGAAGCTTAAATTTTAAAGAATCACAGTTCGAACACCACGCGAGAAAATTCTTTAACAAAATCGAATAATTCAGTACCTGTACTGGTCCTAAAATTAGATACAAATATTGAAGTCGAAAATCCGATTTATCTTTTTAAAACACGGAATTTACCGTCTACAGGCAACCAGCGGCCACAGCAAACCTGAAGCTTAAATTTTAAAGAATCACAGTTCGAACACCACGCGAGAAAATTCTTTAACAAAATCGAATAATTCAGTACCTGTACTGGTCCTAAAATTAGATACAAATATTGAAGTCGAAAATCCGATTTATCTTTTTAAAACACGGAATTTACCGTCTACAGGCAACCAGCGGCCACAGCAAACCTGAAGCTTAAATTTTAAAGAATCACAGTTCGAACACCACGCGAGAAAATTCTTTAACAAAATCGAATAATTCAGTACCTGTACTGGTCCTAAAATTAGATACAAATATTGAAGTCGAAAATCCGATTTATCTTTTTAAAACACGGAATTTACCGTCTACAGGCAACCAGCGGCCACAGCAAACCTGAAGCTTAAATTTTAAAGAATCACAGTTCGAACACCACGCGAGAAAATTCTTTAACAAAATCGAATAATTCAGTACCTGTACTGGTCCTAAAATTAGATACAAATATTGAAGTCGAAAATCCGATTTATCTTTTTAAAACACGGAATTTACCGTCTACAGGCAACCAGCGGCCACAGCAAACCTGAAGCTTAAATTTTAAAGAATCACAGTTCGAACACCACGCGAGAAAATTCTTTAACAAAATCGAATAATTCAGTACCTGTACTGGTCCTAAAATTAGATACAAATATTGAAGTCGAAAATCCGATTTATCTTTTTAAAACACGGAATTTACCGTCTACAGGCAACCAGCGGCCACAGCAAACCTGAAGCTTAAATTTTAAAGAATCACAGTTCGAACAACACGCGAGAAAATTCTTTAACAAAATCGAATAATTCAGTATCTGTACTGGTCCTAAAATTAGATACAAATATTGAAGCCGAAAATCCTATTTATCTGTTTAAAACACAGAATTTTCCGTCTACAGTCAACCAGCGGTCACAGCAAACCTGAAGCTTAAATTTTAAAGAATTAAAGTTCGAACACCACGCGAAAATTCTTTTTAACAAAATCGAATAATTCAGAACTTGTACTGGTCCTAAAATTAGATACAAATATTGAAGTCGAAAATCCTATTTATCTTTGTAAATCACGGAATTTCCCGTCTACAGGCAACCAGCGGCCACAGCAAACCTGAAGCTTAAATTTTAAAGAGTCAAAGTTCGAACACCACGCGAGAAATTTTTTTTACAAAATCGAATAACGCAGTACCTGTACTGGTCCTAAAATTAGATACAAATATTGAAGTCGAAAAACCTATTTATCTTTTTAAAACACGGAATTTACAGACTACAGGCAACCAACGGTCACAGCAAACCTGATGAAGCTTAAATTTTAAGGAATCGGGGTTCGAATCCCACGCAGGAATTTTCTTTTACTAAAATCAAGTATAGTTCAGTACCTGCAGCGGTCCTAAAATTAGATACAAATATTGAAGTCGAAAATCCTATTTATCTTTGTAAATCACGGAATTTCCCGTCTACAGGCAACCAGCGGCCACAGCAAACCTGAAACTTAAATTTTAAGGAATCAAAGTTCGAACACCACGCGAGAAATTTTTTTAACAAAATCGAATAATTCGGTATCTGTACTGGTCCTAAAATTAGATACAAATATTGAAGTCGAAAATCCGATTTATCTTTTTAAAACAAGGAATTTCCCGTCTACAGGCAACCAGCGGCCACAGCAAACCTGAAGCTTAAATTTTAAAGAATCACAGTTCGAACACCACGCGAGAAAATTCTTTAACAAAATCGAATAATTCAGTACCTGTACTGGTCCTAAAATTAGATACAAATATTGAAGTCGAAAATCCGATTTATCTTTTTAAAACACGGAATTTACCGTCTACAGGCAACCAGCGGCCACAGCAAACCTGAAGCTTAAATTTTAAAGAATCACAGTTCGAACACCATGCGAGAAAATTCTTTAACAAAATCGAATAATTCGGTACCTGTACTGGTCCTAAAATTAGATACAAATATTGAAGTCGAAAATCCGATTTATCTTTTTAAAACACGGAATTTACCGTCTACAGGCAACCAGCGGCCACAGCAAACCTGAAGCTTAAATTTTAAAGAATCACAGTTCGAACACCACGCGAGAAAATTCTTTAACAAAATCGAATAATTCAGTACCTGTACTGGTCCTAAAATTAGATACAAATATTGAAGTCGAAAATCCGATTTATCTTTTTAAAACACGGAATTTACCGTCTACAGGCAACCAGCGGCCACAGCAAACCTCAAGCTTAAATTTTAAAGAATCACAGTTCGAACACCATGCGAGAAAATTCTTTAACAAAATCGAATAATTCGGTACCTGTACTGGTCCTAAAATTAGATACAAATATTGAAGTCGAAAATCCGATTTATCTTTTTAAAACACGGAATTTACCGTCTACAGGCAACCAGCGGCCACAGCAAACCTGAAGCTTAAATTTTAAAGAATCACAGTTCGAACACCACGCGAGAAAATTCTTTAACAAAATCGAATAATTCAGTACCTGTACTGGTCCTAAAATTAGATACAAATATTGAAGTCGAAAATCCGATTTATCTTTTTAAAACACGGAATTTACCGTCTACAGGCAACCAGCGGCCACAGCAAACCTGAAGCTTAAATTTTAAAGAATCACAGTTCGAACACCACGCGAGAAAATTCTTTAACAAAATCGAATAATTCAGTACCTGTACTGGTCCTAAAATTAGATACAAATATTGAAGTCGAAAATCCGATTTATCTTTTTAAAACACGGAATTTACCGTCTACAGGCAACCAGCGGCCACAGCAAACCTGAAGCTTAAATTTTAAAGAATCACAGTTCGAACACCACGCGAGAAAATTCTTTAACAAAATCGAATAATTCAGTACCTGTACTGGTCCTAAAATTAGATACAAATATTGAAGTCGAAAATCCGATTTATCTTTTTAAAACACGGAATTTACCGTCTACAGGCAACCAGCGGCCACAGCAAACCTGAAGCTTAAATTTTAAAGAATCACAGTTCGAACACCACGCGAGAAAATTCTTTAACAAAATCGAATAATTCAGTACCTGTACTGGTCCTAAAATTAGATACAAATATTGAAGTCGAAAATCCGATTTATCTTTTTAAAACACGGAATTTACCGTCTACAGGCAACCAGCGGCCACAGCAAACCTGAAGCTTAAATTTTAAAGAATCACAGTTCGAACACCACGCGAGAAAATTCTTTAACAAAATCGAATAATTCAGTACCTGTACTGGTCCTAAAATTAGATACAAATATTGAAGTCGAAAATCCGATTTATCTTTTTAAAACACGGAATTTACCGTCTACAGGCAACCAGCGGCCACAGCAAACCTGAAGCTTAAATTTTAAAGAATCACAGTTCGAACACCACGCGAGAAAATTCTTTAACAAAATCGAATAATTCAGTACCTGTACTGGTCCTAAAATTAGATACAAATATTGAAGTCGAAAATCCGATTTATCTTTTTAAAACACGGAATTTACCGTCTACAGGCAACCAGCGGCCACAGCAAACCTGAAGCTTAAATTTTAAAGAATCACAGTTCGAACACCACGCGAGAAAATTCTTTAACAAAATCGAATAATTCAGTACCTGTACTGGTCCTAAAATTAGATACAAATATTGAAGTCGAAAATCCGATTTATCTTTTTAAAACACGGAATTTACCGTCTACAGGCAACCAGCGGCCACAGCAAACCTGAAGCTTAAATTTTAAAGAATCACAGTTCGAACACCACGCGAGAAAATTCTTTAACAAAATCGAATAATTCAGTACCTGTACTGGTCCTAAAATTAGATACAAATATTGAAGTCGAAAATCCGATTTATCTTTTTAAAACACGGAATTTACCGTCTACAGGCAACCAGCGGCCACAGCAAACCTGAAGCTTAAATTTTAAAGAATCACAGTTCGAACACCACGCGAGAAAATTCTTTAACAAAATCGAATAATTCAGTACCTGTACTGGTCCTAAAATTAGATACAAATATTGAAGTCGAAAATCCGATTTATCTTTTTAAAACACGGAATTTACCGTCTACAGGCAACCAGCGGCCACAGCAAACCTGAAGCTTAAATTTTAAAGAATCACAGTTCGAACACCACGCGAGAAAATTCTTTAACAAAATCGAATAATTCAGTACCTGTACTGGTCCTAAAATTAGATACAAATATTGAAGTCGAAAATCCGATTTATCTTTTTAAAACACGGAATTTACCGTCTACAGGCAACCAGCGGCCACAGCAAACCTGAAGCTTAAATTTTAAAGAATCACAGTTCGAACACCACGCGAGAAAATTCTTTAACAAAATCGAATAATTCAGTACCTGTACTGGTCCTAAAATTAGATACAAATATTGAAGTCGAAAATCCGATTTATCTTTTTAAAACACGGAATTTACCGTCTACAGGCAACCAGCGGCCACAGCAAACCTGAAGCTTAAATTTTAAAGAATCACAGTTCGAACACCACGCGAGAAAATTCTTTAACAAAATCGAATAATTCAGTACCTGTACTGGTCCTAAAATTAGATACAAATATTGAAGTCGAAAATCCGATTTATCTTTTTAAAACACGGAATTTACCGTCTACAGGCAACCAGCGGCCACAGCAAACCTGAAGCTTAAATTTTAAAGAATCACAGTTCGAACACCACGCGAGAAAATTCTTTAACAAAATCGAATAATTCAGTACCTGTACTGGTCCTAAAATTAGATACAAATATTGAAGTCGAAAATCCGATTTATCTTTTTAAAACACGGAATTTACCGTCTACAGGCAACCAGCGGCCACAGCAAACCTGAAGCTTAAATTTTAAAGAATCACAGTTCGAACACCACGCGAGAAAATTCTTTAACAAAATCGAATAATTCCGTACCTGTACTGGTCCTAAAATTAGATACAAATATTGAAGTCGAAAATCCGATTTATCTTTTTAAAACACGGAATTTACCGTCTACAGGCAACCAGCGGCCACAGCAAACCTGAAGCTTAAATTTTAAAGAATCACAGTTCGAACACCACGCGAGAAAATTCTTTAACAAAATCGAATAATTCAGTACCTGTACTGGTCCTAAAATTAGATACAAATATTGAAGTCGAAAATCCGATTTATCTTTTTAAAACACGGAATTTACCGTCTACAGGCAACCAGCGGCCACAGCAAACCTGAAGCTTAAATTTTAAAGAATCACAGTTCGAACAACACGCGAGAAAATTCTTTAACAAAATCGAATAATTCAGTATCTGTACTGGTCCTAAAATTAGATACAAATATTGAAGCCGAAAATCCTATTTATCTGTTTAAAACACAGAATTTTCCGTCTACAGTCAACCAGCGGTCACAGCAAACCTGAAGCTTAAATTTTAAAGAATTAAAGTTCGAACACCACGCGAAAATTCTTTTTAACAAAATCGAATAATTCAGAACTTGTACTGGTCCTAAAATTAGATACAAATATTGAAGTCGAAAATCCTATTTATCTTTGTAAATCACGGAATTTCCCGTCTACAGGCAACCAGCGGCCACAGCAAACCTGAAGCTTAAATTTTAAAGAGTCAAAGTTCGAACACCACGCGAGAAATTTTTTTTACAAAATCGAATAACGCAGTACCTGTACTGGTCCTAAAATTAGATACAAATATTGAAGTCGAAAAACCTATTTATCTTTTTAAAACACGGAATTTACAGACTACAGGCAACCAACGGTCACAGCAAACCTGATGAAGCTTAAATTTTAAGGAATCGGGGTTCGAATCCCACGCAGGAATTTTCTTTTACTAAAATCAAGTATAGTTCAGTACCTGCAGCGGTCCTAAAATTAGATACAAATATTGAAGTCGAAAATCCTATTTATCTTTGTAAATCACGGAATTTCCCGTCTACAGGCAACCAGCGGCCACAGCAAACCTGAAACTTAAATTTTAAGGAATCAAAGTTCGAACACCACGCGAGAAATTTTTTTAACAAAATCGAATAATTCGGTATCTGTACTGGTCCTAAAATTAGATACAAATATTGAAGTCGAAAATCCGATTTATCTTTTTAAAACAAGGAATTTCCCGTCTACAGGCAACCAGCGGCCACAGCAAACCTGAAGCTTAAATTTTAAAGAATCACAGTTCGAACACCACGCGAGAAAATTCTTTAACAAAATCGAATAATTCAGTACCTGTACTGGTCCTAAAATTAGATACAAATATTGAAGTCGAAAATCCGATTTATCTTTTTAAAACACGGAATTTACCGTCTACAGGCAACCAGCGGCCACAGCAAACCTGAAGCTTAAATTTTAAAGAATCACAGTTCGAACACCATGCGAGAAAATTCTTTAACAAAATCGAATAATTCGGTACCTGTACTGGTCCTAAAATTAGATACAAATATTGAAGTCGAAAATCCGATTTATCTTTTTAAAACACGGAATTTACCGTCTACAGGCAACCAGCGGCCACAGCAAACCTGAAGCTTAAATTTTAAAGAATCACAGTTCGAACACCACGCGAGAAAATTCTTTAACAAAATCGAATAATTCAGTACCTGTACTGGTCCTAAAATTAGATACAAATATTGAAGTCGAAAATCCGATTTATCTTTTTAAAACACGGAATTTACCGTCTACAGGCAACCAGCGGCCACAGCAAACCTCAAGCTTAAATTTTAAAGAATCACAGTTCGAACACCATGCGAGAAAATTCTTTAACAAAATCGAATAATTCGGTACCTGTACTGGTCCTAAAATTAGATACAAATATTGAAGTCGAAAATCCGATTTATCTTTTTAAAACACGGAATTTACCGTCTACAGGCAACCAGCGGCCACAGCAAACCTGAAGCTTAAATTTTAAAGAATCACAGTTCGAACACCACGCGAGAAAATTCTTTAACAAAATCGAATAATTCAGTACCTGTACTGGTCCTAAAATTAGATACAAATATTGAAGTCGAAAATCCGATTTATCTTTTTAAAACACGGAATTTACCGTCTACAGGCAACCAGCGGCCACAGCAAACCTGAAGCTTAAATTTTAAAGAATCACAGTTCGAACACCACGCGAGAAAATTCTTTAACAAAATCGAATAATTCAGTACCTGTACTGGTCCTAAAATTAGATACAAATATTGAAGTCGAAAATCCGATTTATCTTTTTAAAACACGGAATTTACCGTCTACAGGCAACCAGCGGCCACAGCAAACCTGAAGCTTAAATTTTAAAGAATCACAGTTCGAACACCACGCGAGAAAATTCTTTAACAAAATCGAATAATTCAGTACCTGTACTGGTCCTAAAATTAGATACAAATATTGAAGTCGAAAATCCGATTTATCTTTTTAAAACACGGAATTTACCGTCTACAGGCAACCAGCGGCCACAGCAAACCTGAAGCTTAAATTTTAAAGAATCACAGTTCGAACACCACGCGAGAAAATTCTTTAACAAAATCGAATAATTCAGTACCTGTACTGGTCCTAAAATTAGATACAAATATTGAAGTCGAAAATCCGATTTATCTTTTTAAAACACGGAATTTACCGTCTACAGGCAACCAGCGGCCACAGCAAACCTGAAGCTTAAATTTTAAAGAATCACAGTTCGAACACCACGCGAGAAAATTCTTTAACAAAATCGAATAATTCAGTACCTGTACTGGTCCTAAAATTAGATACAAATATTGAAGTCGAAAATCCGATTTATCTTTTTAAAACACGGAATTTACCGTCTACAGGCAACCAGCGGCCACAGCAAACCTGAAGCTTAAATTTTAAAGAATCACAGTTCGAACACCACGCGAGAAAATTCTTTAACAAAATCGAATAATTCAGTACCTGTACTGGTCCTAAAATTAGATACAAATATTGAAGTCGAAAATCCGATTTATCTTTTTAAAACACGGAATTTACCGTCTACAGGCAACCAGCGGCCACAGCAAACCTGAAGCTTAAATTTTAAAGAATCACAGTTCGAACACCACGCGAGAAAATTCTTTAACAAAATCGAATAATTCAGTACCTGTACTGGTCCTAAAATTAGATACAAATATTGAAGTCGAAAATCCGATTTATCTTTTTAAAACACGGAATTTACCGTCTACAGGCAACCAGCGGCCACAGCAAACCTGAAGCTTAAATTTTAAAGAATCACAGTTCGAACACCACGCGAGAAAATTCTTTAACAAAATCGAATAATTCAGTACCTGTACTGGTCCTAAAATTAGATACAAATATTGAAGTCGAAAATCCGATTTATCTTTTTAAAACACGGAATTTACCGTCTACAGGCAACCAGCGGCCACAGCAAACCTGAAGCTTAAATTTTAAAGAATCACAGTTCGAACACCACGCGAGAAAATTCTTTAACAAAATCGAATAATTCAGTACCTGTACTGGTCCTAAAATTAGATACAAATATTGAAGTCGAAAATCCGATTTATCTTTTTAAAACACGGAATTTACCGTCTACAGGCAACCAGCGGCCACAGCAAACCTGAAGCTTAAATTTTAAAGAATCACAGTTCGAACACCACGCGAGAAAATTCTTTAACAAAATCGAATAATTCAGTACCTGTACTGGTCCTAAAATTAGATACAAATATTGAAGTCGAAAATCCGATTTATCTTTTTAAAACACGGAATTTACCGTCTACAGGCAACCAGCGGCCACAGCAAACCTGAAGCTTAAATTTTAAAGAATCACAGTTCGAACACCACGCGAGAAAATTCTTTAACAAAATCGAATAATTCAGTACCTGTACTGGTCCTAAAATTAGATACAAATATTGAAGTCGAAAATCCGATTTATCTTTTTAAAACACGGAATTTACCGTCTACAGGCAACCAGCGGCCACAGCAAACCTGAAGCTTAAATTTTAAAGAATCACAGTTCGAACAACACGCGAGAAAATTCTTTAACAAAATCGAATAATTCAGTATCTGTACTGGTCCTAAAATTAGATACAAATATTGAAGCCGAAAATCCTATTTATCTGTTTAAAACACAGAATTTTCCGTCTACAGTCAACCAGCGGTCACAGCAAACCTGAAGCTTAAATTTTAAAGAATTAAAGTTCGAACACCACGCGAAAATTCTTTTTAACAAAATCGAATAATTCAGAACTTGTACTGGTCCTAAAATTAGATACAAATATTGAAGTCGAAAATCCTATTTATCTTTGTAAATCACGGAATTTCCCGTCTACAGGCAACCAGCGGCCACAGCAAACCTGAAGCTTAAATTTTAAAGAGTCAAAGTTCGAACACCACGCGAGAAATTTTTTTTACAAAATCGAATAACGCAGTACCTGTACTGGTCCTAAAATTAGATACAAATATTGAAGTCGAAAAACCTATTTATCTTTTTAAAACACGGAATTTACAGACTACAGGCAACCAACGGTCACAGCAAACCTGATGAAGCTTAAATTTTAAGGAATCGGGGTTCGAATCCCACGCAGGAATTTTCTTTTACTAAAATCAAGTATAGTTCAGTACCTGCAGCGGTCCTAAAATTAGATACAAATATTGAAGTCGAAAATCCTATTTATCTTTGTAAATCACGGAATTTCCCGTCTACAGGCAACCAGCAGCCACTGCAAACGTAAAGCTTAAATTTTAAAGAATTGAGGTTCGGATGTCACGCAGGAATTTTTTTTTGACTAAAATCAAGCAGTTCAGTACCTGTAGCGGTCCTAAAGTTAGATACAAATATTGAAGTTGAACATCCTATTTATCTCTTTAAAAGAAAAATTTTCCCTCTACAGTCAACCAGCATCCACACCAAACCAAGAAATCCTATTCGAGAAATTTTTTTTCTACCAAAATTTTGTAATTTACCTGTAGCGGTCCTAGAATGAGTTAAAAATATATCAATTTCGTACAACACAAAACTAATCCTTAATGCCCAAGGGTTCGAATCCGGATCGAAGAAATAAATATAAAACTTATAAAATTATTTGCCTGATTTGTTTTTGTTTTAAAATGGAATGCGGTGTTAGGTGGTAAATGAGTATCGCCTCACCCTGTAGTTACACAAATAAAGTTTGTATTAAATAACAGCTTAGTTTATTTGCCCCTGTGATTTAACACTCGACTTACAATTACACTATTTATGTATTGTTGAGCCGTATTGTATTAGTTCGATTTAGTTTTATATTTTCACAAATGCCATTATTTGTCCATTGTGTATCCGACAGATTACTTTTAGTGCTCCATCAAAAAGCACCCGCGGTTTCGACAAATGTAAAGTTATAATTAACACACTTTGGAAGTTGTATATATAATAAATGATAGACAGGCTACCCGTTTTAGGGGTGGCGATGCAAATAACAATTGTAAATTTCGAACGGAAAACTATTTTTTTAAAATAAGGGTGTGAATGGATTGCGCTACGGAACTCCGGCGCGGTATTATTGTATACAAAATAATATTAATCCTATAAACACATGGGGTTGTATTTCTCTATATAATCATATTTATAACCAAAGCAAATTTTGAGCTTTCAATTTGACGATTAAACTTTGGCAAAGTCGACCCACGGTCCTCAAATTCAGAAATTCCTTAGATTGTCCGATAAATTTGTGTGTGTAGAGATAATTAAAAATGTTCGTTTGAAATTCATCAGGCAACTAAGTTATGAAAATAATAATCCACAATTTAATTAATTAAAACCAGTTACGCTTATTATATCTGCAATAATATAACGAAAATTAACGATAACATCAAAGATTCTAAATTTAGATTAGGATTGCGAAACGCCAAAGTTATTTGGATGCATCCTAACTAACGGAATTTCACAGGAAGGACAATGCGTAATCAAGTCAAAAACATTTTTGCAGCTGCTTGGTAATTAAATTTTTTTTACATTATTTTCTTCTTTTCTAATCAAAATATTTCCTTAAGATAACATGCGAGATTGTTTTCAATTTTGGGGTGGATCATAAATAGGGTCATCGACGTAACCTATCTTGATTTCGACATATTGCAATTTTAGAAAATTTGGGTATCAGATAATATTTCCCAGTGCTTAACACACTTTTTCGCAATATTTGGAAAGCAATTTTTCTCGAAACCGATCAGAGATAATTTGGCATGTTTCTACCACCACGACCTTATTAAAACTGCAATTGTGTACGAATGTTTTGATTTTCTTACGAAACTTCGTGATATGAATCAGTCGTTCTAGCGTCACTTTGCCGTTTAGTCATTTCCTGTTTAAATGGTGCAATTTTTAAGTTTTTAGATTTTTCAAATGTTACGAAACAGAAAAATTCGGTGAAAGTTTGGCCAAATAATTGATTATGCTTAAATGAGGTCGCATATTCACCAAAGTTGATTATTTTAAAGAAAGAAATTGTCTGAAAGAAAAGGAAAAATTACTGGGGTGGGGGGGGAGTAGTTAGTAGTAAAGGAAAATTTGACTTCCACGTTGAGGAAAAATTGATTAAAAGGTAAAAATAGTTACCTGACAGAAGGATCTTGTACTTTGTAACTTTGTTCTGCGTAATTTGGAGTAGGACACTTCACATTTGGGATATCCCCCCACCCGTTTTGAAACTCAAGATTTTGTGTAGTTCCCTGAAACGATTTGATTCTTCACAAAATGTCAGAATAAATGTACAAGGAACAGGGGTGGTCAGAGGAATTATGAAAATTTAAAAAAAATTATATATAAATGTGATCTTCGTGTTGTAATTTCCAGTTGTCGCAAAAGAATAACGGAACAACTCAATATAAGGCAAAGGATTAAAAAAAAATCTGTGGGAAGTTGGAATAATTATTCCTATATAAAATATTTTTTAAATCAGCTCCGTAGCCAACTTATTATTAGGGGAAGGAGAGGTGCACTCGTGGTGCATGAAGAAAATCACTTTTTGGAAAAAGTAATGTTGAAGGGGGGGACAGGAAAGGGTTTAGGGTTAACAAAATTTTTTTGAAAATTAAGGGTGAAAAAGAGCTTTTAATGAAACTTTTTCGCAGAGATTCCGCTCGCCAAAAACCAGAGATTTTTGGTGCTTCGTCCCTCCTCACGCTCTTCGGCATCATCTTAAATATTTGAATTATCATATTTTTCTTACCAAAAAACGTACTGGACGATAAGACGCTCCTCAAATTTTTGATACGATATTTGAATTGGAAGTTTAATGTTACCTTCAGACCATAAGACCCATTCCAATTCTAAGCCGATTTTTCTATGGTCCGAAAAATTAAAATAGGATGGAAAAAACGCGATAAAACAATTTCACGGCTGTAAATCACCGTTTTTAGATGCATTTTTGGGGTAATTTAACGATATTTGAGAAATATTGTATAGAAATAAATATTGCGCCTTCCTACAAATTCGTAATTTTCAGTTATTTTTAAAATTTCGCTTCGACAGGAGCAGTGTCCCTTCTTTCCCCACTTTTGTACAAACGCTTCGCTGCTCCATACTCTCCTCAACGCTCTTTTTAACATCGGTTCCGAACGACCAATATTCGAAACGGGTTTCAGCATTTAAACCCCTATGGCTGCCTACGCCACCGGATTGGGATAAAAACATTGTACTTTCCCTTCTAGCGTCAAGCTCCCTAATACTGGACTAACAACACATTTAACTCGTTTATTATTTTTACACAGACCATCATTTAAAGCTGAGGTTATAGAAACCCCCCCGCCCCCCCCCCCCAACCCGGTGCACAGGCCGAGTGTGTGAGAAATCCCACCATCATCATCATCATGCACCAGCGCTAAGGGGTGGGTCCATCTTTGGGCAAACACCTCTCCTAACTGCTTCCATTCTGGTTTATTCGCTGTCAATTCCATCCACTGCTTGCCCACTATTTACTCCAAATCATCTCGTTCAAGGTCTTCCACGGTTTCTCGCGGTTTCCCAGTTCTTGGTCTCCATTCGGTGATCTTTCTGCTCCACACTATCATGTCTTCCTCATAGGTGGCCCACCCATCGCCATTTAAGTTCGGATATGCGTTCCGTCACATCGTTCACCTTGGTGGTACTTCGTATCCAAACGTTTGTTTTTCTGTCCGGTAACCTCACTTCTAACATAGATCTTTCCATGCGACTCTGCGTAAGGAAAGAGTTCACGCAATGTTAATAAAATATATTAAAAAAACAGAATGTAACATTAATTCAATCCTCCCAATTGCATATTGGTAATATGCAATATTAAATGTATACCCTCCCCTGTAATACCCCCCCCTAAAATAAGTAAAGAGCAAGCACACATATTAAATTTTTTCTATACCTTTACAACTTCAAATTGGGAATAATCGATATGTCATATTGGGATTAAACACAAACCAAATAGGTAATCGACAAATGCACTAAATGACACTTATATCACTCACAGTGGCGGTTCGTGATCTTTTCCAACGAGAGGGCACAAAATTTGAAAAAAAGAAAAAATTAATTTGCAGTATTTATTTCCAGAGTAAGAATTTGTAATCTTACCATGAGGGTAAACGTAAACATTTAAGAAAATTATGAGAAAACAAATGTGCTGTGGTGGGTGTAAAAATGCTTCTGTAGAACAGTGATGGCGAACCTTTTTGAGAAATGGGTCAAATGTTGTTAATTATTTTTTTAAATGCCAGCCCGTGGGTCACTAATTCAGTGGCGTCACTTTGAAAGGGGGTGTGATAAAAAGGGTACCAATAATTTAGAAACTAAATTTTGTTAATAGAAAATCTTGACAGTTTACCCTTTGTTTGGTTCTCACTTTTAAAATACTGTAGAAAACGTTTCCTATTATTTGTTTTACAACTTCTACTTTCGCAAGTGAAGGTCGACGTCAAGAAATTAATGTCAATGGGGTGATACCATAAATAACCGTACCAGGTAACACCATGCCCAATTTCAACCAAAAATCAAGGTGGGTCATTTAAAAAGCCTTCGCCGGTCAGTGGTTTGCCAATACTGGTTAACGGACAACTTCTTGTATTACTTGGGAAATACAATACCCCCCAGCGTATTATCACAGTCAAAAGAAATAAAGCAAACCTTTGTAAATATTGTATCGTATAATCATTAATCACCATAGACTGGGGGGTATTGCGACTTTCTTTAATAAGCAAATTTTAAAGAGAAAAAATGTCTACAAATTTACAGTATTTTTATTAACTACTTGTACTTATTATTTTTACAATTATGTTTGGTTAGTTGGTTTTAGATTGGAGGGCAGGTGACTTTGTGCCCTATAAGACAAGTCGCCACTGATCGCTGATATTCAAAGATTCATACCTGATACTTTAATAATCTTATAATAGACGTAACTTTTTAATATATTGTAATATTTACTTTCATCTTAAAAAAAAGGTTCAATTTATTATTGATTAGTCCGAATTTAAAATTGTAAAAGCGTTCTACCGTGCACTAAATTGGTGACCCCAATAACACATGTAAAATATCGCACCTTCCATTCTAAATTTTGATGTTCTGAAGATCCAATTCTTCCAATTTTTAAAGACTAATCCACAAAAGCCAACACTAACGACACCTTATACTCTCAACAGATATGATTGATAGCAGTTGGGGGGGGGGGGGTTGTAGCGACTTTAAATTTAGTAAAAAAATATATATTTATTTATATTGTCGTGATTTTTCTATAAAACTTTGATTTTGAGCGAATTTAAATAATATTTGCATTATTTGAAAGTTGTTAGGGAAATTCATTTTTATGTTGGCACTATGTTTTCACGGTAAAAAAAGCGTTAGTAGAGCATCGATTATAATTAATAATTTTGTCACATATCCTCTTCAAGCAGGGTGAACGTCTTGAAATGCTCAGGATTTCCCCAACCATAGTATGATAATATGTCCCACAATGACGTTATTATACAAGGTACTGAAAAAATAGGCGTAATAATTGGAGAATGGATTCTACAAATAAAACATTAAAAATAGTTTGGTTTAACCCACCTTTTCTCTAATAGCTCCAAATTGGTGAAGGATATCAAAAATGTTAAAGACGCCAAATGTATTCAGAATAAAATACTGAATATTTTATGTTTAAAATACTTTTTTATATCTTGCACTGTTTTCGAGTTATTATAGAAAAACTGGATTTAAGTCATACTCGAGCTCAAGTGGTTGTTACTAAATCTAATGTAATGTTACTAATGTAATGTAATTATATCTATGTAAAACAGTAAAATGTATGTAAAAGTTAGTAAAAGTAAAAGTTGTGGACAATAATTTGGAATTCCTAGGAATTCGTTAGAAGTCATTGGAGATCTTTGGAAATATTTTGAATTCTTTATTTGGAAATCGTTTGAAATCATTGGGAATTTCTTTGAAAATCCTTTGGAATTTTTTGCGTACTGTAATTTTAAATGTAAGCTAATCAATTTCATCGCCAATTACACTGTTGTGATTTGCAGCTAATAGGGAAGAAATGATTTCAATAAAGGAATAATCCATATCGTGATATGAATTGTGAAGACTTCACAGATGTTGTTGTATTGCACCAAGTGAAGACAGGTGGTATTCCTAATTTGAAATTGATTAGTCATAATTTGAAGTTGTAAACGTATAGAACATCATGTATGACGGGATTTTGAGCCTGTAGCTAAGTATTTTAAGGATTTCACAATTCTCTCTCAAGTCAGTAGATTCGTGAAATTAAGTTGATTAACCCCCCCCCCTCTCAAGCACATGCGTTCGTTAAAACGTCTGTAGCACCTATACAGCGTATTAAGCATTAATTCGTTTTTCGATAATAATTATTACCAATTGCTGAGAGTTTGTGATAAAATGTTTTCTTTAGCTTGGAAATTCTTCTTCTTAAAAATTTTACGAAGTACTTCAAATAAGTTATTCTTTTATTAATTAGTCAAACAAGCTTTCTTTTTGTACTTCTTCCGCGTAATAAAACAAAATTTACTTTTATTACGCGGAAGAAGTACAAAAAGACTTCTTGTTTGACTCATCATAGCACTCCGCTTTGCACAAAATTATTATTTTATTAATTAATTTATCTATTCTGTGGTCTATAACGCTAAATTGATCCATTAATTCCCCTTCCAGTGCGGCCTTTAGGCCGCACAACCAAGGCAATCACGTTGTAAATAGTTAAAAAATAAATTAAACGATCTCAATTTTGGATTCAGAATTAATTGTTTTATATCAAATATTTTCTCACTATTTATTCATTGATCGCTTTTCTACTAACTAGTATGGAATTGCCATGGTTGTGCGGCCTAAAGGCCGCACTGAGGGCTGGATCATCATAGTGCAGTCCATAACTTAGGTATCACTAACTCCTGGGTCCACTCAAATACTTAAAACAATGTCGGCTTTCCCTCCAATTGCGTAAAAGAAACTATAAAAATAATCGTTTAGTTTATTTTATTACCCCCCTCCCCCGCAAGTGACTTACTTCAATAAACAAATAATGCCTGTACAGACGACAGTATTTCGTGCATGTCAAGAAACAAATGGGGTAGAAGAACATGGAAACATTAATCGGTGTTCATTTTTCATGTTGGCCATGTGGCGGCTTACCCTGAAGGAAAGAAGGGCACGTGCCCCGCCTATATTCCAACTATCGAGAAATAGTATTAATTTTAAGTAAATAAAAGTACAATACATTTATATTTTTCCTTTTCCTTTAAATTTTGTGTCCTCTCATTAAACGTCACGCGCTGCTATTGCAAATAAAATTCTAAGAAATTGGCGGCTACCGAGACCGGGAGGTCTGGGGGGTATGGAATACCCCCCCCCCCAGAATGTGGTGATCAAGATGGTCTCTAATACCATACCAATGGGGGTACGGAATACCTCCGAGCATATCGATACTTTTTTTTTGGCTCGACGCAGGGAAGAGAAATCTCGTGCGAGATACCCACTTAATCGAAGTGGATAGTGTCAGACTTCACTGACTAAAACTCCCCCCTACCAAGCACCCGGGTTTCGCCGTCAGGCATTTCTTCAGGGATGCTCGGTCCGAGATGTCGGGATCTTCGACATCTCCCGCCCTGGATGTTTGGGCAGATGCGTTAGGTCTGCAGTATCGTGTGCAGACCCGCCTTTTTCGTTTGGGCCTCCAAGTTCCTCTCTTCATGTATGGCTTCCTGGTTGCTCAGTCAGGTAGGGGGCATTGCGATGGAATTCGATGAAACGTGTGCTCTTTCGCATGCCTCTCTTTTACCTGTTCGAGTTTTCCTCCTCGTTGGTTGGCCTCCTGGTTTGACGGTCGGGTAGGGGGCATTGCGATGGAATTCGATGTTACGTGTGCTCTTTCGCATGCCACTCTTCTACCCGACCGTGTTTGGCCTCGGATCACTGATCTTCAGTGTCGGTATCCTCCCCCGTATGGGCAGCGGCAGCGGCGGCCCGTTGTTCGGCTCTTCCTGCTGCCTCCGTACACCTCAGGATGTTTGTGATGAGGGTGTTTATCCGCTGCCACTGGGCCTCGTCGACGAGCATTGCTTCGACCAGGTCTTCGGCAGTCATTGTGTACCCCAGTGCAAGCGAGACCATTGTTCTCTCGCGCTCCCATCTCCAGCACTGGAAGAGGGAGTGTTCCGCGGTATCGATTTCGTCGCAGAACCTGCACCTGGGGCTTCCCAATATGCCGAATCAATGCAGGTAGTACGCAAAGCAGCCGTGCCCTGACAGCATTTGTGTGAGGTGGTAGCTCACCTGACCATGCCGCCTCTCGACCCATCTCTTGATGTTGCGGATGAGTCTGCGGGTCCACAAGCCGCAAGTTGCCTCCTCCCACCTGGCCTGCCAACTTTCGGCCACCTCGCTTCCGGCACCCCCATTCCGTCGTAGGTTCTGCTCCTTGCTAGTGCGAGGAGGTCGATGGGGGGCATCGAAGCCAGAACGAGGGCGAGGGTTCTTCTCTTGGCCTACTTAGGGCCTCCCATGTTGGGCAAAAGGCGGGCAAACCATGTCGTCTCTGATGTGCTCGGCGAAGTTCAGGTGTTTGTCGATCTTGACGCCGAGAACGGTTACGGAGTCCTTAGATGGAATTGGAACTCCGTTTAGTCGGAGACTTTCCTTCTTCCGCTGAGAAGTACTCCCTCCGACTTTTCAGGGACTAGGGTGAGTCCTCTTTCGCACACCCAGGCGGAGAAGGTCTCGAGGGCCTCTGTCGCCGATGTCTCGATCTCCGCTACGTCCTTGCCCACGACCACTAGGTTGAGGTCGTCCGCGAAGCCCACGGTGGTGCATCCATCTGGGAGCTTCAGACGCAGCACTCCGTCGTACATGAGGTTCCAGAGCGTCAGTCCAAGAACCGAGCCCTGGGGGACTCCGCTTGTGACCTCCATTTCTTCCTTCCTTTCGCGGCAGCGATAGTTAATATAAATTTACTGCATTGTTATTTATAAGAGACTGGGGGGTTATGGAATACCCCCCCCCATCATGTGATGATCTAACCGTCTCCCTTCAGAAGGCAAATGGCAATGGATAGGTGTAATCTGCCTAGGCACAGCCTCTCTAGAGAAGAAGTGTAAATTCTTCCCACGGTTGTATGAATACTGAAAAAAACAGAGTTCTCCGCCGAGAATCCAATAGAGTTTGGAGATTAGCGTTAACCTAACAAATAAAGAAGAAAATATACCGTAAAAATAAAGGGAAAACAGGTCTAAGGCCCAATTGTTCAGTTTCGGGTTATCTTTTAACCTGGATTATTTTCCATAGAAATGATTGTTTCAAGAATCGTTTCCATGGAAAATAATTCAGGTTAAAAGATAACCTAATACTGAACAACTGGGCCTAACTGTGGTGCAAAATCACACTTCCTTGGGGGGGGGGGTATTATTAAATGTAGCTGAGCTGGTTCTTGGCAGCCTGTGTTAAAGAAAATGTAAGCAACAATAAAAAGACTTTTCTGCGTTATAAGACCTTTTCCGATCTGTAAAGGGGGGGTTCCATATCGGAACCCAAAGATTATGTTATCTCATTGGTAGAACCATGACGGTTCTGGATACCTATGCGATGATTTGCAAAGCTCTTATTTTAATGGACTACCTTTTCAGAACTTATTCGGTTACGCTCACCTGAAGATTGACAATAAGTCTGAAACACGCGTCACAAAAAGCCAACACTTTTTGTACTTCGTAATTAATCGAACTTCATTGCATTAAAGCATCTATTAATGTTAAAGTTTGATTCCTCGAGGGCAAATTTTCACATTTCATACCAAAATTCAAGGTTTCAGACTTCGCTCTTAGGAGCAAAACTCGATAAGATCGAATTTCAACGATTTTCTTGGTATTCCGAAGCCGTTCCCCTTAATAGTTTAGATTATTCTTTATACCGACCACAAAAACGCAATTAAACTTAAAAAGCAATCAATATAAATTTAAATTCGTTAACGGTTGCGATCGGCGCGGCCGCACTATTTCAAATCCTGAGGGTTCGAATATCACCGTTTCGACATACAAATTGAATAATTATAATTTTTAACTCCCTTATCTTAATAAAAATCGGATGCATTATTTAAGTAACCTACGCTCACGGCAAAAGACGCATAAATCAAGAATTAATAAACACGAAATTAGAAAAAATATGCACGCCCCATTTTCTTAATGATCGCCTCACCGCGACCATTATTTGTTTTGTTAATAACATTTAATTCGTGTTTTAGGTTTTTTATATCCACGACATATGTTTTTCTAGTGATAAATGCTAATTACATTTGCGCGACTCCTCGTTAAAATTAAGCAAATTTGATGTGCATTTCATTATAACAAAATTATTATGCAAAAAGTAGACACATTAATAAAAATTCGGCTGGTCATAGGGCGGGCGGGAGCGCCCCCTTCGCTCCGAGCAACTTGCGTAGACTAAATTTAATAATTTTTAAATTTTTTAATTTTGTTTATATTAATATTAAGCACGTGACATCCACGTTCGACAAGTTAATAAAAATTGAAGAGTTTTGTTGAGACTAAATCGGATAATGGAGCGAAAAAAAATCACTTAATTTACCGGCATAATTTATTTAAATCTCAATTAGCAATAATGTATTGAACAAAGTAAGCGATAGGAAAAATATAACATACAAGTGAAGTGCGCGCGTGCAGCCCTTGATAATAATCAAGATGTTATCACCCTAAGAGGGAGGGTAAATAAGCATGTTAGCTAATACTGGGGGTCTATTAAATGATTATCTAAGCAAACAAAAATCATCTATTTAATTAGGCGCGCGTTTGGCACCGGAAATTCCTAGTTTTGTAGGGTACACGCGTGATGGGGTAAGTAAATTTGTCGGTGGTCAAAATTAAACTAATGTGAGTTTAACTGGACGCTTTTGGGCCGAAGAAAACGAACACAAAACCCCCAACAAAAAATAAGAAACGATCGAATTTAACACCTCTGTTTGTGACAAACAGGGCACAAAAGCGAGATTATATTTAATAATAACAGAAAAACGTCGATTGTTACCCTCGTCGATAAAAAAAGGTGCGATAAAATGTTAATAACAATACAAAAGGAAAAAGTTCAGAAATGATTTGGAATTCCATTCGAATTTGGCTCTTACGGTACTGAAAGTAACGGCGACACTATAAAATTTTCTATAACACTGAAAACTAATAATGATAGCAGCAGTAGCGTAATATTACTCCATATTATATAAAAGCCTTTAAAATGAGCTTCCCTTTGTAAATACCACCCCAAGAAGACTCGAGTTTCAAAACCTTTTCTAGTTAAGTTTGTCCAATAAAAAACCGCATCAAATGACAATTGAAAAACTAAAAATGCAAATGGATTATAAATTCTATAAATAAATTGAACAGTTGAACTCAATTTTAAAAGTCAAATTGGAAAACGTCATTTAATAATTCAATGGAATTTTCAATTTGGTGCGTTTTTTAACTATTAATCACATTCGTCGCATTTAATGCGACTTTTTTTTGGGAATCTTCGTGAATCAAAAGTAAAGTACAGGAAGTTAAATTTAAGTGGTCTCTATTTTGCATTTTACTTTGTCAAACTGGACCTAGCGATTGCGGTTTAAAAGCTGTAAGAGTTGAGATAGTGGAACCAATAGCTATTTTACTGCTTTGTCGAGAGAAAGTTGAATTTGCAAATGTTAGAAAGGTTTGAAAATGAATCCACTTCATTTTCTGAAAAAAGTTAAAATAATAGCATCTTCTAAGCAATTCTTTGCATATAGTAAATTAATCTTCTCTATAATGTCTTAAGTGCGCCTACACACCGAGGGACCTACAGTTTAACGTGTAATCTCAACCACGGCATCTCATATATGTGAAATAATTACTTGCTGCCTGTATTCCTAATTCTCTAATTCAGATTACCCTTCCCCTGCTTCTCCTCGTAGGCCCGCGACATTAAAAAGAAATAAAGGAAACAAAAGAAGAATCTCAATTTTAGATTCAGAATTAATTATTTTTATATCAAATATTTCCTCATTATTTATTCATTGATCGCTTTTCTACTAACTAGTACGTAATTGCCATAGTTTTGCGGCCTAAAGGCCGCACTGAGGGCCAGATCATCAGAGTGCAGTCTATAGCTTAGTTACTATGTATCACTAACTCCTGGGTCCACACAAATACTTAAAACAATGTCAGCTTTCCCTTAAATTGCGTAAAACAAACCTTTAAAATAATCGTTTAGTTTATTTTATTACTTCCCGCAACTTCATTTGTAATAGAGGCGATCAATGTGGTGGGCACAAAATTAAAAAAAGGAAAAATATGAATAGTTTACTGTATTGTTAATTATTTAAGATTATTATAGTTGCCGTTTCCGACTTTGGATAGAAGGACACTGTGCTCTTTAGGGCAAGCCGCTACTGAGCTAACACGAAACAAAAACATAGTGTAATCAATCAGAACGCAAAGTATATATTATTTCACTGTCCCATATCTTTCTTGACATGCATACTGTCATCTTCTTCAGGCAGAATTTGTTTATTTAAGCGAATCTCTTGCGGAGGGGAGGTTGAATAAACTAAAACAAAAAGGAGTTTTGAAGTATTTATTACAATAATTGCAAAGAAATCGTTGTTGTTATTATGTATTTGTTCTGGTGCTAGTACAAAATACCCGGCTCGTGATCCAATTCCTCAGTGCGGCCTTTAAGCCGCACAACCTGGACAATCACGAATCAGTGCGACTTTAAAACGCCACTTCTGTATGTCTATTCGCTCATAACGCATCTCTCAACAAGTTATTTTTTTAGTTAAGAACCTGAAAACGTTTAGCGAATTAATGGATATTTAGAAATGAAAACTTGATTCAGAATTGCTATTTATTAGTAACGACACCACTTTGTGGAACACCCTGTATAGATACTACATGTTGCAAAGGCTACAATGCATTTATTTCTTTCGATTGGTGGGGGGGGGGTGTTAAATAAATCAATTTTATGTAGTGAATCTACTACCTTAATGACAGGGGTTGTTTAACTAACCTGCTCATCAGTGAAGGCTCATAGTTTGTTATAATTGGGAGGGGAGGGGCGATTACAAATTATATTTTTCACTTTTTAGTAAGGTGTTTTAAATTTAATTTAAAAACATTTTCAATAACTTTTACTCTTTCCATATAAAAAATTTTAATAGATTTGGTGGAACTCAGGTTTATGCTTAAGAGATTTTTAAACTCTCCACAAGTCGATTAAGTTCAATAATCTCATTCACCTCCCTCCCATCAAGAGCAGATACATCGAGGGGGGGGCAAGGTTTATTTCTCCATAAATTTTCAAAAATTAAAAAGCAACAGTTCAACGCCTTGTTAATCTCTTCAAAATACAATTTACATTTGCACAGCACAGTTAAATTTCAAAACAGGTATACGATATTTTTTACATTTACCCCCCCCCCCACCGAGTCCCTTAACCTTGGTTAAATTCCTTGCTTTTCCATCATATTAATCCGTATTGGCGATTAACTTTAAGACATCTACACAATGATTTAGAATTTATTTCCATAATTTTATTTTATATATTTATATACTACTTGATCACCCCCCCCCCATCTACCGCTGCACTCCAAAATGAGTACTGTTGAGGTTTTGTTGTTTGGTTTGGTTTGGTTGAGTAAAACCAAAATAAAACTTCCCACGTCAATTTTACTAATTTCATTATTTATTTTATTTCATAAACTGCTTTTTAAATATTACAGTAAAATCACAGTAATCCGGCGCCTCCGATTCTGGTGCACGGGATTACTGAAAAGTTGCAGGTAAGTAACATAAATAAGTACATAGTACATACATCAACCAACTATGAAGCTAACCGTGGTTCCAACATCTGCGGTTTTTGACTTTTGACTGGCAATGACAAAAATCTCGCCAGAAAATCTCTTTCGCCCTTAATTGTCAAAAAACATTTTTTAAGGGAAGAAATACCTCCCAAATATTACTTTTCGACAATAGTTATAGTAGTCCATCCATATCTTAATAAACCACGAATTCCACCCACCGCACCCATCATCAAAAACTTTTCTACGGAGTTGATACGATACGTTGCTTTCATTTTAAGTACAATTACATAATTATTCATTGAACACTGTTGAGTTACAGTGGAGTTGTGGATTCGAATCGTGAACATCGCGGAATTTCTTTGTGAGGCCTTCGGGTAAACATCAACACTCTGTGGACATTGTAAGTTGTAAAGTAAAAGAGAAAGAAGAGGATTGTGTGACCTCAAAAAATGAATCGTGAAGACTTCCTAGACTAGCAGCATTCCGAATAACTTTAAATTTAAAATAATACATTTTACGTGACCTAATAATGTCACTCGGCTCGGCCTGCGGCCTCGCACTTATTGAAATTATGATCGGCTCCACGAGATATGCTTCTAACCTCACGCAGTTTGTCTTTATAGATACATTCTATGTCAACTAACAATGCCACACGGCTCGACCTACGGCCTCGCACTTATTGCATCCGGATCGGTTCAACGAAATCGGAAAACAGGAATTCAAATTTTTATATCTCTGAAATAAGGTTTTAATGATCCTAAGAGAACAGAGTGAAATCAGCTTCCAAGCTCAAACAGTTTGTCTTTATACTTACCTTTTATGTCAACTAACAATGCCACACGGCTCGGCCTTATTGAATCCGGATCGGTTCAACGAAATAGGAAAACACAGATCCAAATTTTTATATCTCTGAATTTAGATTTTAGTGATCCTAAGAGAACAGAGTGAAATCTGCTTCCATTCTCAAACAGTTTGTCTTTATACATACATTTTATGTCAACCAACATTGCCACATGCCTCGGCCTACGGCCTCGCACTTATTGAATCCGGATCGGCTCAACGAGATCGGAAAAGACTAATCCAAATTCTTATACTTCAGGATTTAGGTTTTAATAATCCGAAGATAGCATAGCGAAATCTGCTTCTAAATCTCAAATGGTCTGCCTCCATACATAATTTTTATGCCAATAGACAGTGCCAAACGGCTCGGCCTGCGGCCTCACGCATAATAAAGTCCGGATCCGCTCTACGAGGTCGAAAATAAATAATCCATACTCTTACAACTCAGAATTTAGGTTTTAATGATCCAAAGACAGCAAAGTGAAATCTGCTTCCAATCTTAAATGATTGGATTGATTTTGTCAACTAACAATGCCACACGGCTCGGCCTGCGGCCTCGCACTTGGTCAAACCCGCATCGATTCTACAAGAACGCGAATAAGTAATCCAAATTCTTATGTCTCAGAATTCAAGTTTCAATAATCCGAAGAGAGTAGAGTAAAATCTCATACGGTTAGCATCAATACATAATTTTATGTTAACTAATAATGTCACACGGCTCGGCCTGCGGCCTCAAATTTATTGAAATAGAAATCGGCTCTACAAGATCATAAAAAAAAAATTATTAATCAGCGCCAGAGGCATATGCCAAATTAGCACGATTCCACTGTACTACATTATAAATATGTAATACAATTTTTTGAGAAATTTGATCGTTTGCAGTTTTCTGAACACCTTCGAAAATTTTTAAAACTTCCACCTTACCACCCCCAACCCCAGTTTGACTAATTTCACTTACAGATTATCACCTCCATATTCTGGTTCCGATTCAATACAGGATATAGTATTTTTGTCATGTAAGGTATAACAAAATTCCAGGTTTTGATTTTATCCGAAGGTCATCAGAGGTTTTAGCAATGGGTAGACAATTTTCAGGATATACGCGAGACCGAATGCCGAGCTAACATTGGGAACCATGACCGGCCATTAAAACAATAATATCCTTAAGTTATTTATCTGATAAATTGAAGCGACCTCTTCTACAGTGCGGCCTTTAGGCCGCACAACTCAGAAAATCACGTTCTAGAGGGGTAAAAGTACAGTGGCTGCATAGGGATAGTAACGGCAAGAGGGGCAACAGTTAATCTACAATAAATTGGCTATCGTATTGTCGGCCATTTTATTGCAAAAATTTTTTTGCACGTATTATCGTTACTATATAGAAAACCTTAAATTTATTTATAAAATCATAAAAAACTAGAAAAACCCTCTGATATCAATATAAGAAAATCTAGGACAATCTTCTTCTTCTTAGCCCGAGGACTTTTTTATCAAGAACTCTTGTGCCTCACTCATCACTACTGGAATTTAGGCCTATCCTTCGTTGAAGGGAGGGTTGAATCATACCGTACCACGTTATTTACAACAGAAAGACAGGCTGAATAAAAACATAAATAGAAAACACTCTCGCGCAATTTGATAATAATATAATTAAAACGACAGAGCTATGTTTTCTAAAGAACCACCGCTACAAAAATTATTAATCTGTAGGCGTTATTTGTGTTCTATACAGTCACGGTTTTTGACCCCCTCCCTTCCGTTTGAGGATACTTAAAAGTTTTGAAATAATCCCGCCGCCCCCGTCACCTGTAAGGAATAATTTTGGAAAATGTTAATGTTTTTATATTAAGAAGTAATTTCAAAATCTAAAACATGTTAAAATAAATTATATCGAAAATAATTTGATCCCCCCCCCCCCAGGCTTTTAAGGCTTTCTTTTGAAACTTGCCCACTATTAACTTTCTGACATGAATTAATCCTCTACTCTCCCTTTTACTTTAAAACTTATCCGCAGCGAGTTGATATTTACCAGATGCAGTGGCGTACCTAGACCACTTGGGGCCCGGGGCGGATTTATTTTGTAGGCCCCCCCTCACCCTCAAAAAAAGGTCATTTATCACTTTTTAATGTGGCTAGCCCGAATTCGAACAATTGAATCTACGACGTTCAGCACGACGCAACGCAGCTCCGAAACCGACGCTCTCTGAACGACTGAGCCACGAACGAGCTCGTCCACTTGAGAAACATGGAATTATTTATTTTTGGGTGGGGCCCCCTTAGTAAAGGGGCCCGGGGCGGACCGCCCCCCCCCTCCCCCCCTAGGTACGCCACTGACCAGATGGTCACCTTTATGACTTTTTCTATTTTACGGATCGGTTACTTTTGTTCCCCCCTCCCCGTTATAATTTTTTTCTCAAAAAGCCAGCCCGATTCCTTCGAACTAGCACTGGCCAGCACCCAAATATTAAAGCTAGCACCCCGTAGGTTCGTTCAGAAATCAATGTTTCAACCGGGGGAGGGGGGCACAGTAACTCTAGCCCCCCCAGTTGATATTTTTTCTCGAAAAGTTAGCTCCCGATTTCATAGAGCTAGCACCCCTTAGGGTTGTCCACAAGTCAATGTTAATTTAGGTTTTTGATTTTGTAATGTTGATTTGTAGACAAGCCTAGGGGATGCTAGCTTTAATATTTAGGTGTAAGCCGATGTTAGCTGTAAGGAATCGTGAGCTAGCTGTTTGAGAAAAAATAATATTAACTGGCGGGGACTAGCGGTACTTTGCCCCCCCCCCCACTGGTAGAAACATTGATTTGTGGACAAACCTACGAGATGCTAACTCTAATATTTTGGAGCTAGCTCTTAGGAATCGGGAGCTAGCTTTTTTAAAATAAATATCAACTCGGGGGGGGGGGGCAAAGTCCTTTAGACTTATATTATCCATTGTTGATAAGGTTTCTTTTACTGCCATATATTCCACTGGTGGCTCGTGACTTTATTAATGTGGGGGAGGGGGGAAACACAAAAATATAAAATAGTTTAGTCTGATTTAAAAAAATAAATATATTAATTATGGTTGACCGATTATTAAACAAACAAATTAAAAAATCTTAACAATTTTTAAAATAGAGTCCAGAATGCGATCTATTAATCTACATAAGTACAGGAGAATTCTAAAAAAAATATTTGGAAATGTATTCTTAGGATAACAGCGAAAATTTAAGAAATTTAGGCTTGCAGGAACCCCCGTGCCGTGGGGGTGTAAAAAATATTTGATAGATTACAGATTGTGTTACTTTAAAAAAATTAATACTCTTCATTGTAGAATTAAATGCTCAAGTCAACAATAGAAAGTAAAAAATTAGAATCCGGAGCATTATATGATTACTATAATTCGACTACTATATGCTGGGGGGGGGGGGCATTCCACACCCCCAGATCCTCCGGTCCTTGGATCTCGTAACTTTTTTCAAAAAGAGGGCCTTAAATTTAAAGAAAAAAAAATTTTAGGGTTTTTTTTAATTTGTTTAAAATTATCATTTTTGGATAGTTGTTTTCTGTTTTACATGGGAGAATAACACGTGCCCTTGTGCCCTTTAGGACAACCCGCTACTGATATACTCTCTTGCGAAAGCAATATTCTGTGTTTATACTGATCCAAAAAAGGACCTTTATGCCGCAAAAATCGGGTCTGCGTGTAAGTAAATCGGAAATGTGATTTTTTTCATTTAAATTATTTGGTATGGGATTGGAAAACAACCCTTAAGTTTTCAACATCAGGCCCGGACCGGAACAGGAACAAAATAATTTGTCCAAAAACGGCCATCTCCTATGCGTCATATGGCCAAAATAGATATTGCATTGAAAACAGAACGAAACTGATTCAATTTTTTTCAAGTGTTTTTCTGAGGACCCTGTACATAAACAAGCATCCCCAGAACAAATCCAAAGACTGGAATTTTCAAAAAAATGCAGTTGTACAAGAAATCCTGACAGGTTCTGCAATTTATGTAACCGAAAGCCCATAAATTTACTTAATCACATCAAAAATTCAAATTAAATTAAAAAACCCATTTTGGATTCAAAAAATTAAACCATAATCGTTATGTTAACATAAAATTTGGAAAGAAAAAAGTTTGTCAATGTTGCATTCTTTTTCCTAAAATGACAAAACGTTAATGCAACTTCGTGTCTAATTATGCTAATCAGCGCTATCAGTAACAATTAATTATGGTAACAACATTCTTTAGTCAAGCTTGGTAAACTCGTCAGGCAATTAATTGTACTTTATACGCTTTGTAAATTTAAGGAATAATTTAAATTTTTAAAAAAAAAGATAGCAGCGACGGTGTTAATATTTAAATTATTTTTGTCCGATCCATACTCCGACGCTTAAATGAATATTTAATTAATTAATTAATAACGCGTTCCATTAAAACAATTTATTCCACCGGGCGCGTTTTAATTAAAATTTGAAAGAGTGACGCTTAAAAATTCCCATCGTCGAAAAAAGTTTTCTTTCTTTATTTTATTTATTTACGCAACAATTTGGAAACTATAAAACCAGAGAGGCCGTAACTTTTCTTTAATCAAAGTTATCCGAAACGTAATTGGATGGGTAGGTGAAAATGTAATGAAGGAATACAAACCCCTTTAACTCGAGCTAATTCTTGTAGCATTTAACAAAAGGCAATTCTATCTGCTTTTCTTTCAAATGCAGCTCTCACATATCTGGGGTTCAAGTTTATTCTGCACTGATGAAGTAAACTAGGAAACTATGGATCAAAGAACGTCGTTGCTATGTGACCATTGATTGATGCGATTTTAACACACTCATTAGTTAGTATGGCTGAGTTACACGCGTTGAAAACGATATGGCGGTATTGCACATGTCAATGAAACGTATACCAATGCGCTTCTTTTTTCTCATTAATTAATTACAAAAATTCGTTAATTATTTTAATTAGTAAATATTGAACACAAGGGATGGTTTGTTATTTGTTTCTCCTAACGACGGCGCGACGGCGACGGGTCCCGATTTGCTAGACACGCGCGCGGTTATCATTTTATTCAAATAATACGTTTACATAATTCGATAAATTATTATAATTTGGTACCTACAGCGATATAATATATCAATTAAATATTTTTTGATTTAATGGCACCTGCTCGCTGTGTAATAGTTCTAGTTTTAACTCAACAAACTTTTAATCAAACATTAATTACGTTCAAAACATAATAACATTTTTTATCGTTGTACTTTTAAAATGCATAATTTCGTGTTTACCCGCATAAAATAATAATTAAAAAATTATTAAAAATAAATCAACTTTAAGTGTGTACAGTCGACTCTCTTTTATACGAACATGCGGTTTTACAAAAAAATATTAATTTCAACTTAAAAGAGTTTTCTGTCCTTTGTGTTTTTAGAGTTCTTTGTTATAAAAAACAAAACATCTTTTAGAAATTTTCTGAAACCTTTTTTAACCTAAATCACGCCACCTATGAAGTAGTTAAATCGCTATATTTTGCTTCGTTCTCAGAGGTCTGAAAGATAAAACAAATATTAACAAAAGAAGATCGCATCGAAGAAACATGTGAACGTTAATTTCAAATAACAAAGTAGCAGAAATTTCCATTGAATATGAAGTCTGACGATTAAGGGGGGGGGGGGATTTCAATGACGTTCAGTTCTGTTAATTCTTTCAATAGTCCGCTGAAAACCTTGACAACACATAAAATAATCTGACTAATACGTCGATTCTGGTAAAAAACATTAACTCTTAAACTAGCCAATAAAAAGCTACAGTTTTATTTTGAAGGCGGGGCTAAAATAAAGTGCATGGTTAAATAGTTGGAACTTGAAAATTAAAAGAAACTGCCAGAATCGGCGTATAAACTGTACCAATAAATCAAAAGCATGTGGTAAAATATAGAAGTAGATCATGATCAGGAATGGACGGCAAAATTGACAAAATTGAAGAAGTGCCAAACTGTCAGCATAGCAACAGCTGCTTTTACGGATCCTTGACAGATATACATGCTATGTATTAGAGTCCAAAATAAAAAAAAAATGTTTGAGATTTAAGCCACTGGCGCTGTGACTTTACGTACGTATGTTGCTCGGAGCTCTTTAACTCTGATATATTCATTATCATTATTATTTTATCGTTAAACCTAAATTATCAGAGAGATGAATTTGGTTTGATGTTTTTGCGACCTTGTAGAGTCGATTCGGATTTCACTAAGTGCGAGGCCGCAGGCCGAGCCGTGTGGCATTGTTTGTTACCAAAAAAATTATGTACCGAAGCAAACCGTTTGAGACTGGAAGCAGATTTCACTCTGCTGTCTTCGGATCACTAAAGCCTAAATTCTGAGGATTCAGAATTTGGATTACTTTTGTGCGGCGTCGTAGAGCTGATCCGGATTTCAATAAGTGTGAGCCCGTAAGTGGAGCCGTATGTCATTGTTACTGACGTAAAAATTATATTCTGCTGTCTGTTTCGGATCCCGATCTTTTAGATCCGATCATCAGGAATTAAATAAAAACGAGGCCGCAGGCCGAGCTGTGTGAAATTCCTTAATTATTGTTGACATAAAAATTATGTATTGATGCAAACCATTCGAGTTTGTAAGTACTAGATTTCACTCTGCTGAGTTGGGATTCCGATCTTTTAGATACGACCAGAAATTAAATAAGTGCGAGGCCGCAGGCCGAGCCATGTGACATGGTTTATTGACATAAAAATTATGTATTGATGAAAACCGTTTGAGATTTTACTCTATTTTCTTCGGATCATGATGGAAACCTGAAGTCTCAGACATAAGAATATGAATTATTTATTTTCGACCTCGTAGAGCCGATCCGGATTTCATTGGATTACTTATCCAAATTCTTATGTCTGAGAATTCAGATTTCAATGATTCGAAGAAAGTGGAGTAAAATCTCGAACTGTTTGCATCAGTATATTATTTTTATATCAATAAACAATGCCACACGGCTCGGCCTGCGGCCTCGTACTAATTTAATTCCTGAATGCGATGCCGCAGGCTGAGTGTTGCACTGTTTTCTGATATAAAAATTATGTATTGAGGCACACCGTTTGGGACTGGATGCAGATTTCACTCTCCTCTCTTCGGATCCCGATCTTTTAGATCCGACCGGGTATTAATTAAGGGCGAGGCCGCAGGCCGAGCCGTGTGGCATTATTTGTTGACATAGAAATTATATATTGATACAAACCTTTTGAGAATTTACTCTACTAGCTTTGTATCATTAAAACCTGAAGTCTCAGTCATAATAATTTGGCTTATTTATTCGCATTCTTGTAGAATCGAGTGAACTTTGATTAAGGGCGAGGCCGCAGGCCGAGTCGCGTTGCATTGTTTTTTGACATAAAATTTATGTATTGAGGCAAACCATTTGAGATTGGAAGCAGATTTCACTCTGCTGTCTTCGGATTATTAAATCCTAAATTCCTAGTTATAAGAATATGGATTATTTATTTTAGACCTCGTAGAGCCGATCCGGATTTCATTGGATTACTTAACCAAATAAGTAATCCAAATTACAATGTCGGAGAATTCAGATTTCAATGATTCGTAGAGAGTGGAGTAAACTCTCAAATTTTTTTCATCAATATATAATTTTTATGTCAACAAACAATGCCACACGGCTAGGCCTACGGCCTCGAACTAAATTCATTTCTGAGTGTGATGCCGCAGGCTGAGCCGTGTTTAACAGCTTCTTGACATAAAAATTATGTATCGAGGCACACCGTTTGAGACTGGATGCAGATTTCACTCTACTCTCTTTGGATACCGTACTTTTAGATCCGACCAGGAATAAATAAGTGCGAGGCCGCAGGGCGAGCCGTCTGGCATTATTTGTTGACATAGAAATTATATATTGATGCAAACCTTTTGAGATTTTACTCTACTCGCTTCAGATCATTGAAAGCTTAAATCTCAGACATAAAAGTTTGCATTATTTATTTGCATTTTTGTAGAATCTATGCAACTTTGATTAAGATCGAGGCCGCAGGCTGCGTCGTGTGGCATTGTTAGTTGACATAAAATTTATTGTTGAGGCAAACTATTTGAGATTAGAAGCAGATTTCACTCTGCTGTCTTCGGATCATTAAATCCTAAATTCTGAGTTATAAGAATACGGATTATTTATTTTCGACCGCGAAGAGTCGATCCGGATTTCATTGGATTACTTATCCAAATAAGTAATCCAAATTGCAATGTCTGAGAATTACGATTTCAATGATTCGAGGAGAGTGGAGTAGAATCTCAAACTGCTTGCATCAATATATGATTTTTATGTCAACAAACAATGCCACACGGCTCGGCCTACGGCCTCGCACTTATTTAATTCCTGAGTGCGATACCGCAGGCTGAGCCGTGTCACACTGTTTTTGACATAACAATTATGTATGGAAGCACACCGTTAGAGACTGGATGCAGATTTCACTCTGCTCTCTTCGGATCCCGATGTTTAAGATCCGACCAGGTGTTAAATAGGTGCGAGGCCGCAGGCCGAGCCGTGTAGGATTATTTGTTGACATAAAAAATATGTATTGATGAAAATCCGTATGAGATTTTACTCTACTCTCCTTGGATCATTGAAACCTGAAGTCTCAAACATCAGAAATTGTATTACTTATTCGCGTTCTTGTTGAGTCGATGAAGCTTTGGCTAAGTGCGAGGCCGCAGTCCGAGTCGTGTTGCATTGTTATTGGACACAAAATTTATGTATTGAGGTAACCCATTTGAGATTGGAAGCAGATTTCACTCTGCTGTCTTCGGATCGTTAAATTCTAAATTTTGAGTTGTAATAATTTGGATTATTTATTTTCGACCTCGAAGAGCCGAACCGGATTTCATTGGATTACTTATCCAAATAAGTAATTTTTATGTCAACAAACAATGCCACACGGCTCGGCCTGCGGCCTCGCTCTTATTTTATTCCTGAGTGCGATGCCGTAGGCTGAGCCCGTGTGGTATTGTTTGTTGCCATAAAAATTACGTATCGAGGAAAACCGTTTGAGACTGGATGCATATTTCACTCTGTTCTGTTCGGATTCCGATCTATTAGATTCGACTAGGAACTAAATAAGTGCGAGGCCGCAGGCCGAGTCTTTTGTCATTATTTTTTGACAAAAAAATTATGTATTGACGCAAACCGTTCGAGAGATTACTATACTCTTTTCGGATAGTTGAAACCTGAAGTCTCAGACGTAAGAATTTGGATTACTTGTTCCCGTTCTTGTAGAATCGATGCGTTTTAGACTTAGGACGAGGCCGCAGGCCGAGTCGTGTTGCATTGTTAGTTGACATAAAATTTATGTATTGAGGTAAATTATTTGAGACTGGAAACAGATTTCACTCTGCTGTCTTCAAATCATTAAATCCTAAATTCTGAATTCTAGTAACCGATTTGGATTTCATTGCATGCGAGGCCGCAGGCCGAGCGGTGTGGCACTGTTTGTAAGTAGACATAAAAACTATGTATGGACGTAGACCGTTTGAGATTAAAAGAAGATTTCACTCTGTTGTCTTCGGGTTATTAAAACCTAAATTCTGAAGCATAAGAAATTGGATTCGGTTTTTCCGAGCTCGTGGAGCCGATGTGGATTCAATAAGTATGAGGCCGTAGGCCGAGCCGTGTGGCATTGTTAGTTGACATAAAATGTACTATGTATACATCGAGACAAACTGTTTGAGATTGGAAGCTGATTTCTCTCCGCTCCCTTAGGATCATTAAAATCCAAATTTGGAGATACAACAATGTAGATTACTTTTGTGCTATCTTGTAGAGCCTATCCGAATTATAATAAGTGCGAGGCCGCAGGCCGAGCCGTATGGTATTATTAGTTCACGTAAAATTTAAAATAAATAAAATTTGCTCTATTCAGATCATTAAAACCTGCATTCGGAGCTATAAGAATTTGAAGAATTTCTCTATGATCTTGTAGAGCCATTTCAAAGGCTATAAATTCGAGGTCGCAGGCCGAGCCGTGAGGCATAATTAGTTTTGCGGATCATTAAACTTTAAATTCTAAATTAAACGAATTAGGATTACTAATTTAAGACTTTGTAGAGAGAATCCTCATTGTAATATGCCGAACCGCATTGCATTGTCAAAAAAATCAAAATGAAAGAAGTCAAAAAAATGCGTTTAATTTTTGAATCAGATTCCAGTCTGCTCTGTGCGCAACTTGGAAACCTAAATTATGAGATATTAAAATTTGGATTACTTATTTACTGATTCGGATTTCACTAACTGCGATGCCCCAGGCCGAGCCACGTGGCATTGTTAGTTGGTACAACAATTAAGTATTGAATAATTTCTTTTAAAATATGTAGTCTACTCCGTCGTTTCTACTTACTAACAGCTATGCACAGCTAATTACCTATCAATTAGATGAGTCCACTTCCGAAGCGCAACATCGGCGGTAACTCTGCTTCTTTTCTTGCGTAGTAATCATCAACGGAAACCTAAACATCATCAAAGACCACTTCCTCTCTTCAATAATCATAGTTACAGGCTTGCATATTCCTTAACAGCGAAACAAGCTCGCCCATCACACAGGGCCAAATCCGTTTCCTCTTCACATCCATATGTCCTTCAATAAATGTACAGATTATTGGCAGTGGATTTAGTAGGTTCTTGAACCCCAATCGGCCCAGACCTAGGTCGGGTTGTTTCGAATATTATGTAAATCTAACCTGATTCCCTGATTGGTTAATTTATTAGTTACCAACCTAAACAATTCGAAACCTAACGTGAGGGCGTGATTGCCATACTTGTGCGGCCTGAAGCTTTTTTAGGTTAGTAACTAAACAAATAACCAATCGAAAGTACGTTAGGAAGTGACAGTATTTGGATTTCATATCTTCTTCCTCTAACCTTCACTCTCAAAGACAGAAACTATTGAATTGAATTAAATTACATGAAACCTCTAAGATTTAATGATACCATAAAACGAAGGAGGGGGTAAAATCCAAAATACAGCCCTCGTGGTTTAAAAGCTTAACTCATCTTGGTGCATTGATTATTTAACAATTTCAAATATAAAAAAATCCGTTTAAATGCGGGAAAGCATAAAATTCATTCGATTTACAATAAACGGTTTACCAATAATCGCTTAATTAAATTAAACGATTATTAAAATCTCTTAAAATGTAAATTAAAATATGTTAATTGAAAATTAATGTGTTAAATACATAAATAAATTAAGCAATTTTGTTAGGTTCCTTGGAACGACGTGTGGTCGTCTATTTGTAATTTAAATGTAGACCAGTTTTTTCAACGATCGAGCGCATTAGAAATTCCTTTTTTAATCCAATTAAATAATAGTAAAGGTACAAAATTTATGCTCTGTAAAACTTACACCTTAGCCATAATAAAATAGTTACAAAGTGAGCTCAGAGCATATGGCAGTCATAGATTATTTTTTACACAACATTTGGTGGTGCTATCAGATACAACTAATTGGGGCCACAAACCTAAACATTAATTATGTAGACCAACCATTCACTTATCTAATTATCATCTCCTTTTCTGGTCAGCAAATATTAATTTTTAAACGGTTATGTCTACCACGGACGAAAACAATCACCCCCCCCCTCTTGCTAATCCTAATAGGTATTGCTCGAAGCTCCAACAGTATTGTTTATAAAAAGTGATAAGGAACGAGATAAAAAGCAAAATTAAGCAAAACTAGCGAACATATGCCGTTTTAAGATAAAAAGTATACAATTTAATTATGTTAAAGAGGCAGAAGACCGGAACAGTGGGCTAGAGCGAGATGACGAACCCTCCCCTTTTAATCATTAAACGCAATGCACGTGGTTGTGTTTAACACTCATTTATATTATCTAGTTTTAATTATCGGGCACTTTTACCCCCTTAATATTCCATTTGTTAGGTAGGAAGTCAAAAAAAAAGCGAAAAAGAAAAAGGGAAAAATAATTTTGATTTTTGTGCGTCCATCGCGCGACCGAACTACTCGCTGAGCGGTATCAACTTTAATTGAATAAAACCCTTGATGTTTTAACGTTAGTGATTAATTTAAGCCTCGAGGGTTCTAATTGAAAGTCCTGTTAGAGCGTAATTAAGAATTCACTTAGTAGATTGAGTGGTTTGAATAAAAATTAAATTAATTGATAAAAACGAAACGTGTAGGTAGGTAAATTGAATTTCGTACCCAATTTCAAATTTCTATAAACGCCATCTTGAAAATAGATCTTCACCTTTATCGTACGATGAAAGAGGAACGAAGTGGCGTGAAATATTCGATTAATGGAAGTGAATTGAATGCTATGAAAAGCGAGCGATTGGAGAATTTTGATCAAATATATTTGATCTTTTTTATAGAAAATACATAAAAGAACGAATAGCACTTTTCTAGAAAAGGAAATTTTCGTGACAAGAGGAAATAAATAAATTGTATTTTTATCACTTGAATTTTTATTTATGAAAATGGAAAATATAGCAATATTTTAGAGACGCAAATTGTTAATGTTAACCTGACGATATGCTTTTTCGAAAAAGTACTCAAATCTGGAACGGATTGAATTGCGTGCCAATTAATGCATTGATTGACTAATCAATGTAATAATTTTGCAACCGCATTTTAGCCATTAATCCATTTGCATTATTAGGAGTTTGGAAAATATGCTGAATTACTGAATTTTTTCGTTCAATTTTCAAATTGTTGTCATAATAAAGCTGATCGAAAACATATAATTTTTCTGATTCGATTCAACTTGAGTAAGAAATCATGATGGAAAAAGTTATTTCATTAAATTAAAATAATAATATATTATATTATCATCCCACAATTTACATGATATGAATATATCTAAATTGTATTTTATTTATATTTATATTAACTACTAGCTGGCACAGTCGGCCTACCGGCCGCCTTTAGCCATCTAGACCGTGTCGGATGTGGTTGTTCGGCCTTCGGCCTCACTCCGAGGTACTAAAGTAGCCTATGTTTTTCGTAGCGTTGTAAATAACTTCTACACCAAATTTGGTTAAGATAGGTCAAATAGAAACGTAAAGCACGTGCACACGTATTTGCATTGTCGATCGGTTGACAGTTTGACAACGTGACAGCATTAATTATTGTTTTTAAGTTGATTTTGAGTAGCCTGCCTTCCTTTAAGGAATCTCGATAATCCATTCATGCGCGTCCCTATGGGACGCGCATGAATGGATCATCGAGATTCCTTAAAGGAAGGCAGGCTACTCAAAATCAACTTTCCTTTCTTTTGCGAATTTTTGCACTATTTCAATACAAAAACATGCGCAGGGACCTACATAATAACTGTGCCAAATTTGGTTCCGATCGGTCAAACGGTTTAGGAGTCTATAGGGAACATACATACTGCTATATCGAGGTACCGCGTCAATAGAAATACGTCTATTAAGATTCGGGAATACTTTGTTTTTAATAAAGCATGTGACTTATCAACGTAATCAGAAAAACTTCGTCCGATACCAAGAAATTGAGTACAAGGTCAATTTAATTTGTAAAGAAAGACAGGAAGCAGGTTTGAATAAAATAAATTGAAATGTAACATTTAATAATTTTCTTTGTTGTAAAATGTTTATTTATAGAAAATGAAAGATTGTTTAGTGATAAGAAAGGTATTTCAAAAGTTAGAATATTGTTAATTGATTGATTAATGTAAAAAATTTGTGTTAGCGTTAAATTTTAAATAAGTTCTTAAATCATTACGTGAGTTCGACGTGTCATAAGTCAATGAACTGTGAATGGAAATTTCATGTCCAGCATCTTTATCAATCCAAGCACGAAGAAATTATGAAGAAATCAATCCAATCTAAAAATATAAAAATTTTACTTATAAAATTTCAACGAGTCACATTTGTGCTTAATACAGACCTGTAACCTGAAAATTTCAATAATATTGATTTTCCAATCAACCAATACGAATGCGTTTACGCAAATATCAAGATTGCTATGAATTTCGAGATGAAAAATAATAAAAACAATCGAGGAGGGCCTTGTGTTAATTTTGGCATGTAATGGTGGCGAATTTGATCGTCCTAATAAAAATTAATTTTATTGTGAAAATAATTGGTGAATATTATAAATACAAGTGTGAAAATCAGTAAATTAATTACTTATACCTACGTATAAGTAAAAATAAGTTGAAAATCGTAAAGGATTGTGAATATTTTTAACGAATTAAAAATCGACGTTAACGAGGTCATCAAAGTGCATCTTGGAATATTTTCATGGTAATAAACCCATCGAGTGGAATTTCGTGCGCAATTGTACCATACAAAGTAAAAGTAAATAGAAGATTCCTGTACTTTTCTAAGGTAACGTGTACATTAAATACAATTTATAATTTAACTAAGTGAAATTTCCGGACATCATACGACGCGTGCTTTTTTGCATTTAACGTTCAGAATTTCGATAATTAGAATTAATAATAAGAACTTTTTATATAATAAAACCTTTAATTGCATTTTTGTGTAAAATAAAAACATCATTATCTTTGTAACGAAGGATATTTATTTCGACCTGTTCCGAGCCCATAAATTTGTTTTCAGTATAGCAGTATTGGTCACGGAACGGACTCACCCTGTATAAGGTAAGGCACATGCACTACGAACAGCTAAGCCGAGGCATAATAATTTTAATATTTTGTTATTGGTGTAAAGTTTTATTATTTCTATTAACAAGGTACCTTTTACGTACACCCATACATAACATTAACATTAAAACGTTTAGCTCAAGTGAGGCAAAGACCTACATAGCAATACATACATCCATTTTTATATAGTATATAGATTTGAGGGTCGAAGCATTGTTATGAAATATCTCTATAATTAACACTTCAATTACTTCAATAAATTCAAACATAAACAATAATTATATACGGAAAAATTTTAATTCGAAATGTAATCCAATTATATTACTGTAACAAATCAAATACGGAGACATCTGTTCGCCGTGACGATATCCAGACGGTTTAAGCGGATAGATAAGCTTCTCGTGTACACTTGTGTTTTTTGGGTTTATTTTAATGTTAAATTTGTCCTAAGGAATTCAAAAAAATGCCCCCCCCCCTTTTAAGCGTAAAGGGTTCGAGACTTTTCTCATTAACTTGATCGAAATCGAAATCATGTATTCACTTGTGGTGTACCTGGCTAAGCCGTCACAATCTTCATCTGTCTGGTTGCGCCACGCACCTTAAATTTTGTTGAATACAGGGTTGGGTTTTGACACCCCCCCCTGTATCCAAGATCCGCCGAATATCGAAGTTAGGTTTTACCCCCCCCCCTTCGATGCTCGATGAAAATGGCTGAATTATTCTTTGACAGGGCTAAATACGCAGTCGTTGTCCGTAGTGCTTTTAGTAGCAGGTTTGGCTTCATCTACTGAACCCTAAATGACTGGGTCAATTCGATGATTTAGAAAAATTGGAGGAAAAGTTGGCAAAGTTCGCGTATAAGTGGAAAAGTCGAGATTCCTTCGGCCGGGGGTTTTGCGTCGGAGGAGTGTCGGTCGCTCCGAGGACGAAAACCTCTCCGATTTCGTCATGTGACCTGGCCAGACTGTTTCCAACCAGAAGGGGTGGTTGCCCCCCTCGAGCTACCCGGAAGCGCCGGAATTATATGTTAATCGGAGTTTAACAAGATAGCCCCCGTATACATCCGCCCTACATCCCATTCCAACCACTCGCAAGGCGAGTCGTTAATCAAAATACCCCCAAAGAGTCCACCCAGTTGAGGTGTGCAAAACCCTCCAATGGCTGAAGATCACTGGTCTAGTCTGGTATACCGCGCTTCAAGCACAATTTACGTCCTTGAGGCTGGTAAGGCAGACATCATTAACTTGATAATTTTTGGTATTGCTCTTATACTTGTGGATGTGGTGCAGGCATTACAGGTCTTTGCCTTTTCTCCATGATATTGTGGATTACCAAGGCTCCTTCATCAGGCTGATTTTGAGTTGTAACTCTGATAATATTAGAAAATTAGACTGGACGATTTATCACGTAATTGGACCTACAATTTAACGTGGAATCCAAACCACGGCATAATATCCCGAGATAATAGTTTGATAGACTATCATCCTGGTAATGGTCGCCCCGTACTTAGGTTTATCAGGAAGAGGACACGCATGGTTTATAAAAACTTGGAATAGATGAACCCCACCAATGTCCGGATTTTTTTTTGAATAGGAAATGCTAATAGTATATTAAAGAACGAGTTTTATAATTGATGTTTTTATCGCACGAAATCTGTTTAGAAAACGACCCGCGTAGCGGGGAGTTTTCTAAAGGATAAGTGCGATAAAAACAATTATAAAACGAGTACTTTATACAATTTTTTCTATTTTGCTTTTTTTATGGTTTAAAATTTAAAAAAAAGGACAATATTAAATGATTGTCATTTTAAAAATTTCGTTTTATTTAATGTTTGTTGGTAATACTTTGACATTTTTACAAACAATTGAAATTTGAAAAACTTTTGAAGTTTGTGTCAAATTGTAGATTTGTTCATAGTAACGAAATTATACCTGCCGTTAATAATTTTCCTTATTTATTATTATATCTTTAATTTATAGTTAATTAAAATGTTTAACACAAATTTGGAGATTTTTAATGTGATTTAAAATGACATTCGTTTCAATAATTAATATTATTTTCAATGACGTTTATGCTGCCAACCTCTTAAAACAAAAAATTGCGTATCGTAATGAGTCCATTTCGATACCCATTCGCGTATCGAAATGACTTTATTTTAGACGCAAAATAGAAAAAATAAGTTTTAGAAGCCTTCTGGCGCGATAATTTGGTGAAGACTTTTTTTTTCGAGAAAGACAACGATTGTAATATATTTTCTGAACATACCCCCAGTGTCCCCCCTTGATTACGAGCCTAAGTAATGCGTTCTACATCGAGCTGAATCCACTGCTCCATCGTACAGGCGTCATTCCGTTTTTTCAACAAAAAAAATTACAGAGTTATTCTCACCTTCAGCATGTGGGGATAATAATTAGGCTCTCCCCGTATTCTTCCATCCTGGTTCCAACTTTCCGCGGTTTTCGTCTGATCGTCTTATATTCTCCTCTTCATAATCACTGCCGGGTTATCATCGGTCCACTGACTTTTTTTGTCTAATAGTTCGAAGTCCACCTCGTCCAAAAGTTTCATTTGGTTATCATTGGTCCTCTGAAGCTGAAAGAAACATGGGGTCCGGTCTTTTCAGGTGTGTATTTACTTGAGAGACAGCAAGATACATTTTTGGGAAGCATCGCCGTCGGATGCTTGTTTCTTGGCATTTCCGTAAGATGGACTGAAATGTTGTACACTGTTACTTAGAACAATGGGTAATTATTTAGAACAGGAGGGGGGGGCTTGAAACTCTCTACAACTCTTTGCGCTGGAAACTGTACAAATGTTGTAAACTTGTTCAGGATCAGGAAAGTTACTTAGAAAAAGGATACTTTTAAAAGTCGTAACCTCAAATTGGGGGGGGGGTTCTTTCAATTGTTATAAAAATATTTTGTTCAGTTCAATAGATGGCTTTTTACGCCACCTAGTGGACAGAGTTATCACTAAGTTATTATTATGCTAAAATTTACAATAGCCGATCAAGGGTTTTTCCGACTTATCAACCTCCCTCCCCCTGTCATAGTTGATGGTCACAATTTTCGGTCCCCCTCCATTCCCAGAAACTTCTTATGGTCACAAATCAAAGACCCCCTTCATTTGTCTAAAATTGAACTTTACACGACATTATTTAAACGAAATTTGTAATTTAAGGAGTAATAAATTCTATTTACAAAAAATTACATAAAAACATTCAATCGCAATTTTCCTAGAAATCCAAAAATGGGATTTTTATGCGATCGTCACATTTGTCCAACCCCCCTCCCCCTGGTCACATTTTCCCTGCTAGGACATCCTTTATGGGAGACCCCTAATCACATAATAACAAAATATTCATTATAAAATTTCACATGTAGCCAGTGGCGGATCAATGCACAGATTTAAGATCATTCTCAACTTGGTAACTTGAAGTTCTTAACTTCAAATTAAATCTTAATAATTCTAGCTTAAAGCACGGTATAAGAGACTAGATCGAACCCTTTTGACTTGACGATCTTGGGCGGGTTTTGATTACCCAGTCTCGGGTGGCAGAGGGGGGGCTCTTCATGGCGAATGTACGCGGGGCATTTTTATTTTTTCTCAACCTCGATTTTCAATCATTCTCTCCAACCATTTTCAGGAATCTGAGAACGCAGGCCCGGGCTCTGCCTAAGAGGGGGACAACCCCCATACAAGTTTATAATTTTAAGATCATTCTCAACTTCCTAACTTGAAGTTCTTAACTTCAAATTCATATCTTAATAATTTCAAGTTTATTTTTAACTTCCTAACTTAAAGTACTTAACTTCAAATTCAGATCTTCATAATTTCCTTGTACAATAATGCAAAAGAAGTAATTTTGTAAGCTTTTTCAGTGCATTTAATTGGTTTTTTGTTTAATTCGTAGGGGTGACTATCCCCCCTTGTATCAGCGCTTGTTTCCAATTCTTTCTTAGCCATGCAACTCCTCTCGTCCACTGGCAATCTCACAAACTTCTTTACGCCACTCTATTATGTAACTCTGTACATTATCTCCATTACTCGCGTCCGCTAGCTAATCCAAGCATTTTGCTTTTTTACTTAGAAGTCCGTAGAATTTTTTAAATATCAGGAGCCTTGTAGCCATGTTATTATTTGAAGAAGGGGGAGGGAGACACTCGTGGTCTATGAAGATAAGGATGGACTTCGCTCATTTTTATCGATGACAAATGTCGACGGATTCGGTGGTTTTGGATTTCGTAATCAGTAATTATTAATTTTAATTATTAACCCCCCTTCCACCAATCCCTAAAATTATATTATTAAATTTATAGCTTTTTCTACTTTTGTAGCATTTATAAGTAAATGTCGATTTCTATTATACAAAAATTATAACTTCAGATTTGTATATCCCTGTAAAAATATAGATGCTACGGTGGAGTAACCCCCCCCCCCCCCCCATATGGACACTGATGTTTTCAAAGGCCTAATCTCTTTTGCGCGATATTTATTTTGACAGTAGATAAATTATCGGCATATTTAATAACGTAAATTTGGTTGTACGTAATGATAAATTGACCTGCTTCCTCAGTGCGGCCTTTAGGCCGCACAACCAAGACAATCACATACTTACATTGTAATCCCTTACATTAATCTATCATCACGTATCGCATGTCTAATTACTTAATTTTTTTCATGCCGACTTAAAAAGTCTTCTTTTATTACCCTACAACTTTCTCTTTCAGATCAGTTCCATATTCGACGGATAAGTTCTTAACTTTCTGGGGCGACGCCCAGTCATCGACCCGATGCCTTCCACCTTAATGGATGGAGGTTATTGGTCTTCTGATAATATTACATTTCTCACCTTATCTACGGTGTGCATTCTCCTATCCAAAATCTGGAAACGCGTCCTCAATCAGCTTCTCCCAAAGCAATCTAACCTCACTTCACCTGGTGGCTGGTACGGGCAGGGTGACGGGGCGCCGACCTCCCTAAATGGAATACAAACTCGCAATAATATTGTTTAATGCAAAACCACCGATCCCAATATTTGCGACAAATATTCGGCGATAAAATCAAATAAACAGTGGCTCGTATTTAGAACAGTTCACTAAAAGTGAAATATTTAGTTTTTAATCGCCCCCCCCCCTCTATTACAGCGAACCACGAGCTGCTGTTGATGAGCTGGTTATTTCAACAACTCCCCCTTAAGATAATGGGCACGTTCAGCCGGGCCCAGCTGCTGGGCTGCTGGGAAAGCGGTCCCGGCTGAACGGTACGCTGGGTATACGTTGTAACCCAGCAGCTGGGTAAACTTCCCAGCGGTAAAAATCTACGCTTTGTTAGCCAGCGGTTACGAATTTATCCGTTTGAGCACGATCCTATGGCACGATCGTTTGACATAGACCTATAATAACAAGGAATATTAACATTTTTAACAATAATTTAATAGACAGCGAGCAATAAATCTTCTCCTACCTGAAATGTTCTTCGGGACATTCTGAAATGAGCCTTAAAATCATCCAAATTATAATTATTATAAATATTTTTTATAATAATTAATTATTATAATTAATTTATTATTATTATAAAATTATTATAATTCAAGTCGTCATCCATTATTTCTTCTAGAATCATAAAATTCAAAAAATTGTTTGCCATATTTTTAGGTTATGTAAACTGATAACTCCCAACGTACCGTTCAGCCGAATTCTTTCCGCTGCAATAAAGCATACCCAGCTGCTTTACTGATGCAACCCAGCAGCTGGGCCCGGCTGAACGTGCCCAATAATAGATTCGCAGCATTAAATTTATTTAAACCACCCCACCCCCCATCATCGGTAGAAACAAATGCGTTTTAGCATCCGTGATGTTATAAGGGTGCACTGATTCGTTATTTCCCAGATTTTGAGGCCTGAAGGCCGCATTAAATTTCTATTTTGTCTTTTTTTTAATGATGTGCCCGCTCGTTGAAAAACGTAGAGTCGCTAATGCAAATGAAGTTATAAAAAATAGACGGCTTCTGGGGCCGGGATGTCTGGAGATCAGCATGGTCATGTTGATATGCTGGAGATATTCCACAACCTCCCAGGCCTAACGGTTTCTATTTTAAGTTTCTATTCAACATTAGAGTATATTATTATATTTTTCCTTTTTCTTGCAATTTTGTGCCCTCCCATTAAAAAAAGGTCACGAGCCGCCACTGCCTCACTTCATTGTACAGATCGGGATTCAGTGACGGCTCTAGGGGAAATTGTTTCACTACCCTATAATAGCCCCATTTTGGAGAAAATGTATAATTTTAGATTTATTGAATAAATTATTTATTTATTCCATTTGTAGGCTCATGAATTTAATAAAAAATAATAAAGAATATTATGTGCACACCGCACGATCTGAATACTGTAACTCTGACAAGAAAAAGTATGAGGTCTTTTCTATAAAACATTTATTTTTCCGTATAAAAAAAAACGTTAATTAAACGATGAAAACAATACAAAATGAAGATACAACAGAATGGGGTACCGACAAAATAAATTTAGTAGTGTTTTTGTAATGAAATTCAAATAAATCTGAATTATTTATTCAAGCTGTGCCGTCATCTCACATATTAGTCGTGCGTATACTAACGGCTCTTTGCACGGAAAATGTACTAAGTAATGTGTGAAATGACGTCACAGATTGAATAAATAATTCATATTTAATTACATCGAAATGAGGCACTTTCAGAAAAATCTAACCGCATTACATAGCAAAGGACATCCTAAGGATCGTATTTACGTAAAAAACACTACTAAATTTTTTTGTCGGTATCCCATTAACGAAGGAAATGCGCATATGTACCTGAGGGGTATTCATCTCGCTTTATGTGTAGAATAAAAAATCCTTAAATCCATAATAAACTTGTACATAAACAAAGTGCCTACCTGTAGACTTTAAATCGAGAAACCGGGGGGTCTGGGGGGTATGGAATACCCCCCAGCTATTCCAAAATTATAAACCAAAAATTTACGATAGTATGCTTCTTATTAAATAATTTTTAAAATATTAAAAATTATCCAAAAAAGGTTTGTTTTGCGCTGTATTTTTCATATATCAATGTGGAAATCTCTAAACCCTACTACATAAATTAGTACATATAACTTTTTAGAAATTCAAATAATGATAATATGATTTATTCCAGCTTATCTCTTATTATTTCCGCAAGAGACTTAATATTAAAAATCCATTACCAATTTATTGTTCAAGTATCTTTTCGCACCACTAAATATTTTCTTTGCCTGTCTGCCCACCCTTTAAAAAAAATCTAGCTCCACCACTGCTACGATTAGACCGAATTACCTATACTGACCCTCTTGCACATAAACTACCGGGTTATAATAAAATTTCGATATTGACCATTAAATACATTTTGTACAACTGGATGCTCCGAGCAATATACGTAGAACTCAAAAGGGCGCGGCGTCTATTTTTAAAATAATTTTCATAAAATCGAGCTTACCGGATCAAAACCTTCACTTCATCTATACAGTAACATTACGTCAACAAAATCTGAAAAGCTAAAAAAATCATTTGTAATTTATTTAACGCATTTTTTTAACATATTGTATTGACAAAACAGTAATAAAAGGGACTTCCTAAACAAGCCAGGTGCAGTTTTCTGATACGAACGGTGCGATCTTAAAACATGCATGTCACTGTCTATCAAGATTGGGTAACCACATTAAGCAAAACAAGATAGCATCTTCTATTGAAAATCCATCAAAATGCAAACTTATCAATCAGGAAAGTTACGAAGCGATAAATAGAACACATTTGGTTCGAGTTTATTATTGCGACTTTTACGTTTGTTTAAGTCGATTGCGACGATATGTAACAAGGTACCGATCTGACCTGTATTTTCTGAGATATGACGGTTTGAAAGTGTTACCTGTCAAAAATTAAAATGGCGGTATCTCAAAAACTGACCGTTTAAATGGTACCTTGTTACATATCGTTGAACTCGTCTTAACTTCTGGGTTTGATTAGGCTTGAAATTATACAGGATGATGTAATTTTATTGTGTACAAGAATTTAGTTTTTAATTACTTGCCGTATCGATCAAAAACAAGTAACAAATAACTGATATGTAGAGTTAAACCACGGCAGTATTGGGCGTTTGATGCATAAGCAAAACAATCAATCAGAAATGCATCGAAAATAAATATAAAAGCCGGCGATAATATCAACAGCGGGCATTAAAATGAAGTATATGATCCATCGAACGTAAAATGTTTAGACCACACAAAGGGTGCATCTATTAATTAAACATTTCAAAACAAAATTCAATAATTAAACTGCATCGATCGGGTTCGTGCAGGCTATGGCAGGTCCGAGCAAGTAGCGAATAAAAACGTTAATCGATTGGTTACCCTGTATACCGGGTGTTGAATGAGTTAGCCGTTCATAGGATATTTACATGTAAAAACTTATTTATGCAAATTCCTGCTTCCCTAATTATTTTAGAAAAAAAATGAAAGACAAAAATCATGCAGAAAAATAAATTACAAATGATAAAAGAATTATTTTCATCTAGCTTTTACTTAAAGTGGCAAAAAATGCTTTTGAAATTGTTCAAATTTTCATTTATCAGACTAGCCATGAAAGTTTCCAAGGTAATTATTTTTGATAAGTATTAAAAAACAATTGCACTTTGTTTACAGTTTTGCACTTTATTAAATTTTAATTTCATAAAATGGAAGCAAAGTACACAATTAGTGAAAAAATCAATTTTTAAAACTATATTACTCTGGAAACAGTATACGTATGGTACGAGATCTCTTTGCTGGTTTATACCCAGAAAGACCAATCCCTACTTATTCGACAATTAAAAATGTAATTGATAATCAAAATCAATATGGATCTGTATTTAAGCCGTCATGCAAGACCTGCAGAAATAAAAGAATAAATTTAGAAGAAATCAATATTGGTGAAGCTCCAGGTACCGATATCGAAACAAATGTAATTGCTGCCGTAGTGAATAATCCTTGTATGAACACTACGGCGTTCAAAATTATAAAAAAACATAAATTTATATCTTATAAGTTCCAAAACCATCAAGAAATGTTTGAAGAGGATATGTACAAAAGAATGATTTTCTGTGAAAGCATTATCGAAAAGGCCAATTTGGATAGAAATTTTATTAAAAATATTTGTTTTACCGATGAGACAACGTTTAGTATTAACGGGGAACCAAATGTTCAAAATTATCGGTTTTGGTCCACCGAAAATCCTCATTTAATGATCAACAATCGTTCACAGTATCGCCAAACTGTAAATGTTTGGGCAGGGATATTAGGAGCAAACATCATCGGACCATTTTTTATTGATGGAAATTTGAATGGACTAAAATATCTAGAAATGTTAAAAAACGAAATTGGACCGGCAATTGATATTGTGGCAGGAGAAAATAACGTAATCTACTATCAACAAGACGGATGTCCGGCACATTATACTAGAGATGTAACCAATTATTTAAATGAATGTTATCCCAATTCTTGGATAGGACGCAATGTACCAATAAACTGGCCAGCTCGGTCACCAGACTTGGCTCCAAATGACTTTTTTGTGGGGTCATTTAAATTCTAAAATTTATGGTGAACGATACCAAAGTATTGATTCATTAAAAAATAAAATTGTGGAGGAGTGCGCCAATATTACCGAAAGACAACTTGCGAATGTACGATGTAACTTTTATGATAGACTTGGTTTTTGTTTAGCTGAATATGGAAACCTGTTTGAACATTTGCTGTAAATTTAATTATTTCTTAATGTTTGTAATTGTTTATTATTAATAATTTATGTAATAAATAAATTAAATTGAATTTATTTCATGGCTAGTCTGATAAATGAAAATTTGAACAATTTCAAAAGCATTTTTTGCCACTTTAAGTAAAAGCTAGATGAAAATAATTCTTTTATCACTTGTAGTTTATTTTTCTGCATGATTTTTGTGTCGTTCATTTTTTTTCTAAAATAATTAGGGAAGCAGGAATTTGCATAAATAAGTTTTTACATGTAAATATCCTATGAACGGCTAACTCATTCAACACCCGGTATAACAAAGTTTATTCTTCCTGCTACTTTTATGTTTTTTAAACACAATTGAGCATTTGATACGATATTCCGAGAACCCCTAAAAACCGCTACATTTAAATACAAAAAGCTCACAATAATACGTTTACACAATTATTTCGTATTTTTAATATACAAATTGAATCATATTAAATTTCGTATGTATGTAATTAAAATCTTGAAAAAATTTAATTATTGTTAAAATTATATTTCCCCTTTATTTTTCGAAAAATAAATATTAATTTACATTGTTACATACAAAAAAACATTCCCTATATGTTGTTATAATTTAAATAAATATATTGTGAGTTACGTCAATTACTTAACGTTAATTAAAAATATTTTTGTATGTTTTACCAAATTTAAAATAACATTGACCAAAAAATGTAAAAATCGCGGCTATACTCGGGTTATTAAGCGAAGGACCAAAATAATTTTTATCGACTCGAAAGCACTTTAATTTAATTAGTTTACATTTACGTAATTAAATTTATGATAAAATTATTGTTGATATTAATTATTGAATAAATGGAGGAGAAGTAAAAAATATGTATAATTAGCAGTACAATTTCAAAATTATTCCAGTTTGTAGGGTCGAATCAAAAAACGGAATATTTCTTCGCCTGTGGCTCGTTCCTACCCCGATGACTGAGTTAAACTAACAAAAGGTAGCAATCACTCCCACATTAATTTTTCTAAAATGCCTTTTGAATCCGACATTAACCCGGGCATGATAATAATCGTGGTATAAGAAGGACTTCTGAATGCTCTGCCTAGAAATGCAATGTTTCAGAGAGTTTAATTTGTAGAGAAATTTTAGCGTATTTTTAAATGTAGGGTTTCGTACTTTGTGTGTAGATTACTGCACGACGCGGATTTCGCTGAAATGGGTTTTGTTAAGATATCTGTGATGTCTGTTCATAAATATGATTCGCTCTCTGTTCTCACCTAAATGACTGTAAAGCTTGCAACACAACACCAAAAACATTATCATTAAGATCCATAAAAGTTCCAGTTCAAATTAATTCGTGAGAGTGTGTTTGGAGAAAAAAATGTCTTTTTGTGTGTTTTGATCACCGGCAGCATTTGAATTAAATGCTTGATTTCAAAAACCACTCGGTATATGTATACATATGTTATTAGGGGGAGTTAATTCGCTCGAGGGGTGCCTATTGAGGCTTTTAATAGAAAGCACAGATTAATCTGGCGGACCTTTAGTGATCTTTCTTTTACTCCATCAAGTCAATAGACTCTGCTCTATCATTCATTGGGGACTCCGCTCCGTCTGTTGCCTTTCCAAGTTTGTTCTCGATATTATTCATGTTTTGATTAAAATTACTTTTTTATTGCTAATAATAATAATTTTATGCGAACTAAATTTACCGGACTATTTTTACGTTTTAGTATTGAAAAGTAATTTTACCGCTCCGTGTATAAAAAGCTATTACCACTTCTGCCATCTTAGCTTTATGGAAAATATTTAAGAAGGTTGCACCAATAGTAATTTTCCCTCTAAGAATTTTCAGCAATACTAATTTCCTTCGATAAGTTTAGAAATATAATCGAATAACTGGGTATTAGAATTCCGAGATTTCGGCACCGCAACCCACACAACTAAGGAAATTATACGGTCAGTCCAGGTAAAAATTAATGCTGCAACCAACCGCATACGATTTCTCAAACCAGTATACCAGCAGTGGAGTTGAATTTTAAATCAATAAAAAGAATTGAGAATATACTTCAATTTTAAACATCCTGATAAAGAGACGGTCATTGACCGAGTAGTTAGAGCAATCGACTACTGATGCTAAAGGCATTGGTTCGAGTCCAGTAGGAGTCAATTTTCTTTCGGACTTTCTTTCCTTCAATGCCGTCTCCGTGCTTCGGAGGGCACGTTCTCCCTGATTTGACCTGATCCAATATGTCAAACAGGGTAATAAAAATCACCCCTACTCCCCATCGACTACGCAATGATTGCCTTTGTTGAGGTTTCGGGCTGGGTGGCCTGGTCCAGGGGCCACCCATCGACTGCACCTAGCATTGGTGGGGTGTGAATCGCGGGACTTCTCAGAGCTCAGTCATCGAGCGGACGTCCCTGGTTCGTAGTGCCGGCCATTGTTGGGGAGTTCTGGTCGATGGTGAGGCCGAGAGACCGCCTAACGGCTGCGGTCATACTTAGCAGTGTCGACATTGTGGGTCAGGCTGGGGGTGAGCAACAAAGGCAGTACAATGGGCCCGGTAGAGTGGCCTATGTGCGTACAAGTTAATACTTGCCCCTCCCCCGAAATCCAAATCCATATCCTGATAAAACCCAATAGATGTGTGGGTTGCGGTGCCAAAGTCTTATTATTTCATCGCGAACTACAGTTTTTCTGTCTGTCGGATGTGCAGTCTATGCATTTTTAGACTTGAATTATAAACAGAAAAAACCTTGTGCATCGTTGAATTCACCTTTAAGCAGATCTGGTGTTAACCATTAAATAATAGAAAGAACTGCTATTATTCCCCTCCCCCTTCTACTTTGAGTTCTGCAACTCCTTAGAAAACATGGGACTATCAACTTAGCTAAATCCAAACAGACTTCTTCTTCGCTTTCTTCCTATCAGTGGAGTCGTGGTCATAGTTCACATCTTCGTCATGGCTTCATGAATAATACTGTGACATCTACTCCAGGTCTGGTCGCATCTTGTGGTTTGCTTGATTGTAGCGTTAGGAGACTCCTTGATCTAATCAGTTTATCACTTTAGGGATCTTTCTCTTCAATCCTTCTCTGGATTACCAGCTTCTCGAAGTTGTCGTTGTTTTTAGAAGTTGTTTTTACTCCAATTGTCATAAATTCGTGCACGGGTAAGTGCAATTATCAGAGGGGGCTGAGCCCCGGATTCCCCCGTACTCGGCGACTATAAATAAAAGTAAAAGAAATTAGGTAAATGCAACAGCAATATTGAAAAAATACTGTAAAACAAATAGTAAATTAAAAAGCTGAAAATGATTAAATTAGTAACAGTTTGCCTTCCCCCTACTCTCTTATGACCGCCACAGCTTAGCTTAGATTTCCCATTTTGAATAATTTGAAATGTAGTTCATCCATTCATGCGCATCACTGGTAGACTTAAAACAGAAGATTCCAGAACCAAATTATTCTGACACAATCTTGAAGCAACCAAGTTACTTTCAGTTGATCCACATCGGTTTCTATTCAGGAATAAGGTTAGGGTTTAAGAAATTTAACCCCAATCCATTAGAAAATTTGGAAAATTTCTTTCTCCGCTACATACACCACAATTCATTATCAAGCTTGAAAGTTCTGAATTCCGCAACAAAGCTCTATATTTGTTCTTAAACATGGCAAACTAATTCAGGAATGCAAGGATATATCGGGACATAAAGAGCCAAAATCCATTTAAGCAGAGGTCCATCTACATATTTATTCCACATTGACATCAAAGAAAATGCTGAGAATTCCACAAACTTATGAGTTATCCGTATAGAAACACAAAAGTTAAAATGGTGAAAATGCTGGATAAAAATTTTGGATTTTTGCTGGAGTTTTACATAAATATGAAGAGAATTTGAAAAAAACTGGCTATTCAGTTATACAAAACTGGAAAATAATATGGAAGCGGTGATAGAGAATTCTATAAGAACATTTCTGGGATAATAAAAATTGAAGATAATGGAAGTCTTCGAAGGATGCACAATAACAGAATTGTCGTCAGTATGAGACACCATTTGCACTATTTCTACCAGAGGCAGTGGATCCGGGTGGTTTCAATATTCTCTTGTTGTTCTGTATAACTCAGTCTGCAGCCTCGTACTTTCTAAAATGTTCCGAATTTGCTCCGGTACAAATTTCTGTTTCATAATAACGTAGAAGTTTTATAGATATCGAGATTCCTCCAGATTTCTTTTATAAATACGGGTCGGCCTTACGCCTCCCATTTGCTTATAAAAAATACGAGTCGGCCTTCGGCCTCCCGACTGCTTTTATCAATACGGGTCGGCCTTCGACCTCCCATTTGTTTATAACAAATACGAGTCGGCCTTCGGCCTCCCAATTGCTTTTATAAATACGGGTAGGCCTTCGGCCTCCCATTTGCTTATGAAATAAACGAGTCGGCCTTCGGCCTCCCAATTGTTTATTAACACAGCAATCAACCTACGGCCTTCATTTAGTAAAATATGTTGTATGAATTTATTACATAGACGATTTCAAAAAGTGAGTCAAAAATTATTACGTATTTAAACAAAAACGATCTACGACCTATGCGTTTTTTCAGAAATGCATATCTAATTCCAGCGGATCAAAATGAATCCAAAAAAAATAAAAAACCCGTTCATAACTAAGAAACCCACCACGAAAGAAGATTAAACCTTTGGGCCCCCCTTAAACGAAAACGGGGCAAAAATTCGAAAATCTATTCCAGCAAATCGTTTACTTCCACCAAATTTCACGTTGATCAGACAAAAACCCTGGAAAGAGTGAGGAAAAAACGTATAACTTTCGGAGCAAAAATCGGTTTCGTCTTATCGATCACCCAGCCCCCTGCCTTCAAAATTTCTGTTCCAATCATCGTGGAACTGTCGTGGAAGTCTTGGAAGGATGCACAATAACCAAATTGTCGTCAGTATGAGGCACAATTTGCATTATTTCTACCAGAGGCAGTGGATCTGGGTGGTTTCAGTGTTCTCTTGTTTTTCGGCATGGCATGCGACTCAGTCTGCAGCCTCGTACTTTCTAAAAAGTCCCAAATTTCCTCCGGAACAAATTTCTGCTATATAAAAACGTAGAAGTTTTATAGATTTCGAGTTTCTCCTACAGATTGCCATCTCATTTAATCTCCGTTTTGACTTCTATCACAATTATTGGAATTTCTTAACTTTGTTTCCAATAAAAAGTTTTTAATAATTTCGACCATCCATCGATTTTGAAGTCTCTTTTTTTAATTCTTTTTGTATTTCTATAACAGAAGAATTGCAAAACTGTTTCTCTTTCTATTTGCATGAATACAAAAATCAATTTTATCGGCACAAGCAACCACTCCAAAAAAAATTATTAATTTAAGTTTTTCATAAATTTCCACGTCTTTGAAAGAGCTGCTCTTATAATCTTTGCTTAAATTTATATCACATGAGCGCTGTGAAGAGCCTGGGAAATATTTCTCTTAGAATTAATTTAAGTTAATTTCGAGATCATTTTTACCGTCCAGATAAAAATTCCAAATTCCATAATTTTCCGTTGATTTTCAAGTCTTCGAGTTTCTCTTTCAAATTTACATCAATATCTACAACATTTCTGTACACTTCGTTCGGTGTAAAAGCAAGAGAATGAAGTGTTGTGACTTCGAATCTCGTCTGTTTCCAAATTATTTGGAAAATTTGGCGGTGAATCCTTTTCCCAATTACCATTCTTTAGATTTCCGTTAAACCAATAACTTTTTTGTCGGTGTAAATTTTCAAGAAAAAATTCCAATTTCTTTAAATTAGTGATTATGAATCTTCTGTAGAATTACATAATGTAAAGTTCACCTGTGTGAAGTTAGCGGCCACTTTCTGGCGGCCAATTTACCGGAAACACCCGAACGAATTAGCAACAAATTTTTATATGATTAAGGTCACCTATCGGGATCGGACTATTCCTATACATCAATAACCCTAATATCTGCTTACTCTGAAAAAATTATCCCAATCTAATGACATTAAATGGTCATTTTCATGGTTTTCCCGCTTTCTGATCACCGGGAGTGCATCAACACCCCAATTTCATAGGAAGAGTTGGCTGATCAGGCTACAATTTTCAACATAGCTCAAAAACGATAATGTACACCGACCCTGAAAAATTGGTAAAGTTCTACCGCGGCTGGAGGGAGATTTTCACGGTTTTTCCGCCAGCGGCCAAACGCGAGGGCACTAAACGTCTCATTTTCATAGGAAGAGTTGGCTGATCAGGTTACAATTTTCAACATAGCTCAAAAACGATAATGTACACCGACCCTGAAAAATTGGTAAAGTTCAACCGCGGCTGGAGGGAGATTTTCACGGTTTTTCCGCCAGCGGCCAAACGCGAGGGCACTAAACGTCTCATTTTCATAGGAAGAGTTGGCTGATCAGGCTACAATTATCAACATAGCTCAAAAACGATAATGTACACCGACCCTGAAAAATTGGTAAAGTTCAACCGCGGCTGGAGGGAGATTTTTACGGTTTTTCCGCCAGCGGCCAAACGCGAGGGCACTAAACGTCTCATTTTCATAGGAAGAGTTGGCTGATCAGGCTACAATTTTCAACATAGCTCAAAAACGATAATGTACACCCGGAATGGGACGCTTCGCCGTCGCCGTTTCGCCGTCGCCGTTTCGCCGTCGCCGTTTCGCCGTCGCCGTTTCGCCGTCGCCGTTTCGCCGTCGCCCGTTTCGCCGTTTTGCCGTCGCCCATTTCGCCGTCGTTAATTAAAAAATATAAATCAAAAGTTACAATTGAAGTTTTATTAAATTATTTTGATTATTTGTAAAAGATTATTTTTTGTTTTTACGCGATTTTTGGGGGGTGAAACGTAATAGTTTACTGCCCCATACCGCAACTATACTTTTTAATGATATTTCGAGGTTCTCTCACATCCCGGTTGCATTTATCCCGGTTTTCTTGATCTATCGCGCTTCAACTATGTTTAGCCTAGTAACCAGAGTCAAATCCGCCCTGGAGGGGTGCAGAACGGAGCGGAGCGCAGCGGCGCCCCGTAAGGGTAGGATTTGACGATGGATTACCCTCCTTTTCGAATGCACACCCCTAAAATTGGAAACGTAATAGTTTACTGCCCCATACCGCAACTATACTTTTTAATGCTATTTCGAGGTTCTCTCACATCCCGGTTGCATTTATCCCGGATTTCTTGATCTGTCGCGCTTCAAGTATGTTTAGCCTAGTAACCAGAGTCAAATCCGCCCTGGAGGGGTGCAGAGCGGAGCGGAGCGCAGCGGCGCCCCGTAAGGGTAGGATTTGACGATGGATTACCCTCCTTTTCGAATGCACACCCCTAAAATTGGAAGGCAAAAAAAATTTAATTTTTTCACTTTTTTGGCAATACACGAGTTATTTTCCATTTTTTGATTATATTTATTACTAATATCTACTAATCACACCCCCATCTATCCGAATTTCAAAGAAAAATTCAAATCGGAGAGAAAAAATGTCACTCCATTTGAAATTTTTTGGATTATCGCAACATTTTAAGTTGGTAATAAATTTTTACTATATAAATGAAACAGCCTCATATTGTGAGTGGGTTTGAAATCCCAAAAAAAATTCCCATAGGTTAGGTTACATTTTGTTCTTCTTCTAAAACTATTAATTTTATTATAAAATTTTATAATAAAATTTTAATTGTAACTTTTGATTTATATTTTTTAATTAACGACGGCGAAATTAGCGACGGCGAAACGGCGACGGCGAAACGGGCGACGGCGAAACGTCCTAGACCGTGTACACCGACCCTGAAAAATTGGTAAAGTTCTACCGCGGAAAAACCGTGAAAATCTCCCTCCAGCCGCGGTAAAACTTTACCAATTTTTCAGGGTCGGTGTACATTATCGTTTTTGAGCTATGTTGAAAATTGTAGCCTGATCAGCCAACTCTTCCTATGAAATTGGGGTGTTGATGCACTCCCGGTGATCAGAAAGCGGGAAAACAATGAAAATGACCATTTAATGTCATTAGATTGGAATAATTTTTTCAGAGTAAGCAGATATTAGGGTTATTGATGTATAGGAATAGTCCGATCCCGATAGGTGACCTTAATCATATAAAAATTTGTTGCTAATTCGTTCGGGTGTTTCCGGTAAATTGGCCGCTAGAAAGTGGCCGCTAATTTCACACAGGTGTAAAGTTCTATAGTGGGATTTGAACCAAAATTGTTAGGCCTTACTGGCTTGAAATACACAGCAAACTAAGTAGATAAACTTTTTTCCTTTGTGCGTTTTCAATTTTACAAATTAATATCTGGGAAGCCCGGATGAATCAATAATTAGTGAAAAAAACATTTGTAGTTTAACTAAAAGCCACAATTGAAGCCAAATGAATTTTTTGATTAAAATGTTCCCCTATCAAACCAATGTCACGTTATTATTATCGTATGAAAGATGATTTAGATTGTCCCTTGATCATTCCCAGTAAAGGCTGATCTTTGTATGTAAGTACTTAAAGCATAGGGGGTGGCGTTCCATTGTCCTAAATTGTTGTACACATATGCGACCTGTTCTATTAAAATCCACCACTACAATTAATAAAACGCAAATTGCAGTAAAAAATAAAAATTCGAAAGGAAATCCTCATCGACGTTATAATTCTTCCCTTAATTTGCTTATTAAATGAAAATTAAAAGTTGAAATGAAAAATTTAAAGCAATCCCTCATCCCTGGTGTCAAATCTCTAACCCCAAGAGAAACCCCCCTTCTACCCTGCCGTAACACTGTAAATTCACATACGCATAATGGTGAACACACATTTTTACTTTGAACATATTAAAGCTGGATCATCCTCATGCCAGATGCACCCTCTCCATTCTCCATCATAATAAAACTGAGAGATATGTGCGAGTGTTGCTCATATTTTTATTAATTTTTACTCCATTTTTAACACTAATGGTCAAAATGAGCACATGACTTAAAATAATGGCCTTAATAACGTTTACGAATAGCCGCCCACTAATTTTGCTTTGCGCGTTATTTCAAAATGACCATCATTTTATATTTTAACAAAATTTATTTTAATTTTTATTTAAAAAATTTAATTTTATTTATGTAAGCGGCCTCGGAATATACGACACCGTCTACAGGGTGTTTCAATTTACACGGCCACGTTGTTTTCCACTTTGTCACTTTCAATTAAAATTATGGAGCGTCTTATCTTTGCGAATTATCAGCCGATTTTCGTTGCTAGCTCTGCGAGACGCCTGTCGATTATTCATAAGCTTACCGATTGGCTGTCGACTTTTTTGGTTCATATTTTTTGTAATTCCATAGATGACCATTATACCATAATAAACCCGCACTTTAATCAAATGCAGTGTTCTAAATGTTGACCATAGATGATCGAAAGCCCCAAAAAATCAGTCGATTTCGTGCATTATTTTGAAAATATTATTACTCTTCAATTTAATGGTCATCCTGATCACCACACGCTGGGAGCTTTTCCCCCCCCCCCCCAAACCGGGCTTTGCAGCCACCAAATCTTAGAACTTCATTTACAGTAGCGATTCGTGCCTTTTTTAATGGGAGAGAACAATATTTAAATAGAAAGGAAGTATATTTTTATTTATTTATTTACTTAAAATTAATATGGAGGCCGCATGTCGACCCGTATTCTTATAAGCAAGTAGGAGGCCGAAGGCCGACTCGTCGCGAATTGACACCGGCATACCTAGCAACAGAAATCCGGAGGGTTTTGCAGCAATAGTAATTATTATTTTTGGATAACTGTTGTTTCTGGTTTTGGATAGGAGGGCTTACTTGCAAGGTTTTCTTCCGTGACTAGATGAAAAGCCGACATAGTCATTTGCATGGACCCAGAATCACACCCAGTACTACCCGAGAGATGGAACTCCTGTGACGACAAAGGCCTAAATCGTCGTCATTATCGACATACATAACAACTTGTATGCTTCTCTGTAACTTCAAATTTAGCTGATGATCCGTTCCACCAGTGCGGCCTTTAGGCCGCACCACCTAGGCCATCACGAATCACTACGACAAAACAATATTTCTGCCTATCTGTTTCTTCCTAACGCATCTCTCATTGTTATATATTTTAGTTACCAACCTAACAAAAGATTAAGTGGGGCATTAGGCCGCACAAACATCGTGACAGTTGTGCACTGGTATTGATATTAATAGATCTCTAACTCTGTGTTTTAGCTTTCATTGTGCGACCTACGGGGGGGGGGGCTGACAGTTCAATTTAGCGTTATAGACACACATAATTAGCTAGATTAATAAGAATAATTTTAGGTACTTCTGTAGAACACCCTTTAAATGTTGGGTAAAATAAGCTTGTAGAAGAGCGTTAGCTTTATAACGAACGTAGTTGTTTCTTTCAATTTGGGGGTGAGGGTCAGATTAAGGCAATCTAATTTCACGAATCTGATATCTGGGAGCGGGGTTGCATAACTAACCTGCTCCAGGTTAGTTAAGCAATCAAGGTTAGTTAGTGAAAACCATTGGGCACTCGTGATTTACAATAATGGGGGGGGGGCCAAATCGGTTTATGGTCTTTTCGCTTATGGTCCAAGCAATATCGAGTTATTCAATATTCTTTATTCTAAGTTGCTATTATTATGTTTTGGAAGGGCGGCGCCCCGTCGCCCTCTCCGTACCAGCCGCCACTGCAAGGTAGTAGACCATCACTTTCGCTTGTCCGTTTTTGATCTTTCAATAGTTTATGTGAATATGGGTCGGCGTTCGGCCTCCCATTTGCTTATAAAAAGTTAGGGTCGACCTCCAGATTTCTTTTATAAATACGGGCCGACCTTCGGCCTTCCATTTGTTTATAAAATATTCGAGTCGGCCTCCCAATTTCTTTTATAAATACTAGTCGGCCTTCGGCCTCCCATTTCCTTATAAAATATACAAGTCGGCCTACGGCCTCCCAATTGTTTATGAGAACAGGAATCAACCTCCAATTGCTTTTATAAATACGGGTCGGCCTTCGGCCTCCCATTTGTTTATAAAAAATACGAGTCGGCCTTCGGCCTCTCAATTTCTTTTATAAATACGGGTCGGCCTTCGGCCTCTCATTTGCTTATAAAATATACGAGTCGGTCTACGGTCTCCCAGTTGTTTATGAGAACAGGAATTAACCTGCGGCCTCTTCTTCATGTGCCATATCTGGTCCCCCGAACGTTGGCGACCTCTCTCATATGTACATAATATGTGAGAGGCCTTCCAATTTCTTTTATAAATACAAGTCGGCGTCCGGCCTCCCAATTGTTTATGAGAACAGGAATCAACCTACGGCCTACATTTAGTAAATGCCCTATGAATTCCCTATGCATTGGGAACTGAATTTAACGTTGGGGGCGCTGCAATTGTAACAAATATGGCGGTTTAAATCGGTTTACGTAAAGAAAATAAGTTCACAATAAGGACAAGTTGCTGTGAAAGAGTTCAAATAATACCACAATCACTTTTACCTATCACTCAAAACTACGATAAAAACATGCAGAAGTAAATAGCGCTTTTAATTTAACCACACTTTAACCTCATATATTACAGTTCTATAAACTGTCACATGGTGGCGTTTTCTTATTTTAAGTTGCCAATAACGTGAAAAAATCGCAAAAACGATTCCTTTTAACGAAAGTTGCCGAAAATATAAAAATTCAAAATTGGACTTTCCTTTGAAATTTTGCAAAGATTGTGTCCAAGACAACGGCATTAGCATTATTTAATTTAAGCAATCCTTCTCCAAAGTTGGCTTTCGGCCTCTGCAGTCACGATTGTTCACAATCAGCCCTTGTCTCAACAGTCGGCGTTCGGCCTCACAAAAGCGTGAGTATAAAATTATTACGCATTTAAACGAAAACGATCTACGACCTTTGCATTTTTTCAGAAATGCAAATCTAAATTCCAGAGGATCAAAATGCGTCCAAAAATATCAAAAATCCGTTCACAAATAAGAGAACCAGACGCGAAAGAAGATTAAATCTCCCCCCCCCTCCGCTTAAACGAAAATGGGGGAAAAATTAGAACATCTGTTTCGGCAAATAGTCCGATTCCCCGTCCTATACCCTTCCTTTAAGTTTCACATTGATCGGACAGCAAACCTGGAAGGAGTAAAGAAAACATGAAAAACGTTCGGGGCAAAAATCGGTTTTGTCCCTTCAGTCACCACACCCCTCTGCCGAAAAAATTCCAACTCACCAAAATGAATTCTCAAATTTGAAATTCTATTAAATTATGGGCTCCATTTGGCGAATGGAGCCCCCCCCCCATCGTCCCAACCTCATAGTTTAATCCTCGTTAAAATTGATACAGTAGAAGGCTCCCAAAAAACAGTAGGATAAATAACGGTTTTTATTTTTACAATACAACTGACTCGTCAATATGCGCAATTTGTAAAAGATAAGCACCTAAAAGTTTAATTCCTTCGTAGTAGTTTTTCTTCGGCATATTTTCGTTATCTCCGCCAACGTTGATATTTCGATCACCAATCGGCAACACCAACACATTTTTCTCAATTGTCCTACTCAAAATAACCACCGTTTTCATGTCCCGATCTTCTCGTATCAAATTGGGATCTTCTTTGTAAACCTAAAAGCAACCAAGCTGATAAGTGAAATCGGGAAAAAAACAAGACCCACCTGTAACGTAGCTCGACGTGCGGCTTCGTAACTGGTCGATCTGGTATCTTCGATCCAAGGTCTGGAAGCGGAGATCAGTTCCACGTCGACCTTACTAGCAATGTTTAACTCCTTGCAAGTCTCATCGATATGTTTCAAGGTTTGTTCGGATGCAGTTTCGATTATCTGCCTCGGAACAATCTTGATGATGAAATTTCTTTTCACTTTCGTCATATCTGCCTTCTCACAGATGCATTCCTTAATGTCATCCACCAGAATCGAAGGAAGTCTCCAGAAATGCATCAGAACCTTCACCTTATCCCACTTTCTCTTGTATTCCGGTAAGCTATCCCTACAAACAACAAGTTTTTCAAGGTACTAAAATGAGCGTGACCAACCTTAAATCATCCACGTCAAAATCCTTGATGGCTTCGTACATTTGTTCCTCGTCGGGGGTGATTTGTTGAACGACGTCATTAAAGTTAGGGATCAAAATTTCTCCTTGCTTACCACAAAGCTTATCGAAAATTTTGACCATATCTTCTTTAGGATTCGAGTCCTTTTTTTTATCCTTCTCGACCATTACTTGGAAATGAAGAATCCCGACGCTCGCGTACGTCAAACAAGGATACTTTTCTCCGATCCATTCGGAATCGCATACCACGACGTAATCGACGTTGAAAAAAAAGTCCTGCTTGTGAAGTGCCATAAACTCTTGCAAACCTTCACTCTCCTGGTTGTACATGGATTCGATAACAAATTTGAGGTTGACTGGAAGTTCCAAACCAGATTTTTGGAAACCTTCTATTAGACTGAACCACATAATCACTGTCGATTTTCCGCTTGCGACTCCGCAACCGAAAAGTCTCCTGTCTATTTCGGTCACCGCCCAAGGGTTAGTTCTCCATTTTCCCTTATTTGGACGGTTGACATCCAGATTGGCGTAAACACACACCTGGACAAAAAATTAAGGAATCAAGTAAAAAAAAAAAGAAATACTTACAGTTTTCTTGTGCGGATCCTTGCCCAAAGAGGCGAGTATGATCGGAGGTAGCCGGACCTTTTTCCCTTCCAGCTCGTGCCAACCGATATTGAAGCACTCGTATTTAATACTCAACTTTTTCAACCAAGCTTCGGTGAACTTAATCATACTGATCACATTGTCCCGGTAGCGTAGCGCCCCCGAAATGGATTTAATTTTAACCGCTTCGCCCAAATATTCCACAATTTCGTTGCGATTCGAATCGATATATTGTAAAATCGTCAGCAGGTTTGGCGTAATACTGACGTGTTTAACCATACGTGCCGCATAATATTCTCCGTAAACCGAATTAGTCGTCTTCGTTTCGCTGTGCTCGGTGCGGAAAGTATGCGGGTAGACCATCTTACTTTTTGTGCAAAAACGGAAAGCTGACCATATAATCAGTGTAAAAATATGCAAAAACGTACAGGCAAGCCACTAAAACGCATTCAGTTATCAACATTATAAAGTTGTTAATTAAAACATTGACAAGTCAAATAATAACAGCTCAGCAAAGCCAACTCTGTTTAGCACTTCGCCATCGTCGCATTTAACAAATTAAGCAAAATAATTTTGTTTTAATTGTTAAATTTATGTGAGCGGAGCTAAATTCGCATTAGCAAATTTTAATGAGACCCATCAATTTTTGCTCCATACTCCCCTGTTAATCCTTAAAGTTTAATTAACGGTGACGATTGCTGAGTATAGGTACGCCAGCCATAACGGTGCGAAGAGTGGTTAGGTTTCCGCCCGCAAAACTCCCCCGTGGCCGATAAATTAATCAACACTGCCAGGGAGAAGCGAGAGGGCTGTTTATTCGGTTCATACTTCTATATGTGTGACTACGAGCTGTGTACAAATTCTAAACTTACACGATGTTCAATTTTTTCATCTTGACGCTGTTTTGAACGTATACTAAGACCGTTAAACAGACTTAGTGACGTAATAAGGTTTTTCGGTTGACGTTAAACAATTGATTTTTTGTCTCGCGCTACTATTGGTCTCAAATCCGTGTTTTGTTTAAATTCCACCAATTAACATCCGATTTCTTTTGTTTTTACCTTATAGTTTTTTAAAAACACAAAGTTACGAAACAAAAGAAAGTCGCAAGAGCGAAAGTGCAGCGCACTATAAAAATGGTCATTTTGAGCAAATAAAATTTCTTTTATGATTTTGTACACGGTCTACACGTCGATGGCAAGTTGTAAATCCAAAAACACCGTGCTGTAAATCGTGATGGATTATCCAGCTGTCACACAAGGCTAAAGCTCGGTAAAACATCGACATGACCACTAAAATGGCTCACCAGACACCCGGTTTATTGTAAATAACACTACAATAAAAAATTGTTATTACAACTGAAACTTTGTTGTAAAACTTTACTACATTTTGTAAAATACGTTCAGGTCATTTAGTTAAAAGAGGAAAGGTGTAATTACAACCCGACAATAAAAATTTAATTTTGAATTACGCGGGAAAATTTAGAGAAAAAAAAGGCGAAACGAGTTTTAAATAAACGGCGAAGGAATTTTTAAGCAAATCGAGCGATAATTTTGACAAATTGATCGATGAGATGAAGTTTCCGTAAGAAAAATTGCTAAACTGTCAATTCGGAATAAATTGCTAATCAAGTGGTTGATGTGTTCAGGTGAAAAACGGTGACGTATTAAATCTGGAAGCGCAACATTTTTTAAACAAACCTGTTCAGAAAGGAAATTAACGAAACTTTTTTGTTTATATGTAGATATCTCTCGAATTGTTTTCGTTTTTAGCAATAATAATTATTGTACGTTATATGAGACGGTCATCGGCTTAAGTGTGTTGCTGCTAATGCTGAATACTTGGACTCAGTAAAACTTTATTCTGACCGTCACCCCACGGTAACATCGAGGTGTAATCTACCTAGTACAGTCTCTATGGAGGTGGGAGCAGCCAGGGCGTTCTTTTGTAGATTATGCACCACACGGTCACCCATCCAAGTGCAAACCACAAGCAACCCTGCTGGACTTGCGTGATCTATTGACTACGGGCATTTACATTGCGCTGCTCCCCTTAAGACACTCTAATCAGATATCTCTTCCTTTTAGCATAGTCGCGTTTCTCCTAAATTCCGCCTGTGCTGATCTGAAAGATGGGTCAGACAGCGCAGACGAATACTTCAATCGCATGTATAGGGTGTTTTTTTAGCTGCATGAGATCTTTCAATAGGGAAAACTTTGGAATGAAGTTTGTCAAAGTGGCAGTTCTTTGACATTTGTGTTCAGAAAGGTTTGCCATTTAATCATGAATAAATTAACACTTGAACAACGCTACCAAATTGTGGAAATTTATTTTCAAAGTCACAGTTCCGTTCGCGAAACTTATGGAGCTCTAATCGACCTTCTGAGCAGGCCATTGGCAGCGCCGTAGCAAGCTCTTCTGGCAAATTTGAATACCCCTCCCAAAAGATTCCTATCATTTTGAAAATTTTAAACTATTATTTATTGGGGTTTTTCGAGGTTTAGCGTCCCCATTGTCGCCCGCAAAGCCTCGGTCGCCTCACCCTTGCTATGGCGCTCGCTTAGAGTAATGAAAACAAATGGATGCTTATCAGGAACTTTTAGCAAGATGGTATGCTGAAAAATATGTTCCTCAACTTGAATTTGAACCCAGACGTATTAGCTGTGAATACGTGCGCTCAATCAACTGCGCCGCTGAGGCGATAAGTTTATGTAGCGCGGAACTTCTATTTATCGTGAACTAATTATAGGACCGCTACATCACCCTCCCCCTAGCAACCATGTCGGTTGTGAGTAGTAGCCGTGGCTGATAACTGCAACCCTGTCGGTTGTTAGCAGTAGCCGTCGGTGGCTGTTGTAGTGGCTTAGTTAGCCGTTGTGAGAGAAGGAAGGAGTTAAGCGTGAATTTCCTAAAAATTAGATTTTTAGAACAGGAGTGCTCAATGTTCTATCGGGGTCACCAATTTAGCAAGATGGTATGCTGAAAAATATGTTCCTCAACTTGAATTTGAACCCAGACGTATTAGCTGTGAATACGTGCGCTCAATCAACTGCGCCGCTGAGGCGATAAGTTTATGTAGCGCGGAACTTCTATTTATCGTGAACTAATTCTAGGACCGCTACAAACTCATTTAGGCAGCTGGGACCGGGGGGTCTTACACTTACACTTAATTTATTGCGAGAGAAAAACTTCCACTTTAATTCCCTTGGTATTAAGAAGAACGGTACTGAGATAGTTATGAAAAATATCACCTACTTCCCCCCCCCCCTCCTCTCCCGGGTTACAAACAAAAATTGCAAAAGATTCAACGAAAAATAATAAATTTTGATGGTTCTGAATTATGGCAAGTGTACCAGACCCCCCGGTCGTGTAATATCGATTTTTATCGTTGGAAACTTCTAAAGATCTTATATAAATTACGCATAGTATGTCAGAATCACCGTTTCCATGGTAACGTACCGCAATACCCCCCCTCCCCCTCCCTGAATATGGAGATTATTTTTATCGGTAGGAATTTTTCTTTTCAATTTAAATATATTTGAATAACTGTCGCGATGATAACGTGATAGTTTTACCGGTTACCCAGTGAGTTAAAGGGAAATGAAAAAGAACGCGGGTTTGGAATCGACTTTCCTAAAATCCCCTCTCTTATCATTGGACCAAATTTGAAGAGGAGAAAATTCTCCACCTTGTTTTGCTTTGTTCACCATCGATGGTAAAGTTTAAATGTACGAAATAATTATTCAGAATATGAATTATTCAAAACCTTTTTAAATTGTTTTCTCTGGATTTTCTTTTTATTTCATAAATACATACTTATGTAGTATGATGTAGGTAAATTTTGTTAATATGTTTTATAGAGAATTTTGTACTCTTCAATTTTGATTTGATGATAATTTTCTCTAAAAAAGAAGATAAGCGAGTTATGGGCGAATAACTACTGTAGAGGATTAAAATCCCCACTTGGGGAAATGACCGACAGGGAATTTTAGGCGATTTTGCAAATAAAATCGTGGTCAAATTTTCGAATTCAGCCAATTTTGAATATATGCGCCCCCCTCCCAGAAAGATTCTTATCTGTTTGAAAATTTTAAACTATTTTTTTATCGGGTTTTGTTAAGGTTTAGCGCCCCCATTGCGATGGTGCCTGAGGCAAACGCCTCAGTCGCCTCACCCTTGCTACGGCGCTGGCCATTGGTGCGGCGATGGATAAATTTCGTACCACTTCTTCATTGCATAATGTAAGACCACCAACAAGACACAGAAATGTGCGTACCGAAGAAACTATCGCTTCTGTGAGTGAAAGTGTGTAAGAGAACCCAAACATTTCAATTCGCCTTCGTGCTCAACAACTTGGGCTTTGTCCGTCCACTACATGGAAAATTTTACATCAAGATCTTGGTTTACATCCTTACAAGATCCAGTTGGTTCAAGAATTGAAGCCTAATCATCATCGATTGCGTCGTGCGTTCGCAGATTGGGCTCACAACCAATTGGAAGTGGAACCATTTTTTTACCGCCAAATTTTGTTCAGTGACAAGGCACATTTCTGGTTGAATAGGTATGTGAACAAGCAAAATTGCCGTATATGGACTGAGACCAATCCGGAACATTATCTTGAGACTCCATTGCATCCATTAAAATTGACTGTTTGGTGTGGAATACACGCCAACGGCATCATCGGTCCATATTTATTTCGAGATGAGGAAGAGGCTCCGTTACGGTGAATGGTGTGAGATATCGACACATGCTCAATACATTTTTGTTTTCAAAAATCCAAAAGTTAAACATCGACAAGTTATGCTTCCAACAGGATGGTGCTACGTGCCACACAGCCACCGAAACCATCGATTTATTGAACGGACAATTTGGTGACAACATCAATGGTCCTATCAATTGGCCTCCAAGATCGTGTGATTTGAAGCCTCCAGATTATTTTCTTTGGGGGTATGTTAAATCCATGGTTTATGCAAACAAACAAACAACTCTGGAAGCATTGGAGGTCAATATTCAGCAAGCCATTTATGAAATAAAGCCTGCAATATTGGAAAAAGTGATACGGAACTACGGTACGGAAATTCTGAGTTAGAGTTGCGAACTCGACGAAATTTCTTAGCACGGCCCTCCAATGAACAGCAACTCTCTGTGGATGAGTAAGAGATTTTGTCTTGTCGTGACTCTTCCTAGTATCGATGTAAGTTTCTATCCCTCAGATATAGACATTAACCCATGGTCAAATATAAGCTTTATTCTCAGCGCTAAATTTGGGGAACCTACAGTTTAATATCGGTTTAGTGTGAAATTGAAGTTCGAAAATCTCTCGTTTAGCATTGTCGCGTTTCTTTAGTGTTCCCTTATAAAACTCTGATCAACTCTGACGAGTTATGGCAAAGATATTTATCTTTATTTCGTAATATAATTATGTGATTATCTAAAATAGCGATTATACGCAATATTACATAAATATTTAACCGCGTAAAAGTGTAAGGAAAATTGTGGAGAGTTTAATGGTAAAAATACAAATAGCTACAAATTTTCAAACAAGAATAAAAATAAAGAAGTGAAAGAAAGAAGCATACAGAAGGACAAGTTAACATCCAAGAAGCGATATCATTAGTTCTGTCGGGCCAAGTATTGTAGAGCTGCGCTTCAAATCGCCACTAAATGTCAAATAAAAGCTATCGAGCTTTTTATAACGTAACTCCTTTCCGGTAATAGAAAACAAGAACGAATGAAAATGGCTTCTACCTTTTTTCTTTTTTACTTTGATACTCCTCTAAAATAGGATTGTAAAATTAAGTAAGCACTTTTTATTACAATTTATTGCTTTCGATTGGAAAAGCGGAAAATTGTTGTCGACTTTCTAAACACTTTCATCTTTCCATTTTAACTTTTCAGTTTTCTTTCCCGATAATTTAATCATATTGAAATTTATTTCTTCGTGTTCATCGATTGTAATTTAACGAAAAGTTTGTGGGCACGTTTTTTATAAATTTACCACGGGCGCCATTTTTGTGTAATTTGGTGAAAAACGGTGAAAATTAAAACGAGACGTTAAAGCGGCGCACGTTAACCGTGCACGCAAAGGACTATTTATAAAAATAATATATCACTAAAAACCATCCCTTACGAACAATATCAGAGATTGTCGCCATTTTCACATCGCTATGAAACGGTACGATAGACATAATAAAAAACGCTATATAAGGAAAATGCATTACGATTCCGCGGTTGGAATGGTCCCCATGAGATTACGGATAAACTCCGCCATATTATTTCGCGGTTCAGTTTGCACTGGCGTTTTAACGTTAATAACTTTCCCTTAAAGTTTCTCTACAAGTTAAAATGTAAACTCTTGTTGATAAAGAACAATTCACTTGCCTCTATTTTTTCTTGTACTTCTTCTCTCGACTTATTTACAGTGCAAATTTAATAAGTTTAAGTGTTTTAATACAAAGGCAATCGTTAAATCGCTTATAAGCACTGCACCGTTACACAACCGATGATGAAAATTCTGACCAATTCGAAAATTCTTCTGAAAAATTCTGAAAAACCAGTCCACCTAGTTTTTGAGTCCTGAGGATGGGTACAATATAGTCCCGAAACGTCGACTTAAACAACATTGTTTTATTTATCGTTCCGCATACCCGAGATCCTGTTCCATTATGAAAATTCTGCGATTTAACTCAAAAATTCGGATAAAAAGCCGTTTTTACTGGTCGTCGAATCGATAAGTTGCATAAACACGCGATTTTGGATATAAAGAAGGGCGGACTGACCATTTTGAAACTTTTCCAGCCGAGGAGCTCTGTCGTCCTTGGTTAAAACGTCTTAACTTATAATTACAATATCTATGAAGTCGCTTTTCTTCAGAAAACCAATTTGTTAGTTAGAACGTTTTAACTAAGGATAGTAGAGAAAAACTATTGCGGCTTGAAAATATGCAGCTAAGTAATTTATTACTACCGGTTATAAATGAATAGAAAATATTGGTTGATGGCCTTTTTTACTTTTAAAATACCTGAAATGTCAGCTATGAAGACAGGGGCGGAGGTAAATGTGCCACCAAATGTACCTGACCAGAAAAGGGTACCGGTAAATGTGCCACCGACCAAAAGGGTTCTTTAAATAAACACAGGTATTTGTGCCACTAACAGTGAAAAAATTAAATTTTTTTTGCCTTCGAATTTTGGGGTGTGCATTCGATAAGGCTGTAGGCCAGCTCGGCAAATGGTCAGATATTTAATCCGGGTCCAAATTTTCTACCTGGAAATACATAGACCAACTCGGCAAAATAATAAATTTTGGCTTGGCCAGAACTGCGAGCATCAAAAAACCTACCCTCCGATGCTCCGCATCTCCGGGCGGTTTTTCGTGCTCCGAGCCGCTACGCGGCGGGCGCTAAACATACGAGAGGCGCGACAGATCAAGGAAACCGGGATAAATGCAACCGGGATGTGAGAGACCCTCGAAATAGCATTAAAAAGTATAGTTGCGCTATGGGGCAGTAAACTATTACGTTTCACCCCCAAAAAATCGTGTAAAATCAAAAAATAATCGATGTTACATGTAGGAGATGCATCAGGTAGATGCCGTTTTCTCCGGTGGCACAAATACCTGTGTACTTTTAATATCCTAAATTCGTAGCAGGTAGAATAACATTACTGGTGGCACATTTACCTCCGCCCGAAGACAGATAGTGAAAACTTACCTATATCGAATTTTCCACATTTCCAATGACGGTGTCGCGCCTTGAGACTGTTTCTTTTTGTCCACTATTGACATGGATCTCTTCAATTTGTCTCCAGTCTGCCCTGTTTCGTGCCACCCAATACCAAGTTTTTCCGACTATCGAACCATTTCTTCTGGTGTCTACCGATACCTCTTCTTGACACTCAATAACAAAGGGGAACCGACGGCTTTACGTGCTCCCCGAGGCACGGAGGTGGATGGAGGAATTTCGGGTTCAAACCACTAATGAACGTGCGAACTTTCTCTACCATGGTTCGAAATCCATGTAAAACTTTAGGTCCCGTGCAATGTTGATCTACCGAGGTCAAACGCTTCTCAATTTCACCGCCAATTTTCATCACCAAATGAAGGAGAAATACTATGTAAAAGCCAAGAAATGTATTCATCAATCAGGGTCTAGAATTCATGACTATTATATTAGGATATAATGCCTTGATTCGGATTTCTGACATTCTGACAGTCTCAGCGGCTTCGGATCCAGGTAAAGAGAAGAACCAGATAATATTTAAAAATTACGTCTATCTGTCTTCTTAAACGAGGAAATTTCCTCTTTCGCCCCTCTCATATGAAATTGTTCATTGTAAGTCATTTAAAAGATTATGAACTTGTAGCGGTCCTAGAATTAGTTCACGATAAATAAACTAATCGCCTCAGCAGCGCAGTTGTTTAAGCGCACGTATTCACAGCTAATACGTCTGGGTTCGAATCCAAGTTGAGGAACATATTTTTCAGCATACCATCTTGCTAAAAACTCTTGTTTTGTTTTTAATAAATAGAAATAAATATCATTTTGTCGTGTTTTTTGTATCAATCTGAATTTGTTAAAATTTTACAACGCCTATGGCAGAGGCGATATTTTTTAAATTGCTGAAACGCAGGACAACACTCGGCGTTAGTTTAGAAAACCAGACAGTCGCAATGTTTTAAGAAAATAAAATGTTTGTTTTTGTGATAGAAGTTTAAACCAAAAATGATCGTGTTCTATGGAAAGGTGGAATTGGAAGTGGAAAAATAGTAATTATTGAAAATATTTCAGGAAGAATAAAAATTTAATTAATTTGAAACCGAGAGATATCGCGCAGCTGTTGGAATTGACTTGAATAAACCTGCACATTATAAACAAAATGGAGAATACAAAGTAAGAAAAAAATAAGCGTGGTATTTTATCCCGAATATGCACTCCCCATTATCAGAAGAGAAAATTCATATAATTTTACTGGGCCAACGTGGTGCATTAAAATGGATAAAATGGATAATTCATTTTTAGCCCAGTCGCCACGTACAAAACTATTTAATTTCACCAATTTGAGGTTAAAGTTGAAAAATATCCATTGTAGACGAAAATAGAAATAACCAAAGTTGTAGAGAATTAAATTTCCTACAAGTTTGCTTACGACTATTTTTAGTCAGAAGTTGAAAATGGCCGAGTTATTTAATAAAAGCAATTCTTCTTAATTAACAGCAGTAACTTCCCGAAAATCTGGATTTAGACTAAAAGTTCCGTATTAATTAACTCAGGTTCCAGTCTTCACATTGGTAGCTTGAAAGCAACTTCTCACATCTAAGTATAGACGAATGCCCAATACTCCATATTGGACTAGTATTGGAACGTCCAATTAAAAGATTAAAGGAAATACCGAGGAAATACCAAAGAAAATGAGATCACGTCGTCACTATTTACCGGTAATTCAACGCAATTCCTCACCATTTGAATCAATCAATGGCTGATAACACCTTGTTTCTTGGCCTTTTTGTTGCTATCCATTGGCTATGTATCCTAGAATTGAACCATTATTTCAGGTAGGGCCGTTTATAAAAAAATAAAAAACTTCATTTTTAAAATAAACATATATGTGTACGAAACTGGAATGTTAACAACAAAGATAATACAAAAAGTAGAACTAAACTAATACTTTTAGTTACTTAACTTACAAGAATATATTAACAAACTTTTCCACTAATTAAAAAGCGCAACTGTTTCTTGAAGACACCATTAAAAAGCAATTTTACACTGCTTCTCTTGTGACAATCGATTTTCCTTGATCATTTCGACTAACCCTCCAAAAATAGGAAATTCTCTCCACACGCGACAAGGTGGAAATAAACTCTTCATCATGAGTAATCACCAACAATTGAAAATTCTTCTCCATCTGTCGCGCATTCACTAGTCTAGCCAAAGCTTCACTCAAGCTTAATATATTCGATCTATCAAGATTGGTGGTCGGTTCGTCCAACGCCAAAATTCCACAGCTTTTACTAAACGTCTCGGCCAACGCCATTCTGATTACCAGACAAGCCAAAACTTTTTGACCGGCACTACAACGACCACGCATATCTAACTCAACATCACTTTTCACTTGCACTACTTTATAGTTATAAGCCCTCCTGTTTCCCGTTCCAGTCGTTTTGGTTTCGTCCGTTTTTATTTCTATGTAATCACAATCGTTTCCTCTATAAATCGAACGCCACAACTGCCGGATAATTTTGTTTATTTGGTTCATCCGATCCTTGTGGAACTCCAAAATTCCTTTCTCTAAAACCTTAACAAAAGTTTCCAAGTCTTCCGCCACTTTCTTCATGCAGGTGTGCTCTATCATCTCTTTTTTATAATTCGCGTGAGCTTGCCTATTTTGGGGATTCTTCAGTTCGGCTTCAAGTTTCGCGATCTCCAATTTCAGTTCTTCATTACGGCCCGTTAACTTATTAACTTCGCCAATAATTCGGTCCCTTTTCTCTTGTATCTCGTGCTTTTCTGCAAGTATACTTCGATAATTGTGGTCGCCAATTTCTTTTTTGATCTGATCAATTTCGATCGTCAAATTTTCCTCTTTCTTACGCTTTTCTCTCAAATCTAAATTATCCTGTAGGTTCCTAAAGGAAGCCTCTTGGCTGATGATGCGTTTCGCGACCTCCGCAATTTTTTTAATCACCTCTTCCAGTTTTTCGTCCAAACTGGTGACTTGTTCCTTCGCAGTTTTTATTTCATTCAACGCCCGTTCGAAAACCCCATCGCGATCACTCGAAACGTACACTTCCACTTTTTTATTCAACTTTTCAACGTCTTCAAAAATCTTTTGACCTTCGTTGAGTTTAACTTGGGCTTCGCGTATTTTAATCCTGTTGCTCGCTTTCAACTCTTCTTTCGCCCGCTCGGCTTGGCTAACCTCTGATCCCAGAGGTACAATCTGAATTTTTAACTCTTCAATTTCGCCCTTCATATTTTCTTCCTTTTCGTTCAAAGCTATCAGTTGGTCGCGTAACTGCGCTTTTCCTTGCATCGCCTTTTGTAGCTTCAGTTGTTCTTCCACGAATTTACTTCTGTCGTCTCTCAGGAGTTGGCAACGCTCGTTGTGTTGCTGCAACTTTCTTTGCGAGAGTTCGTAAGTTTTACGCAAACTCGACAAGTCGAATTTTAAGTTTTCGATTTCGACTTCGCATTGTTGGCGGGAACGATTTGATGGAACCTGGTAGAAACAAATATTTTTACTTACATCGCGGCATAAAAGACTTTAAATGCAATGAATAAATAATAATAAATTTATTAAGCTAGATTTGGTATTCCACTATGCATTCCAAAAAAATTTAAAAAAAACCTACCTTAACAATTTGGTTTTCTACATCAATTACTTTCTTCTGAGAACGTACAACTTCGGAATGATGTTGGTCTATTAGGGTCGCGTCGCCAATTACCAAATTGCAAGCTTCCACTATAGATTGGGGCAAAACAAGTTGTTCCTGAAGTTTCGCCAATTCTTCATTCACCCTCTTATAAAAACTACACATATCTTCGTAATCCGACTTCACTTTCGGAATTAAAGTAGTATTCAACTCTTGCACCTTCTCATTCACCGGTTTAACTTGTAACAAATTTTTGTATTTGGCTTGTTTAAGCACCAACTCATCTTCAGTCTTCTTTAAACTATCAGGAATGGATTGAATTTTTTTCTTCAAATCGCTCACGATTTCTTTCGTAATTTCCTTTCTGTTAGCAAAGTCGGTCTTGCAAACAGGACAGCAAGGCTTTGCGCTCTCGAAATCTTTCACAAATTTATCATACATAACTTTCGCGGCATTGTAAAGACCTTTGCTGTTTTGCAGAGTTTCCATAGATCGCGAAAGTTCTTCGTCTATCTCCTCGAACGGTGTGCCCTTACAAATTTCAAAAACTTTTTCGGTACTCGAATCCACTTCTTTTCTATGATTCTCAAGCTTTTCTTTCAAAACACGACATTTTGTATCCAGAGTTATCGATTCCTTTTGTTTACTAGCGATTTTCTTGTTTAACTCGTTAACCGCGTTGGTACGCATTTGTTTGTTCGAATTCACGTTTTTCATAAGCAAACCGGGACTCGGCGTCTCGCCTTGAAAAATGTTCTGGAAATTTTCGAAATGTTTATTCGTGAGCTTGTGAATTTCGTTATTTCTTTTATTAACGTCATCGTTTAACGTTTCGAGCTCCGATTCTCTTATGCTGTTTTGTTGCAAAATTTTATTTTCTCTTTCCAAACTGTCGAGCGACTCTTCGTTTTCGCGTATTTTGACTTTATCGTCGTTGATGCTTTTCGATACGGCATCAGCATCGAACGTTGTTCTGCAATTCTGCAGATCGATATCGATTCTGGAAATTTTTGTGTCCAAAGTTTTTAACTTTTCGTCCGAGTAATTGAGCTCTCGCAGTTGGCTGTCGATTTCTCTACTTTCCCCTAAAAACAATAATTACAAAATTATAATACAAACCGAGATATTTCGAATTACACGGTAGATAAAGGTCGCAGACCGCAATACGTGGTTTTAAAATGACTGCTTTATTAAAATAATAAAAAATGCCGAAGGCGATTTTCTTATGAAACTTAAATCTAGCATGCTTACAACAATCCAAAACGACGCACATTAAACAGTAGGTCTCCTGTGTATGTAAAAGCACAAGCACAAATGCACCTCGCCAACATAAGAGAGAAAGTCATGATTCTTCAACCAAAAGGATACAACTGAATACCGAAGAGAGAACAGAAAAGACAGAAGAATATATTGTACAGGGGAATACCCTCCAGTTTCATGACATATTAAGAGAAAACTAAACAAAGAAAGAATTAAGAAATAATTCGTACCACAAATGATTTCTTAAAATTTTAACAACCGCCCTACTGCCAAGCTCTGCGAGTAAACAACTCTGTATTTTTAAAATGGTTACAATTTCTCCAAAAACAGCGCCGCAGGCGTTTTTTTGAAATTTGCTCTTTTACATAATTTCAAAAAATCGCATGCGGCGCTATTTGTAAATACTATGACGAGCAAAATGTAATAAAAAGGCAAGATAAATGGTAACCTTTTTTAAAATTGATTTTATAGTCCAGTCGGTTAATTTAATTTTTACTTTGCTACCTCGGTATTCTGTCAGCTGAACCGCCATATTGAATAAATGGCTGAAAAACAAGTTTTTCGGCTTATATTAGCATGAAAATAGTTGTGTAATAAATTAACTAGTAAAAATTTCCAATAATTTAAGATTTGACAATTTTTTGCAAAATAAATATTTCTGGCGTACGAGCGCCTGAAATTTTTGGCGGATACCAAATTGCACTATTGCATAATGGGATAAAATTTAAAAACTTTAAAAATGGGCTTCTTTACGTTTTAGGGAGGGGGGCAAATATTTTACCATTGCCAGGCACCTACAACTCGGTTATTTATCGACGGATTTTTGATTTATTCATTTTCTTTTGTTTATTTAGGATCTAAATTTACCTTTATTAAAAAAAACAATTTTAATTTTTATTATGGTGGCTTAACCGATAAAAAAACGAAGGTGGAAAGTACAATTTCGAAAACCTCCATTTGTTTTGTCACTAAAGAGTCGTTCAGACACGGATAGTAATTTAATCAAGTAGCAAAGTGTTAGTCCAGACTGATGATATTTTAGTTACCGGGCAACTTCATTGGGTGGCCCCCTCTTCAAGAAATTCTGACAACAGTCCAAATTAAAAAAAGTAAAAACTCAACTAATTATTTTACAAGGTGATAACTTTTTAAAAGTATTTCGAGGGTTACTGCCATTAGTCATCTAGTATCCGATTACCTTGGTTGTGCGGCCTTTAGGCCGCACTGGATGTACATCAACGGATCAATTTAGCGTTACAGACACAAAGATTCATGGATAAACTAGGAAGGACCGACCCCCCTCCCAGAGGCTAAACAAACTTTATGTATTAATTTTTGTTTATACTACAAGCACCTTGCCAAGAATTTGGATTGGAGACGCACCTGATATTCTTGGACTTCAAACAAGCTTGTGACTTATGATAGTATCATAAGAGAAGAGTTATATTATAAAACGATCAAAGAATTGAAAATACCTGGAAAATTGATAAAACTTGGTAAAAATGACTCTAGATGCTACCGAAAATAAGGTAAAGGTCAACATTAAGCTGACCCTTAAGTCTGTAGTACACTCTTTGACCAACGGTCAAATATTTGGCTTATTAAATTTGGTCAAATATTGATTTTGTCAAAGTTTTTTGACAGTGATAGTACACATATCGGTGTTTTGCCAAATATTTGACCAAAAATTATTTACCTAAATTATACAAACAAGTTATTTGGTCAGCAAAGGCCAAACATATTTGACAGGACAGTAAACTATTTGGCTAATCAATCTAAATAATTTATTTGGCAAACATGTAATTTTTGAGCCACCCTGTAGAAGTGATATAGATTAGGTTTTTTGAAGTTTTCCTTGTATATTTTTTAAATAAAAATTGAATGAATTTATGTCACATAATATTATCAAGAATTCTGTTAATTATTGATGTAAAATTAAAACAAAATCTAATAAATACGTCCTCATATTCTTCAATTGCTGGTGTTTTGAGTAAGACGACAAAAACCAAAAGAAGAAAAGGTCTCATCGTTGTAGTGTGTTGGTGAAGGATTGGGTAAAAAAAAGGGAAGACTGAAGGTTGCTATGTAAAGCTGCTCGACGAATTGCAAAGCAATGAGCCAAGATTATATTGAAATTTTGTTCGTATGACGTATGATGATTTCAATTTCTTGTTGAATTTAGTGGCTCCACTTATCGCGAAGGACACGCACATGAGAAAATTGAGTGGCATCATATTCATTGTTAAAAATATTTTCTGACATGTCTTGCCATTCTGCGTCTCGTCAATTCCGACTTTTATAGTTTGCATGTTCAGCATTGCACAATAATTTCCGCACTTCAACAGCAGAAATTAATTTTGCTATCGATTCATCCTTATTTCTATTTTTTTTTGTTTTCAATGAAGTATTCGAAGATGAAGCCACGTCTAAATTTTCGAAAATATCTGGATTTGCCATTTTGACATTTGAAAATATTTGACAGTGGTTATATATGACACATATTTGACAGTGGTTATATAGATGGTTATATAGGAAATCTAGTAGTGCCAAACAAAAAATTGTTTGGCAAACAGGTAAATAATTGTTGTGGCAAATAATAACCAAATATTTACCTAGCGTTTTTTAGCCAAATTTATTTGGTGTAGCTGTTGTGTAGAGTAGCTGTTGTCTTTAGAGTAGTAACAGGATTGCGACAAGGAGATCCGTTGTTGTCAGTATTATTGGTATTATTTAACATCGCCATGGACAGTACGATAAGGAAGGCAGGAATAAATAGATAAGAAATTATTTTCAGGCGAAGACAGCAGGACCTTTCATGTGCAGACAATTTGACAATCATGATCCGAACAAAGAAAGAGCTACACGAAACCAACTGAGAAAAATGTGGTACATCACATTGATTAACACCATTAATCAAGTAAAATTCATCATTTTGATGACAAAATCATCAAGATAAAAAACAAAATCATCCATTACATTTGTGAATTGATGAGTGACTCGTCAATATAAAGAATATGATTTCATCAATATCTTATTTATCATGGTGATGAATCAATCATCATATAAATTACTGAATCATCGATTAAGTTTGATGAACGACGAATGGTGCATCAATACAATGATTTCGATTTCATCAATTTATTTTATCATTGTGATTAACTATCATCATTATGATGAACGAATTTATCAGAAATGTTTGAAGATTTTGTTGTACGGATGAACGCGTACATAAATGTGATGAACAAAATCACTCAATGACGTACTGATTCCTCCTATTAACCCAGATTATGCCACCGTTCTTTTAAAAGACAAGTTAAAGAAATCTCTATTAGCATCTTTAAGCTATATGATCATAGACTGCAACATAAGTAATTTATTACGCAATATATTTTCTTGTTGTTTTACATGTGGTTTAAGTTTAAGCTTATAAAATGCACACATAAACGTTTTTTGTTTCGAATTAGTCCCAAATATTAATAAATTATCGAAGAATTAAAAAAAAATAGTTTCGGCATAAACTGGGTTAATGATTGCATTAATAATTATGATGAACTTTGTTCATCAATATTGTGTACGAAATCATTTAAATGACTTGTGCTTCTGCATCCTATTGATCATTGCATTCATACACTGAGCAAAAAGTGGGGTCATATTGATAAAAAAGTGCTTCAGATTGATGAAAAAATAATCAAAATGCAACATATGATCAACTTCATCTTAATGATGAACAAGCGTGCATCAGTTTTTCATCACTCTGCTGTCTCATTAAGAATGCCTGCATTCATAATTTTGAATAACGTTTTTATCAATTAGATTAACAAAATCATTTACATGGCGTAAAAAATGATGCAGTTTGAATAACGTGTTTATCAATTTGATTAACAAAATCATTTAAAATACGAAATCTTTCATTTCAAAATGACGAAACTTGTTCATCATTAGAAATACGCGTCCATCATTTCAATGATCTGAAATTTCAAAATGACGAAATTTATTCATCATTACGAATAATGCGCCCATCATTTCGATGATCTGAAATTTCAAAATGACGAAACTTGTTCATCTTTAGGAATAACGCGTCCATAATTTCGATGATTTGAAATTTCAAAATGACAAAAATTGTTCATCGTTACGAATAATGCGCCCATCATTTCGATGATTTCAAAACGTTATTCAAAATTATGAATGGAGTCATCATTTTGATGAAATATTACGTATTTGAAATGATTTTGTTAATCAAATTGATTTACACGTTATTCAAAAATATGAATGCAGTCATCAATTGGATGAAGGATTACGCCATGTAAATGATTTTGTTAATCAAATTGATAAAACCGTTATTCAAAATTATGAATGCAGTCATCAATTTGATGAAAGATTACACCATGTAAATGATTTGGGTCGAGTAACCTAATGTTGACCACCCCAAATAAATTAAAAATTTCCTATTGCAAAGAGGATGGTTTACATATATATTATACTGTTAAAATTTTATGTGTGAAAGTCTTATCAAAATTTTGAATAAATCGATTTTGAAGTTGGCAAATTTAACATGTGAAAGCCGACCGACGCGCGGGAATCTCATATGAGATTCCGCACTTTTGTTGACGGTATGTGTGGAATGGTATACCCTAACACTTAGAAAATTTCGTCAGATGCTGCTCGCACGTCCTAGAGGGAACATGATTCGAATCCCGGTTTTCTTGAAGGATGGCGCCTTCAAGTATGCTTAGCTTTTGCCGCGTAGCGGCTCCGGCGATAAAAAACCGGCCGGAGCTCCGAAGGAGCGCAGGCTTGGGTTTTTCGATGCGCACAGCCGGACGAGTCTCGAATCCAAACCCCGAAATTTCAAATTGGTTTTTTTCAAAATTTTGACTATACTTTCACACATAAAATTTTTACAGTATACTATAATATAAACCTTCCTCTTTGCAATAGGAAATTTTCAATTTCTTTGGAGTGGTCAACATTAGGTAACTCCCCCCCAATGATTTTGTTAATCAAATCGATAAAAACGTTATTCAAAATTATGAATGCAGTCATCAATTGGATGAAGGATTACGCCATGTAAATGATTTTGTTAATCTAATTGATAAAAACGTTATTCAAAATTATGAATGCAGGCATTCTTAATGAGACAGCAGAGTGATGAAAAACTGATGCACGCTTGTTCATCATTAAGATGAAGTTGATCATAATATTATGTTGCATTTTGATTATTTTTTCATCAATCTGAAGCACTTTTTTATCAATATGACCCCACTTTTTTTCTCAGTGTAGTTAAATTTGAATAATTGAACGTCTTTCTTATCTGGGAACGGTGATAACAAGAAGACCAGGATGTGAAGAAGAGATTAAGGCAAGAATGGCAACCAATACGAGAAGTGTCTTTGCGTTAAAAGCAATTTACTGCCAAGTCAGTAAAGACAAGAATTTGGATCTGAAGAATGGACAAATTTATATTTTGTTTCGTTTTTCAATTTTTTTAATTCTAACTCCTAAGCGATCCACTAAATCCGATTTTTAACGTTGATAAACGAGGATATTTTCCGCCTTTAAAATGGCGTATCGTAAGGTAGAGGGTGCTGTTTAAAATTTCAAAGTAAAGGTAACTCAAAATAACTTGGCGGGGGGGGGGTTAGTGTTAGGTAACGATTTTTTTTCGCAAGTTGAACGGTAAAACTTAGAAGCACCAGAAATGTCATTAATCTGGATGGCTCAACAAAACCACCATCCGCGAGTTGTCAACGCTAATTACAATTTTTTGGTTTGATCCTGCATGTCAGTGCCTCCCCCCCCCCGTTTCGAATTTTTTTTATAAAAATGGTGTCAAACCTTAGAGCATAGTTTGAGCCTGAATGAGCTTCCATTATTTTCGTTTGAGTCTCAAAGGTCGCGGAGTTATTCGCAAAAAATTACTGGGGGGGGGAGGTAAATCGGTCGCTCAGAGGTGTATCAGCCGGGTCGAGCTTAGGTTAGTGTTAAGAAACGATCTTTTTTCGCAAGTCGAACATTAAAAGTTTGAAATATCAGAAATGTCATGAATCTATGGCTCAACAAAAACACCGTCCGCAAAGAATTTTTGGGTTCAGTCCTGAGTTGGTTCAGTCTTGGTTTGATCCTGCATGTCAGTGCCGCCCCCCTCCCCAGTTTTGAATTAAACATATCGTGGGCATACTGGAAAAAGTTACCAAGTCAAGTTGAGTTGATTCTAAATAAATGAAATTGAATGTTTAATATTTTTTTGTGAAAAATCAGCTTTTTAAAAGTTTTAATTTTTGTTTTAGGAAAATGAAACTTTAACAATACTTATTATTAGGGCTTTTGCTAATTTTTAAATTTTTTAAAAATACTGAGCAAACTTAAACAACACAGTTTGCCATGACTGAGAAAACTGACTTGGTCACTTTTTCCAGTATGCCCACGATATATAAAGCTGAGCAAATCACTCACTCATTCATAGTTTTAGTGCGTATAGCTACGAGGGTCGTGGAGAGTTGAAATTTTGCATACCCGTGTGGTTTTACGAGGATTGAACGGGAAAATTGTCCGTTTTTAGATGGAACATAAGCGAGGGGATGAAATGGCGGTTCAAAGTGGTCCCAAAATTTGAGAATTCATTTTGGAGGGTTAAAATTTTGCAGGCAGCCCCGGGCGACGGTCGAGGGGGCGAAACAAAATTTTTTTTTCGAATTTTTTTTCGGGCGCTCGGCAAAACGGCGCAGCGCGATTTTTCGTATTTTTGTATCTATTTCCGGGGTTTTCGTCCGATCGACCTCAAATTTTCGATAAGGGTGGGGGCCGCGAAACCGAAAAATCGGTAGGGCCAAATTTTCGAAATTTTGTCCCGTTTCCGTTTTAGGGAGGGGGACGCGTTTTTTTCTTCTTTTGCGCCTGGCTCGCTTATTTTCATATTGGATCCGCCCGAATTTAGATTTGCATTTCTGCAAAAAAATACGTAGGTCGTAGATAGATTTAGACCGCTAAGAGAGACGGTGATCAGCTTAAGCAGTTAAGTGCATTGCTGCTAATGCGGAATGCCCGGTTCGACTCCGGGCTCAGTAAAAACTTTATTCTGACCGTCTCCCCTCGGAAGGCAATGGCAAACCACCGAGGTGTAATATGCTTAGAACAGCCTCTCTGGAGATGAAGTGTATACACTTCCCGCGGTTCGGAGCCCGCGTTAAACAAGTAGGTCCCCTATGTGTGTGATAGTACTACAAATGCACAACACATACTACATAGGAGAGAGGTCGCCAACATCCGGTAACGGATAGGCACGTGAAGAAGAAGAAGAAGCGAGACGACGATTTAAATTGCATTTTTTTTGCCGTTTTTTGCGCTACGCCGGGCGGCGTCGAACGGATCGCGAAAAAAAAATACGCCGTCGTCGAGCCGACCGTATGCCCGACAAAATTTGTGCAAATACTTTTTCTCGAAAAATGGACCGGTTTCGAGTAATCGTGATATACAAATTAAAAAACGGCAAATTTTAAAAATTCATTGAAATATACATTTTGACGTCTCACATAATTTCGGTAAAATCGATGGGTCCGTGCTAATGAAATAATGATGGAGCAAAAATGTGGAGGCCGCAGGCCGACCCGTGTTCCTAAAAGCAAGTGGGAGGCCGTAGGCCGACCCGTATCCATAAAGGCAAGCGGGAGGCCGAAGGCCGACCCATGTTTTTAAAAACAGGGGGGGAGGCCGAAGGCCTCCCCCCTTGGGAGGCCGAAGGCCGACTCGTGTTCGTTTCATCGTTTTCGAGAAGCCAAAGCCGGACCAAACAAACCAAAGTCCTGCATGTACTTTGAAGTGACTTTTTTTGATCGAGGAAGAATAATTTCCCAACAAGTTTTGCATCAAAAATTATTAAAATTGCTCGCCAAATCCGATTCCGACGTTAAAATTTTATATAAAAAAAAAAAATTTTGCGATTCGATTTTGAAGGTACGAGAAATTATTTTGGAAAATTACTTTTTCATTTTATAGCCGTACGGTGCGAGATACGAAAAAATGCTATAAATGCAATTTCGTGCATCCCCGGAATGTGCCTCGGTTTCCGGTAAAAAATTAAAAATCCTCCCGTAAATAAGGACCCTGTGGCCGTTTGAAGGATTCTCAAAATTTCCACCTTGATGCCGTCCTGGCGCGACGAGCGCGAAAAAATTTTTAATTTCGAAAACGGTTTCGGGCGCCATCTTTAGGGCCCCACCTTTTCGAAATCAACACTTTTTTTCGTCGGACGTCCTATAAGCCGGCAAATTGCGAAAATGCAAATTTTGAAAAATTTCGATTACAAACCTCGACCTTTTTTTTTTGGTGAAGATTAAAATTTCGATTTTTGGATCGCATCGCGACGGCCTCAAATTTGGATTCGCGTTTCCGCAAAACAATACGTAGGTCTTAGATACGTAATCGTGTGCAGATTTGTTGGGCAACCCCGATTAGGTCTTTGGATGTTTTTCGTGCGACAGCGCGGTGACGCTTACGTGTCCTTCCGACGGTTACCCCGGATCTGGGAGACCTTGAAATGTGCGACATCTTATTGCCCTCGCGCAAATATTAAAAGCACCATCATTTTGACCTTGAAATCTCTTTCGAGGGCCCAGTTACGGCCCTTAAGGCGAATTTTTGAAATTTTACAAAATTGCCCAAATTAAGGTTCTCGATAGACACCGTCGTTGGCTTTAAATTGTTCCAAGACACGTGACCTTGAAAATTATTTTTAAGGCCGAAATTTGTCGCCAAATCGAATTTTGAATTTGTACCGCGGATATGCAATGGTATGTCGGATCTGCAATATTCGAAAGTAAATCGGAGGCCGAAGGCCGACCCGTAACAGGAATAACAAGCGGGAGGCCAAAGGCCGACCCTTATTATTAAAAGCAATCGGGAGGCCGAAGGCCGACTCGGGTTCGCTTCACCATTGAGACGCCAAATCCGGACCAAAGAAACCCGGGATCTCACATGCAAACCAACACTCAACCATGGAATCCTTAAAAGTTCCAAAAACCGGTCGGTAAGCCCATAAACAATCGGAAGGCCGATAGGCCGACAGACAAAAATCGGCCAAAAGGCCGATTTTCAAGTGGCTATTTTTTATAAAAATGGTGTCAAACGTTAGAGCATCGCTTGAGCCTGAATGAGCTTCTATTATTTTCGTTTGAGCTTCAAAGGTGGCAGAGTTATTCACAAAAAACCTTTGGGGTCATGGACGTACCCCCCCCCCCAGTATCGAATTTTTGGGTGAATTTGGGGTCAAACGTTAGATCATCGTTTAGGGCCTAAATGAGCTTTCATTATTTTCATTTGAGTCTCCTGGTCGCGGAGTTATTCGCAAAAAATTTCTGGGGGGGGGGGGGGCGTAAACATGATGCCCCTCCAGTATCAAATATTTGGGTGAATTTGGTGTCAAACATTAGAGCATTGTTTGAACTTGATGAGCTTCCATTATTTTCGTTTGAGTCTCAAAGGTCGCGTAGTTATTCGCGAAAAACTACTGGGGGGGGGGGGCTTTACTTTCCGTTCCAGCCTTTTAAACAAATGCCAAGCGTGTTTAAGGCCTCGTATGCGTTAAGTGCAACAACTACCAAAAAATTAAAAATGAAACATAAAATGATATTTACCTTTAAGTGAAAGGATTTGACTACTTTTGGAATCAATTTCGTGCTGCGTTTTAGCCAATTTCCCACGAGAGACATCGATTTCTTCTTGCAATTTCTCTTCCTCTTGTTCCATTTCTTGAACCAAATTGTTGTACGAAACTTTGGAAGTATCGACAAAGTTTCGGATTTGTTGAATCGCACTTTTCACCTCATTTTCTGTATTTAATCCAAACGTAACATTTTTATAATTTTTACCAAAATCTTCTATCAGAGTGTTCCGTTCCTTCATGGTGTTTTCCTGTGTCTTCTTTTCGGCTTGTAAACTTCCCACTTTCACTTGTAATCCGGCCAAGGTTCTCTGCAGTCGTTCCTTCTGAACCTCATAATTCTTCTTCTCATTTTCAAAGTTCGTCTTCTCCTGGTTACAATCATTTCGATTATTTTCGAAGAGTCGAATTGCGGTTTTCAGTTCAACATCCGATCCATTGTACTCTTCGGAAATCTTCTGTAAAATCTCGCGTTGCTGGTTCACCAAACTCTTCTTCATCGTTTCTTTTTCAGTTTGAGTACTCTGCAGTCTCCCCAGGTTGTTTTCCAAGTCACAGATCTCCAGAAGCCGCTTCTTAATTGGTTCAAGTTTGAGTTTCTGCTCCTGAATCGCTTCACCAAAATCGCGCATTTTCTCCTCCTTTTCGTTCTTCTCAGACTTTTTCTTAATCACAATATCAGCAGTTTGTTTCAACATAGCCACTCTGGATGCGGAAACTTTAACGGCGCCCTGTTTCTCTTTGATAGTCTTCCGTATCGACTCGGCACATTTATTATATTCGGTCGCCCCGAAAATCTCATCGAAACGTTCTTTCAACTTCTTACCCTCCTCTAAAGGCCACGCAGCGTCTTCTTGATGACAAAAGATAACATTATTTAAAATAGACTTACTCACACCCAAAATATCACAAATCGCAGCATCGACATCGGCACACCGAGACGAAAGGTCGGCCGTCGAACCGTCAGGATTAAATTTTTGCAAAACAGTATCGATTCTTTTAAACTGCGAGGTGGCTCCCTTGTGTACAAGTTGTACGGATTTAATCACAACGTATTTATCGCCTTTAGCGTCGGCGAACTCCACACGGACCTGGCCTTTAGTAGCCGCACGATTATTCAACTTTGGATCGTTTACGAACCCCTGACCATTTTTACATCCCGCAGGAACGTCGCCGGAACAAGAAAACTTCAGTGCTTCGATGATTGTCGTCTTTCCACAACCATTTTCACCCAGGAAGAGTGTGAGCGGTCCATCGAACTTGATGCGCTGGACATCGTCTCCGTCAGGTCCAAAACTGCGGAGGCCACACAACATCATCTTCTTGAGAGTTGCCATTTTAATTAGATTGTGCCTTTACTATTTTTCAGGTGCGGTTTAACGATAAGACATTGGTTAATTTTGAGGTTAACCCGCGAAATAAGTTGAAAATGACGTTGTTGTGTATCACGTGACTGTATACAAAGTGTAACGAAATAAGATCACAATAGTTTTTGTTGACATGAAAAATGGTTTCAAATTGGGTTCGAAGGAAAGAAACCCTAAAATTTTTTTTTCTTTTAAAATTCAGTGGTGTTCTTAGGGAGGCTAAAAGGGGTTTATTATGAAAATTTAAGCCTTCTTAAATTAATATTTCGATGATTCAGTGGGTATTTTTAGATCTCGCACTCGGCCCCGCAGCGAATTTTTTATTTTTTGGGGGGAGAGCACTTGCGATTTATAAAGACAGGGACGGACTCCAGAAATATTTTTTTCGAAGCGTAATGTTGGGAGCTTCTCGAAAGGAGGATTCAGAAAAATTTTTTTACGGCGACAAAGAACTTTCTGGCCCGATTTCTTGGAGGAGATTCCGATCGAAATCAGAATGTTTCGGGATATCAGGGGGGAACATTCTTACCCGCTTGTAAACTGCGTTTACATCTTACATAATTTGCTAGGCAGACCTAGGATGTACCTGTGACCTTTCTTTAAATTGTAATAGTTACAAACATTACCTCAGGGGGGCCAACTGCTTTACTTGCCCTTCGAAGCACTGAAATTTGTCTCGTTGGCGCGGTTCTGGGCCCACACAAATACCTAATAACAATGGCTGCTCTCCCTGCAATTACGTAAGGAATCCTTGAAAGAACCTTTTTAGTTTATTTCATCCCCCCCCCAGCGATTTACTTAAACAGATGCTAGCCGGACAGAAAAACAATGGGACGGTAAAATATACACTGTAAAAAAAGTACGTAAAAATACATTCAAATGTTTAATTTTTACATTCAAAATTATAGTAAAAATACATATTGTGTATTATTCCATTGATAATGATGTAATTTCACACTATAATGATGTAATTTTACACTATTATTAATGGAATAATACACAATATGTATTTTTACTATAATTTTGAATGTAAAAATTACACGTATTTTAATGTATTTTTACATGTTTTTTTTTACAGTGCACTTTTTCTTTCTGATTGCTTGTATCATGTTTACATATGTTTTATTTGCAAAATGGTGGTTTACCTTAGAGGGCACAATGGCACGTGCCCTCCTATCTATTTTTTCTACACCTTTTCCAACAGTAATTCAGAAAACCTCACCTGCTGTTCAGAAATCGTGAATTGTAATTCAGATTTGTCAACTGATATTGCAATAGACAAATCTGAATAACCGTTGACGATTTCTGAATATCAATTGACAAATCTAAATAACGGTTGACGATTTCTGAATATAAATTGACAAATCTGAATAACGGTTGACGATTTCTGAATTACTGGTGGAAAAGGTGTAGTTGCCCACAAATAAGTAAAACTAAACTCAAATTTCCGGAAATCTTCGCATCAAATTTTTGATCATTTTTACCTTTGATGTTTTTCAGGTTCTCAATTTTCTTAAATTTTATACTGAAAAGTATTTTCAGAAAAATAGAGGTTGTTTAGGGGTGTCATTTTTACATGATTATAGGCAACCCCTCAGTATCAAATCATGGGCACTATTATATCAAATTTACTGCCCCCCCCCCCAAATAAATATTTTGCCTTAGAAAGTGTAGTTTTCTTCAATTTCAAAACTTTGAGAAAACTGCGACCATTAGTTCTGTCGTCCTTAGTTAAAACGTTCTAACTACCAAATTGGTTTTCGAGAGAAAAATGACTTTATGTAGATATTGTAACGCTGTCTTCATTATAAAATGGTACTTGGCCACCTGACATGGAGAAACTTGTCGTGTAAGGCAAGATGGAGGGAGAAGACCGAGAGAAAGATCACCAAACATTAGAACTCATAAATCGCAGGCTACAGGGGACAATTCTTTTGGATGGATCGGCGCAAGACTGTACGTCAACAAACCCTATTTGCAAGCAAGGTTTTCGAAAAACTTCACTTAAAAACAAAATTGGGCAACTTTTTTTATATCCCGTATGTGGAGTTTCGTACGTGTTAAAGAGCACAGTAATTTATATATACTGTTGTGTCCACACTAGATCTTAAGAGCCGCGATCAACAGCGATCGACGCGGACGAGATGTGGTTTCAACATGTCAAAATTTTAGTTTAATTAGCGTAGTATTGTTTAGATCGTTTAATAGTATTGTATTGTTAATGTTAAGTTGTTGTTTATTGTTTCGTTGTTATGTTTTTAAGACATGCACGTTTTTAGAAATGTTGATTATAAAAAAAAAATAAAAACAAAGAAAGAGGAGAGTAACGGTGGAGATTGAAAAATAAACAAGTTTGATTGGGACGTGAGTGTCCACATAAAAAAAAAGCGGTTAGTTAAATTCGTTCAAAAGATAAAGATTAAAAAAGGAGTTATTGATTTGAGAGCGTACGGACAGACGTGTTGAAAGTTCCTTTCCGAAAGTTTAAATAATTGGGAATTGAAGTGATCAACGGGAGTTCGGGGTGTGATGCATCATCGAGCATATAATTAAATATTGATTATCCGATCAACATTTAATCGCATTTAATTAGAAGACCCAAGATTAATTGTGAGTGGAAACTTCGCAAAGACGAAGTTTTTCACAAAGCTTTTTACACGGACTAAGGTTCCGTGTTTTTCCTACGGGGAAAGATTTTGGAATTGAAATTGGACTGGAATTGTCTCAGGTCAGAGACCTAGCCATTGCAGGTTACCATTTGGACCAGGCGATAGATACTTGATCAAGAAGAAAGTGAATGTGCGTCTGTTGTTGTGCGATACGCCCAGCCGGATCACCATAAAAAAAAATACAAGGTTAGGATTAGATTTAATTATAATTTTAAGTTTGTGTTTTTGTCTTAAATTTGAGTGTTACATTTCCAATTTTAGTTTAAGGTGTTTCATGTTTTTTAGATTTAAGTGTTTTTAATAAATATGAATTTTGAAATTGCATCTTTGTCTGTGTTGCTCTTTGTTGGTCGTGACTCTTAAGCAAAAGACGAACCCTGAGATTGAGTCTACCAATAGGTAAGTCTGCTCTTATTAAGTTCATAACGCAACAAAGTGGCACCCAACTAGAGGGCGAGAAGTCACTCGGTATAACGCTACAAATTGACGACCAACGAGCGGGCTTTTGAAAGAGTACACGACTACAAACAACAATACATTCAATTGGCACAAAAAGGGGAAAGCTCAATAAAAGAGAATGAACACCAGGAGTAAAAGTGTGAATGCAGCGGGGGGAGATAGGGATAGTAGCGATGACGGGGGAGAGACCGAGATCACAATCCAAGAACAATCGGTGCCGGAACCGATGCCTGCACAAATGACAGAAGATCCGATGGAAAAAATGATGAGAATGATGATGGGAGTGAATGACAGTTTAAGAGGTTTTAAAAAAGAAATCACAGAAAAAATAGATATTCAGAATGCGAGTATTAATGAAAGTGTGAATGACAGTTTAAAAGTTTTTAAAAATGAAATCAAGGAAAAATTCGACAACCTGGACGCTCAGAATGCAGAAGTGAATGACAGTTTAAAAGGGTTTAAAAAAGAAATCACAGGGAAAATTGATATTCAAAATGAGAAAATGGATGGTATCAACGAAAGCATTAAAAGCATGAATGAGGAAAACAAAGTCAATTTTGATCTGGTCAAAATAAAATTTGACGCAGTAAATGACAAGTTTGGAAAAATAAATGAATCGTTGACAAATCTGAAATCAGAGGTCAAATGTGAAAATAATAAATTAGAAATTAAGATTGCGGAGGTAATAACCTTGGTGAACGATCGGGTAGAGGAATGTGTCGGCTTAAACGACAAAAATGTAAAAGGCCTCGAAAAAGGGGTAAATAAACGTTCCGATCAGGTAAATGTCAAAATGACAGAAACAGAGGATAAAATTGACAAGAGTATTTCATGCTTTCGAGGTGAAATCGATGTCATAAAGGATTCGGTCAAAAACGAATCAATAGGAGAACCAGTGGAAAAAATGGAAAACCACAGTTTTCGAAATGGGGGCAACCAAATAGAATCCGAAAATTTCATTCAATGTTTGGGCGATGACCTAAATGAAATAGAATGCATGATTGGGCAAACAATCATACGGAAGGCTATAAAGGGAAAAACTGAGGTATGGCTCAGCAGGAATAAGAAAATTATGGTTTCTGGTAGCATAAATTATCGCTTGACAGATGACATAATGATGAATTATAAATACTTCAAAAAGAAAGGTCAAATGGAGTTAGATTTTAACGCGTTTCATCATTTGAAAGCGAATTAAATAACAATTCATTTTTAGGCCCAATTTTGAAGATTAGTAATTTAAAAGAAATCAAATTTAGGCCCATCTTTGAATTCAAATGCACTCGAAAAGAGGCAATCCACTTTAGGCAAATATTGGAAATTAAATAAAAAGAGGACAAGGTAATTGTTAAAAGTTTGAGGACATCAAACAGGGGCAATAATATATGCGCCAAGCTCGCGCTGCCTTATGAGGGTCCATACAAAGTATTACAAGTCATAAACGACAACGTGTATGTACTGGGATATGAAGAAGGGGAGACAAGAGGAAGGTTTCATATCAATCTTTTATATCCTTTCGTCGAGTGACAGATCAAACAAGACAGTCAGAAGGTCATCACCAACAGTATTTCGGAGTAAAGGCGGAAAGAAAATTCAACAGATTAATCATGGGGTTTCAAACAAAAGTGGTTCAAAAAAGGGGGGACAAATGCCTGGTGATATGAGTTACCAGAAGAATTTAAAGTTGCGGACTAGTTATGACCTAGAAGGTGTAACGTCTTAAGACAACGGGGGACAGGGGGGAGAAAAGAATCGACAAGATGTCTACATGAATCGTCGAGATCTACAAGGGGAAAATTATTGAGAGCTGAGGCTACAATAAAAAATATATCGGTATCAGCTGAGCGCTGAACGGATTCAAGCGAACCACGAAAGTAACCCGAAAGCATGAAATTTTTAAATTGTTGAATGAATGTGTGGTCCAGATACCACGAGCAAAGGTGATGATAATGAGTGACTATAAATGAGACGAATGAGGTATGAAAGAAATGAATGAAAGAAGGGGGGAGAGAAAAAAGACATGAGGGAGAGCGGTGCAAAGAGTGGAACAATGGTTTGAAGTACCTCTTGAGAGTACAAACCATTGGTTCAACCTTTGCAGGGGGGATGTGTTGTGTCCACACTAGATCTTAAGAGCCGCGATCAACAGCGATCGACGCGGACGAGATGTGGTTTCAACATGTCAAAATTTTAGTTTAATTAGCGTAGTATTGTTTAGATCGTTTAATAGTATTGTATTGTTAATGTTAAGTTGTTGTTTATTGTTTCGTTGTTATGTTTTTAAGACATGCACGTTTTTAGAAATGTTGATTATAAAAAAAAAATAAAAACAAAGAAAGAGGAGAGTAACGGTGGAGATTGAAAAATAAACAAGTTTGATTGGGACGTGAGTGTCCACATAAAAAAAAAGCGGTTAGTTAAATTCGTTCAAAAGATAAAGATTAAAAAAGGAGTTATTGATTTGAGAGCGTACGGACAGACGTGTTGAAAGTTCCTTTCCGAAAGTTTAAATAATTGGGAATTGAAGTGATCAACGGGAGTTCGGGGTGTGATGCATCATCGAGCATATAATTAAATATTGATTATCCGATCAACATTTAATCGCATTTAATTAGAAGACCCAAGATTAATTGTGAGTGGAAACTTCGCAAAGACGAAGTTTTTCACAAAGCTTTTTACACGGACTAAGGTTCCGTGTTTTTTCCTACGGGGAAAGATTTTGGAATTGAAATTGGACTGGAATTGTCTCAGGTCAGAGACCTAGCCATTGCAGGTTACCATTTGGACCAGGCGATAGATACTTGATCAAGAAGAAAGTGAATGTGCGTCTGTTGTTGTGCGATACGCCCAGCCGGATCACCATAAAAAAAATACAAGGTTAGGATTAGATTTAATTATAATTTTAAGTTTGTGTTTTTGTCTTAAATTTGAGTGTTACATTTCCAATTTTAGTTTAAGGTGTTTCATGTTTTTTAGATTTAAGTGTTTTTAATAAATATGAATTTTGAAATTGCATCTTTGTCTGTGTTGCTCTTTGTTGGTCGTGACTCTTAAGCAAAAGACGAACCCTGAGATTGAGTCTACCAATAGGTAAGTCTGCTCTTATTAAGTTCATAACGCAACAAATTGCCAGCCAACGTGTGGCAAGTGCGCGGAACGCTACAATACACATTAAATATCGAGTGTATCAACCATTCTTACTTTCTCCTACCCTAAATTAATTTTAAATACACACTGTAAAAAAGCACATAAAAATACATTCAAATACATGTAATTCTTACATTCAAAATTATAGTAAAAATACATATTGTGAATTATTCCATTGAAAGTAGTGTAAAATTACATTATTATCAATGGAATAATACACCATAATAATTTTGATTGTAAAAATTACACGCATTTGAATGTATTTTTACGTGTTTTTTACAGTGCAGTGTAGTAGAGCATTCATGCATATTATATGTTTATTTATTCCTTTTTTATTTTAATTTCAAGATATAATTATGTTAATTTGAATTATTATTACTAGTATAAGATTGCTTAGGTTGTGCGGCCTAAAGGCCGCACTGATTTCTTAATAAAGAATCCTGTGAATTTACATGAAAAATTGATGCTAAGTCATAAAATAACAAAGATTTACCATGTAAATTTACATGATAAAACTTTGGCTTTCATTTTAAAAATACAAAAATGCTAGTTTTATGTAAAGTTAATAGAAGGGGGGGGGGGCTAAAGTCATGGAAAATATTAAAAACGTAGTTTAAATAAAAAAAATAATGGCACGGAGAAGACCATGCCCCCCCCCCCCTTCTCACCACTGATAAGATAGATAAAAAACGGTACACGACATTAGGGCGACTGTCAATTGGGCGACGACAATTGGGCGACGTCAATTAGGCGACGGTCAATTGGACACCGATTTTTTGGGCGACGACTTATGAGGCGACCCCAATTAGGCGACCGGCCAAATAGGCGACCGGCCAAATACGGGAAAGTAGCATCGAGTATGCGGCAGACCCCGGTCGATGTCACATCGTTCGCCCGTCGTACCTTGAAATCGAGTGAAATTTTTTCGCTCCGATTTGAATTTTTCTTTGAAATTCGGATAGATGGGGGTGTGATTAGTGGATATTAGTAATAAATATAATCAAAAAAATGGAAAATAACCCGTGTACCTATTGCCGAAAAAGTGAAAAAATTAAAAAAATTTTTACTTCTAATTTTGGGGTGTGCATTCGATAAGGAGGGTAATCCATCGTCAAAACCTACCCTTACGGGGCGCCGCTCCGCCCCGCTCCGCGTTGCACACCTCCAGGGCGGTTTTGACTCTGGTTACTAGGCTAAACATACGAGAAGCGCCACCCATCAAGAAAACCGGGATAAATGAAACCGGGATGTGAGAGAACCTCGAAATAGCATTAAAAAGTATAGTTGCGGTATGGGGAAGTAAACTATTACGTTTCACCCCCAAAAAATCGCGTAAAAACAAAAAATAATCGATGTTACATGTACGAGAGACGAGCTGCATCTGACTATTTTTATATAATTAAAGAGGATATTATTATTATATGCAATATTGATTAATAATAAATTATGAAATAATAAAAATTAAATTCCGTCGCCTATATGACCGGTCGCCTAATTCGGGTCGCCTAATAAGTCGTCGCCCAAAAAACCGGTGTCCAATTGACCGTCGCCTAATTGACGTCGCCCAATTGTTGTCGCCCAATTGGCCGTCGCCTTAATGACGGTGTCCGTGAAAAATATATGTCAAGTCATAAAATTACAAAGATTTACCATGTAAATTTACATGATAAAACTTTGGCTTTCATTTTAAAAATACAAAAATGCTAGTTTTATGTAAAGTTAGTAGGAGGGGGGGGGGGGTAAAGTCATGAAAAATATTAAAAACGTAGTTTAAATTAAGAAATAATGGCACGGAGAAGACCATGCCCCCCCCCCCTTCTCTCCACTCATAAGTAGATAAAAAATTTTAGGTTACTTGATTTTCGATTAACACAAAAATTACTACATAATTTTGTTGGGTGAGAGTGTAGTAACACCTGTCATTACGAACTAACTTGTAACCTTCGTAATGGAAAGATGAAGGTTTATTTAGGCCTCTACAACAACAAAATTCTGAGAAAGTATTATCAAAATTTTGAGTAAATCGATTTTGAAGTTAGTTAATTTTCATGTACAAACACCCAAAAACCTAATGAGATTCCGGCGCGTCGCTCATTCTGTGGTCGGTCCGTGCAATATGAATGACCCTAACACTTAGAGTATTTTGCACCGGCAGATGCAGTTCGACTCTCGTACATGTAACATCGATTAATTTTTGTTTTTACGCGATTTTTTGGGGGTTTAAGATCCCGGAGGCCCGGAGGGCCGTAGGGTAGGTTTTTTGATGCGCTCAATTCTGGCCGTGCCAGATCCACCCAAAAAAAGAATTTGTGCTATCAAAACCGGCCCCGGGGCACAGCCCCGAAGGGCCTAGGTTTTCCCCATAGTTTTTTATGTTTATTTAGAGACCTTATTCTTAAAATATTTGTGGTTCTGAAAAGATCCGTTTTTTTTATTCATTATTAGTGCGATGTTATACGCACAGGAGTCGACTCGCAAATGCGCTACCGGCAGTGCGAGCGTGGGTTATATTTATAACCTCGGTTAGGGGCGTGGCCTCGACTTGCGATTTACATGTAAAATTTAGCTTTTTTCAAATTGATTTTTCTCAAAATTTTGTATATACTTTCTCGGGCGAAATTTTTACAGTACGCTCTAATAAGGTTCCTTTTGCTATAAAAAAATTTTGAAATGATTTGTGGTGACAGGTGATAGGTAATTCTTCCCTTTTGTTGTAAAGTGGGAGGGAGGGCACAAAATTTTAATACCTTTCATGGTCAAATTAAATGCTCAAGTCAACAATAAAAAGTTTCGGGCTGCACAACCACGAAACACGGTTTTAACAAGCAGACAAGTTAAATCCGGCCTACCCAAAAATGTGGAGAAAAATACTATTTTTTATGTAATTATATTAAATTAATATCAAAAACAATTACTTATTTTTGTTACTTTTCAAGTGAACTTGAACTTTTTCAAGTTTGTCAACTTTTCAAGGATTCAATAATTAAGGCTCAAAAATAAATAGATTTGGTGCTACGACCATAAGAGGACTGCTTCCGAGGATTTGTAGATTTTAGTTAAAATTTTCAACATTGAAACCTTCAGCTTATCTACCCAATATTTTAGCTCACAAGCCGCCACTGGAATGTGATTTCCTTGGCTGTGCGGCCTAAAGGCCGCACTTGAAGGGAGTTAACTAATCAATTTAAAAAGTGAAAACTAAAGACTAAAATGCATTTGTTTCTTCAGATTGATAGGGGACGGAGGTGTTAAATCTACTACCTTGCCGAGGAGGACCCGCCCCTGATTTTTTAAAATGGATGGTAAAAGGAAGAAGTCAAAACTATTGATTCAGCTGCTTTTTGAGAAAACCATTCATATCACATTTTTTAAAATAACGATATAACCATTTTATTCATAAGGAAGTTTTAGGTTTAAAATTAAAAATAAGAAAGTATTCCATTCTTAAAACTGGCAATATAATTCAGTTTAAAAAATCTCCTACGGCACTCCAAAATTCAACATGGGCACAAGAGAGCACACCTATCAAATTTACTAGCGCCCCTCCGCCCCCCAATAAATATTTTGCCATAAAAACTTTGAGAAAACTCCAGAAAACTTAGACAATTAGTTCTGTCGTCCTTAGTTAAAACATCCTAACTACCAAATTGGTTTTCGGGAGAAAAATGACTTTATGTGGATATTGCAACGCTGTCTTCATTATAACATGGTATTTAATACTTTTTTAATTAGACACTTACTTTGAGGCGCCACCTGATATGGAGAAACTCGTCGTGCAAGGCAAGATTTGTATCAACCATTCCTACTTTCTGCTACCCTAAATTCATTTTCAATATTGCAATTATTCAATTTCACTGGAGAGCTGAAAAAAGTAATTATAGATAGACCAGGAGCGGCCATATACGTTGTTAAAAATTAAAAAAAAAATCGTTTTATCCTGTAAATTTACATGACAAATTTATGCAGTTATAAAATTACACAGATTTGTCATGTAAATTTACATGATAAAACTTTGGCTTTCATTTTTAAAATACAAAAAGCTAGTTTTATGTAAAGTTCGTTTGGGGGGGAAGCGTAAAGTTATAAAAAATATTGAAAACGTAGTTTAAATAAAAAAAATAATGGCACGGTGAAGACCATGCCCCCCCCTTCTCACCACTGATAAGATAGATAAAAAATGTTAGGTTACTTGATTTTCGATTAACACAAACATTACTACATAATTTTGTTGTAAAGTGGGAGGGAGGGCACAAAATTTTAATACCTTTCATGGTCAAATTAAATGCTCAAGTCAACAATAAAAAGTTTCGGGCTGCACAACCACGAAACACGGTTTTAACAAGCAGACAAGTTAAATCCGGCCTACCCAAAAATGTGGAGAAAAATACTATTTTTTATGTAATTATATTAAATTAATATCAAAAACAATTACTTATTTTTGTTACTTTTCAAGTGAACTTGAACTTTTTCAAGTTTGTCAACTTTTCAAGGATTCAATAATTATAATAATAATAATAATAATAAGTCTTTTATTCCTTGGGAATTTGACCGTCTCTTATGAGACTTTACATATCCATTTTTTGAGGTGGATTAGTCCTCTTTTACTTTACAATTCATTTCTATAACATGTTGTTCGTTTTTGCTTCCGTTACTATTCCTCTCCAGCGCTGTCGGTCCTTAGTCATTTCCTTCCAGCCGCTGACTTTCATTATTTTTAGATCCTCTGTTACTTGGTCGTGCCATCTCAGGTTTGGTCTTCCTCTTGTGCGGTCCTCTGCTGGTCTCCACTCCGCTATCTTTCTCACCGTCTCCTCACCTCCTCTCCTCATAACATGTCCCAGCCAACTCAATCTGCTTGATTTAATCTTTCTTACAATGTCTTCGTTACCCATTTCTACAAGTAACTCGCTATTCGTCATTGGTCGGCTTTGTCCATCCTTTCTCACTGGTCCCAATATCTTTCTCAACAATCTTCTCTCGAAAACCCTGATTTCCTCTTCCTCCGCTCTGCTCATACAAACCGTCTCCGCCGCATAAGTGATTACAGGACGTATTAGCGTTTTATAAATTTTCATCTTGGTTCTTCTTGATAAGGTCCCCTTCACCAACAGTTGTTTATTCGCAAAGTACGCTCGATTTCCTTGCTGTAATTTTCTCTTTAATTCATGGTGTCTCTTGTTTTTATTGTTTATTTGGATTCCCAGGTAGCTAAAGTCATGAACCTCTTCATACGTGTCATTATCGACTCTCAGCACAGTTTTTCTTTCATTTTTTCTTCGTTGGCATTTCATATATTTAGTCTTCTGTTGATTTATGTTAAGTCCCATTTTTATTGCCGCATCCTTTATTTTTTTGATTGTTTCTATTAATTTTTTTGCTGTTCGGGATATTATCAGCACGTCATCAGCATATGCAATTATTTGTACTTCCTTATTAATTATTGTGCCGTTAATCTTTAGTTTTCTTATTATTGACTCCAGAACTATGTTAAACAGCGTTGCTGACATTGCGTCTCCTTGTCTCACTCCAGTGTTTATTGTGAAACTCTTTGTTACTCCGCTTACTGTTCTGACGCAAGCTGTCGCGTCCTTAAGTGTCATCATTGTCAGTCGAATCAGTTTGCTTGGCACTTCCATTTCTTCCATTGCTTTTTCCAGTTCATTTCTATCTATTTTGTCGAATGCTTGTTTGAAATCAACGAAAACCATGTGTATATCGATATTGTGTTCCCAACATTTTTCCATTACCTGTTTTAACACGAAGATCGCGTCCACTGTGGATCTTCCCTCCATGAATCCGCACTTTTATTCTCCTATTATTTCTTTAGTATATTTTTTTAATCTTTTGTTTATCAGTGTTGACAATACCTTGTACGCGACATTCAACAAGGTAATTCCTCTATAATTCTCGCATTTATCTGCGTCTCCCTTCTTTTTTATTGTCACTATCACCCCTTCCTTCCATTGATTTGGCATTACTTCCTCTGTCCATATTCGTTTTATTAATTCGTAAAGTCTTCTATGTAGTGCTTCACCCCCGTGCTTTATTAGTTCTGCGCTAATGCCGTCTTTTCCGGGTGATTTTCCATTTTTTAACTTATTTATTATTTCGAGCGTTTCGTCGTATGATGGTTCCTCCGTTGTATGATCTTCCTTTGTTTGGATGGGGGGCTTATTTACTATTTGTTCATTTAACAGTTCTTGGAAATATTCTACCCATACTTGCTTTATCTTTTCCGCGTCATCTTCGATCTTCCCTTGTTTATTTCTCATTCCTCTTGTCTTTACAAAATGTCTCGCCTTCTGTTTCTTTATCTTCTCATAAAAAGCTTTGCTGTTGTTCCATTTATTATTCTTTTCTATCTCGTCCATCATCTTCTCTGTCCATCTATTTTTCTTTTCTTTGTATACTTTATATGCTTCATTTCTTCTTTTTTTGTAGTTCTCTAGGTCACTTTCTTCTCCCGTATTTAACCATTTGTCTCTTGCTTCTCTTTTCATTCTTGCAGCCACCTCACAGTCCTCATCGAACCATTCGTTATTCACTGTGGTCTTCTTATTTCCTAACACTCGTATCGCGCTCGTCTTTATGCTGTCTGCAATTGTTTCTAGGTCTCTGTCTATATCTCCATTACCTTCCTTGGTTTCCATGATTTGCTCCAGCATGTCTTTTGTATCTTTTTCTTGTTTCGCTATTATTCAGTTTCTCTATGTCTAGACTTTTATTTGTTTTGTTATCAAAGTTCCTTGTTCTTCTTTTAACGTTCAATTCTGCCACTACCAGATAGTGGTCCGTTTCAGCATTTGCTCCTCTGTAGGATCTAACATCTTGGACTAGTGTCTTTTGTTTCCTTGTTATCAGAACATGATCTATCTGATTTCCACTACCCTTATCTGCACCTGGCCAAACCCATGTTATTTTGTGCATTTTCTTATGCTAAAATCTAGTGCTACAGATATCCATGTTCGTCGCTGCCGCCAAGTTACAGAGTCTATTTCCATTATTACTTGTTATGTCGTGTATTGTATGTTTTCCTGCTACATCGCCGATATACTCCTCTTTTCCGATTTTTGCATTGAAGTCACCTAGCAGTAGTAAAATGTCCTTTTTTTCTATTTTTTCACACAACTCTTCCAGTTCTTGATAAAAGTTTTCTTTTTCCTCTTCATTACTGTCTTCTGTAGGTGCATAAGCGGTGATGATCGACATATTTGCTGGTTTCATTTTCATTCTCATATATGCCAATCTTCCATTTATCGGTCTAAACTGCATTATGTTACCTTTCTCTTCATTTCTCACCATGAATCCTGTGCCATTTCTTCCTTGTTCGCTCTCTCCAGAGTATAGTATCGTGTAGTTGTTGCTCGTTATTTCTCCTTGACCCTTCCATCTTATTTCCTGAAGTGCCGCCACATTTACTTTGTATCTGTTCAGCTCGTCTGCCACTTCCCTCATTTTTCCTGTCTTCAGGAGTGTTCTGACATTCCATGTGGCTATTCTAACTGTCTTTCTTTTCTTCCTCGTATTCTTTTTTCCTGGTTTCACGGCGTTGTTGTTTCTCTTTCTTTGTTCCCTCTCGCTTGTTCCTTTTCTTTGCGGTATTTGTTCCTTTCTTCCCATATTTTCTGATGGAGCACCTGAGTGGGAAGGTTCAGAAGCTCCTTCCTCCCTCCTTTCTAGTTTTTTGGTGGTAGGTCTATGCTGTTTTGCAGTTCCAATGATTTCTCCAAATCCCTCCATTGATAAGATTTACCATTTACTGTTAGCTTTTGGTATCCCGTTCTGGCCGTGTTTCCTTTCTCGTTTTCCTTCTTTGCCAATTGCCTTATCCTACCCTGGATCTGCATTTCCCTTACCGTCATGTCGTTATCGATGTAGATCTCACTTCCTCTCAGTTTATTCTTGTTCCTCATAACTTTCATTTTACCTTCCCAATTTTGTACCTTTGCCACTACTGCCCTTCGCTCTTCATTTTTTCCTATCTCAAATGTTTCTATTAGTTTCACGTCCAACCCCAATTTATCTTGTAGCAATTTGTGTACATTCTCCATGAGTTCACCCTCTCTGTTCTTTCCCATTCCTTTTATCACTATATTGTTCCTTTTTCTAGCCTTCTCTTGGTTTTCCAAGAGAAAGGCAACAGTAATAGGCAAATTGTTGGTGGAACGCAAATCGATCTGGAGAAATCAAAGTAAAGAAAATACGTAGCTGAAAAATGTTTGAGGTTAACTTATAAAAGTATCCTTTAAATTAAATGTATTGTAATACGACTGCCTCCTAGAAGTTGATTCGGGTGCTCGTATTGACGCAAAAAATTGGTTTCAGTGGGTATAATAATAAATTTTTGAATGTAATTTGAATAAATAAAATTTTTTGGTAGTAACGACCACGTAGTAAATACAGGTTGCACGTTGGGTTGCCTAAAGCTAACAGCAATTACAAAGTTTTTGGGATTTTCAAGCTGCAAGGTGGGTGGCCTATAGCTATTACAAAAGGTGAGCTATTGCAGAATATTAATGAGCCAAGAAAACACAGGAAAAAATAAAGGAAGAGCAAATAGAGACGGTCGAATAACATCGTGCCTTGGTCTGAAAAGGCAAGCGAGCAAAGAAGAGGAAGTTGAAGAACAACAAAGAGTATTTCAGTTAAGCAAGAAAACTGCGAGATCGCCAACCACAAGAAGGGAAGAGGCCAACACCACAGAAATGGGAACAAATGAAATAATAAAGGCCATCGTGGATATGAGAGACGAAATGAGAGAAGGTTTTAAGGATAATAAAGAAGAGATACTAAAGATAAAAGAGGAAATGAGGGGAATTCAGGAAGAGATGAGGAACAAGGAGTTAATTTGGAGGAATGAAAAAAAGGAATTAACACAAAGAATTCAATAATTAAGACTCAAAAATAAATAGATTTGGTGCTACGACCATAAGAGGACTGCTTTCGAGGATTTGTAGATTTTAGTTAAAATTTTCAACATTGAAACCTTCAGCTTTGTATTGATCCTCTCCCATTTCTGCGATTTAAGCTGCTGATCTACCCAATATTTTAGCTCACAAGCCGCCACTGGAATGTGATTTCCTTGGCTGTGCGGCCTAAAGGCCGCACTTGAAGGGAGTTAACTAATCAATTTAAAAAGTGAAAACTAAAGACTAAAATGCATTTGTTTCTTCAGATTGATAGGGGACGGAGGTGTTAAATCTACTACCTTGCCGAGGAGGACCCGCCCCTAATTTTTTAAAATGGATGGTTAAAGGAAGAAGTCAAAACTATTGATTCAGCTGCTTTTTGAGAAAACCATTCAAATCACATTTTTAAAAATCACGATATAACCATTTTATTCATAAGGAAGTTTTAGGTTTAAAATTAAAAATAAGAAAGTATTCCATTCTTAAAACTGGCAATATAATTCAGTTTAAAAAATCTCCTACGGCACTCCAAAATTCAACATGGGCACAAGAGAGCACACCTATCAAATTTATTAGCCCCCCCCCCCCCAATAAATATTTTGCCATAAAAAGTGTAGTTTTCTTCAATTTGAAAACTTTGAGAAAACTCCGGAAAACTTAGACAATTAGTTCTGTCGTCCTTAGTTAAAACATCCTAACTACCAAATTGGTTTTCGGGAGAAAAATGACTTTATGTGGATATTGCAACGCTGTCTTCATTATAATAATAATAAATGCACTCATTTCATGTGAAACATGGCAACCTCTTATGAGGTGTTTATAATCCGTTTTAAGCGGTGGATTACTCCGCATGCCACTTCTAAATTCACAAAATTTACAAACTAGTGTGCGATTTAGTCTCTAACACTATGCTTTTCCATATCGTCCTGTCACTACACTTCTCCTTCCATTTTCTCACCCCCATCTTCTCCAAATCCTCAGTCACGCCATCCATCCATCTCATTCTGGGTCTACCTCTTTCTCTCTCTTCGCTTGGTCTCCATCCCACTACACTTTTTATAGTGCTGGTGTTGTCTCTTCTTTCTAGGTGTCCTAACCATCTCAACCTCTGGGATTTGATCAACTTCACAATATCCTCGCCATTGATTTTTTCCATTATTTCGCTGTTTGTTTTTCTTCTATATACGTTTTGTGCGATCATTTCAGGTCCTATTATTTTTCTTAGTACTTTTCTTTCGAATACTCTAAGCTGATTCTCTTCTCTCTTTGTCATACACAACACCTCAGCCGCATATATCACCGTTGGTCTTATCAGGGTTTTGTATACTTTCAACTTTGTACTCATACCTATTTTTTTGTCTCTTAGGAGTTTCTTATTTGCGTAATAAGACTTGTATCCATTTTGTATTTTTTCTTTAATCTCTTCGCTTCTGACACCAGTTCTACTTATTTGTACTCCAAGGTATTTGAAAACCCTTACCTCTTCAAAGCATAGGTCATCGATTTTTAGATCCTTCTCCGTTCCATCTGTTTTTCTTCCACACTTCATGTATTTCGTCTTGTCTACATTTATTTTCAACCCGATCTCACCAATTTCATGATTCATTTTTCTAAACATTTCTTCCAACTTCTTTCTTGATCTAGCCATAATCACAACATCATCAGCATACGCCACCAGTTGGCCCTCTTTAGTAGCCAAAATTCCCTCGTATTTCATTTCTTTCACTACTCGGTCGATCATGATGTTAAACAATGTTGCCGATAGTGCATCGCCCTGTCTAACCCCTGTTGTTATATCGAAGCATTGCGTCTCCCCATTTCTGCTCAGGACCGTGGCTCTGGTTCCTTTCAATGTTGCTTGTACCAATCTTATTAATTTTCTGGGTATTTTTAGTTCGTCCATTATTTCATATAGTTTCGTCCTGTTTACTGTATCGAAAGCCTGTTTCAGGTCCACAAAGAGAAGATGTAATCCGATGTTATGTTCATGACATTTTTCTTTCAGTTGTTTCATCAACTGTCGATCTTCCTTGTCAGAATCCGTATTGGTACTCTCGGTATAGATCTTTAATCTTTTTAGGATTATTGTAGACAGTATCTTGTAAACAGTTGGTAGCAACATTATTCCCCTGTAGTTCCTACAATGTTCTATGTCACCTTTCTTGAATAGTGGGACTATTCTACCTATTCTCCATTCCTCTGGCATTTCTTCCAATCTCCATATTTTTACAATCAGTTCGCATACTCTATCTTTCAGTTGTTCTCCTCCATTTTTCCACAATTCTCCGCACAGTTCATCTCGTCCAGGCGCTTTTCCACTCTTGATTGCTGCTATTGTTATCATTAGCTCTTCACGGGATGGTTCTTGTATTATTTCTTCTCCCTCGCCCTCTTCCGGAAATACACTCCCATATTGTCTCTCATCAGTGTCCCCGTTTAGTAGGCAACGAAAATGATTTCTCCATACCTCTTGCACTTTTTCTGCTTCCTCTGCTACCTCGCCATCTGCACCTTTTATTGCTCTCATCTTGACTGGTTTTTTATATTCTTTGATGCTCATGTAAAATTTCTTTGTGTTGTTCATTCTTTTACTACTCTCTATCTCGTCTAATCTTTCATTCAGTCACGCGCTTTTCTTTTTCATAAACAGGTTTCTCGCTAATTTGTTTTTATCCTTGTATATCTGAAGGTCTTCATCTTTTCCTGTTTTTAGCCATTTCTCTCTTGTCTTCCTTTTTTGTTCTGTGCTCCTCTCACATTCTTCATCATACCACATCTTGTTCTTTTTCTTTTCTCTGTATCCTATGACTTTTTTCGCGCATAATTCAACTGTGGTCCTTATATTTTTCCATTCTTCATTAACATCTTCCTCTTTCATCGTGTTACGTATTTTGTTGTCCGTTTCTTCCATATATCTCTCTCTTACTTGCGTATTATCTAGCCTCTCTGTCGCCCATCTCTTCATCTTGTGTTTCTTTACTTCGTTTGTTATTGACTCCTTCCTTGTTTCAGCCATCACCAGAAGATGGTCCGTGTCTGCATTCGCCCCCCTATATGATCTTACATCTGTTATGAAATTCTCGTTTCGTTTCGATATGAGAACGTGATCAATTTGATTTCCAAGCTCGCATGCCATACCCGGTCTAATCCATGTTACTTTATGCAGCGTTTTGTGCTGCTCACCGCTAGGTTTGCTGCCGCTGCCAGGTTGCACATCCTACCTCCATTGTCATTTGTCTCTTCATGTATAGTGTGTTTCCCACATACATCTCTTAAGTAGTCCTCTCTTCCAACTTGAGCATTGAAATCCCCTATCGCCATAATCTTGTCGTATGTAGGTATCATTTCTATTAATTCTTCCACGGACTCATAAAACATATCTTTTTCATTTTCCTCCTTTTCTTCAGTTGGTGAGTATACGTTTATAATCGATAGGTTTGATGGTTTCGATTTTATTCTCAGGTATGCAAGTCTTCCGCTTATCGGCCTGAACTGCAGTATACTCGCCTCCTTCTCTCTCTTGACAAAGAAACCCACACCATTCTTGCCCTGTTTTTCTTCTCCAGAGTATAGAAATATGTAATCCTTTATATTTACTTCTCCATGTTTTTCCCATCTTGTCTCTTGAATTGCGGCTATACTAACGTTATATCTTTTTAATTCTGTTGCCACTTCAATACACTTTGCAGGTTGTAACATCGTTCTCACATTCCATGTGGCTATTCTTTGGCTTTCTCCATTCCACTTCCTTTTCTTTTTTCTTCCCATTCTTCGCTTATTATTTTCACTCCGTCTCTCCTGCTTCTCATTTTCCTTTTTTCTTTGCGTTGTTGTCTTCTTTTTCCCAGCCATTTCTTTAAGGGCATCTGTCTGGGAGGATTCAAATGCCCCTTCCTCTTTCTTTTTTAGTTTTTTGACGTTTTATCCATGTGGTTCTTCAACTTCAGTTTACTCTCCTGTTTATCCCACATGTACACCTTTTCTTTTAACCTTAACTTTGCATCCATTTCTTATTTCTTCTTTAGCAACAGCCCATATTTTATTTTGTATTTCCTTCTCTAGGTTGGTCAGGTCGCTCTCTATGTACGTTGCAGTACCCCTAAGTTTATTTTTATTTTCCATTATTGCTGCCTTCTGCCTAATGTCTTTTAGTTTTGCTACGACAACCTGTTTCCCTCTACCTTCCCAATCTTGAATGCATCCATAACCTCCACCTGGACATGCATTTCCTGGTTTAAAAATTCTTCGACCCTTTCTCGTGTTATATTTCCTGTTATTGGTATGTTCTTTATTATTATGTTTGTCGCCTTTTTATCTTTTTCATACTTTTCCAGTTGAAATTCCAGCTTTGCAATTCTCTCCTCTTGTTCACTTGACTTTTCCTCCATCTTCACAATCACCTCCGTCATTGCATTCATCTCCCCGCTCCAACGCTTATCAATTTCATTCAATTTTTCCTCTATTTTCTTCATTTCCTCTTTGCTCCCCTGAAAACCATCATTTACCACACCCGTCAGCATAGCCATCATATTTTTCAGTTCTTCCATGTTTTCCTCTTGCTTAGTTTCCTTGGTTGGTGACTTTATCGTTTTTGTACTTTTTCTAAATATCTCCTCCGTTTCCACTGCTACCTATCTTTTCTATCAGACCAGGAGCGGCCATATACGTTGTTAAAAATTTAAAAAAAATCGTTTTATCCTGTAAATTTACATGACAAATTTATGCAGTTATAAAATTACACAGATTTGTCATGTAAATTTACATGATAAAACTTTGGCTTTCATTTTTAAAATACAAAAAGCTAGTTTGGGGGGGGGGGGCGTAAAGTTATAAAAAATATTGAAAACATTTTAAATTAAAAAAATAATGGCATGGAGTAGACCATGCCCCCCCCCTCATAAGATAGATAAAATATTTTTAGGTTATTTGATTTTCGATTAACACAAAAATTGCTACATAATTTTGTTGTACAATATTTTTTACAGTGGCAGCTGATGCGAGTAATTTATATAATATGCTTTGAATATTGAGTGTATCAACCATTCCTACTTTCTCCTACCCTAAATTAATTTTCAATATTGCAATTATTCAATTTCACTGAAGAGCTGAAAAAAGTAAATATAGATAAAAATTAAAAAAAAAGTATTATCCTGTAAATTTACATGACAAATGTATGCAGTTATAAAATTACAAAGATTTGCCATGTAAATTTACATGATAAAACTTTGGATTTTATTTTTAAAATACAAAAATGCTAGTTTTATGTAAAGTTAGGAGGGGGGGGGGGTAAAGTCATGGAAAATATTAAAAACGTAGTTTAAATTAAAAAAATAATGGCATGGAGAAGACCATGCGCCCCGCCCCCCTCATAAGATAGATAAAATTTTTTAAGGTTATTTGATTTTAGATTAAAAAACCCATTTTGACCTAGCGTTACATATATGTAACGAGCTGACGTTTCTTTGAACGAGTTTCTTTTATTTACTACCCAAGTTATATGAATATGACAAAAAAAACACGGATTTAGAAACAAATTAATTCCGGCTAAAATGGGTTTTTAACACAAAAATTGCTACATAATTTTATTGTAAAATATTTTTTACAGTGGCAGCTGATGGGATGCATGGTCAAATTAATTTCTCAAGTCAACAATAGTTAACTAATCAATTTAAAAAGTAAAAAACTAAAGACTTAACGGAGACTGAAATGCATTTGTTTCTTCAGATTGGTAGGGGATGGAGGTGTTAAATCTACTACCTTGCCGAGGAGCCCCTGATTTTTTAAAATGGATGGTAAAAGGAAGAAGTCAAAACTATTGATTCAGCTGCTTTTTGAGATAAACACTCAAATCACATTTTTAAAAATCACAATATAACCATTTAATTCATAAGGAAGTTTTAGGTTTAAAATGAAAAATAAGCAAATATTCCATTCTTAAAATTGGCAATATAAGTCAGTTTAAAAAATCTCATACGGCGCTCCAAAATTCAACATGGGCACAAGAGAGAGCACACCTATCAAATTTATTAGCCCCCCCCCCCCAATAAATATTTTGCCATAAAAAGTGTAGTTTTCTTCAATTTGAAAACTTTGAGAAAACTCCGGAAAACTTAGACAATTAGTTCTGTCGTCCTTATAGGGTCTACACACGATCCGATCTGGTTGGTACTAAAATCCAATCTCGTCGGTTGGGTCTCAAGTTGGACCGTGTGGAGGCCTGTCGTCCTACAAATTTCGCAACATTTCCTTGTAGGAAATGTAGTCACCGATGTAGCCATCCGACCGCGTTGGAATTTGGCGAGATCGGACCGTGTGGAGCGTCGTCGGATCGCAGATAAGGCGAGCTAAACTTGATAAAAACTGTTTTTTATGCCATTCCTTGTCGGATCATGTAGGAAGGTTGAGACCCACCAACTCAGCCGACTTGTTATCTACTTTATAAAAACATATTATTTTTTTTATTAAATACCTAAAATATCACACGAAATATTAAAATTATAATGCATAATTATAATTATAATGAAAAGTGGTGAAAATAATGAAAAATCTGACCAAAATCTATGTTTTAAATAATCATTTAAAAAAATTTAGGATTTCAAAAAGTAATTAGGTGATAATTTTTGTAATTCTCACGAAAAGATATAAAACGCCTAAAAGGGATTCTCGAATAATATTTAAATATTTTCACCGATTTTCACTTTCAGTTCATATAAAATATTTTTATAATAACTCGATAACAAATTGAAAATTATTTCATGTCAAAATTGGTTACTGTGCAGTTAATCTAACCACTCGAAACTAAATTTCTTCTGCTACACACTAAAGAACACAGTCAATATAACAAATTCTCAAAATATGAACCGAGAATTTATTATCAAAATTTTGAAATAATCGAATTTGAACTTAGCTAATTTTCATGATATTTGTGATGGATTAACGAGATTCAGGGGCGCATCAGCCATTCTGTGGTCAGTCCGTGCGCTCCGATATACTCTTACACGTAGAATATTTCGCAGCGCCCAGTCAGTCTAGCTCAGCGCTACTCCGCGAGGCCCACCGGCCTCCATAATTTCCAATGTCACTAATGTATGCTTTCAGATGAAGGAGAAGGCCGGCTACGCCGGGATGCTCCATTTTGGTCAGTCCAGAAAATCGAAAAAAAAAAAAAAAATTCGCAGCGGCAGATGCACCTCGACCGTCGTACATGCAACATCGATTATTTTTTGTTTTTAGGCGATTTTTAGGGGGTGAAACGTAATAGTTTACTGCCCCATACCGCAACTATACTTTTTAATGCTATTTCAAGGGTCTCTAAGCTCCCGGTTTTTATTTATCCCGGTTTTCTTGATATGTGGCGCCTTCTCGTATGTTTAGCCTAGTAACCAGAGTCAAAACCGCCCTGGAGGGGTGCAACCCGGAGCGGAGCGGAGGGGCGCCCCGTAAGGGTAGGTTTTGACGATGGATTACCCTCCTTATCGAATGCACACCCCAAAATTAGAAGGCAAAAAAAATTTAATTTTTTCACTGTTTCGGCAATACACGGGTTATTTTCCATTTTTTTGATTTTATTTATTACTAATATCCACTCATCACACCCCCATCTATCCGAATTTCAAAGAAAAATTGAAATCGGAGCGAAAAAATTTCACTCGATTTGAAGGGACCGCTGACGAGCTATGTGGGTGAGACCGTGTTCGACCGCATACAATATGCGACTTTCCCCTACTTTTCAAAAGTCGATATTTTGGTTATTTTTCAAAATTTCTCGCAAGTTATTTTTTCTATAGCCTAAAATAAGCCTGTTCTTTAGTGTGTAGCTGAAGAAATTTTATTTCAGCCGGTTAGATTAACTGCACAGTTGCCCGCAAATTTAATTTTTCTCCCCACCGGTCCTTATGCATTTATAGTAATGATTATTATTATTACATTCTATTAATTACTGGATTATTAAACATTATTATTATTATTACATTCTAAGTATATAATTAATAAATGAATAAATAAAAATAAATTGATCTTTTATTGATATTTTACTATTTATTGAACGATATTGAACTTTACTATATTGAACAGCTATACTGAAAAACATTACTTTTGCACGTATCAGTTTTCTCCAAAACACCACGGATTATTTAATCATTATATTTAATACAAGAATAAATTTTAAGTTCGAAATAATATCAGGCGCAGCTGGTGTCGGGCCGACGAGATTGGATCGTGTAGAGGCAAACTCCAACGCGGTCGGATCGTGTGGAAGCAATCTCCAATCTGGTCGGGTCTCAAGTTGGACCTAGAAATCGGATCGTGTGTAGGGGCTATTAAGTTTAAACATCCTAACTACAAAATTGGTTTTCGGGAGAAAAATAACTTTATGTGGATATTGCAACGCTGTCTTCATTATAACATGGTATTTAATACTTTCTTAATTAGACACTTACTTTAAGGCGCCACCTGATATGGAGAAACTCTTCGTGCAAGGCAAGATTTGTATCAACCATTCCTACTTTCTCCTACCCTAAATTAATTTTCAATATTGCAATTATTCAATTTCACTGGAGAGCTGAAATAGTACATTATATATCAAGGTTGTGAAGGCCGTCATTATTGCCCTAGCGCCAAGATTATATTCCGAGGTGCTTTGCACCGAGGAATATAACGCGCGGAGGCAATAATGGTCTTCACAACCGTGGTTTATATACTATTTTTTCCACTACTAGATTTATTACCATTTTTTAAATTCTTTTTAATAAATAAATTTTCAAATTTAAAATATTTATTTCAAATGACAGTTTTGTTTTGTTGACAGTTGTTGACAAATTTTAAATCACGAATGTCAAATAATTTCATTGGTTCATTTTTTTAACTTAAGTGTATAATGAATCTGTCAAATCATTTCATTGGTTCATTTGTATAATGAAAATATTATTTACCGCATGTCTAAAATGCGTCACTTCACATGTGACTTGGATAAGTTATGTAGCCTATATGACTAGTAGTGGAAAAAAAGTAATTATAGATAGACCAGGAGCGGCCATATACGTTGTTAAAAATTTAAAAAAAATCGTTTTATCCTGTAAATTTACATGACAAATTTATGCAGTTATAAAATTACACAGATTTGTCATGTAAATTTACATGATAAAACTTTGGCTTTCATTTTTAAAATACAAAGAGCTAGTTTTATGTAAAGTTAGTTTGGGGGGGGGGCGTAAAGTTATAAAAAATATTGAAAACATTTTAAATTAAAAAAATAATGACATGGAGAAGACCATGCCCCCCCCCTCATAAGATAGATAAAAATTTTTTAGGTTATTTGATTTTCGATTAACACAAAAATTGCTACATAATTTTGTTGTACAATATTTTTTACAGTGGCAGCTGATGCGAGTAATTTATATAATATGCTTTGAATATTGAGTGTATCAACTATTCCTACTTTCTCCTACCCTAAATTAATTTTCAATATTGCAATTATTCAATTTCACTGAAGAGCTGAAAAAAGTAAATATAGATAAAAATTTAAAAAAAAGTATTATCCTGTTAGACCAGTGCCGATAATTTTTGAAACCGAAAAAAATAGCAGTAGGCTGAAACCCATTGGAAAAGGAAGAGAATATAACAAAAATGAAAGGAAAAATAATTTACGGGCGATCTGTGGTCGGGAAGTGGAAGGGGGTGAGTTTTAAGGGTAGAAAACTGTTTTTCTCGATTTCCGGCAAAACTACAAGTCCTATGGAAAAAAGTTAAATGGCAAAGTTGTAGGTAATAAAAAGATCTACAACTTTTGTATTTACACTTTTTTCACATAACCTCAAAATTTATGTGAAAATTCAAATAACCAAGTTTTTGGTTTTTAATTTTTATCTTTTACAAAAAAAATTTTTTTTTCACGAAATTTGGTGAAAACTTACCTTTTTATGTCCCAAACACACTGTAATTTTTTTGATTTAAAATATTTATTTTTTCACCTTATTTTGACTTAATATCGAAAAAGTACCCTAATTTTCAATCGAAAATTCTCGCGTCAAAATATCTGCTTTTTTAAAAAACTCGGTGGGCTTTTTGTTCGTTGAAATCTCTACTTTTCGATGGTGTAAAAAAAAATATACATTACTATGGTAAATATTCTCAAAAATGCAAAGAAACGAAAAAAACTCGAATCCGAAAATTTTAAGCTTTGTCACAATTCTCAAAGTAACTCAGCCTGCACGTGTATTTTCATGAACGATGTTGTTTATTTCGACTTGCAATTTTTTGTTTATCAATGTAACACGGAATCTTACGTTTTTCGAGTAATTAAAGTATAAATTTTAATAAATAGCTCAAAATTGTACATGATGATTTAAGAAAAAAAAAATTTCTGATTCGAGTTGTTTTCGTTTCTTTGCATTTTTTGAGAATATTTACCATAGTAGTGTATATTTTTTTTACACCATCGAAAAGTAGAGATTTCAACGAACAAAAAGCCCACCGAGTTTTTTAAAAAAGCAGATATTTTGACGCGAGAATTTTCGATTGAAAATTAGGGTGCTTTTTCGATATTAAGTCATAATAAGGTGAAAAAATAAATATTTTAAATCAAAAAAATTACAGTGTGTTTGGGACATAAAAAGGTAAGTTTTCACACAATTTCGTGAAAAAAATTTTTTTTTTGTAAAGGATAAAAATTAAAAACCAAAAACTTGGTTATTTGAATTTTTCACATAAATTTTGAGGTTATGTGAAAAAAGTGTAAATACAAAAGTTGTAGATCTTTTTATTACCTACAACTTTGCTATTTAACTTTTTTCCATAGAACTTGTGGTTTTGCCGGAAATCGAGAAAAACAGTTTTCTACCCTTAAAACTCACCCCCTTCCACTTCCCGACCTCAGATCGCCCGTAAATTATTTTTCCTTTCATTTTTCTTATATTCTCTTCCTTTTCCAATGGGTTTCATCCTACTGCTATTTTTGTTCACTTTTTATCATTTTCAAAGGCTTCTGCACTGGTCTATGTAAATTTACATGACATGTGTATGCAGTTATAAAATTACAAAGATTTGCCATGTAAATTTACATGGTAAAACCTTGGCTTTCATTTTTAAAATACAAAAATGCTAGTTTTATGTAAAGTTATAAAAAATATTGAAAACATTTTAAATAATAAAAAGAAACCTGGGGCGGATTTCATGGGTGTCATCCCCACCTCGGCTGATGACCATTTTTCTTTAGGGGTAGCACCCCAGAAAATAGTTTTTTTTAATACTTATAATAAAATATTTAATCTATATATTTTTTGACGTCACAATTTTTGAACCCCCCCCCCAGGAGCGTGACGTAATTTATGGACGACCCCTACCGTATGCAAAACGCACATAAACACGGATAAATCAATAAATAAATTGTTTTTCAAAATGCTATCTGTAATCTTACAAAAAAAAAACTAATATAAAACAACAACTTATGAGACTTATTATAATTCGAGATTAAAACTTATTTGTTTGCAGATCCAAAATATTCCTTTGATCCTTTAGGATCAGGTTTGATAGTTTTATCTCCTTGTCTCCAATTAGCAGGGCAAACTGAAACAAAAACAGTGAACTACAGAGTCAAGTTAATCTACGACATGCTTTACCCTCTCCATGCTGTTCCACAAATGATAACGCTTCAATAATACGTAAAGTCTCATCCACTGACCTTCCAATCGGTAAATCATTGATGGACATGTGCCTAATTACACCCTTCGGGTCAATAACAAACAGACCTCTTAAAGCAATGCCCGGAGACTCCAAAAGAACATTGTAATCCCTAGCAATTGTTTTATTCAAGTCTGAAAGCAAGGGGTACCTTAATTTTCCTAAACCTCCTTCCTGTAAATATAAATTTTGTGACTTGACCTTTCCGGCTTGTTACAAAACTTACAGCTCTTTTAGTATTCATCCATGCCAAATGGGTGTAGTGGGAGTCAATCGAGATGCCAATAACTTCTGCATTTAATTTTTTAAAATCCTCGATTTTTGTATCAAATGCTATGAGTTCAGTTGGACACACAAAAGTGCTACAAATAAACAAACAAATTAAAAAAATTGCAGCGTCATTGCGTCATGACGCAAATCCGAGATAAAAATCGTCACAACTTACAAATCCAACGGATAAAACACCAAAACGACGTATTTTCCTTTAAAATCATTAAGCGTGATATCCTTAAATTCTTCCCCAACGACAGCCGTGCCTTTAAAGTTGGGGGCCAAGTCTTGAACCATGGGAACACCGTGCTGACCTAAAAGAACCCTCTGAGATTCAGGAAGTCAACTTTAACCTCGACTTACTGTAAAGTGCACTACATACCGCTCTATTAACCACCGAATGCCTCATCTGTCCTAAAAGTGGGGCCTGAAAATTTTTATTGGTTATTTGGACGTTAAAAATTATTGTAAAGGTGATTTACCTGACGTGCGAGCTTAGAGAGTGTACGAAACATTTTTACTTCTTATATTTTAGTTAATCAAAAAAATAATTTAAATGAGATTCTTACAAATTTATGACATTAGTTTTTACGGAGTGACTGTTGCACGGTCCGACCGGCCGATAATGTTCCAATCGAGAACGGTCTGACCCCTGTCAGTCGTTCGGTGTAGAAAAATAGCAATAGCTTCGATGTTAAAAAAAGGTAACCTAAATGATTACAATATTAATTTGTATACTTTTGAAATGCTTTTTTCCAAATATAATTATTATGTTTATTTGAATTATTATTGCTAGTACGAGATAGTTTCAGAGATCAAGAACCCTAATCTGCGGAAGGAGGAGCCAAGATACGAATTTGAGCCTTCTGCGTCGATTTTTAGGGTTCTTGAGCTTTGAAACTATCTCTACGAGACTCACTAGGTTGTGCGGCCTAAAGGCCGCACCGGCGGGGGAACAAAATATTTCTTAATAAGAATCCGACTTCGAAAATATTAAAAGATGCAGTCACGTTTATTGTAACTCCGATAAATATTTACTTATGTGTTTTTTATTAAATTTTTTATATTGGTGTGCATTATGGAGTGAAAATCTCGTTAATCCAATCAGGCGCATCAGTGGGGTCCTTGCCAAGGAATTTTTTTTATATTTTGTGCTGTGTCGTAAAAATTTCTAGAAGAATTGGGCCGCTCAAGGGAGTTGCCCGGTAAGTAAATTGTTACCAGTCCGGGCCTGGTGTTTTACATGACCGTTTGGATACAGAATCGAGCCTAATGTCTATAGGTTAAATATGCCTAATAGTTTTAGGCCAGTCATATTAGAGATCGAACCCTGCAATTAGTCTTCCCAGATTGAAAATACGATTAATTACTTTAGTTCAAATTTTTCCATGCGATTGAAGGATTGAAGTAGCACTTTTAAATTCGAGTGTGTTATTTTTAGCCCGTCGCCGACAGGCGGAAGGACTAAAATAATGAGAGTTTAAAAGTCACTTCATACTCGAGTTTTATGCAACGAAGAGAGTAAAACAACAACAATCTTATGAAATTTTCGGTTAATTTTAGGAACAGTGCATATAAAGAATATTCCGTTGCATAATAGTACATTATGCACCAAGGTAGCAAAGTGACACTTTTTTGGCCCCAGGGTAAAGGATTGTTTACACGAGGCGCCAGCCGAGTGAAACAATTACCCGTGGGCCAAAAGTCACTTTACTGCCGTCGTGCATATACTGTTTTTTGCAATTCCGGGAGGTAAAGTAGGAACTTCGCCAATTTATAAACTTAAAGCAAAAATTTAACGCATTTTTTTTATAATACCTACACGTGGTCGATGCATATATTCATCCTTATCATTACTTCGCACGAAAAGTTGACTAAATTTGCTAAATGTGGCGCCATCTCACGGTTTTCCAACAATCAAAAATTGTGACTTTTCGTCACAATTTACTCGCATAAATTCATCCTAGTCACTTTTGGTCACTTTTAAACGTCAAATTAAACGTACTAAGTTTCCACATTTGTGGAAATCAGGTCTTTAGTAAGTTATCTATTATAAACCAAATAAAGTGCGATTTATTTTCGTCCTAATTTGGGTAGGTCATTCCGCCAGATGGCGTTACGTTTACTACTAGCAAGTCAACTTTGCGTCATCGAGTAATATATAGGGGTACATTAGCATGAAACTTAATAATATCCGACTACAGGGCCCTCTTCAAGATGTTGGAGGAAACTCTAGACCCCGCAGAAGGCGGGTTCTACTACCACCAACTGAACGAGGAGAAACCACTAAAAGTGGTGGTAAGAGGGTTACCCACCGGCATTAAGCAAGAGGACATAAAGAAGGACTTGTCCAAACAAGGCATCCCGACCACAGACGTTGCAAGAATGCATAGGGGGAGAGGAAGGGGTAAAGTCCCCCTCCCCCTCGTCATGGTAACCCTACCTAAAGACGAAAATTCAAAGAAGATATTCCAAATAGGAAAGATCCTCGATATTCCGGAGGACCTGGAACCCCCCCATAAGAAGAACAAGATAAGCCAATGCCACAGATGCCAGGCATTTGGCCACGCTCAGAGATGCTGCCGTAGCGACCCAAGATGTGTTAAGTGCGCAGGCAGGCACTTAACTGCAGAATGCACCATCCCAAGTACAGAAAAGGCAACGTGCATCAACTGCGGAGGACAGCACCCTGCAAGCTACCAAGGCTGCCCCAGGTACCCGAAACCTCGCGCAACAAACAGAAGATGGCGATACCAAGAACCGCCTCCAAGCCAGCCGCGATTCCAACCGCATCGAACCACCCCGGGACAGACCTATGCAAATAGGACTACCGGGGAAACCCGCCGTGAAGAAGAACGCGAAAAGCAAGCGCCCCGACCCCCTCAACCGAGAGGGCAACAGAGAAACGAATACGCGCGCCCACCCCCCCAACCGAGAGGTCAACCGACAGGTGCCAATGAAGAAGGGGAGGACCAAAAGGCAGTGGTGACGCCAAAGGCCCTGGCCTTCATCCTGGCGGCCCTGACCAAGAACGGGTTAGACGAAACCTTGATCGAAGAGACCTTGAAGAACCTCAGGGTGATTGCCCCAGCGCAATAAACGCCCGAAGCCAACTTCCAGCGAGAATTCTCAACCGCAAATGCCAATACAGGTAACAAGGAAAGTACCATCTCTCCTGAGGACGACCTACTGGAATGCGAACGGACTGACGGCACCTAAAAGGCTCGAGTTGATAGATTTCATCTCCGAGCACGATTTGGATATCGTCTTTGTCTGTGAAACATTCTGGGGACCGTCCACAAGAGCGAAGATACCAAACTTCAACTTGTATAGGTGTGACCGAGATGGGCAGTGTGGTGGAACGGCAATCTACGCCAAGAGGACGTTGCGACACCACGAACTACCCATCACAGGGAACAACACCCTAGAGGCGACTAGAATAGTCGTACAAATGAGACACGCCGGGGACATACAGTTCACAGTAGCATACAAACCCCCCCGCCTCCCGCTACCCAATGAAGAAATCGAAGAACTTCTCAGCGGAAACGGGCCGAAGATAATCGCGGGTGACCTGAACGCGAAACACTCAGACTGGCATTCAAGAAAGGACAACCCTGCCGGCAAAGCGCTAAAAAGATTAGCCGACCGACTCGACTTTGTGGTAGACGCACCAGAAGAAATTACGCACGAAGCAACCTGCGGACCACAAAGCGACGACGTCCTGGACATTATCCTCCTCAAGGACGTGCCCATCTTACATCATCTAGAAGTTGGTGAGCCGCTAGATTCTGACCATTATCCTGTCTTATTCTTCTTGGGAAACTCACAGGGAGACAACGATGCGGATGATCACGAATACGTCCAGAGAACTGCATGGCCGGCTTTTCACGACCATGCACTTCGTAACCTGGGAAAAATTCCGATCATCAACTCGGAAGTCGAACTGGAAGAGTACGCTCAAAAATTTGAGGACAAGATAAATGAGTCCCTCAACCACACGACCACCCAAGTTCTAAAAAGGAATTTCAACGAGTGCCTACCCCCGGATATCAAAGACTTGATAAGGGAGAAAAGAAGGGCACAAAGAAGATACAGGACGACCTGGCACCCGGACGACAAACGGTACTTTAACCAATTAAGAAATAGGTTAACCCAGGAACTGAAAGATCTTCGCAACGAAAGGTGGGACAGGAAACTGGACTCCCTCTCCTACGAAGACAATTCAGTCTGGAAAATGGCAAGAGCCCTCCGAAATACCCGATCCACAATCCCAGCGATAAACATTGGCAACGGCCTTGCCGTCACCGATCAAGAAAAAGCTGAAGCTTTCGCCGACGCATTCAAAGAACAATGCACCCCCAACTACGACGACGCAGATGGGGTCCACATCTGCCACGTCGACACGGAAGTCGCGAGAAGATTAGAGGAAGTTGACCCGCATCCAATAAAGCCAGCATCTACAGACGAAGTAGCACTTGCTATAAGGGCAACTAAACCGAAGAAAGCACCGGGGCCGGATGGTATTAAAAACCAAGTCCTAAAGAAGCTTCCCAAAAAAGCCGTCACAGCACTGACGGGGATGATTAACGCAACACTAAGACTGAGGTATTTTCCGGACAAATGGAAGTTGGCCGATGTGGTCGTCATCCATAAGCCCAGAAAACCCAAAACCTTAGCGCAAAGTTATCGACCGATCAGCCTGCTGCCAACGATAGGCAAGATAGCGGAAAAGATCATCCTCACCAGACTGGACGATGAGGTGAGCGACAAGAACATAATCCAAGATGAACAATTCGGCTTCCGTGGGGGGCACTCCACCACCCAACAGATACTGCGAGTAACAGAAGAGATTACCGGTGCGTGGAACCGTAAGAACGTCGTAGCGGCGGTCTTCTTAGACGTCGCAAAAGCGTTCGATAAGGTTTGGCACAACGGTCTAATTTTCAAAATGCTACAGGCAGGCGTCAAACCGGGACTTGTAAAACTGGTAGCATCCTACCTGAAAAACAGACGGTTTAGGACAATCATCGACGGCACAAGATCTCAAGAAAGAGTAGCCGAGGCTGGAGTGCCCCAAGGCTCCCTACTTTCTCCGACGCTATTTAACATCTATGTCAGTGACATCCCGAGGACTGCAAGAACGAAGATCGCGCTATATGCCGACGACGCCGCGATCCTTGCCCCCTCCCTTAACCCGGTCATGGCAATCAAATACTTGCAGGAATCGATGGACGCCCTGGAAACATGGTTCCGCACTTGGCGAATCGAGGTAAACTCTGACAAAAGTGAGGCAATCATGTTCACCTTGGTGTGACCCTCGATAGTCGATTAACTTGGGTGAAGCACATCGACCAACGAGTGACTCTAGCAAGGGTTCAAATGTCTTCATTGGCCCCCCTGATAGGTCGCAAAGGGGCGATGTCGAAAGATCTCAAGATAAGAGTCTACAAGGCGATCATCCTCCCTATCCTTACGTACGCCGCCCCCCGCGTGGGCCTTCGCGAGGTGAACGACAGTTAGAGAGGCTACAAACTATTCAGAACACCTGCCTGCGCAGGGCACTGGACGCGCCATGGTTTGTCACCAACCGTCAAATCCATCAGGATACAAAGACGGAACAGGTAAGTAAGATTATATACAATCTAACAGAAAAACTGTACGAACGGAGCCACGACTGCGAAAACCCTCTAGTAAACCAACTAGGGAAATACGAAATCGTCGATTTCCACAGGTTTAAGAGGCCGAAAAGCATCTTGACTCCAAGTAATACAGAATAAACTGGTAACAAACAATTCATGCGATACTTATTGGGATAACCACTTCTCTTTCAGCGATTAATTTTCTTTTTGTAATCTGTTTCAGCGTGTTAACTCTGCTTCAGATTAAATGAAGTTTAACCCGTTCTCTCCCCTTTGGGATAGGTGCTATTCGTCCCGTTATTTCTGGGACAGGTGCTATGCGTCCCCATATAATATGATTTTTGGGGTAGGTGCTTTTCGTCCCGTTTTTCTTCTCGCTTCGCATCAAGCATGGATCATGGACAACCGGGCCTCACCCGGCGGTCTGAAAATTTTTCTTTTCTCATTTTATTCTACTAATATCTTGCCTTTCTCAAGGCATAATGCGACCGGCTTCTACGCCTTTTCAGGGTTTTGACCCATGTTACATTTTCAAGAGAGTTTTTATTCAATTTTTGAGCGTTGGAGGAGACAAAGCTGGGCTCCGCCCAGCACGTGCTTCGCTTCGCGAACCATGCTTGCTTGCTTGAAATATTTTCGGGTCGGTGCTTTTTGGCGACCGCCCGGATGCAACTTGTGTCCTCCCACTCTTGCACTTTTTGGTGGGGGGCACTACTAAAAAGTCACCAGTCATCTGGTGACTTTATTTCCCGCCCCCCCCTATTTTTTTACTTTACTCCCGCTCCCCCCTATTTTTTAACTTTACTCCCGCTCCCCCCCCCTATTTTTTAACTTTACTCCCGCAGGGTAAAAAAGTGCCCCTTTACGCCCGCAAACCGGGGTAAAAAGTGAGTACTTTACCCCCGGAATGGCAAAAAAGTTATTAACACTCTTATGAAGAAAGAACGCGACGCTGTTTGTTTTTTCTGAAATATCTCGAAAACTAAGCAAGATAGGATAAAAAACTATACGGATCTTTTTTGTAGAGCATAAAATTATGTACAATAACGACCTGAACAACATTTAACGCCAAATCAGTGGTTTAACTTGCACGCGCAAGATTTTTGGACGTTGCGCCGGTAATTTTTGCTCCCAATTAAAAATTTAAAAAATCGGACATCAGGTGAGAACTTCGAAGAACTCCTCTAAAGGTCGTGCAAGCAGTTTCTCGACAGATTTTGATCTATGTTGTAGCTATCTTAATAAAAAAATTTAAATTTTTAGTTTTTTGCAAAAATCATGTCGGAGAATTCATTTGGGTAAAATTTTGCCCAAATTATTCCAAAAAATTAAAACGTTTTGTTTATATGACCACAAAATAAACAAAAAAAAATGGTCGAAAAATTGGCCGTATTATGAAAATTATTCTTTGAAGTTCGATTATTTTGGAATTGTAATTCCATCATAAAAATCCGAAAAAAAATTACCGACAGAACGAACATCAAGAAAACGATAAAATCGACCGTTTTCGAAGTTTGACGGCGCGTGCAAGCTAAACTACTGACTTGACGATAAATATTATTCTAATGATTATTGTAGATAATTTTATGGTGCATAAAAAAGATACGTACAGTTTGTTACCCTGTCTTGCTTAGTTTTCGAGATATTTGAGAGAAAAAAGCAATAGAATCGTGTTCCTTGTTCATAACAGCACTGTAAAAAAAGCATGTAAAAATACATTCAAATACGTGTAATTTTTACATTCAAAATTATAGTAAAAATACATATTGTGTATTATTCCATTGATAATAATGTGAAATTACATTAATAATGTAATGATAATAATGTAATTTCACATTATTATGTATTTTTACTAAAATTTTGAATGTAAAAATTACACGTATTTTAATGTATTTTTACGTGCTTCTTTTACGAGTGTTAATAAAGTTTTAGTCTAAAAAAATTTACGACCTAAGCAAATTCCAATTGCGCATGATTGGATTAACGAGATTAATTAAAAAAAAAACATTACTCGATAATTATTTATCAAAGTTACAATAAATAAACATCTTTTAATGTTTTCGTATTCGGATTCTTTCAACCTAGGCAATCTTGTACTAGTAATAATAATTCAAATTAACATAATTTTATCTTGAAATTAAAATAAAAAAGGAAACAATAAACATATAATATGCATGAATGCACTACAACAATGATGTTAACAAAAAAAAATGGAAGCAAAATTAAAAATTACCACTAGTCGGGGGAGCTGTATAGAATCCGTTTAAGTATTATACTGCTTGGACGTACATAGCAGCTCGCCCGACAAGTGGTAATTTTTAATTTTGCTTCCATTTGCTTAAATATTTGGTATGAGTTACCTATCTCTCACTACTCGAAACAAAATTTTTTCTGCTACACACTAAAGAACACAGTTAATATAACAAATTCTCAAAATATGAAGGGTGAATTTATTAACAAAATTTTGAAATAATCGGTTTTGAAAATCGTTAATTGTACATGTTTCACTGACGCGCAGTGGAATCTCACCCATTTTGTTGGCGGTCCGCGCACTTAGATATACTCTTACACTTAGAAAATTTCGCACCGGCAGATGCACCTCGACTGTCGTACATGCAACATCGATAATTTTTTGTTTTTACGCGATTTTTTGGGGGTCAAACGTAATAGTTTACTGCCCCATACCGCAACTATACTTTTTAATGCTATTTCGAGGGTCTCTCACATTCCGGTTGCATTTATCCCGGTTTTCTTGAGCTGTCGCGCCTCTCGTATGTTTAGCTCTGCTGCGTAGCAGCTCGGAGCATGAAAAACCGCCCGGAGCCCCGGAGGGGCGTAGGGTAGGTTTTTTGATGCTCACAATTCTGGCCAAGCCCTTATTTACCCCAAAATTAGAAGGAAAAAAATTTTTAATTTTTTCACTTTTTCGGCAATACACGGGTTATTTTCCATTTTTTGGAATATATTTATTACTAATATCCACTAATCACACCCCCAGCTATCCGAATTTCGAAGAAAAATTCAAATCGGAGCGAAAAAATTTCACTCGATTTCAAGGGACCGCTAACGAGGTATGTGGCAGAGACCCGGTTCGACCGCATGCAAGTCGCGACTTTCCCCTACTTTTCAAAAGTCGAAATTTTGTGTTTTTTTCATCAGATTCACCCAAAATATTATTTCTATAGACTAAAATAAGCCTGTTCTTTAGTGTGTAGCTGAAGAAATTTTGTTTCAGCTAGTGAGAGATAGATAACTCTTCCCAAATAGTTTGTACGTTACGACTGCATTCATTATTTTTTTGTATTCTATTAATATCTAATTTGTTTTTATTCGCTCTAAGAATTTTCAAATAAACTAAACGTAGAAATTTCGAAAAAGGCTCGCATGAACGGATTAACGAGTAATCAAATCCGTTGTTAAATTTTAATAGGTCGTCATATTTGGCTGAAAAAATTATATGCACATTTTAAATTTCACTTCATGCGGATTATTTTCAAAAACGCCCAACTTGGAGGATGCAAGATGGTGGCCATAAATAAACTAAACGTAGAAATCTCGAAAAAGGCTCGCACGAATGGATTAACGAGTAATCAAATCCGTTGTTAAATTTTAATAGGTCGTCATATTTGGCTGAAAAAACTATATGCACATTATAAATTTCACTTCATGCGGATCATTTTCAAAAACGCCCAACATGGCGGATGCAAGATGGTGGCCTTAAATAAACTAAATATAGAAATCTCGAAAAAGGCTCGCATGAATGGATTAACGAGTAATCAAATCCGTTGTCAAATTTTAGTAGGTCGTCATATTTGGCTGAAAAAACTATAGGCACATTTTAAATTTCACTTCATGCGGATCATTTTCAAAAACGCCCAACATGGCGGATGCAAGATGGTGGCCTTAAATAAACTAAATATAGAAATCTCGAAAAAGGCTCGCATGAATGGATTAACGAGTAATCAAATCCGTTGTTAAATTTTAGTAGGTCGTCATATTTGGCGACATTTTAAATTTCACTTCATGCGGATTATTTTCAAAAAAGTTCGACGTGGCGGATGCAAGATGGCGGCCAAATGTAATATCAAAATCTGCTGACGCATTAAAGAGTTATAGGTTAACCTCTCTTTTTTTGATAGGGGTTAAAAAGTATTCCAAGAGTAGACAAATTAATTTTGTAATAATTATCATAAAGCTCGTACGAATTTGAAACAAATTTGATCAAATATTTTAAATCCTCGGACATGTCAACCTTATTTTTTCAAGTGGCACATTTATCTGCCATTGATATAATGGTGTTTTGATTTTGAGTTTTGAGAGAACCCCTATTTTTCTTTCCAGGTTTGGATAGAGAACAATTTTCTGAGCATGAAAATGTAAAAAAACCTATAACCTTGAAGAGAAAAGTTCACGAGATAATCGGTTCTAAAGTTTCAAAAATGCATGATAAAATTATTCGAGTATATCAATTGTTTATCAAGAAGGTACCTTTTTGTAACTTTGGGACTGATTACCTTGAAAACTTTTCTCTTCAAGGTCAGATTATTTTTTGATTTTCATACTCCGAAAATTGTGCTCTTTCCAAATTCGTTAAGAAAAATAAAGGTTGCCATTTTAAAAAATTTACGAGGACGTCACAACTCAAAAACAAAACACGTTATAAATATGTCAATGGCAGAAAACAGTGACATTTATGAAAAATAAGGTTGACGTGTTTTTTTTATCAAATTTGTTCCAAAATTTACGAGGTGACTTATAATATAATTATAATTCATTATAATCGAATATATTAAGTTAAATTTTTTGAACACCCTCTACTGTTACTACGCCCTCGAAAATATTGAATTTTTTGAGTGTTCCAACGGTTTTTTGCTACAGATATTAATTTAAACCTGTCTTACACCGTCAATAATTACGATCGTAATTATGGCCATAATCTGCGCAAAAACGAGTTCAGAAATTCCTAACGACTCGACTAAAAGTACAAAACAGACAGAACTGTGCATGGGGGGGGGGGTCAGACCGTTCTCGAATGAAACATTATTGGCCGGTCGGACCGTTCCCCGTGCAGCAGACACTCCTTAGTTTTTATTTAAACTTTACCTCGTGAACCGCAACCCGCAAAAATATGAAAATAAAAAATCAATTTCTGAATTCCAGAAACACAGCTTAAAGGATCGACGGTTACTTTGAAAAGGAATTTTTAGAATTAAAAAAAATCAGAACCACAATGAACAAAAAATCAACATCATTTATTTAAGAAGTAACAACAAAAATAATAATAATGATCACAGTTTTCTGATTCCTTCTGGCAAGAATTACATTACACATGTGAAGTAATCCTGTGTGAGATAATAGGCCGCGTGAGTTTCTGTTCATTCGCCATCAAAATTTTGGTCTGGTTGTTGGTGCCCTTCTTCCTCTTCCTGTAGTAGCACAACCAAACCGAAATCGGAATCAAGGCAAATAAAACGGGAATTAGAAATAACAAAAACAAGGGCATGTGGGGTTCCAAGTAACTTCCGTTGGTGATAACGTTAACAAAAGCTTCCTTATAGTCTTTCCCACTTTCGGTCATTGCTAAACACACGTAAACTCCGCTATCGTCCTCGCTGGCTTTGTAAATATTGAGTTTGCTTAAATAAACATTTAGTTCGTTGGGGATGGCGTACACTTGAACGCTGGTATAGATGCGTTTGTAAAATTGGTCGGAATAGTGGATATCGTAGTTACTTTCGTCACTTTGTTTGAACCACCAGATTATTGGCGGTTGTTTACTGTACACCTTGCACTGTACTATGAGTTGCATGTCTTGAAATATGGTGATATTGGAGGGTATCAAGTCTAGGAGTTGCGGTGGTAAACCGACGTATTTATTAAGAGAATCTAAAAAATTTTATCAAAACCGATCTTGATAAAAAAATAAAATCACTAACCTATGATTTCCACCTCGAACGTTTTGATAATTTTGTTTCCGCTCATGCATCGGTACAATCCGTTGTGGTTTTCGTTTACGTTCAACAACTCCAAATTGCTGAAGCATTTTCGTCTAAAGATGTGGGCAGTCACCGATTCCCATGTTAGATTTTTCTTGATTTGTTCCGGATTAAACGATTCGTAAAGGTGAGCACAAGGAATCGCGTTGAAATCGGATTGGCAGGCCTGGAAATAATTGGAAATATTAAACCTACTTATTCGAGCTCTGCTGATGAGTCAAAAGTCGTAGCAATAAGGGGTGTTCTAAAACCGAAACATTTTTAATATAACTCGATTTTTATTATAACAATTGAATTTTTAAATTCAACAACTCACCATGAGTAAGAAGCAGAGAACCTCACTTCCCGCCTCAGATGAGTTCTCAATCAAAACGCAAAGCGCCTCATGCTGTGAAGAGATCGATGCAAGAGTTAATTTCACTTAACAAAATTATTTAAAAAAAATCAAAATTACTTAAATAAATTTATTGAAAATTACGACTGACATCGATTTTAGACATACAGCATAATAATGATCTATAATTACAATTGTGACTATTTATAATAAAAATATTGCTTATTGCTAATTTTACAGTTATTGAACTTTAAAAGGAATGCGATAGACTGCTGAATCGAATGTGAGTCAGGCTATCGTAACATATTTGAAATTTTTAATTATTATATTAATGCATGGTTTTACTTTAACATAACACCTCCCCTCTAGGACCAAAATTAGGGTATCCTTAAATTTTGAAGTCCGATCTGTTCGATTGGTTTCTGTTCGATTGGTTTCTCTTTGATTGTTCCGGATGGTGTTTTCTTCTTAAAAACTCTAACTAAAACATATGTGATTAAAATAATGAAAATTAACATATATAACATGATGGTCCATCCACTTGCTTGATGGAAGTACACAGCAGCTTGGGATGTTTCTTCAATGTTTTCCTCGATTTGATGCAATTTGATTTCTGTTGCTTTAATTTCGTCCAAATTTATCGGTTCCAATTCGATTGGCCTGAAGGTAATGTTGACATTATTGTGTCTGTTGCTAGTGTATTCGAAATTTAACTTCGGGATTTCCACTAAGTTATTTTTAAGTCGTTTCTCTTGTGTCGTTAGTAATTTTGTTTGTATTTTGATCCTGCATTTACCATTTAGTGATATTAAGTATGTTCCATTTAACGAAATAGTTTCTGTTGTTGCATCGCATTCTTTCTTGATTACGTCTTCTCCCTTTGTTATTACCATCCATTGATTACTAGAGACCTGTTGGACTTTCGTGTGGGCCAAACTTAAACTTTCTTGCTGACAATTTTGGTATTTCTTTGTGTGTTGAATAAGATGAACTTCGCAAGGTGACTTTTCTTCGATTTGGTTAATTTCCAATTTACACAAAAATTTGTTAAAATTTATATCTTTACATCTTTGGTTACTTAATGCGAAGTTTTGCTCGTTTATTACAAGGAATTTGGCTTTGGGAATGATTATTGAGTATAAAGGATTATTAAATATTGGACAGGAATATAGATGAAAATAATTATAGTCGATTTTTTCGACGACTGGGATTTCTAATATGAAATGTATTTTGGTATTTTGGATAAAGGCTTTAATATTTATGATTTTATGAAATTCGTGAATATTTTCCAAATTTGGGTTTATAGGCAATTTAGAATTTGTTAATAATAGCTGTATCTGTAACAATTCGTGATTAAGGTCTTTGGCTTTTAATATTGATGGATGCATAATGTTTGCTGATGCAAAGGTGATCGCTTCTTCGAGTGTTTCTAAAATATCCCGTATTGTTGCTGCGGCTGTTATTAATTCTAGATAAATTGTCGTCATCGTTAATTTTTCATCTACTTTAGTTTTGTAAAAATTAGTTGCATTTATATTAAGTTCCATGAAGGTTAATTTTTCTAGTAAAAGTGCTTGATTTCTTGCTATTTTAATAATGCTGTTGTTGAAGTTTTCCATTGCTGAAGTTGTTAATTTAATTTGTTCCTTAAATAGCAACTTTACTTTATTTTGATCGTTGGTCAATTGGTTTATTGCATAGTTATATTTTTCTGCATCTTCATTATCCAAATTTCCTGTAACGGTTTTAATTAGTCCGCCCAATCCATTAATGAAACCTCTTTTTCTTCTATGATTTTCGTAAAGATTAATTTGTTCGAATTTTGTATTAGTTTCGGTTATGGTATGTTCCAAAAGGCTATGTAGATTTTGATTATTCCATCGATGTGTTTTCCCGTTTTCATGTTTACTGTATATTAAGGTTAAATTGTTAAAATTACTATTTAATTCATCTAATTCCCTTCTAAGTGGTGCTATATCTATTACTCTAATAAGCGTCCAGTAACTAATTTGATTATTAACTATTCCTAATCTAAGTGGTAACATTCCGGGGTTGTTCTTCAAGTCTTGGATGTCAACGGTTGCGTAGCAGCATCTGTAACAAGAGTAGGTCTTCTTAGTAATCTAACATGTATCTTCTGTATTCGGTTATTTTTATTCCGGATTTCCGCCGTGTTATCGTTAAATAATTTTGTAATGATAAAAGGTCCGTAAAATTTTTTCTTAGTTTTTCTTCTTATGTTACTAGTTTTCTTGCCATCTACCCTCATAATTCGTAGGTGTTCGATTGGGGTTGAAATCATCCTTTCGATCATCCTATTTGATTGTGAATTTCTTGGTGTAGTAAAATGAACCTTTACCTTGTGTAAGTTTAACAATTCTCGTACGATATCGTGTTTTATCTCCGTCCCGTTATCCTTTGTTATTGATTCTGGAACTTCGTAGTATGAAAAATGTGTGATTAAGGCATTCGCAAGTTCAGTAATATTTTTACTTGTTATTGGAACTGCTTGTCCGATTTTTCCCAAACTGTCGATTAGTGTCAGAAATTTTTGGTTTTTTGTTTGTACCTTCAACTCTCCCTGGTGGGTTGTCCTAATTATGAATTGGTGTTTTTTATCATCTATAGCTTCTTTAATGATGTGGGTTGCTGTTACTCGTTCGTCGTTTATGTTGGAATGAATAGTTCCATCACCTTGGCCTTTCGCTGCCGGTTCATTTGAATTGTTCAGTAACCCGTTGATTTCGCTTATGGTAGGCATGGGTGCTCCTGCCCATTCTTTCTCTGTATCCAAATCGATTATTCTGAGGTCGTTTTCGGATTCGTCTAGATTGACTGCCATCGAGATGTCGTCATCGTCGTCGTCTCCTAAATAGATCGGTATCGTTTTGTTTTTCGTTTTTAGTACCTTATCCTTGAAATTAATTTCGGCTTCTAAAAATTTTAATAAATCTACACCTATTGAACCGTCGTATTTATTGTTAAAATTAAAAAGGTAGAACTTGTGCTTGATTGTAGAATCGATTGAATCGGGTAACCTTATGTATGCTACTTCATCATGTTGACTTACTTGATGAGCTGTCAGGATTTTGAACGATTCGTAATTAATTTGGTTAGGGAAATATTTATGTGCGATTTCTTGATTTATTAAAGATTTTGTTGATCCTGTATCTATTAAAAATTTTAACTTTAATTCTGGAATTTTAATATATGGCAATTTGGAAAGAGTCGTTATATTAAGGTTTATTGTATTATTTGTCGTGCTGGTACTGTAGGCTTCCAGGTGGAAATTTTCGACGTACTCATGTTCGTTGGAATTTTCCAATGGTTGGCTAACTTTTGTTTCATAAACTTCATCACAATTTTCTGCTAGTTCATATGTGGGTGTATCTTCATAATCTCCTTGTTCTATATCTTGATAGTACACTACTTGTGTTTCTTGTTGTGGGATTCCTGATCGACGGGTATTCCCAGATGAAATGTCCATTGGTTCTGGTTCGTAGCGTTGTTGTGGAGGTTTAAATGTGTTCCATTGTGGTCCGTTATAATTAGGTTGTTGATAGTTTCTCTTGTAACTGTAATTATTTGTTTGCTGTGGGACCATTCTTGATTGCGTTGGTGGGCCTGAAAATCTTCCGAAAGTTCGAGGTTGTGAGGCAAATGGATTTGGTGTCCTTGTTGTACTAGCTTGTTTGAATACGGGTGGTCGAAGTATATTTTGGGTTTGTAGTGGCTGCTGTCCAAAATTGGTTAACATAGGTGGGTTGACACTCGGCATTGGAGTTGGATGAAATGGTTGTTTCTTTTCTATCGGTTGATATTGCCGTTGGAAATTTAAGATGTTTGTTTTATTTTGGGCGTACATGAAATTTTCTTCTTCTGTTACGTACGCCATTGCCGCTTCTAGATTGGGTGGCTGTTTTAATCTTACAACTAGGCCAATTTGACCGTTCAAACCCTGAAGGAATGTTTGGAGTGATAAATCATCGTAAATTTTCGTTTTTACCAACTTGACGTTTGGGTCCGCTTCATGTAATTGTAGATGGGTTAAAAGTAAGCTTCGTACATCCTGACATCTCATTCCGAATTGATATGAGGATTCGTTTTTGTATGGTTTGAGGCTCATCAGATCACGTAGTAGACAATTTTCGTCGCGTTGATCTCCAAAATGTTGTAATAATAATTTTTTTATGTTACCCCAGGTATTTGAATTTTCTCGACTAGCAATTAATGTGAGTGCTCGTCCTTCGAATTTGCCCAGTATAACTTGTATAAGTTGTCCGTTGACAACATCATCTGAATTTGTTGTACCAAATCTTCTCAATAAATGTTCACATGCATTAATAAAAATCGATAAAGTCGCTGGATTGCCATCATATTTTGGTACTAATTCGCAGTTAAATCTATCTAGTTGTGCCATTTCGTAATTATTACTAGGGGGATCGTTTGATAGAATATTTGGAATACTTTGTAAAATTGATTCCGATGATAGGGTTAAATTATTGAATAATTCGGTTATTTCTGCTTCTGACATTCAGGAAGGAATAAAGGAAATATAATAATGAGCAAAAACTTACGCTAAGCAAATGAAGAACGTTGTGAATTTCTTCATCCCTTGGTTATAAATCTTTCGAAACTTCTTCCCTCTTATTGGATTGATTGATTGTCTTCTATTTGTTTCTTCTTGTTGCACTTTTTATTTGTTTCTTCTTATCACTTAAAATTTAATGTTGGTTCTCAGTTGATTGTTAACACAAAAAGGGTTATTTTAGAGAATTTGATCTAAAGCCCTTCTGAGTATCCTACCGACTGCGCCAGTTAATTTCACTTAACAAAATTATTTAAAAAAAATCAAAATTACTTAAATAAATTTATTGAAAATTACGACTGACATCGATTTTAGACATACAGCATAATAATGATCTATAATTACAATTGTGACTATTTATAATAAAAATATTGCTTATTGCTAATTTTACAGTTATTGAACTTTAAAAGGAATGCGATAGACTGCTGAATCGAATGTGAGTCAGGCTATCGTAACATATTTGAAATTTTTAATTATTATATTAATGCATGGTTTTACTTTAACATAACACAAGCGGATAAGGAAGAAATCATGAAGGACTTGAGAACCGCGGGTGGTTCTACTTACTTCTTCCAAAGAACCGCCGTTCAAGGAGTCTAAGAGCAAGAAGAAGTGTTTTCGTAGCGGGAAAAACACATCACAGCCCATGCAAGCATCTCCAATTTGTTCTGAGGACTTCCTTTCGCCCAACAAGTTTTGGCTGCTTGCTGATGGAACCAAGGCTGCAGCTGGCAGCGACCAAATTGACCCAGACAAGGATAGTAGCAGCTGGACGGACGAGGAAGACATGGAGGAGACCCTGATGAGGACTAAGTTATCCAATCATAAAATCCCGCCCCATCCCAAATCCCATCCAGGCTCAAACAAGCTCTGCCACGGGATGCCTAAAATGAATTCAGATAATCAAGGACGCTTGACAAGAAGCCACAAAGAAGAGAAGTCCGCTCAAATGGAGCAAGGACTGAGCAAAGCCGAACATAAGGCTTACCCCCGAAGAACGTAAGTAGTTCCGAAGAGGCGAATTCCTGTTCTCTAGAGTTGGGGTGGAGGAGGTTTTAGTGAATTAAAGTCTCACACTACCGCCTTATATTGAGGCGGTGTCTCTCTCGAGATTTCTTCCTCCCTGCTCACGCTAAACCAAAATTGGTACCATCTCTTCGGAAGTCATTTCCAAAGATCTAAAAACACAACATCTACTAATGCAGGCCGGGCACCAAATGCAGTTCGGGCGTCTCCACTGATTTTCCTTGTTATTATGGACAAATTCTCTGAAAACAAAATTTCAGCACCCGGACGATACTAAACACAACATCACCGTCGAAACTCCGCACACAAAGACCGAGATGGGCCAATGCCATCACTGCCAGCGTTTTGGGTATGCCCAACGCAATTCCAACCTCATTCAGAGGAGAATGGCAAGGTTCTTTGGGCATGTACAGCGTAGAAATCAAGACAATCAGAAGAGATTGGATGTACAAGGAATGGTTCAGGGCAAAAGAACCTGAGGTCGCCCACCAATGAGATGGACTGACCAAATGCGCAAACTGTGACGTTCAACACCCCGCGAATTACAATAATTCAACCAGACGACATCAAGCCAGTGCAAATGCGTTCGCCAGCAGGGACCGAATTGCTCCTTCAGCCAAGAGGCCAGCACAAATAAATTCATTGAAACTCTGATCGCCGCCGTCACAACCGTTCTACGTGACGCCAACATCAGCGAGACAGTGATTACGTGAATAAACGCCGTGGCAGCCGCCACATCCGGCTCAGGTCAAGTCCAGTAGGCGAACAACAAAAAACGATACTCACAATGATCAAGAACCACCGCGCCAGTTCTCCACATCAAAAATTTTTAAAATCGAACTACGAAAACCTCATCTCCTTTCCATCTTAATTAATTCAATTAAAATTCCACTTACCACGACTTAGCCCACCGCTTCAAACTCCGTCCCAGACAACACTCAATAACTAATGGTTATCTAGTGGATATCCACTAGCTTATGGATGTCCACTGGATATCTACTATATTTAAGTGTGGCCTGGGGTGGGATTTGAGAACCCCCCCCCCCCAAGCACACGCAGTCAGTTATACCTGAAGATTAAGAGGATAGAGGGTCCTGAGGCCCCGGTTGCTGATTTATTAATGTCATGGCCAAGATGATGTTTCTGCGGAATTTGGGCCTAGTCCCACAAATAGTGGAAGAGCTGATAATTTTTCGTTGCTGCAGGAAGACGTGAAATATTAACCTCCCCCTGCCCATTTAACAGTATAAACAAAAATATAAAATCTATACAGATAGAAATTATATGCACCAGTTTTTTCCCGAAATGCAGATCGCCATATCTTGATTGGTTACAAGTAAACTTTGCCTGCTATACTAACCCATGAGGATTATTGTTTACTTTCCGCACTAAGGCGCTAGATGGCGATCTACATTTTGGGGAGAAATAATATGATACATACATACATATAAACTTGTTAGGCATTTTCTGCCTTTACAGCTCTTATATTTTTGATATAAATGAAAGAAATGCGTATATAATTATGGGTTATACTCCCTCTCCCTCATCCCGACCATCATCAGTAATCAATTCAAAATTTAAAATTGAGGATTTCTTCCTACGTTTTTCGGCATTTTCCTTCGAAATAAGAACTGAATATTGGAAGAACTGAGTTTTGTACCGCTAAAATTAAAGGTGGTCCGCCTTGTATGAGCCCAGCAAGCCCCCCCCCCACCATAAAATCATGATCCCAATTTGACCAACACGATTCCCCTCCCTCTTGTTGATAAAACAAATGCCATACGTCTATTTCAAAAGTTACCACCGCTAATATTTCCTTAACTAAAAAAACTTGAAAAACAAAAAATATAGTAACTGATGCACAAAGAGGATTCTGGATCCCCCCCCCCCCCCGAGTTTTGGCTTGTCAAACAAAAGCTATCAAAAATACCATCTTTCGACGTAAAAAATAAATAAAATCGGTCCGTACCTAGTTTTGGACCTTTATGCTATCGAATTGTTACGAAATTTTGCAATAAAATAAAAACAAATTGTAAATTTTCTGGTTAGCAAAAACAGTTAAATCGGCCGTGTGGTATTTGAGCAATTAATTACTGTAAAGGTAAAAAATGTTAGATGTTCTCGCCAAAAAATATATCGCCATTAGTAATAAAAGTAAAAAATAAGTGTCCTGATTGGTTAGAAAAACATACCAAGTTTACTTGTAACCAATCAGAACATTTATTTGTTACTTTCCGTATTAGGGCACTAGATGGCGATACCTTTTTCGGGGAGAAATACGATACATATAAATTTGTATAGCATTTTCTATCTTTACAATTCTTATATCTTTAATTTTAATGATGAATTTTTTTATGAAATTTTAAAGTCTTATATTAACCTAAGAATATCAGAAAATTAATTTTAAAAAAGGAAATTTCTAGTAAAAGTGTGATTTTTTCAAAAAATATTTAAGATATATTAATTTACCACTTTGTGAGAGGGTAAAATCAGCAGCGGATCTAGGATTGAACCAACGAAAGGGCTGAGCCGGGAGCCCGGAAATGGCGCCTTAGGTAAAAATTTTTTAAAGGAGGCGTGGCCACCAAAAACAAAATTATGCGCAACTTTTGCAAGTCTTTGAAACAGAAAAATTTCCATCAAGTCAAATAATATACTTATAAATTACCTCTATTAATTTTATAAGGGGGGGAAGCATAAATCCGCCCTACATAATCCTAAATGTTTCTTTCCTAAAAATTCTAAAATCCCCCCCCCCAATAAATCCACCACTGGGTAGAAAACATAAAATCCATTTCATTTTCATTATTTTTAGATTAACTTGAAAAAAATTCATTAAAGAAAAACGTAAAAAAAATTAGATAGTTTTAGAAATTTAATAGTTTTTGCACTAATTTTCGAAGTTCATGATACATTTTTAATTAAAAATTTGGGGTACGGTAACCTAACCATGGTCATCCCGAAAAAATTGAAAATTTCCTATAGCAAAGAGGAAGGTTTATAGAGTATACTGTAAAAATTTCACTTGCGAAAGTATACATAAAATTTCGAGAAAAATCAATTTGAAAGTACGTAAATTTAGCGAATTTTTCTTCGATTTTTGGGGTGTGCATTCGATAGGGAGGTTTATCCATCGTCAAAACCTACCCTTTCGGGGCCCCGCTGCGCTCCGCTCCGCTTTGCACCCCTCCAGGGCGGTTTTGACTCTGGTTACTATGCTAAACATACGAGAAGGCGCCTCCCATAAAAAAAAAACCGGGATATGTGATACCGGGAGCTTAGAGACCCTTGAAATAGCATTAAAAAGTATAGTTGCGGTATGGGGCAGTAAACTATTACGTTTCACCCCCAAAAAATCGCGTAAAAACAAAAAATAATCGATGTTACATGTACGAGAGACGAGCTGCATCTGCCGGAGCGAAATACTCTACTCTAAGTGTTAGGGTCATTATAACTGCACGGACTGTCAACAGAATGAGCGACGCGCGGGAATCTCGTTAATCTTACCACTGAATCTCGTTAAATTTGCTAACTTCAAATTCCTGAAATGTCCTGAAATTAAATTTCAGGACAAGTGGTAGCCGAATAGAATATTAAACACCCAAGTTATTTTATAGAAACAACGGAAATACTAGCCTAGAAATAACAAACGAAGAGTTTGTGACCTTCGTTTCAATTTTTGGACGCATTTTTTTTTATTAATAAAAAAAAAAATTAGAGGGCTGGGATTTGAAAAAAAAGAGAGGACAATAAAAAGTCAGAAAGAAATTCAGGTCTTGCCCCACGTTGGGCGCCAAATTTGCGACGGGCCTAAATTGACCCAAAGAGAGAGTAAGCGGACACGGGACCAGTTGCACGACGGCTGGCTCAGTGGAGTGGTCGTGGTCGATTTTGGTATTTGAAATACCCGGGGGAACTGGCCGGCGCGTAAGGGACTTACCTCTCTTTCTATTGAACGGGGGGGGGAAAGGATGGGCGCCACCAAGACGAAGTAATTCGCCCACACTTCCCAACGGTCCTTCGCTCGCAGTCCTGGGTGCAAACGAAGGAGAGATAGCGTGGACTAACGAATAAATAATAATTAACGACGGGTAATAAGGTCGCTTTAACGGCGGTAACAAAATTTATTAACGAACACAAAGATACTTAACCTAACGGCCTAAAATTACCCGACTTAATCTACAAAAGTTAACAAGATTAACAATTAACAAATAACTACTGAACATATTAAATAAAACTAAACAATTTTTGTAACAGGATTTAACAATTAACAACTAACTACTGAACGTATTAAATATAACTAAACAATTTTTATAACAGGATTGAACAATTAACAACTAACTACTGAACGTATTAAATATAACTAAACAATTTTTGTAACAGGATTGAACAATTAACAAAGAAAGAGAGTTCACGATACCTTTTATAGAGCCACCAGCGACCTTCTAATTCCCCAATAATTGGAGCGGGTTACCTACGCGTAACCGACAAGTACGGTGGAAACGACCGACGACGGTGTTAATATTTGCAATTCGCAATCACCCGAACATTCAAAAGACAAAACCTTGTCGTTTCCGCACTTCTTTCTCATAGGCACTAACTCCCAAAACTATCACAAACAACCTTCCTCAAATCAACGACCTGAATTTCTTTCTGACTTTTTATTGTCCTCTCTTTTTTTTCAAATCCCAGCCCTCTAATTTTTTTTTTATTAATAAAAAAAAATGCGTCCAAAAATTGAAACGAAGGTCACAAGTTATAATTTTCTTTTCTACTTTCACGACCCCCCCCCCCCCCGTGAAGAAAGAGAGGATTAATAAGCACCATTCTAATTTGCTAACCAATGTTAGTGTGGAACCAATCAGCATTGTGGATCGTGGCGTTACGTCACGTCACGGACGTGATTATTATAAAATTATAGAATAAGTTTTAAATTCAATAAAAAATTATGTACAGATCGATATCGTATAAAATCTTGCGCTAATGATATACAAAAACAATAGGTACATAGTTACATTGTAACACCAGGATGTTGTTTTCAAAGGATAATTATTTTATTTTTTACATGTAAATACTGCATTAAAATAATAACTTATCTAATCTAAAATTGTGGTATAAATAATATTCCGTAATTGTCCGTAACAATTTTCATCAGTGAACGTCCGTCCACCTGCAGTTTAAAATTTTTGAAAATCAAACTCAAAATGAAAAATACAATAACTTGTCTGTTATTTCTCCAATTATATATTTTTTATTTCTCGTGTAATAAAGCTATTTTATCAGAGGTATGTTCTAACAATTGTGCATTCTTATATCAATTTTTTGTAATTATTTGTAAAAATTAATAAAACGTAACCGATCAAAAATGTATCTTAAACTTTGTGGAAAAATACAATTTCACAGCGTAATTTTTTGTGTTTTGTTATTTTCACAATTATTAATTTAATGTTAAGATCCCAGCGCCACTGTGGTTAAATTTGAACTTCAGAAAATGCACGAAAAATTTTAAGTATTTAAATGTATTTAAATGTATTTAAATGTATTTAAATGTATTTAAATGTATTTAAGGACGCGATTTTACAGAAATAATATTGCGATGTAATAGAAAGGGACATAAATAGTAACTCTTCTTGATTATCAGATTAACTACAAAAAATTTCAATAAACTAAAGTGGAAAAATAAAAGTAAATTTATTTCCGAGTTCTGTAAAACTGATTTTCATAGAATTAAAGCAACTTAAATGGGTAAATTTTGAAATAAAACTTTTTTTTTAAGCATGTATTTGAATGCCATAAAAAAGGGTTGCCATAGTAAATTTGTCAATAAAAATCAGTTTAATAGAAAGATTCAATTTTCTATTTTACGATTCTGCTTTACTTATTTTGAAATTATTTGTAATTAAACTTGTAATCGAGAAATGAACTACGATTGATGTCTCTTTCTATTGCATTTTAATATTACGTCTATCTTCGTCGGTGAAAATGCGCCCTTAAATGTATTTATCTACTATATTTAAAAGTATTAAAATAAAAATTAATACGTTTCTCAAAAGAATAGATTAAATTATAAAACAATGCTGATAAATCCACCAACAGAATTCCTTACATATTTTTTAATTTTTCAATACGTTATATTAGCGCAGTGTGAAATGTTAAATATGTACGATTTTTATGTTATGTTGTAAAATTTGAACACTAATAAATATCAAGACCAAAAATCCATTCATAATAAATAAGGGAACAAAACACGAAAGAAGATTAAATCTTTGAATCCCCCTTAAACGAAAACGGGGCAAAATTTCGGAAATCTGTACCAGCAAATCGTCAAGTTTCACGTTGGCCGGACAAACAAACCTGGATGGAGTATGAAACAATTTAAATGAAAAAAAATTGGTTACGTCTCCTCGGTCACCCTGCCTGCAAAAGTTCAGTTCTCCAAAACGAATTCTCATGAGTGAGTCAATATCAAGCTCAGTTAGTTTTATGTATATGGATGTGCGGCCTAAGGGCCGTACTGAAACTTCTTAGATTGATTGAAAAATTAACATTAGAGGCGCATAAAAATCAAAAACATTTTTGATATCTTTCACCGTTTTCGAGTTATCAGAAAAAAGTTAGAATTAGTCATACTCGAGCTCTCGTAGTTATGTTTTTACATTTAAAGTAGATACAATTATACATCATATGAATTAATGTTAAAAATCTAGGGACAAATATACTGTAAAAATTGTCTACACAAAACTCGTGATTTTAAATGAATTCAAATTTAAGAATTCATAGGATTTCAAAGAAATTCCAAATTCATGTGGACAACCTTCTCTGGATATTTATTCCACGTTTAAATTTACTACGGCTATTTTTCAGTATACCGTGTAATAACGTCGTGGCAGGACATATTATACTAAAGTCGGGAGTAAGGGTAAAACTATTCCTCAGAATTCCAAATATTACCAAGAAATTTCTATCAATTCCAAAGATTTCCCAGTGATTTTAAAGGAATTAAAAATAAATAAATATTATTACTCTGAATTCTAAAGTTTTGTAAGGAATATCCAACATCCCAAGAAATTCCAGAGAATTCAAACAAACTTCCAGTATTTTAAACAAATTTCAAATCAACTATGCCAACGATTTCCAACTGTTTTAAGGAATTCCAGTCATTTTCCAATAATTCCAGTCAATTTCATGTGATTTTCAATGAATTCCAACGATTTTCGGCTATTCTAGAGAATTCCAGTGATTTGTAGCGAATTCCAAGAAAAACCTTCAAATCGGCATAGTCCTGAGCATTCGGGATTACTAAGGAATTTCCAACATTGCCAAAAAATTCGATTGAATTCAAACAAATTCCCAGTATATCATACAAATTTCAAATAAACTATGCAAACAATTTCTAACTGTTTCAAAGGAATTCCAATCATTTCCAAATAATTCCAGTAAATTCAAAGTGATTTGAAAGGAATTCCAAGGATTTCGACTATTTCTAAAGAATTCCATCGATTTCTATGAATAAAAAACGACCTTCAAATCGGGACTGTCCCGAGCATTCCGGATTTCTAAGGAATTTAAACATTCCCAAGAAATTCCAGTGAATTCACACAAATTCCCAGTATTTCAAATAAACTATGCCAACAATTTCCAACTATTTCTAAGGAATTCCGGTCATTCCGAGTAATTTCAGTAAATTCCAAGTGATTTGCAAGGAATTCCAAGAATTTTCGATTTATTTCTAGAGGATTCCAGTGATTACTAAGGAACTCAAACAAAATAAAAACGATCTTCAAAACGAGATAGTCTCGAGCATTCCGGATTACTAAAGAGCAAATTACACGGAGCCTTTTTTCCATGGATTATTGGGAAATAATTCCAATAACTTCCAATTGATTTGCAAGGAATTCCAACGATTTTCGGCCATTTCTAAGGAATTCTATTGATTTCTAAAGAATTCCAAAAAATAAAATAAAAACGACCTTCAAATCGGGATAGTCCCGAGAATTCCACATTTCTAAGAATTTCCAACATTCCCAAAAATTTCCAGTGAACTCAAACAAATTACCAGTATTTCAAACACATTTAAAATAAACTACTTATGCCAAAGATTTCCAACTGTTTTTAAGGAATTCCAGTCACTTCCCAATGATTCCAAGTAATTTGCAATGGAATTCCAATGATTTTCGACTATTTCTAAAGAATCTCTGTGAATTCTAAAGAATTCAAAAGAAAAATAAAAGCGGCCTTCAAATCGGGATAATCGCGAGCATTCCTGATTTCTAAGGAATTTCCAACATTTCCAAAAAATTCCATTGAATTCAAACAAATTCCCAGTATTTCAAACACATTTCAAATAAACTATGCCGAAGATTTCCAACCGTTTCCAGTCATTTCCAAGTAATTTGCAAGGAATTCCAACGATTTTCGACTATTTTTAAAGAATTCCAGTGATTTCTAAGGAATTAAAAAAAATATATAAACGACCTTCAAATCGCGATTACCAACTAAGAAATTTCCAAAATACCCAAAAAATTCCAGTAAATTCAAACAAATTTCCAGTATTTTAAATAAATTATGCCAACGATTTCCAACTTTTTCTAAGGAATACCAGTCACTTCCCAATAATTCCAGTAAATTTCAAGTGATTTGAAAGGAATTCCAAAGATTTTCCAGTATTTATAAAGAACTCCAGTGATTTCTATATAAAGAATTTTAAAAAAACCAAAATCGACCTTCAAATCGAAACAGTCCCGAGTATTCCGTATTTCTAAGGAATTTATAGCATTCCTAAGAAATTCCAATGAATTCAAATAAATCCTCAATATTTCAAACAAATTTCGAATAAACTAACCCAACGATTTCCAACCGCTTCTAAGGAATTCCAGTCATTTCCAACTTCCAAGTGATTTGCAGGAAATTCTAACGATCTTCGACTATTTCTAAGGAATTCCAGTGGTTTCTAAAGAATTCCAAAAAATAAAATAAAAACGATCTTCTAATCGGGACAATCCCGAGCATTCAGAATTTCTAAGGAATTTCCAACATCCCAAAAAATTACAGTGAATTCAAACAAATTCCCAGTATTTCAAACAATTTTTAATAAACTATGTCAACGATTTCGAACTATTTATAAAGAATTCCAGTTATATCCGAATAATTCCAAGTGATTTGAAAGGCATTCCAAAGATTTTCGACTATTTATAGAGAATTCCAGCGATTTCTAAGGAATTCCAAAAAATTAAAAACGACCTTCAAATCGGGATAGTCTCGAGCATTCCGGATTACTAAGGAATTTTCATCATTCCTAAGAAATTCGAGTGAATTCAAACAAATTTCTAGTATTTCAAACAAAACTATGTCGACGATTTCGAACTATTTCTAAAGAATTCCAGTCATTTCCGAATAATTACAAGTGATTTGAAAGGAATTCCAAAGATGTTCGACTATATTTATATAGAATTCTAGTGATTTCTAAGGAATTCTCTCAAGCATTCCGGATTACTAATGAATTTTCAACATTCGGCATTCCCAAGAAATTCCAGTGAATTCAAACAAATTCCTAGTATGTCAAACAAATTTCAAATAAACTATGTCAACGATTTCCAACTATTTTTAAGGAATTCCAAACATTTCCCAATAAATCCTGTAAATTCCAAGTGATTAGCAAGGAATTCCAAGGATTTTTAACTATTTCTAGAGAATTCCAGCGATTTCTAAGGAATTGTAGAAAACTAAAAACGATCCTCGAATCGGGATAGTCTTGAGCCTTCCGGGACGTCTGGCCATCCTACTTATGCTCAGCGTGTAGATTTTTAGGACACGACGACGGTTTTGCGATTTTGGAAGAGCCGGACGGACAGCAAGAAAATAGCATGAATTTACTGAATTTCTAAAAATTTTTTTAGAAATACATTTCTAAAATGTATCTACAAGTCCCCCCCCCCCTCCGGTGATAATTTTATCACATTTACCGAACGCATATCGGTCGGTAAAATCCCGACGTCGCGACGTAGGCGGAAGGTTTTGATAAATTAATCAGAAATATTTATAATAAAAACTTCATTTATTTTTACGTTGCATATTTTCCAAGCCTAGAAAACCGCAAAACGTTTCCAGTCACCACAATAGATTTTGAAATAAAATTTCCCAATCACAAATTACGTCAACTTACATCCTCGAAAGGAGGCCTGGCAAAAAGATATTTTTCCACAAGTACTGCGATTATGATAAAAGCTAAGTGGCTCCAATTATCTAACAATATAATTTAAAAAAACATAACGAGCTTCATAGTTCGAGTGTTGCAAAATGGGGCTCTAAACCACAAAATAATGTTTTTTAAACATTTACCTTAAACTGCCAGGATAGTTTGTGTTTGTGGTAATGGCACGCCGTGGTGTTGCACTTTAGAACCATATCGGCCCCTTGGTGCAGTCGAATAATTTCTGGTTTTGGAAAACTCGCAGCGGTTGCGTCGTCCTCTTTGTCTGCCATGTAAATCATAGAGTAATCGTTGACGTAGTCTGAAACGAAAATTTTGTGGTGAGTCTCTACGTACACCCTGTAGATGATTTTAAAAATAAACTAAAGTGCTAAAATTTTAATGCAGGTTATTTTTATCCAACAAATTGTATTACCGACTAAATAAATAATCAAACAAATTAAATTGCAATATTTAAATAAATAGTGAGACGTTTTTGAACGTTAGCCAAAATTTATCATCTAAAGTAATAAACAAATAAGCGATTAAGTTTAATAATTTGCAGGAATACGTCTTACTCGTTTAGAGAATTTTGGAATTAAACGCGTACGTTGATTTTACGTGGTTTAGCGAAACGGAGAGGTGGAAATTGTGAAAATTTAGTGAAATTTTCAAGTTGAGATCGAGACGAGTTCGGCGATATGTAACAAAGTACCACGCAAATCGCTACTTTTTACGTTATCGCGGTTTGAAAAAAATGGTTCGAAATCGTGATATCTCAAAAACGAAAAAATTGATTGCTGCGTTGTTACATATCGTTGTGCTCGTCCGGACTTCGTCTTTAATTTTATCTTAAAAAATATACAGGGTGTTAGTATAACAAGTTGAGTTAAGTGAGTTTTTGTTATTTCTCGGTGCGGTATGTTTAGAGCGCTCCACATTCGGTTGTTTGTATTGGTTAAACAGAAGTAAAAGTTTAATGCCTTTTTTAACACTTACCGCCATCGTTAAATATTTGAGCGTGTATGCAAATATAGGCTAAAGAAACTAAAAATAAACGGACTTGAATCATATTTTCGTAACCACAAATTAGCGTATCAACAATAAACACGCGCACACTTAATAGTCTCGATAATTTTGTTCAATAAATCTCGAAAAACAAACGTCTCGTTCGATCTATAGGAGCTTGCATCAAACTATGAGGAGACTATACTTAAGAGAAAAATAATTAATCCATTCTGAAAAACCTGTGTTCAATCACAAAATCCAAACATTTACCAAAACGTCAAAACAAATAACGGAGCGCTTTTATTCACTGCATATTTTAAGTAGCTTGTATATTTTACTTGTCTGATCTATTATAATCACAGATTAGCAGCATTAAAATATAAGTTTTCGCACCACCGCAAACTTTTTCAAATTAAATTTTGCACACCGATAAACCCATTGTTTGGTCTGTCGAGCACCACTACCGCACGATATGTGTTATCAAAAATTAAAACGGCATGCTATACAGATGTATTTTAATCTAATCCAAAGATAACAACATTGAATGGCTATCTAAAGATTACATACACACATCAGACTGCTTGTGATTTTGTTTACCCAAAATGTGCAAATTTAAATTTTTTTACTACCACTTTATTCCCCCATATTTAGAAAGAGCGTTCAAATGAGAAAGATAAATGTAAAATATTGCCGTACCTTCTGTCCAGATCCGTAGTCGAAATATCTCTTTGGATTGGAAGAATTTGGGCCCTCATGGAAAATTACTTTGGGATTCTTCTTCTCGATGTTCCAGTGATCTATTTGGGATCTAATACAAAATTATAATTATGACTTAATTATTGTAAAAAATGTTTAAACCTACCTGGGCTAACTCGAAGTTTTTAGACCTATCGTCGGATATTTGAAATTTGTAACTCAGATTTTTCAGATATTCAGCATTAACCCAAAAATGAATAAAACCAACTCATATCTTCATTGGGGATCCAGCCTCTGACGTAAATAAAATGAGAATAACCGAGAATCGAACCCAAGATGACCGAGTTCGTAGTCCAATTCTTTACCTCTACACAAAACTAAATTTAACAATGCGACTGGGGCTGAAAGTTATTAAAAACTTTTTATTAGTAGAATACATTAAAAAATATTTACGAAAGCTTTTGAAACGCTCTGTATATTTTAGGAAAAAAATTCGTCGAGCAAAAAATGTAGGAAATTCTATAGCGGTAATTTTCGGTTCTTAATATTTTTACATTTTTAATTTCGTTTCGAAGTTATGATGCATAACGCCGTAATAGCTTCAGGTAAACCCCCCCCCCTTCCTTTTAAGCGATTTAATTTATTTTTATCTGGCTTTCTGCTGCGGAACGAAAAAGCATATGTTCAAAATTTGGAACGATTTGGTTGCTTCGTTAGACGCTCTCGTGTTTACAGAAATGCGAAATCCAAAAATGATCAAAATGGATTCAGCGAACCTCAAAACATGAAAATCTGTCAAAAATTGGGGGGGGGGGTCAAATTTTGCCTGATAACAATACTTTCCTTACTAAAATAACGTTGTATAACTTGGCTCTTTGTCAATTTTTATTAGTAGTAATGCGCAACCGAGAATCGAGCCTACGACTATTGGAACCGTATACAGTTCAACTTCCAAATTCAAGCATTGTGGACTGCATTTACAAGAAACAGAGAAGCTGCAAATTCAAAACATTCGTAGCTAGTAAAAGAAAGCACCATGGTACTCATAATTTTGTTTGGGGAAGTCCCGATGAACAAAATTAGAATGAAAATAAAATAAAATGTAATTATGTTGCCTTATAAATCAGGAAAAAGAAGGTGGTAAACACACAAATTTTTGCGAAAATGCATTTACTTTTTCATGGTTTCAACTCCCCCCACCCCCACCACCGGTTCTAAATAATAATAAGAAAATCAGTTATAATTAAAAAAAATGATTAAAAAAGAAAAGTAAAAATGTCATTAGGGGTCATCCATAGAGGACGTCCACGCCTTGGGGGGGGGGGGGTGATAAAATGTTACCAAGTGTGACCGGGGGGGGGGGGTTCGACAAATGTGACGACCGGATAAATATCCCTTTTTTGGGATTTATAAGAAAATTGTGTTCGAATATTTTTAAAAGTTCATCTAAATTTTTGCTTATTTAATTTCAATTTTTATTAGCCATAAATTTTTTTTTAAATTAATGAATAGGTTCTTCAGTTTAAAAGATTAAGTTTGATTTTAGACAAATTAGGGGGGAGTCTTTGATTTGTGACCATAGGACGTTCCTGGATAGGGTCCGAAGATTACGAGTTGAAATGTCAGAAAAAATTGTGGACGTCCTTTATGGACGACCCCTTACGGAAAGGAACCAAGGAATAGGGGACCCAGATTTGGATCAGACCCTTTTCAGCCCTACTCCTGCTTTTTTAGATCCTTTGCATCCTGAATTGGTTATTTCATTTTATACGTTCTCATAGACCTGTTCGGGATAAAGAGCTTAAAAATCAATCAATACAATTTTTGAAAAGCTCGAAATTTTGCTTTAAATAATCCTCGATTACACAAAATGTAATGGAGCGGGGGGGAGGGGGTTAAAATAATGCAGTAATTTCCACAAAAACTGATTTTTTTAAGGACTTATTCCCTTGATTAAACCCAGCAATGGTTTATAATGAAATGAGCATATCAATAATATCACAAACAAATTTGATCATCATGTCAAGTCCATAATAGAGACGGTCGTCAGCTAAAGCAGTTAAGTGCGTTGCTGCTAAAGCTGAATGCCTGGTTCGACTCCGGGCTCAGTAAAAACTTTATTCTGACCGTCTCCCTTCGGAAGACAATGACAAACCACCTAGGTGTAATCTGCCTGGAACAGCCTCTCTGGAGATGAAGGGTATACACTTCCCGCGGTTCGAAGCCCGCGTTAAGCAGTAGGTCCCCTATGTGTGTGATAATACTTCAAACGCACAACACGTACATGGGAGAGAGGTCGCCAACGTCCGGGAGACCGGATATGGTACTTGAAGAAGAAGAAGTCCATAATCTCAGCCGTTTTTACCCCTTTGTACCTTAAAAAAGGCATTTCATTGTAAAACTGGCTCGGAAGGCAATGGCAAACCACCGAGGTGTAATCTGCCTGGTACAGCCTCTCTGGAGATGAAGTGTATACACTTCCCGCGGTTCGGAGCCCGCGTTAAGCAGTAGGTCCCCAATGTGTGTGCTAATACTTCAAACGCATAGGAGAGAGGTCGCCAACGTCCGGGAGACCGGATATGGCACACGAAGAAGAAGTTGACCTTGAAATTTTTCAAATATTAAAAAAAATACAGAACTTTGATTGTTACTGTACTCCCTTCTTCAACAATTTCAACTTGGAATCACTGCAAAACCTATTTCGAAAAAAGCAAACTTAGAAACATTTCAAAAGAATTTTTTAAGCATTTATTAAAGTGTACCCCCCCCCCTTTCTCTCAAACAAACGTGTTACGGACATGTCGATCGCTAAAGGCGTATTTGATGACTGTTTTGGAACTTCGAGAAAGGGAGGTTGTGGATACCCGAATCTTACAGTTAATAAATTTAGACAGATCAAAAGTGGATTCAACCGAAGTTTCTAGGGGGGGGGGGGATGAATATGGGTGCTCTTATTATTTCGGTTGGAATAATTTTTGTTCTTTAACCATTTTTATTTTTGAAAATTCATGGGAGGGTACCCATCATCTCCTTTGCCCCCCCCCCCTTCACCAGTATCCGCATTTGTGGCAAATTTTATTATCTATTTCCATAAAGAACTGCTTGTCCAAACTGAAAAACTCAGGCTAAGTAAATTACAGTGTCAGGCCCCCCCCACCTCCAAAATTTACGTTACCGAGTCTTATTTGTACTCTTTTACCAGATTCGCTTGCTCAGCCTGAAATATTATGAACTATAGCTGGCGATTTGTGAATACCACATAATATCTATTTAATATTCTCAATAAAACTGGGTGGCAGCAAATTGTAATAAGGACGTAATAGCTGCCTAACAACAGTCTATAAAAGGTAGCTGCCGTCAGCTTATTCCTACTAATATTTTAACGACTTTTGAGAACTTTTGCTTGAGGAACTAAATAGAAAACGTTCCATTACTCAAAACTATCAGTTATATAGTTACCACCTTCTTGCTTAGCAGTGCAGTATACCTCCGTCCTTCGATAAAACGTCCTAACTAACAAATTGATTTTCGGGAGAAAAATTACTGCTATAACGCTGTCTTCATTATAAAACAGTGCCTTCTATAATATTCATACATGGCTATACTCGTATTAAATATCTGTTACATGAAAATGGCGTTGTAACATCCATAAAATCATTTTTCTAGTGAAAACCAATTTGATAGTTCAGACGTTTTAACTAAGGACGGCAGTACATGTCGATATCCTTGCTTGATCGGGGCGTCTGTAACTCTGTAACAATCCGATTATGCGTCTTGCTCAGTGCGGCCTTTAGGCCGCACAACCATGGAAATCTTGTACTGGTCATGATAATAAATACTAGTTCTATTTAGCTGTTTATCTATTTCTTCGTTAAGCACCCTTCATTGGTTCATTGTTTAGTTACTAACTTAAAAAAGCTTGAGTGGGGCCTTGAAGCTCACCCAATCAATCATGCAGCATCCCGAATACCATGACCGTCTACACTGTAAAAAAATCACGTAAAAATACATTCAAATACGTGTAATTTTTACATTCAAAATTATAGTAAAAATACATATTGTGTATTACTCCATTGATAATAATGTAATTTCACACTCAAAAATTACACGTATTTGAATGTATTTCTACGTGCTTTTTTTACAGTGTAGTTATAAATAATTTATTTATACGAAGATACCCTCTCCTTAATACAATGAAGATTTCATAAGCCTTGATTGAGATTCGAACCCTGGCATACCATCTGTACATACGCGTAATAAACCACAAGGACTACCGGGGCGCTTAGTTTTACATTGCTCTGTATTTCTGTTACTAATAATTACATACATACATTCAAAAATATAATATTTGTAATATCAATCAACCCGGGTTCTATGGTTAAAATTCATTGATTTCAACAAGGTTTCAAAAATACAATAAATAAATTTATAAATCCAATGAACTTTTTCGTTAATACTACGAAATTTTCATAAAGTGAATTTAACTTAAATGTAAAAAACCCGCAGGTCTTAAATTATAAAATTTTAGAAGAAAAACCGTGTGCACCGTACAGAACACAAAACAACCGAGAATTTTCTTCACAAATCATAAAAAATCGCATAGTTTGCTTGAACCGTCAAACAAAATTCTTCCCAATTTAAACTACCTTAGAATGTTCAGAACGTTATTGGGGAGCGGGGGGTGCTAAAAACTCGAAAAAATTCACGCAATTTTTTCATTAAACAAACTCAATGATTTATTTGCGTCTTTAACAATACAATTTTATTGCTTCTTTTTTTTATTATGGACTTGATTATTTTGTAACAGCCAAATCCCGTTAAGGAACGCCGTCAACTGTGCCTGAATTTCGGTTCAACTTTTCGATTAGCACTCCTAATTCCGGCTCTGCGTACTTTAATAATCTTATTTATCAAAATCGTCTTATCTACTACCGAAATTTTATAGCTCGTAACGGAAAAATTAAATCGTATCTAAAGCGTTATTAAACCGTGTTTGTTATTCATAAAAAAACTTAAATAAACACAATTTGCAGTAAAGCTTACGCTATCGCTCAGTGCGTATGATTAAACAAATGATCATCAGCTTCTACCACGAAACAAAAATAAATTTCCGAACGAACAAAAACGTTTTTATAAAAACAAATGAATGATGTTAAGCGACTGTTCCCTAAAATATTGTTATTCTTTGCCTAACATAAAATACGAGGTGCGTTCAGAACTTTTTCACGAAATTAAATTATTAATATAACAAAATTTTATTATTCAAAATTACATTTAAATGGTTAACAAAAATAATTATGTTTTCATTTCTGAGAGGATCGAGTCAACTCTCAAGTTATTTTCGCAAATGGTAGGTGCCACGAAAGAACGCATCCCTTCGTGGCACCTACCATTTGGTTCCAGTTTACCGTGGTTCCCCCCACGTTGCTCAATCAAGCCCCTTTTCCATCAACAACGGTGCCAGATTTCCAAAACCTTGAAATTACTGTCGCTTGAGTTGAAACCGTTCCAAAATATCGGCGGTTGCGGAGCCGGCGATTCCGGGTCTTAAAATTTTATAATAACCCCGATGCGATAAATCGATAACCGTGGAAGCTCCGCGATTGGAATCTTCAACGCCAAGTTCTCCACCATCAAAAACACCGGAAATCTTGTCCCACAAACTGTGAAACTCTTCGACCTTGACCGAACTCTTTTGTTTGCTAACGTTCGCGCTGGTAAGCGCGATGGGGTAATCCAACCCGTTGGCGATGTTCCGAATGAACGGATAATCTGGAACGCGAATCCCAACTTTTCCGTGCAGACTCAACGATCTGTCTAATTTGTTGGCACAATTGAGCACGAGGGTAACAGGTCCGGGCAGTAAGGAAGAAAGGAGACCTTCTGGTAGGTGGCTAACGACGGCCCACTTTTGGACGTCACTGGGTTTTCCAACGCAAATGGCCAAGGGTTTACTTTCGTCACGTGCTTTGATCAAGTACATCTTGTTTATCGCGTCTATGTCGGTGGCGCAACAAGCGAGGCCGTAGACGGTGTCTGTAGGCACCGCAATGATTTGTCCGCTTCGTAACAAATCAATTGCGATGGATTCCGATTTTATATTGTCGATCGCGACGTTGAGAGCCATCGAAACAAGATTTCTACTACAGGAAAATTTCAGAAACTTGGAAGTTTGGCGTAGCATTTGCTTTGAGTTCCAGCACCAGAATTTTTTTTCCAATTCTAAAAAAAACAATGAAATAAATTAAGGGTTATGCATGTATCAGTGAACGACTGTGTTGGTAACACTGAAGTTTTTTAAATTAAATTAAGTTTCGTTAAATATATTGCATGAACCCACCGTAAGAAACAATAATTATTACGGGATAAATAAATATGATACCGTTAGGCTGCCTACAGACTGATCAAGCAAAAACGTTGTGCGACAAAACGTTTTTGTTTGATCCAATCAAATTTGATTTTGTTTGATTTGAACCAATCAAATTTGATTTTGTTTGATTTGAACCAATCAAACAAAAACGTTTTGTCGCACAACGTTTTTGCTTGATCAGTCTGTAGGAAGCCTTATGGTGAAATTATCTGCCACTTTTTGATTTTCAATATTATTAAAGACCGTCACTGCAAAGCAAGAAATTTGTTTTCTACACCTTTTCCACCAGTAATTCAGAAATCGTCAACCGTTATTCAGATTTGTCAATTGATATTCAGAAATTGTCAACCGTTATTCAGATTTGCCAATTGATATTCAGAAATTGTCAACCGTTATTCAGATTTGTCAATTAATATTCAGAAATCGTCAACGGTTATTCAGATTTATCAATTGCAATTCACGATTTCTGAATATCAGTTGACAAATCTGAATTACAATTCACGATTTCTGAACAGCAGGTGAGGTTTTCTGAATTACTGCTGGAAAAGGTGCAGACATGAGGGGGGGGGGCAACAAACCACCAGAATTTTTGATAATAAAAGAACGATACATATTGATTAAGGAATGTTTACTAACGGCTCATTATAGATTGCCTTGTCTTCATGACTGTGGAGTCTCAAGACATAATCCCATTTTCGGGATTTCTAAGAAAATTGTGTTTGAATATTTTTGTATGTAATATTCGGACCCGGACAACTGGGCGAGTCAAACTGGGCGACGGGTAAACTTGGCGACGTATAACTGGGCGACGGACAAGTGGGCGATGGGCAAACTGGGCGACGGGTAAACTGGGCGACGGTCAACTGGGCGACGATAAAACTTGGCGACGGTCAACTCGGCGACGGTTAACTGGGCGACGGGAAAACTGGACGATGATGAACTCGGCGATATTCCGATAACTTTTGATAACGACAATAATCTGATAATTTTTTCCGCCGAGTTAAATTCAAACTTTTGTATTTTCGTTTTTGAGATTATTATACGGGCGTGAAGTTCGCACCGGCAGATGCAGCTCGTCTCTCGTACATGTAACATCGATTATTTTTTGTTTTTACGTGATTTTTTGGGGGTGAAACGTAATAGTTTACTGCCCCATACCGCAACTATACTTTTTAATGCTATTTTGAGGTTCTCTCACATCCCGCTTTCATTTATCCCGGTTTCCTTGATGGGTGGCGTCTTCTCGTATGTTTAGCCTAGTAACCAGAGTCAAAACCGCCCTGGAGGGGTGCAACGCGGAGCAGATCGGAGCGGCGCCCCGTAAGGGTAGGTTTTGACGATGGATTACCCTCCTTATCGAATGCACACCCCAAAATTCGGAACATTGAGAAGATACATAAATATATCATATTTATGTCGCCTAGTTGACCGTTGCCGAGTTTTCCCGTCCGCCCAGCTAAACGTCGCCGAGTTGACCGTCGCCAAGTTCTATCGTCGCCCAGTTGACCGTCGCCCAGTTTACCCGTCGCCCAGTTTGCCCATCGCCCACTTGTCCGTCGCTCAGTTATACGTCGCCAAGTTATATGTCGCCCAGTTTGACTCGCCCAGTTGTCGCGTACCGTGTAATATTTTGTAAAAAAATGTATTTACTCCTTAAACTCCAAATGTCGTGGGTTCCCGGAGATTGTGACTAAAGTGCAATTTAGGTTATGCGATTTTGCTGACAAGTTGTCATAAGCAAATATTTCGAAGTTCACGTTATACGATTTAGCATACGATACGGCCCGAAGGCGAACTCGTAAGCAAAGTCATAAGCAAATATTATATCTATTCTCATAATATTTTCCTTACGATTGCCGTTATTGATGAAATCTACTTTAGCGACATAGCCAGCCCTGCTGATTATTATTGACAGTCGTTCCAAAATTACTGAAATTTAAAATTTGAATTTTGTTTTATTGAGATTCAACTCATCATAGATATTAATAAATACATTTTAAAGTATATTATAATAGGTTTGTTAACGTGCACGTGCACATTTATTTTAAGGTTAAGATGACGAAGGTATAAACATTCGTTAAAATATTTTCTAGACCGATCGTAGTTACTCGTAACTGCTCGTAATCTCAAGCGAACTCGTAACGAAATCGCATAACGTGAACAGAAAACCACCAAAACCAGTCATAACAAAACTATTAAGAGAAATCGTACAGAAAAGCACACGAAAACTCGCAAGCAAAATCGCATAACGTAAACTGCACTTAACTGTAACACGGAAGGGGGTAGAAAAGTCGGAAAAAAATTCGGACGACCCCTTATATACGAAAGGGCAATCAATAGATGGCGCTACTTAATTTGAAGTTTGAATCTTCTTCTTCTTAAAGTACCGTATCCGCTCAGCGAACGTTGGTTATCAACTTGACCGAAGTCAAGATGACTTAACTAGGGAAAGAAATTTAATGGGGTGGTTTTCCGTTGCCTTCCCCATAGCCCACAGATTTATATTGGGCTTGAAGATCACAGCAGTATATCCGGCGCGACTAGGTATAGAACCACGGTTTCCCGCTCGCTAGTCTGCCGGTGTAAGCTTAACGCCACACCTCTGGTGTGAAGTTTTAATAAATTGCTTTATTATGGTTATTATTCTTCATAACAATATCTTCTCACACATCTTTAAGATACCTTTTTGCGCGACTATGCTCTATTTGGTTGTTTACCGCGTCTGTTTCCACGACAGTAAGTTTTGTTTACTAGTTGCTAAGGATAAGGCGACGGTAAGTATTTTTAGCGTTCTAGAACGGTAAGTGAATTTATTCAACATTAATTGTTATAGCAACGTAATGCAAACTTTGACATTAAGGCAACTTGATATAAAGAGACTAACATATTTTTTATTTATTAAGTACACATTTAAATGTTTTTTAATAAATTTAGTCGCGCAAAAAACGTCATAAGCATCTCGAACATTAAGGACTACCTATCTCAGACAATAATTGGAGTCGTCGCTTCGCTCCTCCTCCAAACAATTGTCTTCGATCGGTAAAATGTCCTTACTGTTCTTGATACTTAATATACTATTACATTATTAGATTTTGTATTAGACTTTTGTATTCGATATTTGTATAGGATTTTATATCATATGCTCAAATCTAAACGCATTTACACTATTGGATATTTGTACAGGATTTTTAATGACATATGACAATGCTGAGAATAAAATTATGTTAAAATCTTTGGTTAGATTTTAGTTTTTGTGGCAAAATTAGTAGTCAATAAAGTACATAATATGCACAAAACTAGACAAAGACTGAACAAATTAATTTCTAAAAATTTGAGGTTAACAAAATAAACCACGGCCATGACAGATTACGAGTCATACAATCACACTGCGCATGCTCACCAATAAAATCTAATGCAAAATCCTATTGAAATAGACACCGTCCTATTCTTAAAAATCCTATGTAAAAGTCTAAAGGGTCATTCACATCCACGCAACGTACTTTCCGGACATACAATACGTAACGTAAGGAAAGTTGAAATGCATTATTTCAAATGGCACCATTCACATTCGAAAAAACATGGCAGACGTAACGTAACGTAACAAAAAGTTCGTTCAACTTCAACGTTATGTTTTCTATGTTTGACCAATGGAGATGCTTTCATTTTATTAGGCAACACCCCTTTTACTGTATTTTCAATTTTAAGGTTAAGTCACAAAAATGAATGCTGTCAAACTGTCAACCGATAGCCAATGCAAATACAGGTGCCCGTGCTTTTCGTTTCTATGTAAACGTAGTAAACTAAGTGGATGTGAATGGCAAATAAAAAACTACGTTTTCTACGTTACGTATTGTATGTCCGGTACGTACGTTACGTGGATGTGAATGACCCTTAATGCAAAATCCAACGGACGAAGTTCAATGTAAAATCGTGCAATGTAAACACGAAAATTTTTACATTAAGCTCGTCTTACATCAGGACATTTCTGGCGTCATTTCTTGCGCCATTTCCTGAGAAATTTCTGGCGCCATTTCTTGCTCCAAAAATAAAGCCTGTATTATATCAGGCCATTTCTTCCGCTGATTTTGCGCAGTAGGTAATTTTAGCAACTTACGTGAAACATTTTGTAGGCCAAATATATAGAACGTGTTCTATTTTGAGGCAATTTTCAACGCAATTTGCCTGCGAGCGTGCGCAGTAAGATTAAACGAACGATAATTTAGTGTTGATGTAAATTGTGAAAACTGTGCTACACATAAAAATTGAAATGGATAAAGAAAGCGATTTAATTGCAGAAAATGTGATTGCAGCAAACATAACAGTATTAAAAAAATTACTCAAAAGATGTTTGAAAAACAAACCAAAACCGAGGGTGCGAAAGAATTGGCAGGAAAAATGGCTACATAGAATTTAAATTGAATAGAATTGTATTTAATAATTAACTGATTATATAAATTTGTTTGCTAGTTTATTTGACAATTTACATTTCACAATTACTACCAGCGCATTCAATCTGTACTGCGCACGCTCACAGGCAAATTGTTCAAGAATAGAGCACGCGCCAAATATATTGCTTACAATCCGAGCCAGGACATTTTCCAAGACATTTGCTGTTTTAAACTAGGCAATTTATTTGGCTCAAGAAATGGCGCAAGAAATGACGCCAGAAATGTCCTGATGTAAGACGAGTTTAATACAAAATCCTATGCAATGTCTAATAATGTAAAGGTACTTTAAGGGGTCCGTGATTGGTGCTCAAGCCATTTAATTTAGTAGCGCCATCTGTTGATAACCTTCTGAACTCCACCAGGTGATTCTAAAACTCCCATAAGGTTTATCTATCCGATACTACATAATCAAAGCCATGTTATAGAACTCACATCTAGCATGTTTTTACTTAATTATATTATGCAGTATTGGTAACGACTAGGGGGGCCCCTACAATTTTTCCATCCGACCCTTGTACGTACCAAATATTAACAGAAGGACGTTTGTTAATTAAAAAGGTGGCTGATAATTTCACGGACATAACATTACATTATCCTTTCGACCCTAAACACACATTTTTGGGTGCTAAAGTAGCGCCCCTTATTTTTCAGTCACTAGAGTCGACCCTGAACAATGATGAAATTTTTTGAAATAATTTTCAAAACATTTAATCGACACTTTTAAACACAATATCCAATATTACGTAAAATTTGAACCAATAAACCAGTTACATGAAATTATTGACATTTACAAAGCAAAAGGGCAAAGCCTCCATGTTTCATTCCCTCACCCATTCGTTCATCAAAATTACGATAACGATGCTTACCAAGTGCAACATTTCACAGAATTTGTGTTGGTTTTTGAAGAACTTCGATAAATATTTCAAGTCTTGCACCACGCGGAGCAAATCACAAAAATTAGTCACCACATAACCTAGCATTTTGACGTATGAATTGTACAGGGTGCCTGCAAAGTGTATTTTGCTAAAATTGAGTTTAAAATGTAAAAAACGGGTTTCGGAATAATTCTGAACATGCACGGAAGTTTTTTTAGCGGTTGAATTTTTGAAAGATAAAGGGTCGAAAAGTCGTGTTTATATTAAGAAACAAGTTTAAGCCGTAAGTCTTTAAAAGGGCGAAGGGGGGGGTCGTGAGATAATTGGGACCCCTTACAGTTTGAGGAGGGTAAAAAGCATTTCTAACTCTGTATTATGAAGGAAATCTATTTAAAAAGTAAGAGATCAAGTTTAACATTTGTCTGATATTTAGAAAACCGTGGAAGGGGGGGGGGTTAGTATTATTGATTCTTTAAAAAACTGCTTTATCACACAACCAGAAAATATCTTTAAATGAAGTAAAAAATGCTGGGTTTTCAAATGACTGCAAAACACCGGTTATTCTGGTTCGTACCCCCCCCCTCTCCTCTTCAAAACTGACATTAGTTTTATTACGTGTGTAGGGAAGGCTATAAAACAAAATAAACCACTTAAATTAGGAAGGCTGGGACTGGTAGAAAAATAAGCGCCAACAATTTTTAAAATAAAATTTTGGTATATGGGTAAACGTTTTTTTAGTAGTCTTTGAGGGGAAGGGATAAAAGTTTTTTTATTACTTCAACACCAAGGTGAGGGGGGGGGGGGCTCCATAAAAACAATTTTGGTATATAGGTAAAGGTTCTAGTAGTCTTTGAGGGGAGGGGACAGAAAATTTTGTTAAAAAGGAAAAAATTAAACTTATAATATTGCAACCTATGCTAATGGGAGCGGGAGGGGGGGGGGGGGAGTTAGACTCATTCTAAAAAAGATAAACGTTTTTCTAAAATTACAATAATTGACGCTACATTCGACCCACAAGTGACAACAATTGCCACCAATTTCATGAGAAAATAATAGCAGTACAACATAAAAAAAATAAAGCCAATTTAAACAGAAAAAAAATAAAATCTCATTAATCCACTCTTGCACATTCGCGTCTAAAATTCTTGAACAAACGACAATAATTAACCTCACTTTCATTAAATAATTTGTTACAGTGGGGGGAGGGGGTTGTGGAACTTTGCAGAGGCTTAATACATTTTCCATTTCCAAAGCAAAAACTTTATTATTAATTAAAGCTTTGATGAATAAAATTAAAAACTTTATAAATAAAATAAATTATTTCACAATTTAAACATATTAACACATGAGGAGTTTTAAAATCTTTTGTAAATCTTCGAAGTTAACTTCTAAATCAACAATTTCCTGCTTTTTACAGCCTTCAGCAAACCGTTTTGGTATTTTAATGTATCCAATATCGGCGGGTTCGGGTTGATTGAGGGCCTAAAAAAAACCAATCAAACATTTCTTTTACCCAAAAACCCAACCAGAGTTGGGAATTACATATTCTTCTTAAATATTTAAATATCAGTATTTAAATAACTCCTTAAAATCGTTATGTATTATTTAAATATATTCTACTACCACCTATATTTATTATTTAAATAATCATGAACAAATAATTTAAATACTTTTCCAATTATTTAAATATTTTTTTGGTTATTTATGACAGCTATTAAATCCAACTCACCTTTGTTAATTCTGCTGTTGGGAAAACGCCAAAATCTGATTGCACACGTCCACCAAATTTCCTCTTCACCACTTCCGCCGTCACTTTAGCTTGAAACTCATCCGCTCTTCGTTTCAAGGACAACATTTTGTCCCTCTCTTCAGCAAAATGTTTCTGCCACATCCCATAACCTTGTCCAGGTTTGGCGTTGTAAATGGGCGGAAATTTCGGTTTCGCCATTGTCATCATAATTTCCTAAAAAAAAAACTTAGAGCAAAAACTCACCAGGGATAACATTCTTACTTGTTGCAACTCAGCGCCCTCTTGGTGTAACGCTTCAAGGCTCGCATCCGCCTTATTTTCATACACCGGTAACGGGGTCATCGACTGCAAAATTTTCAGCATTTCATCAGACTCATGATCGAAGTTTTTCTCGCGTTCCAAGTGGTACAACTTTCTCAGGCTACGAATTTCTTGTAAAAGTAACGGCGAATCTCGTACAACTGCGGGAAGGTTCGGTCCAATGGACGAGTGTAATGATGACAACTGCGAACCTAAATGAAAAAAAAATTTAAAAATAAAAAAACAAGAAGAAAAGAAATTACCAGAAGTACTCTTGACCATGGTTTCCATAATATTTTTCTTGTTGAAAATCTTCAACTTTTCCTTCATTTCGCCCTTCTCATTTTCGAGCGAGTCGATGTCGTTCTGCAAATGATCCAATGTCTCCTCAAACTCTTTCTCCTTCTTTTTCAGGTTGTTGTTCGCCTCTTCTAACTTCCTTTGCATTTTTTCGATCTTCAATTCGTAATCTTTGTTGACATTACCCAATTTTTTCTCCGCCAATTCCTTCCTGATGGTCATTTCAGATAGCTGCTCCTGTCGTTCTTTCAGAACCTTCCTCAACTCCTTAATATCGGCCTCCTTATTTTGCAACTTGCTGGTCAGCGTTTTGGTCTCTTCCAGTTCCTTCTTGACGACTTGTGCGCGAATGTGGATCGGCGCCGGTGGTTTCTCTTCGTTTTTATTGCTCACAGAAATGTTGTACTCATTGTCTTGTAAGAACTGCGCGACTTGAGTGATTTGCGTCAACACGAACGCCAAGGAGTTTTTGATGCTTTGCACAGGTCCCAAGTCGTCTTGTTCGTACACCTTATCGCTCGCATTTATCGCGAGGTCTTTCATCTGATCTTGAGAAATCAATTTGTTCGCCTCGCCGCTTTCAGTGACAACTTGGATCGAATGCTTCACTATATCATGGAAAGTTTTCATAATTTTTTCCATGTGATGGTGGCATTGGTACAAATTTTCACCGGTTTCTTTGTTAAGTCCTAGGTTGATCACGTTAGGATCAGGTGGGATCCTGCGTTTTACGTGTTTCAATTGTTGTTGAATTTGCTCAACCGTTGTGATGACAAATTGGACCAACAAACCGACATCTCCAATCTTGACTGTCTGAAATTTATAAATTCGAGGTTGGAAAAACTATTTACCCAACTACCTTCAGTTAAAAACAAAAGTCCACAAAAGTGAGAACCCTGAAAAACGTACAAGTTGAACTTACCTCCATCAAGTTCCTAATAACCAGCGCATCTGTCGTGACTCCGTCGCACGCACTGCCAAGCGCTTTAATATTATCGCTTAGCAGAAGATTATGGTTTTGTTGGTGTTCACCTCCCAACAAAATCGGATACATTGTGTTAAAGTAGCTCACGCACTTCTCCAACGTTTCTAGATGAATGTTTTCGTCCAATTGATCCCGCTTCAATAATTCTACGAAACCGTCGATTATTTTCTCTTGCGCCGCAATTTCGGGGTAAGTTGCCCCAACTTTCAACAACATTTCGGGGGTGCAATTGTTAAGAGAGTACAAATATTGGTGGAGCACCGTCTGGAACGCGTAAATGTAATGAGAGAGTCTGCACCTGAAGGCGAACTGTTCGATTGAGTGGCCTTTGAGGATGGTGGATCTGTCGATTTTGTCGACCGCCAAAAACTTGCTGCTAATTTGGCCAACCAAAATTTCGGACTTGTAAATTAAACGCGGAACGAGAAGTAGAATTAACACGGCGTCGTAATCACCTAAGAAATAAAATTAAAAAAAGAGCAGTTATAATTTCGAATGACTCACCTCCGCGGTTCATGAAGGTCTCTGGCATGAATGAAGCTAAATATTTGATGTGTTGCTGTAACTGTTGCACGTCAATACGTCGCAATTCCAAGTCGATGGCTTTGGTGTGCGCCTTCGTTTCCGTGAACATTTTTTTGAAGTCCATAATTTCGGGAAGAGTCGATACAGGTTTGTTGCTTTCCCGTTCCAAACGATGCTGTAGGTCTTGGGACTGCTCCTGTAACTTTTGCACAAGTTCCCTAAACTTGTTGATGGTCGATTCACGATCGGCGATTGTTTCCAATGCTGCATCGCGATCTCTCTTGGCCTAAACAAAAAATTGTTGAAAATTCCCCAACTGCAAATAAAGTGATTTCCACCTCTCTGGTTGCACTGTGAGACATATCCAACTCTTCCCGCAAGTCGGCTTCCAATTCCGCGTTACTCTCAACCAACTGATCGTTCATCTCCTGAAGAGCTTCCAATTCGGCTACTTCCTCTTGCAAGTCGTTCACTTTATCCTCCAAACTGAGCTTCTTGTCGCTAAGAAACATCACCATCTCTTCAGCTCCTAGAGCCGCATCGACCTGTTCTTGCAAATCGGCAATTTGTTGTTCCAAATTTTCAACAGTGATGCTCAACTTCTCTTTTGTTTTTCCCAACTCGGTGATCTCCGAATTTTGGTGTTCGATGTCTTTAAGTAGCTTCTGATAGTCGTGCTTTTCGTGCGCCGACAAGTCCCGCATTTTCACCAACGTTTCTCTAAGCCTAGCATTCTGTTGCTTCAATTGCGTAATTTCGTACGTCGACATCCCCTCGCCTTCCTTCGTTCCACTACTCCGCTCTTGCAACTCGGTCTTTAATATTTCATAATCCAACGTCACTTCTTCCAATTTTTCTTTACACACTTCCAATTCCAACTGAAGCGTTTCGGATTTTTCTTCCGCCATTTCTTTGTCCAAAGTTGCCATTTCGACGGTATCTGCTAGATCGGTCATTTCTTCCGCATGCGTCTCTCTAGCTTCGATCGCTTCCCTCGCGTCCATCTTGGCCTTCTGCAATTCCCTCTGTAGCGACGCCTGCGATTCCATAATTTTATTTTTGAATTCGATCATGTGCTCCAGTTGCATTCGAATTTTATCGTAATCCTTCAGCTTCTCCTTATCTTCCTGCCGTTTGATTTTCAAAGTGTCCAGTTTTTCTTCCAAATCTCTGATTTGCAGGGTTTTGTTATCAAGTTCTTGTTGCATCTGCAAATGCGATATTTTTTCCTCAATTCCCGTACCAACTGGAGTGGTGCTCGACATCGCTTGGCCTGGAGTAAACTGCGGTTTTAAGGTCTCCACAAAACCGGTCTGCCAAAAAATCGTATCAAATTTGGATGCAAACGTGGAATGTTAGAATTACCTCGACAAACGAAGCCCTTTTAGGTATTTGAGTGGGAGGTTCCATATCGGTCGGCGGTTTTTCAACGGAAGGAGAAGCCAGATGGCTTCTACTACCGGTTAAAGACTGCCTGCTACCTGCCAATGATTGCCTACTACCTGCCAAAGACTGACGACTGCTAGCCAAAGAAATTCTAGAACTGAACAGAAAAAAGAGAAAACATTATTTTCACGTTGAAAAATATTTATAAGAAATATCCGTTTCTACTAGTTTTTCTACTACTGCAATACCTTGACGCCGACAACCCAGGAGTATTTTTTTGGGGCGAAGTTTTCCTACGCACTCTGTCCAAGCAGCACCAACAATTTTATGATTAGAAAACAAATTTTGGCACCAAATTTATGTTACCGCAGTGATTCGCAACCTTTTTTGGTTTTGGGAGATTCCCAAAAACGGATTGAGAGTCACTGTTGTAGACAATTTTATTTTATTAAGATAGACTTACGTAGTAGGTTTTGGTTTAACACCAACACTGAGCAGCATGTAAAAAAACCGGTTATGTAAAATCAAAAAAAAACAACATAATTTGTTTTATAACTTACGTGCTTTGACGGGCGCGAGGTTTGGCGATCCCGCTTTCGGGTGTATTTTGTTCAGACCGTATTGGTTTTCCATGTTCATCGATTGCAACAACTTGCGGCCCCCTAAGAAACATTCCGCAATTTTCTTCACACTAAAAAGACAAAATTTACAAATTTTAAAACTAAATTTTCGTTAAAACAGTTTGTTGGAACTTGCACGCATTGATAAGCAAATATTTTTGATAATGAGAGCCAATAAAACATAAATCTTGCAAATGTTTATTTATTTTGTAAGTTTTTGTGTAAGAAATAATGGTTTTTCTTATTGTTAATCAAATTCGCGAAATAAGAGAACAGCGAACAAGGGGCGGACTGCCAATTTCAGAATACGAGAAATTCAGCGTTGGGTTTGAGAAATAAAATTGTAAGAGGAGGAAATTACAGAAATAAATGAAAATTGAAGCACGAAATCATGTTGAAGGTATAGGTCTCTCTTTACGTTGAATTTTTTTATTTCACCCCCCCCCTTCATACCTTATAACTTTTCTACAAGAAAACATAACAAGGGAGCACCGAATATTACGCCATCTGTAGTGTAAATTTTAATGATAGGTGAGACGTGAAAAATCAATATATTAATAGAAGATAAATAGAAGAAGAAACTCATTTCCTTACCAAAGGTTTAAATGAATATCATACAAAATAACTCTAATACTCTCAATTTTAGTTCACTCAAAATGGATACAAAATCAAAGATAGGCGAACAGAAGTGGTCCGTTTTAATAAAAACATTTTTCATTCTTTTAAAATAATAACGTTTAAATACAATCGCACTACCACGGCCCACAATGGTACTGCAAGCCCGAAAGTTGACTTGGGGGATAAATTGGAGGTAATTTTGAACAACTAACTACTAATTCGAACTAATGAAGTTCAGTGAAAAAATCAGAATAGTTAATTAAAATTTTCACTCCTTTGAGAAGATTTCGAATTTCGTTACGAACAGCGAATATAATTTTTTAATAATAAAAGTACTACTGTATATTTTTAGTGCGCCGTACAAGTTTATAAATTTTTAAGCAATGAGTATCGACACTTTCCAATACGTTTCCAAGTGAATTTTGAAAAGGTATTCGAAGCAAACGTAATTGGAATTAAAAAAAATTTGAAAAATTGTGGCAATATAACAAATTTCATTTTTCAGAAGGTTTGTTTAATATTATAGTTAATTGCAACAGTTCACCTAAAGTGTTTCTATTGTAGGATGTCGTTTATCACTTTTGCAATTTTGTGGTTGATGAAACTCATCTTCCTCCGCTTATTCCCGATGGAATGTATAAAATTGAAACCATAATGCTATATTTAAATCAAGAAGCAGTGGTGATAAATGTGTTTGGTGAAATATACACACCATTACCTTACCCGAAGAAAAAAAATGGTTAAGAATTTATTTATAAATGTTTACAGTTAAGAATGCAAGGTATTGGCTAGTCCACATCTGCTCCTAATTTTATTTAAAATTTTTTATAAAATTGGTAAAATAGTTATCTGTTTTAATATTGCTAAACCTTTCATTTTTTTTCATGAAGAACGCCATATGACAGCATGAAACATATCTGCAACAATTTGGATGTTACATCGACCGTCTCCAGAATCTCACACTAATCATTGCAAGTTCTACAAAATATCACCAATCAGGTTTGCACCAGCCTCAGGTCTAAAAGAGTTGACGAGACATAAAATTTTCGACTGAAATGTTGACGAAACTGTTTCAGAGATGTTCTTCATCACTTCAGGAATATTGAGGAATTGATTGAGTCAGAATATTTCAGGAATTAATGGAAAAGGTGTAGACTTAAGGGCTCGCCACATAGCCTGTGCTGTGCTATGCCAATGTCAAACATTGAAGTAGAAACATAGGGTTTCAATAGTGACGTTCACATAGTTATGAGTTGCTATGCTATTTTGCGCATGACCATGACGTTGTTCAACGTTTGTGTTGAAATAACACAGAGCATAGCATAGCATAGCACAGCACAGGCTATGTGGCGAGCCCTTTATAAATTACTACTTCGACACAACACCATCCGACCACCTCAATAACTTGTAAGAAGCGGGAAGAGTAATGTAGTTAAACCGCTACTTATTTTCAAAAATTCATAACTCACAAACCAAGGAACATTTGCAAAATCTCAAAGACCGTCATAATTTTTTTGGCTTTTAGAGTCACCAAATTTTAGATCTTTTAGAGTCAGAAATGTTTGTCTGTGAGAGAGAAGCATTTTATCAGGGGCAATCCATTAATTACGTAAGGATAATTTTTGTAATTTTGGACCCCCTCCACCCCCCACGTAAGGGTACGTAAGATTGTGGTAACCCCTCCCCCATACACATCTTGCGTAAGGATTATTTAAAAGAAAATTAATTTTGACCCCCCTCTCCGCCCCTTATATTTATAAAATATGAATAATAATACAAAAATTTAAATTAAATTTTTATTTACATACCTACACTACCGTGACAGAATAAAATAGACACCATAAATTACAAATATTTATTTTTATTTCGAACAACTAATAAATTAAAGAAATTTTTTTTTTACAGGTTTAATATTTAGTTGCCCCTCCTTTGTTTTGCATAAGACTTTTGATCCTACGCGGCATACTAGATATCAAATTACCAATGGTGTCCTGTGGAATTTTACCCCATTCTTCTATTAAAACTGCAAACAGATCATTTTTGCGGGTAGATTTTCGGGGTCTTTTGAGTAAATTAATTTGAAGAATGTGCCAAACATTCTCTAAAGGGTTCATATCCCGAGATTGACCTGGCCAGGGTAAAATAATTAACCCTTTTCTTGGCCTTAAATTCTTCGAATAATCCTGCTCTGTGACATGGCGCCCCATCTTCCATTAAATAGAATTCTTTCTTTTTCAAATTTTTGTTAAACAGGGGTAATAGACCGTCTTTCAATATACCGATGTATTTTTTCCCCATTTATTATGCCATCACAAAATATTAAATTTGAACGACCACCTTTCCAAATTGAACCCCACACCATGACACTAATTCCGCCATATTTCACCGTATGGAGTAAAATATTTTCCTGAAGTTGTTCAGAAGAACGCCGCCATATTCGTAATCTTCCACAATCATTAAATTGGCAATATTATCTACTTTCGTCGGAAAAAATTGCTTTACTCCAAAAATTTTCCGAACGAGAATCCATATCTCTTGCCCACGTCAATCGTCGTTTTCTTTGGAATATAGTCAAAAGAGGTTTTTTTTAGCTACTCTTCTGTATAGTCCCATACTATGAAGGTACCTTTGTACGGTTATTTTTGATAATTGTGCCGTTTCAGCAACTTCTTCTACCGTCTGCTTTGGATTTATGATTACTTCACGCACTAATGATCGTTTTAATCTTTCCGTTGACCCAGGTCGCCCAGGTCTATAATTTGTTACTTCTTTACCCTTGCGTTTAAATTCTACAATTATTCTATTAATTGGACAGTGGTATATTTAAAAATTTCGCCTTGATTTGCACCTCTATAAAATTGTCCGATTATTCGTCCTCGCGTAAACTCACTAACATCACTTGCGCCTTTTGTTCGTGGCATTCTTAAAACTAATCTTGTCCCTTTAAAATACTACAGAAATCACTTGGTTTTGCCTACTGACAAAATTTCAACTTAAAATTTGTCGTTTTAAACCGATTTGAGTAACAAAAGTAGGCATAAGATAAAAGTTAATATAGAGATAATTAATTACATAAAAAAATTAATACAAAAAATGTAAAAAATTATATTTGATTTTTAAATTTAATTTAAAAAAATATTTTAAGAAACTTACGTAAGGAATACGTCGGACACCCCTCGCCCCCTACGTAAAGGCCCGTAAGATATCCAATACCCCCCACCAAAAAAAAAAACCTTACGTAATTAATGGATGACCCCTAAGAAGTAAAAACAGGAGACGTGGAGATGGAGGAATTTTTAATTTAATAGTGTTTATTCTTCAAAATTAAAGTTGCTACGGATTTGCATTTAATTACTATTCCGACTTTATTAATTTGTTTAAATTTTTAGCTCGCAAGTATTTTTCTATTAGCTCTCGCCTTTTTGGCTCCAGACATTTCTTGCAATGATAGCGTATTGTCTAAGGTGAATTATTTTAGATTATAAGGTTTAACATGAATATTATAGAAAAGAATTCTAATGCTCTAACTTTTAGTTCACTCAACATGACTATAAAATCAAAGAGAGGCGAACAGAATTGGTCAGTTACGATAAAAATATTTTTCATTTTATGGAAATTAAAACGTTTAAATACAATCGCACCACCACGGCCCGGCCCATAATAGTACTACAATTCCGAAAGTTAACTTGGGGAATAAATTAGAGGTAATCTTTAACAACTCAAACTAATGAATTTTAGTAAGAAAATCAGGATAATTAAAATTTTTATTCCCTTTGGAAAATTTCACATTTCATTATGAACGGCGAAAACAATTTGTTAATAATAGTCCAAGCAACGAAGCCGAAATATTGACTCAAGCTTTCAAAAATCCGGGCAAGCTGAATTTTGGCAGACTTGTACATTGGAGTGTTCTAATGAACCCCCCAAAAGTCCCATAAAATCCCACGCCGGCGTCCCCCACAATCGGGGGATTTAGCTCTCCCAACGCGATTTTTTACCGATAACTCGCTTATTTATGCTTGTATGAAAAATTATGGTCAGACCATAATTGAAGAGCATAAAATTCTCTATAAAATAGTTTTTTTTCCATATTTTTCCATGGCACACTAATACTTAAATTATTGACCGAAAACACGACCCACCCTTAAAATGGCACAATATTAATTCGTTGCAGGGAGAGAAATGTTTTCGGGCACGGGAAATGCTTTTAATAATAAATTAATTGAAATTGTGGCCAAGGTTGGAAAATGAAGAGAAAAATAAATTTTTTCAAAATTTGCCCAAGTTATAGGATCTTCCAAGTAACGAAACCGAAATTTTGGTTTGAGCTTACAGAAGGTCCGGGTAAGCTGAAATTTGGCAAAGATGTATATTGAAGTGTTCTAATAAACCCCCAAAATGTCTCATAAAAATCCCAAGCCGGCGTTCCCCCAAATGAGGATTTTAGCCCCCTAGGTGCGGTTTTCGCCTATAGCTCACGTATTTTTACTTTTACGAAAAATTACCATTACCAAGATGAGTTAAGTTGTAAAGTGAAAGATAAGGAAGATTTGTCCATCTCAAAAAATGGATCATGAAAACTTTGCAGAGAAGTAATATTACTTCGTGTCTCGAGTTATAATTCTTAGATAAAAGCTATAAGTGCAATTTTATGCATCTCCGGAATCTGCTTTAGTTGCCGGTCGAAAATTAAAGATGCGCACCTAAATAAGGACCCTATGGCCGTTTAAAAGATTTTAATTACATTTTTTGTGCCGTTTTTTTTTGTCCCCAGGTCAAGTGATTTTATTGCGTAATCGTATGAACATTTGTTAGGAGACCCCGATTAGGTCATTGGATGCTTTTCGTGCGACAGCGCGGTGACGCTTACGTGTCCTTCCGACGGCTACCCCATATCTGGGACAACTTGAAATGTGCGATATCTTATTTGCGCAGTTATTAAATGCATTTACATTTTGACATTTTGAAGACGACGGTCATGGCCTGATAGTTAGCGCGATCAACTGCTAACGTAGGGCTCCCCGGTTCGACTCCGGGTACAGTTTAAAATTTCTTGACCGTCTTCCGTGCTTTCGGAGGGCACGTAAAGCCGTCGGTCCCCCTGTGTTAATGATTTGCCATCATAACAATAAAACAAGTTGGAACTTGCTTTAGCAGCGGTTCCTAGGCTTCTATACAGCTACCTTTCTGGTATGAAAAGTTGGTGTTGCTAGTTATTTTTGGTCGACATAATATTTATAATGTAACATCAGATAATTCGATAATCTGCACCAATTAAATTTTTCGAGATAACTTCTTATTAGGGTATCAACGTCTTAAGGTATCAACGTCTTAACGGATCAAAGGATCAACGAATCAGAGGATCAACGGATCAAAGGATCAACGTATCAACAGATCAACGTATCAACAGATCAACTTATCAACAGATCAACGTATCAACGGATCAACGTATTTAAATTTCCTATATAGGTGAAAAATTATGAAAATAAAATATCTATATATATAAAAGAGCTTGTCTGTTTGTTTGTTTGTTTGTTCGCTATACGTTCCTACACCCTTTGATCGATCTCAACCAAATTTTGCACAGTTATTCTGTAGGTCCAGGCGCAACTATTCGTGCATAAATGGAAAAAAATTTGTGCGGGGAAAAAAGTTATTCGCGTTTTTCGATTTTTTATTGATTCACCCTATACTACGGTGAATCACCCTATACCACGCTTTCGCTAGATGGTGCACTTAATTTATCATATAAGTGTACTGATTGGTGGCCAAAAATATAAATATATTTTTTAAAATCGATCAGTTATCCCACCCTGTAGTGTACGGAAAGTACACTTTTGGGTTGGTATCATACTATATAATACTAAATGGTATATAAGCTAAAGTGTACGAGCTAATATAATAACAAATAATATAATTTTGCTAATATAATAACAAATTTATACAAATAATATAATTTTGCTAATATAATAACAAATTCTACAAATATAATTTACACAAAAATATACAAATTTGCTAAAAATGCCACCTAAGAAGCGCCCTTCGTATGGATCCAATGCAGCGGCTAAGTGAATGCGATTGAATAGAGCGAATGAATCTGAAGATGAACGCAATCAAAGACTTAATGCGCAAGCTGAAAGACAGTTCACTCTAAGGCAACAAGAGACAGAAATTGGTAAGTATTATTGAACAGTTTAACATACGCTGTAATTTTATGTATTACTTTTTAAAATTTATGCCTTTTAATAATAGTGCTTGCTTTTTTAGAACGCGATCAAAGACTTCAAACGCAATCTGGAAGACAGTCCACTCTAAGGCAACAAGAGACAGAAATTGGTAAGTATTATTGAATAGTTTAACATACGCTGTAATTTTATGTATTCCTTTTTAAAATTTATGCCTTTTAATAATAGTGCTTGCTTTTTCAGAACGCGATCAAAGACTTCAAACGCAATCTGGAAGACAGTCCACTCTAAGGCAACAAGAGACAGAAATTGGTAAGTATTATTCAAATGTTTAACCTACGCATAACAGTGCTTGCTTTTTTAGAACGTGATCAAAGACTTCGGGCCGACAGAACAAGACGAGCTGAAACTCGAACAGTAGCCTTAAGATTGGGTTGGAATTTAAGTGCTTTCAACTATAATCCACAAATTCCTTATGCGTCCGATAAGTTAGTTACAATTGGATCTATGTCTAAAATATGTGCCAAGTGTGATGCTAAAAAGTGGGATAAAGAATCCCCAGGAATGTGTTGCAGTAATGGGAAAGTTCAATTACCTGCGCTTTTAGAACCTCCGGAACCGTTGAAAAGTTTACTTACAGGAACGACACGTGATTCGGAAAATTTCTTGAACAACATTCGTGCATACAATTCGACATTTCAAATGACCTCCTTTGGAGGTAACGTCATTACCGAAAGTGGATTCATGCCTACATTCAAAGTCCAGGGTCAAATATACCACAGGATTGGTTCCTTGCGTCCATTGCCTAACGAACAACCAAGGTTTCTGCAATTGTACTTCATTGGAGATTGGCAACATCAAGCAGAACAAAGAAACAATCTGTACCCGGCAACCGAATTAGAATTAATTAACCGACTTCAAGGCATGCTGCATACGTCCAATCGTTACGTTCAAAGTTTTAAATGTGCTCTCGAAAACGTTCCTACTACCGAATACAAAATTGTTATCGATGCTGACAAGAGACCTTCCGCAGAACATGCCAGACGATTTAATCTCCCCGAATGCAATGAAGTTGCTGTATTAATTACCGGTGAAGAACACGGCAAAAGAGACATAGTACTTCAAACTAGAGCGAATACTCTCCAATTTATAAATGAAACCCATAGATCTTATGATGCTTTACAATATCCGCTGTTGTTTGTCTATGGAGAAGATGGATACCACTTTCAAATATCCCAAACGGGTGCACGTTCGAACAAAACTGTTTCCTGTATGGACTTCTATGCGTACAGATTTATGGTTCGCAGTAATTCGTTAAGTTATCTTTTGCTTTCTAGACATCTTTTTCACCAGTTTGTTGTAGATATGTTTGCAAAAATAGAAGCCGAAAGATTATGTTACATAAGAACTCACCAGAAGGAATTAAGATGCGACTCATACATTCATTTACAAGATGCCGTTAACAATGATAGAACTGGAGGCGATATTGGACAAATTTGCATTCTTCCGTCGTCGTTTACTGGCAGTCCCCGTTACATGCATGAAAGAACCCAGGACGCAATGACATATGTTCGCACTTATGGTCGTCCTGACCTCTTCATCACCTTTACGTGTAATTCGCAATGGCAAGAACTTAAAGATGAGTTACTACCTGGACAAAAACATATTCATAGACATGACCTTATAGCTAGAGTGTTTCGATTAAAATTATTGAAGTTGATGGATCTGATAACGAAATCCAACATTTTTGGTCCAGTTCGATGCTACATGTACACTATTGAATGGCAAAAGAGGGGATTGCCTCATGCGCATATTTTGATTTGGTTGGTCGATAAAATTCGGGCAGATCAAATTGATTCCATTATTTCTGCTGAACTTCCCGATCCTAACGTAGACAAGGGCCTCTTCGACATAGTTAAAAAACATATGGTTCATGGTCCATGTGGTCGTCTTAATTTCAATTCGCCATGTATGAAAGAAAATAAATGTTCGAAACGTTATCCGAAATCATTTTTAAAAGAAACCCAAACTGGAGAAGATGGTTATCCTTCCTACCGTCGAAGAAAACGTGATGATGGAGGTTTTATCACCGAAATAGGGCGACATCAAATTGATAACAGATGGATAGTTCCGTATTGTCCCCTTTTGAGTAAAACTTTTAATGCCCATATTAATGTGGAATTTTGTAATTCGGTTAAATCAATCAAATATGTCTGCAAGTACGTTAACAAGGGTTCCGATGCGGCAATGTTTGGTTTAGAAAAACAAAATTCCCATGATGAAGTTACCCAGTATCAACAAGGTCGTTACATAAGCAGCAATGAAGCTATTTGGAGAATTTTCGGTTTCTCCATACACGAGAGATATCCTACGGTACAGCAACTAGCGGTGCATTTAGAAAACGGACAAAGGGTTTATTTTACTAACGAAACGGCTGCCCAACGAGCCGCTGCTCCCAAAGATACCACTCTTACTGCTTTTTTTAAATTGTGCCAGGATGATGAGTTTGCGCAAACTTTGTTGTACCACCAATTGCCCTCTTATTACACTTGGAACAATAACAGATGGTCTAGAAGAAAAAGAGGAAGCGAAGTTGAAGGTCATCCCGGTGTGAAATTTGACAGTGCTATTGGTAGGTTATTATTTTTTTGTGTGTAAATATCCAATCTAACATATTGTGATTTTAATTTAGGTCGAGTATACAGTGTTCATCCCACTCAGCAGGAGTGTTTCTTTTTAAGGATGTTGCTACACGAGGTTAAAGGGCCTACATGTTTTGAAGACCTTAAATCAATTGATGGTGTTATTTGTGAGACATTTAGAGAAGCATGCCACAAACTTAGATTGTTGGAGGACGATAATCAGTGGGACGCCACTTTGGAAGAAGCAGCCACGTACAAATTTCCAAAGCAACTTAGGAATTTATTTGCAATATTACTTAATAGCTGTAATGTTGGAAATCCCTCTGATTTATGGCATAAATACAAAGATGATTTGGCACAAGATTACAGGCATCGAGAACAACTTCGCCACCCCCACATTGATGTCGTTTACAATGAAAGAATGTACAATGAAGCCTTAATTGACATTGAAGATAAAATAGCGTCCATGGGTGGACCGAGTTTAGCTTCCTTTGGACTACCGCAAACTGACAGGACGCTAATTAGCAATTTATCTACGGAGGTGATTAGAGAAACTTCGTATGATGTGAACGTTTTGACCGAATTCGTAAATGATAACGAAAATAAGTTGCTACCTGAACAAAAAACTGCCTATTCTACGATACTAAATAGTATCTCTACGCAGAATGGAGGTATTTATTTTTTGGATGCTCCTGGTGGAACTGGAAAAACGTTTGTTTCGAAATTGTTATTGGCCAGTGTTCGAAGCCAAAATAAAATTGCTGTAGCAGTAGCTTCCTCTGGTATAGCTGCTACATTACTGCCTGGTGGTCGTACAGCTCATTCTGCATTTAAACTTCCGTTCGATTTGGCCAACATCGATGACCCTGTTTGTAAAATCACGAAAAATTCTGGAATGGGAGAGGTTCTCCAAAGATGTGAATTGATAATTTGGGATGAATGTACCATGGCGCATAAAAAGGCATTGGAGGCACTTAATAACAGTTTACAAGATTTAAGAAACCGGAAAGTACTGATGGGTGGTATAACAGTTGTGTTGTCGGGAGATTTTCGTCAAACTCTTCCCGTAATACCTAAAGGAACCAAGGCTGACGAAATTCGAGCATGTCTTAAATCTTCCTCTTTGTGGCGTGATGTGAAATCTTTTAAACTTACCACGAACATGCGAGCAAGAAATTCTGGGGATCACGATTCGGGATTGTTTGCTCAGAACTTAATTAAACTCGGTGAAGGAAGACTCTCTGTGGACTCCGAAAAGAAGGTCTTTATATCTACAATAAGTATAGTAGTTCAAAGTATTGATGAATTAACGCAAAAAGTATTTCCAAACCTAGATTCCAATTACAAAGATTGCACTTGGTTGTGTGAAAGAGCAATATTAGCACCGAAAAATGTTACGGTTGATTGTATCAATCGACAATTACTTGATAAAATTCCGGTGGATTCTCATATATACAAATCAGTGGATACAGTTACTGATCTCGACGAAGTTGTCCACTATCCGATTGAGTTTCTGCATTCGTTACAAGTTCCAGGGCTGCCTCCTCACTTATTACGTTTAAAAATTGGAGCTCCGATAATGCTTTTACGCAATTTAGATCAGCCCAAGCTTTGCAATGGTACGCGATTGATAATAAAAGCCTTGCACCCTCATGTTATTGAAGCCGAAATACAAAGTGGTTGTGGCAAGGGCGAAGTCACGTTTATTCCGAGGATACCCTTAATAACATCAGATGTGCCAATCCAGTTTAAGCGCTTGCAATTTCCAATAAAGCTAAGTTTTGCAATGTCGATCAATAAATCTCAGGGACAAACGTTGCAAGTTGTAGGTCTACAATTAGAAGAAGATTGTTTTGCTCATGGTCAACTGTATGTGGGATGCTCCAGAGTAGGGACACCCAACAAACTATTTGTATACGCTCCTTCTGGAAAAACAAGAAATGTGGTTTATTCTGAAGTTTTGTAGTGAATGTTGATGGATCGATTTATGTTGTCCGGGGGAGGTTTTAGTGAGAAAAGTCTCACACTACCACCTCATTCTGAGGTGGTGTCTTTTGAAGATTTCCTCCTCCCTTTTTTTTGTAAGAGTCCATTTTTGGTTGGTGATTTATTTGGTAAGGTACGGTTGATCCACGGCATGTCGATGCCCACCGTACGGTCGAGTTAGAGAATTCCGCGAATTTTCACTCTGCACTGCATCGAGAGGTCGCGTCAACCTTGCCGTGTGGATTCTGAACTTTTATTAAATATATTACTATTAAATACTCCTTCTGGTAAACCAAGAAATTTGGTTTATTCAGACGTTTTTTTTATTTTTAAATAAAGAGTACTTACATTACAACTTTTTTTACATTTATTTTACTTTAGGTCGCAGAACTCGCCGGAATTGTGCAAGAAGACTAAGAAATGTTACGTTGAATACTCATCGAACTGCTTTCCCGGAAAGTCCGATATTTGTTGACTTGAACTTTCTCATATATTTTATGATTTTTATTGCTAAGTTGTGGTTGGTGATTTATTTGTTGATCCATGGGGACGGATCTATTATGGTCCGCCCTGTGAGGCCGAAGGCCGAACAACTATGGCCTTCGCGGATCTATTATGGTCCTCCCCCTGTGAGGCCGAAGGCCGAACAACTATGGCCTTCTCGGATCTATTCTGGGTCTAGATGGCTAAGGGCGGCGAATGCCGCCCGTGCCAGCTATAACTTATATTTGGTGTGCATTGAAAATAGATAATCTGCACTAAATATATTTTTGCGGTTGGTATTTATCATTTACTATATAATCAATAATAAGCAAACTTTTCCATTCCATCCGGAAATTTACTTCTCTGTAATGTACGATCCATTTCTTAAGGTCGATCAATCCTAATCTTTCTCTTTTATTTACAACTTAACTTCACCAATCACATCAAGCCACTGCTGTGGTTACAATAAAAACGGATCAACGTATCAACAGATCAACGGATCAACGTATTTAAATTTCCTATCTATAGGTGAAAAATTATGTAAATAAAATATAACTTATATTTGGTCTGCATTGAAAAAAAAGTTGTTATTTTTGGTCGCCATATTATTATAATATAATATCAGATAATCTGCACTAATTAAATTTTTGCGGTCACAATCACAATTTCGAAGGTTCTGATTAGATTTGAATTATGCGGACAGACAGACAGACGGACAGGCGCGGAGCCAGATCATAAGGGTTCTTGCTATACTTTGTATAGAAACCTAACAAGTAGTTTATATAGGGAGACCTCTTTAAAAATATTTTTAACTTAGTAAATTTCTTTCGAACATTTGCGTATTTATAAATTGTATTAGCGAATCGAAACAACGGATTAACAGATTAACGCAATACTATATAGACGAAGTATTTACAATATAACAACGTATCAGTTGATCAACGTTATGATTGGCTCTGAAACATGCGGACGGACACGAAGCCAGACCATAAGGCTTCTTTCTATACCTTGTATAGAAGCCTAAATAAGGCTTCTTGTTATACTTTGTATAGAAGCCTAATAGTAGCGCACTGGCTACCCAGTTCTTAGACCTCTATACACACAGAGTATTTACAACACGATTTGTAACGCTCTGTATGATTTTGAATTATGCGGACAGACAGACACGGAGCTAGATCATAAGGCTTCTTGTTATACTTTGTATAGAAGCCTAAAAGTAGCGCACTGGCTACCCAGTTCTTAGACCTCTATACACACAGAGTATTTCCAACACGATTTGTAACGCTCTGTATGATTTTTAATTATGCGGACAGACAGACAGACGGACAGACAGACACGGAGCTAGATCATAAGGCTTCTTGTTATACTTTGTATAGAAGCCTAAAACAGGGTGCAGGCACATCGAAAGGCAAGCCTAGCAAGCTACCTGAGATGTAAAATTCAAAAATGCTCATAGAACTAATTACAAAAATTAGTAAAAAACAGGTCTTGGACCTATATTAAGAGGGCGACTTCTTAATAGAAGTGGAAGAAGAAGACATTTTGACCTTGAAATCCTTTTCGAGGGCACAGTTACGGCCTTTAAAGCGAATTTTAGAAATTATACAAAATTGCCCAAATTAAAGTTCTCAATAGACACCGTCGTTAGCTTTACATTGTTCCAAAAGACGTGACCTTGAAAATTATTTTTTAGACCGAAATTGACGCCAAATCTAATTTTGAATTTGTACCACCGATATACAATGGGATATCGGATCCGCAATATTCGAAAGTAAATCGGAGCCCGAATGCAGATCCGTAACATGAATAACAAGTGGGAGGCCGAAGGCCGATCCGTATTATTAAGAGCAAATGGATTGCATTAAGAGCAAATCACCATTGAGATGCCAAATCAGGACCAAAGAAATCCAAAGTCTCACATGCAAACCAACACTTGACCATGGAATCCTTAAAAGTTCCAAAAACCGGTCGGTAAGCCTAGAAGTAATCGGGAGGCCGATAGGCCGGCAGAGAGGCCATAGGCCGCGCGCCTTGCAGGAGGCCGATTTTCACGTGGCTAGTTGATACTTAAAGAGCACTGCATTGTTCTTTTATGAAAATGCAATTTTTAATTTAAAATTCGGAAAAGTTTCACCAAAGGTAATATTTTAATTAATAAAAATCCCAAAATAAATCTATAATTGAATTACAACACGATTTGGTTCGCACTTCTGGAAGATCACTTTTTGAGGCCAAGTCAGACTGTTGAAACCCAAATTTTGCAATATTTTTTAAAGGAATTTTGAATTTTAACTTGATGCAGTTATTTTGTTTATGTTACAGGATACCTTTTAAATTTAATTTCATATGCTATTTATTAATTGGAGGCCGTAGGCCGATTCCTGTTCTTAAAAATAAATTGGGAGACCGAAGGCCGATCCGTATTCTTAAAAGCAATTGGGATTGCTTTTACGACTCGTAAGCCATATATCATTAAAAGGCCAACAAGCGAAACCCCTGCACAGTGGGGAAAGACAGCTTCAGAACTGCTGTTAAATCAAATACTACTTTATTGATTTTTAAATTGGATATCTCTTTTCGGGATTTCGGGATGAAATTTACAATTTCACAATTTTGTAAACACTGTAATTTTTTTTAGCTTTAGGGTTCAAACGGTTCTCGATTGATTAGAATTAAGTTTATTTAATAAACATCACGATTGGAGAGGGGGGGCTAGCATTTCTACGGCCCTTCCCAAAATGGTTCAAAGAATCGACTTTTTATTAAAAACCTTGTAAGCTCAAACGATTGACACAAATTTTATCGAAAAATTCGAGATGGTAGGGGGGCCTCTGCGTTTGACATTAATTTCATTAAATAATTCGCGAAAATTTTAAAATTAAAAAAAAAATCATTTTCAAAATTTCAAATTTGATACGAAAATATTTTCCTGACCAAAGTTTGAATTTCCCCGACTTGGAGTTAAAAATTAAAAGTTTTCCTGACTTTCCTGACCAAATTTTCCCAGATAGTCCAGGCAGGGAAGGTTTTTAGTTTGCAAAAAATCCGGGCAAGCTGAATTTTGGCAGACATGTACATTGGAGTGTTTTAATGAACTCCCCAAAAGTCCCATAAAATCCCACGCCGGCGTCCCCCACAATCAGGGGTTTTAGCTCCCACAACGCGATCTTTTGCCGATAACTCGCTTATTTATGCTTGTATGAAAAATTATGATCAGACCATAATTGAAGAGCATAAAATTCTCTATAAAATAGTTTTTTTTTCATGGCACACTAATACTTAAATTATTGACCGAAAACACGACCCACCCTTAAAATGGCACATATTGATTCGTTGCAGGGAGAGAAATATTTTCGGGCACGGGAAATGCTTTTAATAATAAAGTAATTGAAATTGTGGCCAAGGCTGAAAAATGAAGAGAAAAATAAATTTTTTCAAAATTTGCCCAAGTTATAGTATCTTCCAAGTAACGAAACCGAAATTTTGGTTTGAGCTTTCAGAAGGTTCAGGCAAGCTGAAATTTGGCAAAGATGTACCTATATTGAAGTGTTCTAATAAACCCCCAAAATGTCTCATAAAAATCCCAAGCCGGCGTTCCCTCAAATGAGGATTTTAGCCCCCTAAGTGCGGTGTTTCGCCTATAGCTGACGTATTTTTACTTTTACGAAATATTACCATTAAGCAAAGTTGAAGAACATAAAATTCTCTATAACTTGTGGCGCTGCAGTAGGTAGTACTACAATACATACTGTAATAGGCAAATTAAACTTTGTCTAATGGTAATTTTTCGTAAAAGTAACAATACGTGAGCTATAGGCGAAACACCGCACTTCAGGGGCTAAAATCCTCATTTGAGGGAACGCCAGATTGGGATTTTTATGAGACATTTTGGGGGTTTATTAGAACACTTCAATATACATCTTTGCCAAATTTCAGCTTGCCCGGACCTTCTGTAAGCTCAAACCAAAATTTCGGTTTCGTTACTTGGAAGATACTATAACTTGGGCAAATTTTGAAAAAATTAATTTTTCTCTTCATTTTCCAACCTTGGCCACAATTTCAATTAATTTATTATTAAAAGCATTTCCCGTGCCCGAAAACATTTCTCTCCCTGCAACGAATCAATATTGTGCCATTTTAAGGGTGGGTCATATTATCGGTGAATAATTTACGTATTAGTTTCCCATGGAAAAATATGAAAAAAAACTATTTTATAGAGAATTTTACGCTCTTCAATTATGGTTTGATCATAATTTTTCATACAAGCATAAATAAGCGAGTTATCGGCAAAAAATGGCGTTGGGGGAGTTAAAACCCCCAATTGTGGGGGACGCCGGCGTGGGATTTTATGGGACTTTTGGGGGGTTCATTAGAACACTCCAATGTACATCTCTGCCAAAATTCAGCTTGCCCGGATTTTTTGCAAGCTTGAGCCAATTTTTCGGCTTCGTTGCCTGGACTAAGAGTTTTCCAGGTATTTCATAGGAGTGGGAAACCTGATGACTTATAAAGACCAAGAAGGTTTACAACCAATCGGTAAGCTTTCAGAAGCTTATAATTTTTTGTGTTATAAAATACTGTGCCCACGGTGGGTACAATTGGACAAACATATACCTGAAAAAAATTCAATCGATGCTAATTAGTGCTAAGTATGAATTTGGGATATTCATGAAGTGACATCATGCCAACTGTTCTAACCAATCAACAACAATGTTTTTCGTAATTCTTCGATGATGCAAATTACCCAGAAATTCAAAGTTTATTGAGTAAAACTAACTGACGAAATGGTCAAATATCATTGAATCGTTGAAAGATGAAGGACTAAGATATTCACCAAAATAATTTATTCCGAGCCAAACACTTGGAATAACAAATCACCACTCCTCTCATAAAAATTCCAACACTCACCTGAAAATAAGCTTGTCCCTGCACGGTACCATTATTTTTGCCTTTCGGTTCGTCCAAAATGAGTCCTATCCACTTCCCGGTAGCAAAATTAGTTGTACCGTAAAAAGCAACAACGCCTTGTACGCCCTTCCCAGTAACCTCAACCCTCTGTCCAACTTTAATGTGCCCTGACATGCTATTTCTATTTTAGTTAAAAACTACAAGTTAAAAACAAATATTTACGCACAAAATTTTAGGTTAAAAAATTTATCGTCGTCGCATTTTATCACAAATGTACATAATATTTAAAAACACGCACCATACATATACAAGACACCCAAATGATCACAAGTTAAAAAGTTATAAAATTACAGTAACAATAATTAAAAACAATTTTAATTTTTTTATTCTAAAGTGACGTTTAGTTAGGGTGCAAACCCATTTCGACAGGTGACCATGTTTTCGTGTACTAAACCTAAAAACACTAAAATGTCGACAGGATCGTACCGAAAAATATTTGCATGGTAATTTTGACGTGACGATGACGTCCAGCTGCAGCCGACTGATGCAGATCAAAAGAAGTAGACAATAATAATAAGAGACCAGGTGAACATGGAATATTTCTGCTTCGAAGTTCTTATAAGGTATTACAAGATGAAAACCAGGTATTAATCAATATAATATATAATAAAATTTATATTTAAAATACTCTCTTTGGTTACAAAATGTGTATTTTTAATAATACTAATATTTGTATCGATATCAAAACTATGGTAATGGCACTTTTGGTAACGACGAAGTCCTAACCTATTACAAAAATATATTACAACAAAAAACTATAAATTAAATTGCGTCGTCATATTTACAACATTAAAACGTATTTCGCAGTAAAAAACTGATTATTGCACAGTCACGACTTTCCTAAAAATAATTTATTTTTGGGGGGTTTGGGCGGCGGTATCGGGGGCGGATCATCTTCAACTGGGCTCGATTTTGCAAATTTATTGATCGAGTTTCGTATGGAATTACGATAAGTATACAAAAAACTAGAATTTTCACAGTTGGTGTTGTTGGGCAGGTTGCAGTAGTCGGCCTCGCGAAGCTTCGCAGGTAAGGGCGGAGGTATCGAATCTTCCTCACTGATACTGGAATCGGTCGTACCAACAGAGTCCCTGTTACTGCTGTTCCCTGAACTGCTGTTCGTTCGGACTGTAACAGTCAAACTGGACGGCCTGGAGAACTGACCACTAGGTGGCCGACTGTTTCGTTTCTCCTTTTCAGCCTCCGAACGTAGAGGTCGTTTGGGTAACAACTGAAAAAGTTAGCAATAAGTCAAAAATGCAATTAAAGGGAAATTGTTTACCTCTTGGCGTAACTCAAACACTGGGGTGCCGTTCGGGGTAAAATCGGTCTCCGATGTGTACCACTGAGCTCCACTGGTAGTGATGGAAGGGACCGAAATGACCGCCTCACTTTTGCTCGATCTTCGTTTTTCTTTTGGTGTTTTACTTTTTATTCTTTGTGTTATCATTGGAACGGTGATACTTTTCATTGGGGTCAAGCTGTTCTTGCTTGTGTAATTTAACGACGTTTTACTACAAAATAAAGTTTGTGTCAAGCATTAAACAGATTCATCAGTTTTGCAAGCATATTCAGCAATCCTTCACCACAGTGCAAAAAACACCACCAATAGTTCAGTCATTACGTCGCGAAAAGGGGGTCCATGTAGAAATAATTTGGAAATACCGATTTTTAAAACCGTTTAGTTTTGAATTAGAAAAAAGGCCCTAAATCACAGAGTCATGATTTGGGCGTTTTTATGCATACGATATATTAAGTAGGTCTTAACAAAATTAAACTGTGAACAAAATTTTTCTGCCGTAGTTGGATATAGTATAAACTTATAAAGGTATAAATAAATTCTTTAAATTAATCTTTTATGGCATTTAAAATCTTATTTCAATATTTTTTATTTGCACTTTTCCTATAATTAACCGGAAATAATTGAATAAAAATTTCATATGGCTTAGGTCAGGAAATATTTTTGATTTCATATTTTTTTAGGGTTGCTGTTGTTTCACTCTCTCCATTGCATAAAATATTTATAAAACTCCAGCTTCAAGTGACTTTTAATCTCTCACTTTTTTTTAGCCCTATCACTTATTCGACATTAATAGGCTCTTTAGTTATGTAATAGATTATTTTTGGTGAAATTTATGTATTTAGCATGGAATTAACCTTATATAACTCTCTTTTATAGGATTTCTAAGAAAAAAAAAACTATTGCCAAAAAATAAAATTAACAATTTTCACCAAAAATTTGGGTTTTTAGAAAGCCATATCTCCAAAACTATTGGGGTTACAACATTGTATTTTTTTTAGTTTTACTTGGAATTTTATTCTCTATAATTCAAGTTCTATCCAATTTGCACTACAATTGCACTGAAATTGATTTATTTTCAGAAATGTAAAAAGTAACAGAAAATGTTAAAAAAAATCAACTTGGAAACGACGTTTTCTCCAAAACTATTGGGGTTACAACATTGTATTTTTTTTAGTCTTACTTCGAATTTTATTCTCTATAATTGAAGTTATATCCACTTTGCAGTACAATTGCACTGAAATTGATTTATTTTCAGAAATGTAAAAAGTAACAGAAAATGTTAAAAAAAATCAACTTGGAAACGACGTTTTCTCCAAAACTATTGGGGTTACAACATTGTATTTTTTTTAGTCTTACTTCGAATTTTATTCTCTATAATTGAAGTTATATCCACTTTGCAGTACAATTGCACTGAAATTGATTTATTTTCAGAAATGTAAAAAGTAACAGAAAATGTTAAAAAAAATCAACTTGGAAACGACGTTTTCTCCAAAACTATTGGGGTTACAACATTGTATTTTTTTTAGTCTTACTTCGAATTTTATTCTCTATAATTGAAGTTATATCCACTTTGCAGTACAATTGCACTGAAATTGATTTATTTTCAGAAATGTAAAAAGTAACAGAAAATGTTAAAAAAAATCAACTTGGAAACGACGTTTTCTCCAAAACTATTGGGGTTACAACATTCTATTTTTTTAAATCTTACTTGGAATTTTATTCTCTATAATTCAAGTGATATCCAATTTGCACTACAATTGCACTGAAATTGATTTATTTTCAGAAATGGAAAAAGTAACAGAAAATGTTAAAAAAAATCAACTTGGAAACGACGTTTTCTCCAAAACTATTGGGGTTACAACATTCTATTTTTTTTTAGTTTTACTTGGAATTTAATTCTCTATAATTGAAGTTATATCCAATTTGCACTACAATTGCACTGAAATTGATTTATTTTCAGAAATGTAAAAAGTAACAGAAAATGTTTAAAAAAATCAACTTGGAAACGACGTTTTCTCCAAAACTATTGGGGTTACAACATTGTATTTTTTTTAGTTTTACTTGGAATTTTATTCTCTATAATTCAAGTTCTATCCAATTTGCACTACAATTGCACTGAAATTGATTTATTTTCAGAAATGTAAAAAGTAACAGAAAATGTTTAAAAAAATCAACTTGGAAACGACGTTTTCTCCAAAACTATTGGGGTTACAACATTGTATTTTTTTTAGTCTTACTTCGAATTTTATTCTCTATAATTGAAGTTATATCCACTTTGCAGTACAATTGCACTGAAATTGATTTATTTTCAGAAATGTAAAAACTAACAGAAAATGTTAAAAAAAATCAACTTGGAAACGACGTTTTCTCCAAAACTATTGGGGTTACAACATTGTATTTTTTTAGTCTTACTTCGAATTTAATTCTCTATAATTGAAGTTATATCCAATTTGCACTACAATTGCACTGAAATTGATTTATTTTCAGAAATGTAAAAAGTAACAGAAAATGTTAAAAAAAATCAACTTGGAAACGACGTTTTCTCCAAAATTATTGGGGTTACAACATTCTATTTTTTTAAATCTTACTTGGAATTTTATTCTCTATAATTGAAGTGATATCCAATTTGCACTACAATTGCACTGAAATTGATTTATTTTCAGAAATATAAAAAGTAACAGAAAATGTTAAAAAAAATCAACTTGGAAACGACGTTTTCTCCAAAACTATTGGGGTTACAACCAGGCATGCAGTGGGGGCAGGGCGGGGCAGGGCGGCGCCCCGGTACTTCTTTTGGAGCCGGAGCGGCGCCCCGTCCAGGTTCTGTCAGAAAATATGCATTAACATTTTCAATTTTGATAAAGCAATGTGAATTGGTATACGTATTTGGTCCAGCAATTTGCTTACATTTTAGTTGATCAAATCCCATAATATAGAGTTCTGATTAAATATAACAGCTCTAAGCAACTTTTAGACGAAAGTGTATTATTTTCTCGCTGCAGACAGCACAAAACCGACAGGAAACGCGGCTTCCGTAAATTCCGTGAATTTCTAAAACCATCGCTTACATCAAATCCTAGCGTATAGAGTATAACAGCTACCAACTCAACAAACCACAACTCAAACACTACCACACTACTATTATTGCCGTTCTTTCGTCAGTCGATCGCGAAAAGTAGTTGACCACAACATCGCATTAGCAGCAGCCGATACTAAGAACGAGCTTTGGGCTTTATTCTAAGTACCTACTGATACTGGGTGAGTAATGGGAAAAGAAAAATTATAATAAATAAAATTTATTGTAAGATCGACACGTCTGGATGATCGTTTATGTAAGTGGGGTGGGGGGGGGGGTGATATATGGAGATATCCATTCATTTTTTGACCGCCCCGGTACCTCTTTTTTTACGACTGCACCCCTGGTTACAACATTCTATTTTTTTTTAGTTTTACTTGGAATTTTATTCTCTACAATTGAAGTTATATCCAATTTGCACTACAATTGCACTGAAATTGATTTATTTTCAGAACAGAAAATGTTAAAAAAAATCAACTTGGAAACGACGTTTTCTCCAAAACTATTGGGGTTACAACCAGGCATGCAGTGGGGGCAGGGCGGGGCAGGGCGGCGCCCCGGTACTTCTTTTGGAGCCGGAGCGGCGCCCCGTCCAGGTTCTGTCAGAAAATATGCATTAACATTTTCAATTTTGATAAAGCAATGTGAATTGGTATACGTATTTGGTCCAGCAATTTGCTTACATTTTAGTTGATCAAATCCCATAATATAGAGTTCTGATTAAATATAACAGCTCTAAGCAACTTTTAGACGAAAGTGTATTATTTTCTCGCTGCAGACAGCACAAAACCGACAGGAAACGCGGCTTCCGTAAATTCCGTGAATTTCTAAAACCATCGCTTACATCAAATCCTAGCGTATAGAGTATAACAGCTACCAACTCAACAAACCACAACTCAAACACTACCACACTACTATTATTGCCGTTCTTTCGTCAGTCGATCGCGAAAAGTAGTTGACCACAACATCGCATTAGCAGCAGCCGATACTAAGAACGAGCTTTGGGCTTTATTCTAAGTACCTACTGATACTGGGTGAGTAATGGGAAAAGAAAAATTATAATAAATAAAATTTATTGTAAGATCGACACGTCTGGATGATCGTTTATGTAAGTGGGGTGGGGGGGGGGGGTGATATATGGAGATATCCATTCATTTTTTGACCGCCCCGGTACCTCTTTTTTTACGACTGCACCCCTGGTTACAACATTCTATTTTTTTTTAGTTTTACTTGGAATTTTATTCTCTACAATTGAAGTTATATCCAATTTGCACTACAATTGCACTGAAATTGATTTATTTTCAGAACAGAAAATGTTAAAAAAAATCAACTTGGAAACGACGTTTTCTCCAAAACTATTTGGGTTACAACATTCTATTTTTTTTTAGTTTTACTTGGAATTTTATTCTCTACAATTGAAGTTATATCCAATTTGCACTACAATTGCACTGAAATTGATTTATTTTCAGAACAGAAAATGTTAAAAAAAATCAACTTGGAAACGACGTTTTCTCCAAAACTATTTGGGTTACAACATTCTATTTTTTTTTAGTTTTACTTGGAATTTTATTCTCTACAATTGAAGTTATATCCAATTTGCACTACAATTGCACTGAAATTGATTTATTTTCAGAAATATAAAAAGTAACAGAAAATGTTAAAAAAAATCAACTTGGAAACGACGTTTTCTCCAAAACTATTGGGGTTACAACATTCTATTTTTTTAAATCTTACTTGGAATTTTATTCTCTATAATTGAAGTGATATCAAATTTGCACTACAATTGCACTGAAATTGATTTATTTTCAGAAATGTAAAAAGTAACAGAAAATGTTAAAAAAAATCAACTTGGAAACGACGTTTTCTCCAAAACTATTGGGGTTACAACATTGTATTTTTTTTAGTCTTACTTCGAATTTTATTCTCTATAATTGAAGTTATATCCACTTTGCAGTACAATTGCACTGAAATTGATTTATTTTCAGAAATGTAAAAAGTAACAGAAAATGTTAAAAAAAATCAACTTGGAAACGACGTTTTCTCCAAAACTATTGGGGTTACAACATTGTATTTTTTTTAGTCTTACTTCGAATTTTATTCTCTATAATTGAAGTTATATCCACTTTGCAGTACAATTGCACTGAAATTGATTTATTTTCAGAAATGTAAAAAGTAACAGAAAATGTTTAAAAAAATCAACTTGGAAACGACGTTTTCTCCAAAACTATTGGGGTTACAACATTGTATTTTTTTTAGTTTTACTTGGAATTTTATTCTCTATAATTCAAGTTCTATCCAATTTGCACTACAATTGCACTGAAATTGATTTATTTTCAGAAATGTAAAAAGTAACAGAAAATGTTAAAAAAAATCAACTTGGAAACGACGTTTTCTCCAAAACTATTGGGGTTACAACATTGTATTTTTTTTAGTCTTACTTCGAATTTTATTCTCTATAATTGAAGTTATATCCACTTTGCAGTACAATTGCACTGAAATTGATTTATTTTCAGAAATGTAAAAAGTAACAGAAAATGTTAAAAAAAATCAACTTGGAAACGACGTTTTCTCCAAAACTATTGGGGTTACAACATTGTATTTTTTTTAGTCTTACTTCGAATTTTATTCTCTATAATTGAAGTTATATCCACTTTGCAGTACAATTGCACTGAAATTGATTTATTTTCAGAAATGTAAAAAGTAACAGAAAATGTTAAAAAAAATCAACTTGGAAACGACGTTTTCCCCAAAACTATTGGGGTTACAACATTGTATTTTTTTAGTCTTACTTGGAATTTTATTCTCTACAATTGAAGTTATATCCAATTTGCACTACAATTGCACTGAAATTGATTTATTTTCAGAAATGTAAAAAGTAACAGAAAATGTTAAAAAAAATCAACTTGGAAACGACGTTTTCTCTAAAACTATTGGGGTTACAACATTGTATTTTTTTTTTAGTCTTACTTCGAATTTTATTCTCTATAATTGAAGTTATATCCACTTTGCAGTACAATTGCACTGAAATTGATTTATTTTCAGAAATGTAAAAACTAACAGAAAATGTTAAAAAAAATCAACTTGGAAACGACGTTTTCTCCAAAACTATTGGGGTTACAACATTGTATTTTTTTAGTCTTACTTCGAATTTAATTCTCTATAATTGAAGTTATATCCAATTTGCACTACAATTGCACTGAAATTGATTTATTTTCAGAAATGTAAAAAGTAACAGAAAATGTTAAAAAAAATCAACTTGGAAACGACGTTTTCTCCAAAATTATTGGGGTTACAACATTCTATTTTTTTAAATCTTACTTGGAATTTTATTCTCTATAATTGAAGTGATATCCAATTTGCACTACAATTGCACTGAAATTGATTTATTTTCAGAAATATAAAAAGTAACAGAAAATGTTAAAAAAAATCAACTTGGAAACGACGTTTTCTCCAAAACTATTGGGGTTACAACATTGTATTTTTTTAGTCTTACTTGGAATTTTATTCTCTACAATTGAAGTTATATCCAATTTGCACTACAATTGCACTGAAATTGATTTATTTTCAGAAATGTAAAAAGTAACAGAAAATGTTAAAAAAAATCAACTTGGAAACGACGTTTTCCCCAAAACTATTGGGGTTACAACATTGTATTTTTTTAGTCTTACTTGGAATTTTATTCTCTACAATTGAAGTTATATCCAATTTGCACTACAATTGCACTGAAATTGATTTATTTTCAGAAATGTAAAAAGTAACAGAAAATGTTAAAAAAAATCAACTTGGAAACGACGTTTTCTCTAAAACTATTGGGGTTACAACATTGTATTTTTTTTTTAGTCTTACTTCGAATTTTATTCTCTATAATTGAAGTTATATCCACTTTGCAGTACAATTGCACTGAAATTGATTTATTTTCAGAAATGTAAAAACTAACAGAAAATGTTAAAAAAAATCAACTTGGAAACGACGTTTTCTCCAAAACTATTGGGGTTACAACATTGTATTTTTTTAGTCTTACTTCGAATTTAATTCTCTATAATTGAAGTTATATCCAATTTGCACTACAATTGCACTGAAATTGATTTATTTTCAGAAATGTAAAAAGTAACAGAAAATGTTAAAAAAAATCAACTTGGAAACGACGTTTTCTCCAAAATTATTGGGGTTACAACATTCTATTTTTTTAAATCTTACTTGGAATTTTATTCTCTATAATTGAAGTGATATCCAATTTGCACTACAATTGCACTGAAATTGATTTATTTTCAGAAATATAAAAAGTAACAGAAAATGTTAAAAAAAATCAACTTGGAAACGACGTTTTCTCCAAAACTATTGGGGTTACAACCAGGCATGCAGTGGGGGCAGGGCGGGGCAGGGCGGCGCCCCGGTACTTCTTTTGGAGCCGGAGCGGCGCCCCGTCCAGGTTCTGTCAGAAAATATGCATTAACATTTTCAATTTTGATAAAGCAATGTGAATTGGTATACGTATTTGGTCCAGCAATTTGCTTACATTTTAGTTGATCAAATCCCATAATATAGAGTTCTGATTAAATATAACAGCTCTAAGCAACTTTTAGACGAAAGTGTATTATTTTCTCGCTGCAGACAGCACAAAACCGACAGGAAACGCGGCTTCCGTAAATTCCGTGAATTTCTAAAACCATCGCTTACATCAAATCCTAGCGTATAGAGTATAACAGCTACCAACTCAACAAACCACAACTCAAACACTACCACACTACTATTATTGCCGTTCTTTCGTCAGTCGATCGCGAAAAGTAGTTGACCACAACATCGCATTAGCAGCAGCCGATACTAAGAACGAGCTTTGGGCTTTATTCTAAGTACCTACTGATACTGGGTGAGTAATGGGAAAAGAAAAATTATAATAAATAAAATTTATTGTAAGATCGACACGTCTGGATGATCGTTTATGTAAGTGGGGTGGGGGGGGGGTGATATATGGAGATATCCATTCATTTTTTGACCGCCCCGGTACCTCTTTTTTTACGACTGCACCCCTGGTTACAACATTCTATTTTTTTTTAGTTTTACTTGGAATTTTATTCTCTACAATTGAAGTTATATCCAATTTGCACTACAATTGCACTGAAATTGATTTATTTTCAGAACAGAAAATGTTAAAAAAAATCAACTTGGAAACGACGTTTTCTCCAAAACTATTTGGGTTACAACATTCTATTTTTTTTTAGTTTTACTTGGAATTTTATTCTCTACAATTGAAGTTATATCCAATTTGCACTACAATTGCACTGAAATTGATTTATTTTCAGAACAGAAAATGTTAAAAAAAATCAACTTGGAAACGACGTTTTCTCCAAAACTATTTGGGTTACAACATTCTATTTTTTTTTAGTTTTACTTGGAATTTTATTCTCTACAATTGAAGTTATATCCAATTTGCACTACAATTGCACTGAAATTGATTTATTTTCAGAAATATAAAAAGTAACAGAAAATGTTAAAAAAAATCAACTTGGAAACGACGTTTTCTCCAAAACTATTGGGGTTACAACATTCTATTTTTTTAAATCTTACTTGGAATTTTATTCTCTATAATTGAAGTGATATCAAATTTGCACTACAATTGCACTGAAATTGATTTATTTTCAGAAATATAAAAAGTAACAGAAAATGTTAAAAAAAATCAACTTGGAAACGACGTTTTCTCCAAAACTATTGGGGTTACAACATTCTATTTTTTTAAATCTTACTTGGAATTTTATTCTCTATAATTCAAGTGATATCCAATTTGCACTACAATTGCACTGAAATTGATTTATTTTCAGAAATGGAAAAAGTAACAGAAAATGTTAAAAAAAATCAACTTGGAAACGACGTTTTCTCCAAAACTATTGGGGTTACAACATTCTATTTTTTTTTAGTTTTACTTGGAATTTAATTCTCTATAATTGAAGTTATATCCAATTTGCACTACAATTGCACTGAAATTGATTTATTTTCAGAAATGTAAAAAGTAACAGAAAATGTTTAAAAAAATCAACTTGGAAACGACGTTTTCTCCAAAACTATTGGGGTTACAACATTGTATTTTTTTTAGTCTTACTTCGAATTTTATTCTCTATAATTGAAGTTATATCCACTTTGCAGTACAATTGCACTGAAATTGATTTATTTTCAGAAATGTAAAAAGTAACAGAAAATGTTAAAAAAAATCAACTTGGAAACGACGTTTTCTCCAAAACTATTGGGGTTACAACATTGTATTTTTTTTAGTCTTACTTCGAATTTTATTCTCTATAATTGAAGTTATATCCACTTTGCAGTACAATTGCACTGAAATTGATTTATTTTCAGAAATGTAAAAAGTAACAGAAAATGTTAAAAAAAATCAACTTGGAAACGACGTTTTCTCCAAAACTATTGGGGTTACAACATTGTATTTTTTTTAGTCTTACTTCGAATTTTATTCTCTATAATTGAAGTTATATCCACTTTGCAGTACAATTGCACTGAAATTGATTTATTTTCAGAAATGTAAAAAGTAACAGAAAATGTTAAAAAAAATCAACTTGGAAACGACGTTTTCTCCAAAACTATTGGGGTTACAACATTGTATTTTTTTTAGTCTTACTTCGAATTTTATTCTCTATAATTGAAGTTATATCCACTTTGCAGTACAATTGCACTGAAATTGATTTATTTTCAGAAATGTAAAAAGTAACAGAAAATGTTAAAAAAAATCAACTTGGAAACGACGTTTTCTCCAAAACTATTGGGGTTACAACATTGTATTTTTTTTAGTCTTACTTCGAATTTTATTCTCTATAATTGAAGTTATATCCACTTTGCAGTACAATTGCACTGAAATTGATTTATTTTCAGAAATGTAAAAAGTAACAGAAAATGTTTAAAAAAATCAACTTGGAAACGACGTTTTCTCCAAAACTATTGGGGTTACAACATTGTATTTTTTTTAGTTTTACTTGGAATTTTATTCTCTATAATTCAAGTTCTATCCAATTTGCACTACAATTGCACTGAAATTGATTTATTTTCAGAAATGTAAAAAGTAACAGAAAATGTTAAAAAAAATCAACTTGGAAACGACGTTTTCTCCAAAACTATTGGGGTTACAACATTGTATTTTTTTTAGTCTTACTTCGAATTTTATTCTCTATAATTGAAGTTATATCCACTTTGCAGTACAATTGCACTGAAATTGATTTATTTTCAGAAATGTAAAAAGTAACAGAAAATGTTAAAAAAAATCAACTTGGAAACGACGTTTTCTCCAAAACTATTGGGGTTACAACATTGTATTTTTTTTAGTCTTACTTCGAATTTTATTCTCTATAATTGAAGTTATATCCACTTTGCAGTACAATTGCACTGAAATTGATTTATTTTCAGAAATGTAAAAAGTAACAGAAAATGTTAAAAAAAATCAACTTGGAAACGACGTTTTCTCCAAAACTATTGGGGTTACAACATTGTATTTTTTTTAGTCTTACTTCGAATTTTATTCTCTATAATTGAAGTTATATCCACTTTGCAGTACAATTGCACTGAAATTGATTTATTTTCAGAAATGTAAAAAGTAACAGAAAATGTTAAAAAAAATCAACTTGGAAACGACGTTTTCTCCAAAACTATTGGGGTTACAACATTGTATTTTTTTTAGTCTTACTTCGAATTTTATTCTCTATAATTGAAGTTATATCCACTTTGCAGTACAATTGCACTGAAATTGATTTATTTTCAGAAATGTAAAAAGTAACAGAAAATGTTAAAAAAAATCAACTTGGAAACGACGTTTTCTCCAAAACTATTGGGGTTACAACATTGTATTTTTTTTAGTCTTACTTCGAATTTTATTCTCTATAATTGAAGTTATATCCACTTTGCAGTACAATTGCACTGAAATTGATTTATTTTCAGAAATGTAAAAAGTAACAGAAAATGTTAAAAAAAATCAACTTGGAAACGACGTTTTCTCCAAAACTATTGGGGTTACAACATTGTATTTTTTTTAGTCTTACTTCGAATTTTATTCTCTATAATTGAAGTTATATCCACTTTGCAGTACAATTGCACTGAAATTGATTTATTTTCAGAAATGTAAAAAGTAACAGAAAATGTTAAAAAAAATCAACTTGGAAACGACGTTTTCTCCAAAACTATTGGGGTTACAACATTGTATTTTTTTTAGTCTTACTTCGAATTTTATTCTCTATAATTGAAGTTATATCCACTTTGCAGTACAATTGCACTGAAATTGATTTATTTTCAGAAATGTAAAAAGTAACAGAAAATGTTAAAAAAAATCAACTTGGAAACGACGTTTTCTCCAAAACTATTGGGGTTACAACATTGTATTTTTTTTAGTCTTACTTCGAATTTTATTCTCTATAATTGAAGTTATATCCACTTTGCAGTACAATTGCACTGAAATTGATTTATTTTCAGAAATGTAAAAAGTAACAGAAAATGTTAAAAAAAATCAACTTGGAAACGACGTTTTCTCCAAAACTATTGGGGTTACAACATTGTATTTTTTTTAGTCTTACTTCGAATTTTATTCTCTATAATTGAAGTTATATCCACTTTGCAGTACAATTGCACTGAAATTGATTTATTTTCAGAAATGTAAAAAGTAACAGAAAATGTTAAAAAAAATCAACTTGGAAACGACGTTTTCTCCAAAACTATTGGGGTTACAACATTGTATTTTTTTTAGTCTTACTTCGAATTTTATTCTCTATAATTGAAGTTATATCCACTTTGCAGTACAATTGCACTGAAATTGATTTATTTTCAGAAATGTAAAAAGTAACAGAAAATGTTAAAAAAAATCAACTTGGAAACGACGTTTTCTCCAAAACTATTGGGGTTACAACATTGTATTTTTTTTAGTCTTACTTCGAATTTTATTCTCTATAATTGAAGTTATATCCACTTTGCAGTACAATTGCACTGAAATTGATTTATTTTCAGAAATGTAAAAAGTAACAGAAAATGTTAAAAAAAATCAACTTGGAAACGACGTTTTCTCCAAAACTATTGGGGTTACAACATTGTATTTTTTTTAGTCTTACTTCGAATTTTATTCTCTATAATTGAAGTTATATCCACTTTGCAGTACAATTGCACTGAAATTGATTTATTTTCAGAAATGTAAAAAGTAACAGAAAATGTTAAAAAAAATCAACTTGGAAACGACGTTTTCTCCAAAACTATTGGGGTTACAACATTGTATTTTTTTTAGTCTTACTTCGAATTTTATTCTCTATAATTGAAGTTATATCCACTTTGCAGTACAATTGCACTGAAATTGATTTATTTTCAGAAATGTAAAAAGTAACAGAAAATGTTAAAAAAAATCAACTTGGAAACGACGTTTTCTCCAAAACTATTGGGGTTACAACATTGTATTTTTTTTAGTCTTACTTCGAATTTTATTCTCTATAATTGAAGTTATATCCACTTTGCAGTACAATTGCACTGAAATTGATTTATTTTCAGAAATGTAAAAAGTAACAGAAAATGTTAAAAAAAATCAACTTGGAAACGACGTTTTCTCCAAAACTATTGGGGTTACAACATTGTATTTTTTTTAGTCTTACTTCGAATTTTATTCTCTATAATTGAAGTTATATCCACTTTGCAGTACAATTGCACTGAAATTGATTTATTTTCAGAAATGTAAAAAGTAACAGAAAATGTTAAAAAAAATCAACTTGGAAACGACGTTTTCTCCAAAACTATTGGGGTTACAACATTGTATTTTTTTTAGTCTTACTTCGAATTTTATTCTCTATAATTGAAGTTATATCCACTTTGCAGTACAATTGCACTGAAATTGATTTATTTTCAGAAATGTAAAAAGTAACAGAAAATGTTAAAAAAAATCAACTTGGAAACGACGTTTTCTCCAAAACTATTGGGGTTACAACATTGTATTTTTTTTAGTCTTACTTCGAATTTTATTCTCTATAATTGAAGTTATATCCACTTTGCAGTACAATTGCACTGAAATTGATTTATTTTCAGAAATGTAAAAAGTAACAGAAAATGTTAAAAAAAATCAACTCGGAAACGACGTTTTCTCCAAAACTATTGGGGTTACAACATTGTATTTTTTTTAGTCTTACTTCGAATTTTATTCTCTATAATTGAAGTTATATCCACTTTGCAGTACAATTGCACTGAAATTGATTTATTTTCAGAAATGTAAAAAGTAACAGAAAATGTTAAAAAAAATCAACTTGGAAACGACGTTTTCTCCAAAACTATTGGGGTTACAACATTGTATTTTTTTTAGTCTTACTTCGAATTTTATTCTCTATAATTGAAGTTATATCCACTTTGCAGTACAATTGCACTGAAATTGATTTATTTTCAGAAATGTAAAAAGTAACAGAAAATGTTTAAAAAAATCAACTTGGAAACGACGTTTTCTCCAAAACTATTGGGGTTACAACATTGTATTTTTTTTAGTCTTACTTCGAATTTTATTCTCTATAATTGAAGTTATATCCACTTTGCAGTACAATTGCACTGAAATTGATTTATTTTCAGAAATGTAAAAAGTAACAGAAAATGTTAAAAAAAATCAACTTGGAAACGACGTTTTCTCCAAAACTATTGGGGTTACAACATTGTATTTTTTTTAGTCTTACTTCGAATTTTATTCTCTATAATTGAAGTTATATCCACTTTGCAGTACAATTGCACTGAAATTGATTTATTTTCAGAAATGTAAAAAGTAACAGAAAATGTTAAAAAAAATCAACTTGGAAACGACGTTTTCTCCAAAACTATTGGGGTTACAACATTGTATTTTTTTTAGTCTTACTTCGAATTTTATTCTCTATAATTGAAGTTATATCCACTTTGCAGTACAATTGCACTGAAATTGATTTATTTTCAGAAATGTAAAAAGTAACAGAAAATGTTAAAAAACATCAACTTGGAAACGACGTTTTCTCCAAAACTATTGGGGTTACAACATTGTATTTTTTTTAGTCTTACTTCGAATTTTATTCTCTATAATTGAAGTTATATCCACTCTTTGCAGTACAATTGCACTGAAATTGATTTATTTTCAGAAATGTAAAAAGTAACAGAAAATGTTAAAAAAAATCAACTTGGAAACGACGTTTTCTCCAAAACTATTGGGGTTACAACATTGTATTTTTTTTAGTCTTACTTCGAATTTTATTCTCTATAATTGAAGTTATATCCACTTTGCAGTACAATTGCACTGAAATTGATTTATTTTCAGAAATGTAAAAAGTAACAGAAAATGTTAAAAAAAATCAACTTGGAAACGACGTTTTCTCCAAAACTATTGGGGTTACAACATTGTATTTTTTTTAGTCTTACTTCGAATTTTATTCTCTATAATTGAAGTTATATCCACTTTGCAGTACAATTGCACTGAAATTGATTTATTTTCAGAAATGTAAAAAGTAACAGAAATGTTAAAAAAAATCAACTTGGAAACGACGTTTTCTCCAAAACTATTGGGGTTACAACATTGTATTTTTTTTAGTCTTACTTCGAATTTTATTCTCTATAATTGAAGTTATATCCACTTTGCAGTACAATTGCACTGAAATTGATTTATTTTCAGAAATGTAAAAAGTAACAGAAAATGTTAAAAAAAATCAACTTGGAAACGACGTTTTCTCCAAAACTATTGGGGTTACAACATTGTATTTTTTTTAGTCTTACTTCGAATTTTATTCTCTATAATTGAAGTTATATCCACTTTGCAGTACAATTGCACTGAAATTGATTTATTTTCAGAAATGTAAAAAGTAACAGAAAATGTTAAAAAAAAATCAACTTGGAAACGACGTTTTCTCCAAAACTATTGGGGTTACAACATTGTATTTTTTTTAGTCTTACTTCGAATTTTATTCTCTATAATTGAAGTTATATCCACTTTGCAGTACAATTGCACTGAAATTGATTTATTTTCAGAAATGTAAAAAGTAACAGAAAATGTTAAAAAAAATCAACTTGGAAACGACGTTTTCTCCAAAACTATTGGGGTTACAACATTGTATTTTTTTTAGTCTTACTTCGAATTTTATTCTCTATAATTGAAGTTATATCCAATTTGCACTACAATTGCACTGAAATTGATTTATTTTCAGAAATGTAAAAAGTAACAGAAAATGTTAAAAAAAATCAACTTGGAAACGACGTTTTCTCCAAAACTATTGGGGTTACAACATTGTATTTTTTTTAGTCTTACTTCGAATTTTATTCTCTATAATTGAAGTTATATCCACTTTGCAGTACAATTGCACTGAAATTGATTTATTTTCAGAAATGTAAAAAGTAACAGAAAATGTTAAAAAAAATCAACTTGGAAACGACGTTTTCTCCAAAACTATTGGGGTTACAACATTGTATTTTTTTTTAGTCTTACTTCGAATTTTATTCTCTATAATTGAAGTTATATCCACTTTGCAGTACAATTGCACTGAAATTGATTTATTTTCAGAAATGTAAAAAGTAACAGAAAATGTTAAAAAAAATCAACTTGGAAACGACGTTTTCTCCAAAACTATTGGGGTTACAACATTGTATTTTTTTTAGTCTTACTTCGAATTTTATTCTCTATAATTGAAGTTATATCCACTTTGCAGTACAATTGCACTGAAATTGATTTATTTTCAGAAATGTAAAAAGTAACAGAAAATGTTTAAAAAAATCAACTTGGAAACGACGTTTTCTCCAAAACTATTGGGGTTACAACATTGTATTTTTTTTAGTTTTACTTGGAATTTTATTCTCTATAATTCAAGTTCTATCCAATTTGCACTACAATTGCACTGAAATTGATTTATTTTCAGAAATGTAAAAAGTAACAGAAAATGTTAAAAAAAATCAACTTGGAAACGACGTTTTCTCCAAAACTATTGGGGTTACAACATTGTATTTTTTTTAGTCTTACTTCGAATTTTATTCTCTATAATTGAAGTTATATCCACTTTGCAGTACAATTGCACTGAAATTGATTTATTTTCAGAAATGTAAAAAGTAACAGAAAATGTTAAAAAAAATCAACTTGGAAACGACGTTTTCTCCAAAACTATTGGGGTTACAACATTGTATTTTTTTTAGTCTTACTTCGAATTTTATTCTCTATAATTGAAGTTATATCCACTTTGCAGTACAATTGCACTGAAATTGATTTATTTTCAGAAATGTAAAAAGTAACAGAAAATGTTAAAAAAAATCAACTTGGAAACGACGTTTTCTCCAAAACTATTGGGGTTACAACATTGTATTTTTTTTAGTCTTACTTCGAATTTTATTCTCTATAATTGAAGTTATATCCACTTTGCAGTACAATTGCACTGAAATTGATTTATTTTCAGAAATGTAAAAAGTAACAGAAAATGTTTAAAAAAATCAACTTGGAAACGACGTTTTCTCCAAAACTATTGGGGTTACAACATTGTATTTTTTTTTAGTCTTACTTCGAATTTTATTCTCTATAATTGAAGTTATATCCACTTTGCAGTACAATTGCACTGAAATTGATTTATTTTCAGAAATGTAAAAAGTAACAGAAAATGTTAAAAAAAATCAACTTGGAAACGACGTTTTCTCCAAAACTATTGGGGTTACAACATTGTATTTTTTTTAGTCTTACTTCGAATTTTATTCTCTATAATTGAAGTTATATCCACTTTGCAGTACAATTGCACTGAAATTGATTTATTTTCAGAAATGTAAAAAGTAACAGAAAATGTTAAAAAAAATCAACTTGGAAACGACGTTTTCTCCAAAACTATTGGGGTTACAACATTGTATTTTTTTTAGTCTTACTTCGAATTTTATTCTCTATAATTGAAGTTATATCCACTTTGCAGTACAATTGCACTGAAATTGATTTATTTTCAGAAATGTAAAAAGTAACAGAAAATGTTAAAAAAAATCAACTTGGAAACGACGTTTTCTCCAAAACTATTGGGGTTACAACATTGTATTTTTTTTAGTCTTACTTCGAATTTTATTCTCTATAATTGAAGTTATATCCACTCTTTGCAGTACAATTGCACTGAAATTGATTTATTTTCAGAAATGTAAAAAGTAACAGAAAATGTTAAAAAAAATCAACTTGGAAACGACGTTTTCTCCAAAACTATTGGGGTTACAACATTGTATTTTTTTTAGTCTTACTTCGAATTTTATTCTCTATAATTGAAGTTATATCCACTTTGCAGTACAATTGCACTGAAATTGATTTATTTTCAGAAATGTAAAAAGTAACAGAAAATGTTAAAAAAAATCAACTTGGAAACGACGTTTTCTCCAAAACTATTGGGGTTACAACATTGTATTTTTTTTAGTCTTACTTCGAATTTTATTCTCTATAATTGAAGTTATATCCACTTTGCAGTACAATTGCACTGAAATTGATTTATTTTCAGAAATGTAAAAAGTAACAGAAAATGTTAAAAAAAATCAACTTGGAAACGACGTTTTCTCCAAAACTATTGGGGTTACAACATTGTATTTTTTTTAGTCTTACTTCGAATTTTATTCTCTATAATTGAAGTTATATCCACTTTGCAGTACAATTGCACTGAAATTGATTTATTTTCAGAAATGTAAAAAGTAACAGAAAATGTTAAAAAAAATCAACTTGGAAACGACGTTTTCTCCAAAACTATTGGGGTTACAACATTGTATTTTTTTTAGTCTTACTTCGAATTTTATTCTCTATAATTGAAGTTATATCCACTTTGCAGTACAATTGCACTGAAATTGATTTATTTTCAGAAATGTAAAAAGTAACAGAAAATGTTAAAAAAAATCAACTTGGAAACGACGTTTTCTCCAAAACTATTGGGGTTACAACATTGTATTTTTTTTAGTCTTACTTCGAATTTTATTCTCTATAATTGAAGTTATATCCACTTTGCAGTACAATTGCACTGAAATTGATTTATTTTCAGAAATGTAAAAAGTAACAGAAAATGTTAAAAAAAATCAACTTGGAAACGACGTTTTCTCCAAAACTATTGGGGTTACAACATTGTATTTTTTTTAGTCTTACTTCGAATTTTATTCTCTATAATTGAAGTTATATCCAATTTGCACTACAATTGCACTGAAATTGATTTATTTTCAGAAATGTAAAAAGTAACAGAAAATGTTAAAAAAAATCAACTTGGAAACGACGTTTTCTCCAAAACTATTGGGGTTACAACATTGTATTTTTTTTAGTCTTACTTCGAATTTTATTCTCTATAATTGAAGTTATATCCACTTTGCAGTACAATTGCACTGAAATTGATTTATTTTCAGAAATGTAAAAAGTAACAGAAAATGTTAAAAAAAATCAACTTGGAAACGACGTTTTCTCCAAAACTATTGGGGTTACAACATTGTATTTTTTTTAGTCTTACTTCGAATTTTATTCTCTATAATTGAAGTTATATCCACTTTGCAGTACAATTGCACTGAAATTGATTTATTTTCAGAAATGTAAAAAGTAACAGAAAATGTTAAAAAAAATCAACTTGGAAACGACGTTTTCTCCAAAACTATTGGGGTTACAACATTGTATTTTTTTTAGTCTTACTTCGAATTTTATTCTCTATAATTGAAGTTATATCCACTTTGCAGTACAATTGCACTGAAATTGATTTATTTTCAGAAATGTAAAAAGTAACAGAAAATGTTTAAAAAAATCAACTTGGAAACGACGTTTTCTCCAAAACTATTGGGGTTACAACATTGTATTTTTTTTAGTTTTACTTGGAATTTTATTCTCTATAATTCAAGTTCTATCCAATTTGCACTACAATTGCACTGAAATTGATTTATTTTCAGAAATGTAAAAAGTAACAGAAAATGTTAAAAAAAATCAACTTGGAAACGACGTTTTCTCCAAAACTATTGGGGTTACAACATTGTATTTTTTTTAGTCTTACTTCGAATTTTATTCTCTATAATTGAAGTTATATCCACTTTGCAGTACAATTGCACTGAAATTGATTTATTTTCAGAAATGTAAAAAGTAACAGAAAATGTTAAAAAAAATCAACTTGGAAACGACGTTTTCTCCAAAACTATTGGGGTTACAACATTGTATTTTTTTTAGTCTTACTTCGAATTTTATTCTCTATAATTGAAGTTATATCCACTTTGCAGTACAATTGCACTGAAATTGATTTATTTTCAGAAATGTAAAAAGTAACAGAAAATGTTAAAAAAAATCAACTTGGAAACGACGTTTTCTCCAAAACTATTGGGGTTACAACATTGTATTTTTTTTAGTCTTACTTCGAATTTTATTCTCTATAATTGAAGTTATATCCACTTTGCAGTACAATTGCACTGAAATTGATTTATTTTCAGAAATGTAAAAAGTAACAGAAAATGTTAAAAAAAATCAACTTGGAAACGACGTTTTCTCCAAAACTATTGGGGTTACAACATTGTATTTTTTTTAGTCTTACTTCGAATTTTATTCTCTATAATTGAAGTTATATCCACTTTGCAGTACAATTGCACTGAAATTGATTTATTTTCAGAAATGTAAAAAGTAACAGAAAATGTTAAAAAAAATCAACTTGGAAACGACGTTTTCTCCAAAACTATTGGGGTTACAACATTGTATTTTTTTTAGTCTTACTTCGAATTTTATTCTCTATAATTGAAGTTATATCCACTTTGCAGTACAATTGCACTGAAATTGATTTATTTTCAGAAATGTAAAAAGTAACAGAAAATGTTTAAAAAAATCAACTTGGAAACGACGTTTTCTCCAAAACTATTGGGGTTACAACATTGTATTTTTTTTAGTTTTACTTGGAATTTTATTCTCTATAATTCAAGTTCTATCCAATTTGCACTACAATTGCACTGAAATTGATTTATTTTCAGAAATGTAAAAAGTAACAGAAAATGTTAAAAAAAATCAACTTGGAAACGACGTTTTCTCCAAAACTATTGGGGTTACAACATTGTATTTTTTTTAGTCTTACTTCGAATTTTATTCTCTATAATTGAAGTTATATCCACTTTGCAGTACAATTGCACTGAAATTGATTTATTTTCAGAAATGTAAAAACTAACAGAAAATGTTAAAAAAAATCAACTTGGAAACGACGTTTTCTCCAAAACTATTGGGGTTACAACAATGTATTTTTTTAGTCTTACTTCGAATTTAATTCTCTATAATTGAAGTTATATCCAATTTGCACTACAATTGCACTGAAATTGATTTATTTTCAGAAATGTAAAAAGTAACAGAAAATGTTAAAAAAAATCAACTTGGAAACGACGTTTTCTCCAAAACTATTGGGGTTACAACATTCTATTTTTTTAAATCTTACTTGGAATTTTATTCTCTATAATTGAAGTGATATCAAATTTGCACTACAATTGCACTGAAATTGATTTATTTTCAGAAATATAAAAAGTAACAGAAAATGTTAAAAAAAATCAACTTGGAAACGACGTTTTCTCCAAAACTATTGGGGTTACAACATTCTATTTTTTTAAATCTTACTTGGAATTTTATTCTCTATAATTCAAGTGATATCCAATTTGCACTACAATTGCACTGAAATTGATTTATTTTCAGAAATATAAAAAGTAACAGAAAATGTTAAAAAAAATCAACTTGGAAACGACGTTTTCTCCAAAACTATTGGGGTTACAACATTCTATTTTTTTAAATCTTACTTGGAATTTTATTCTCTATAATTCAAGTGATATCCAATTTGCACTACAATTGCACTGAAATTGATTTATTTTCAGAAATATAAAAAGTAACAGAAAATGTAAAAAAAAATCAACTTGGAAACGACGTTTTCTCCAAAACTATTGGGGTTACAACATTCTATTTTTTTAAATCTTACTTGGAATTTTATTCTCTATAATTGAAGTGATATCAAATTTGCACTACAATTGCACTGAAATTGATTTATTTTCAGAAATATAAAAAGTAACAGAAAATGTAAAAAAAAATCAACTTGGAAACGACGTTTTCTCCAAAACTATTGGGGTTACAACATTGTATTTTTTTAGCCTTACTTCGAATTTTATTCTCTATAATTGAAGTGATATCCATTTTGCACTACAATTGCACTGAAATTGATTTATTTTCAGAAATGTAAAAAGTAACAGAAAATGTTAAAAAAAATCAACTTGGAAACGACGTTTTCTCCAAAACTATTGGGGTTACAACATTCTATTTTTTTAAATCTTACTTGGAATTTTATTCTCTATAATTGAAGTGATATCAAATTTGCACTACAATTGCACTGAAATTGATTTATTTTCAGAAATATAAAAAGTAACAGAAAATGTTAAAAAAAATCAACTTGGAAACGACGTTTTCTCCAAAACTATTGGGGTTACAACATTCTATTTTTTTAAATCTTACTTGGAATTTTATTCTCTATAATTCAAGTGATATCCAATTTGCACTACAATTGCACTGAAATTGATTTATTTTCAGAAATATAAAAAGTAACAGAAAATGTTAAAAAAAATCAACTTGGAAACGACGTTTTCTCCAAAACTATTGGGGTTACAACATTCTATTTTTTTAAATCTTACTTGGAATTTTATTCTCTATAATTCAAGTGATATCCAATTTGCACTACAATTGCACTGAAATTGATTTATTTTCAGAAATATAAAAAGTAACAGAAAATGTAAAAAAAAATCAACTTGGAAACGACGTTTTCTCCAAAACTATTGGGGTTACAACATTCTATTTTTTTAAATCTTACTTGGAATTTTATTCTCTATAATTCAAGTGATATCCAATTTGCACTACAATTGCACTGAAATTGATTTATTTTCAGAAATATAAAAAGTAACAGAAAATGTTAAAAAAAATCAACTTGGAAACGACGTTTTCTCCAAAACTATTGGGGTTACAACATTCTATTTTTTTAAATCTTACTTGGAATTTTATTCTCTATAATTCAAGTGATATCCAATTTGCACTACAATTGCACTGAAATTGATTTATTTTCAGAAATATAAAAAGTAACAGAAAATGTAAAAAAAAATCAACTTGGAAACGACGTTTTCTCCAAAACTATTGGGGTTACAACATTCTATTTTTTTAAATCTTACTTGGAATTTTATTCTCTATAATTGAAGTGATATCAAATTTGCACTACAATTGCACTGAAATTGATTTATTTTCAGAAATATAAAAAGTAACAGAAAATGTAAAAAAAAATCAACTTGGAAACGACGTTTTCTCCAAAACTATTGGGGTTACAACATTCTATTTTTTTAAATCTTACTTGGAATTTTATTCTCTATAATTGAAGTGATATCAAATTTGCACTACAATTGCACTGAAATTGATTTATTTTCAGAAATATAAAAAGTAACAGAAAATGTAAAAAAAAATCAACTTGGAAACGACGTTTTCTCCAAAACTATTGGGGTTACAACATTCTATTTTTTTAAATCTTACTTGGAATTTTATTCTCTATAATTCAAGTGATATCCAATTTGCACTACAATTGCACTGAAATTGATTTATTTTCAGAAATGGAAAAAGTAACAGAAAATGTTAAAAAAAATCAACTTGGAAACGACGTTTTTTGAGGGCTTTCTACTTTTAGCTCCTTCTCACAATTTTAGTTAGTTTAATTTTGCTAATACCTATTTTGAACATTGTATCCATACGAAACGGCCAATTCATGACTGTGACCTTCTTTGGAAAATTAACCCCTGTTCCGGGCCAAGTACCGAATGACTGGACGACAACATTAAACTAAAATTTTAAAGTCAGCGAAGGACTGCATCAACAATAAAAACTTGGACTGAAGTTTAGTTTTTCTAGGAATAGTAAAAATTTAAATTTAAAGCAGAGGCTGAAGGGTGCCGAAAAAGTCTAATAGAAAGTTTTGTATAAGAATCACAAAATGCTTAAAAGAGTTCAAGAAAATCACGTTTTATAGACCAGTGGTGGTCTATAATTGATTAAACTTAATTTAATTTTAATTATGGACATCTTTTAATATTTTTATCTTTCTATACAGGACGTTATTAACGGTATAATTTTGCAGAATTTAATAACACGACCATAGATATGATCTAGTTAAGCTCGGGGGGGGGGGGTGCAAGTAAAATTAATTTTATTTTAAAAATTACATTGTAAAAAAACAGAAAATATCCATAATTTTACCAATTGCCCCTAATGTAACATTTCATTCATTCCGGATTTTATTAAAATTTCTGGATGTGGCCCAAGAATTGTGTTAATATTTTAAATTTAATTAGTATTTTTTGAAAATATTTTATTATTTCAATAGTTTAAAAATCGCATTTTATATAATTTTAAGAATTCAGTATTTTTTGCACAAACTTTAAAATAATATTAAGAATTTGAGACCAATTTTAGAAGGTTTAGGATAAGTAGGAGCGCCCTTTAGAACGGTATCTCCCCAAGAAAGGGAGCTTTCCCCTGAATTTTGTTTCAAAATTAAAGGTAAAAATGAGCTTTCAGGCGCGATATTTCGGCGAAGACTCCAGTTGAAAACCTGAAATTTTGGTAACCTTAACAATTATCGCGATTTTAAGTAAATTGGGACTTCATATTTTATTTATTTTTTCGGAATAGCCAACGATTGATTTCTGAAAAAGAGTGCATGCCTCCCCTTGGTTACGAGCCTGATGTGTCCGTTAAAATTTGAAAATTTCATATTTTTAACTTTTTTGGGCTTTAACCTGTTGTAGGCTTATTTCATGAAAAAATTGCCTACTGCGCTAATAATTTATGCTACATAAATTGGAAAAAAATTGTATCATTTTATGACCCTCCAAAATGTTCTCAATTTTGTGCCGTTTCTGGTTCTCCAAAACTGTAAGAGACTTCAAACCGTTTCTTTGTTCAGTTTAAGAAAATTTTGACCAAAATTTAAGGGAAAATTAATTCTTTACCTAACACGTGCGAAAAATCGCTGAAAATAAAATTTCACAAAAGCACAAAAAAAAGTAAAACTAACACCATGCATTACAAATATTTACAATTACTTCCGCAAAAAAAAAGTTCGCTTAAGGTCAGGCCGCACCATAAAATTAGCATCTAACGCAAAACAACGGTTTCAACTAAAAAGCAACAAAATTTTCGACTTTATAAAGCAGCATCCTTAACCTTACGTGATGAATTAATTAAAATATTTACCAATTTGTGTGCCGGTAATCCCCCAGAAGTAAAATGTTAAAATTTAGGAAAATGGAAGAAAATTAATCAAACAGCATGAAAACTTAAACTAAAGGAAGTAATACAGGAAAATGATTATTATTATTTTGTTACTACTACGTGTAAGAAGAAGAAGAGGTTCTCAAGTTTTGATTTAACAGAGACAGCGCCGGTTGTGATGCACGTCTGAAAAAGTTAAAAAGTGTTAGTACGAAATAATAAAACAATTTTCAACAACGTCGCCGCTAGCTAGAAATGGAAATGGTTTCCGAAAGGACTAAATTTTGTTATTTTAATTACAGTAAAACCTCGATATAACGGACTAATTGGGGGGAGGGGGTGTCCGTTAAAGCCGAAAGTCCGTTATATAAAAATAGGTTTAAAATAAATAAAAAAACTCGTTTTTTGAAAATATGTTACGTTCATTCACTTCCAGTAAACAAGTTAAACCGATGTAGAGTTACGTGAATCCCCGGTCAGCGTGGCAAACACCAGTGTGCTGCGTCGAAACCACGGTGTCGAAACCTACGCATTATTATATCAGGGAATCCCCTAATATACTATCGCTCCGGCTACGTGCAGTCTACGAGCAGGACGGCATTATGTCTCAAATTCTCGTTTTCAATTTTTTTACATTTGACCGGAATTTTTGTCCGTTATATCCGAAGTCCGTTAAAGAGGTCCGTTATATCGAGGTTTTAGTATTAACTTTTAAATTCACGTAAAATCGCAAAAAAGATCAAAATATATCGTTAGTTGTTTTGTTTTAATTATATTTTATTTTCTGAAAAGTGAGGCTTTTCATAAATTAATGGTTTGGAGTTCCACAGGGTAGTACGTTAAGGTCCCTTGTTATTCGCATTAAAAAGTACAAATCTAAAATTTTAAAATAACGAAACCATTCCCGATCATTTCCATTGCTAACTTCATACCAATGATTTTTCAATACAAAACATGAAAATTATTTTATTTGAAGGTTATGTCAATCAATTTAAGCTATTATAACATGCGACCAAAACAACTAAAATGATTGGTACAAACCTGTACAATGCGGGCGTGGAAGTGGTAAAATTAAAAGTGGAGGTCAAATGTTTCAGAGATGTTACTTGATTCCTTGTTAAATTTGGAACTCTGCTACGATTCCCACTACTACATTAAAAACCAACCCAATTTAGTTTTCACAACAAAAAATGAAAATTAAATCGGGCGAAAAAAAATACACCAAGTCATGCATAACAAATCTACAAGCGGAAACAAATCGGAATTTCACTTACTCTGGCGATTGTAGGCTATCCATAGCTCCTGTAGCACTGGGTGCGCTAATCTGGCGGCGCATTGTAACCTCCAACTTTAAATCGCATTTCTGTAACGCAAACTGTTATGTTTTGGTCTCTAACCTACAAGTTGTTTTTTACCCGTTTTCCGTATTTCTCCGTTACGTTTTCCTGCATTTTTGCGAAACAGTCTTCTATACGTTTTTGTAAAGGTTGTAACGAAGGAGGGGCCCGTTCACGATGAACCTGTATGCCTAACTCTAGTAATGGAATTTGATCGGCGATTAAATCTTTTAATTTTTGTATCAAAGCGAGATCATCAACGTGGTCCCTAACGTATTCAGGTGTAAAGAAGGCCTCTTCGTAATTTGTGATCCCTCCCATCACAGCCGCATCCACGATCCCTAAAAAATTATATTTTGCAAAAAAGTTTGGTTAGGTTGAAAAACTAACCGTTGAGTTTCAGACTTAAAGTGTTAATTTGTAGACTTTTATCTTTGTTATACATCATAATTAAGTCCCTCAATTCCTTATTGTTCGATTGCATCGTCTCAATTGCGACGCAAAGAGGCGAAATTTCGACTATGATGGTCGAACTGACCGGAAACCATCGCAGGATGCCGGGCAATGGGTATGTCGTGGTTAAAATGGTTCGTTCTAGCCATAAACTGGCAAATTCGTTTTCGTTCTCAATACTTAAATTTTTTCGAGTGAACGGCCTAGAATATTGGAACTTTTGTACGTCGTTCACTTTGTAGTAACTGACGATTTGTTCCGCCACGGCTTTACCCGAAAATCTTTGTCTTTTTTCGTCCATTATTGGATAAATGTGGTTGATTTGTATGTCTATTTTTTAGTTAAAAAAAATTTCTGGAACTTAAGAAGTTACTACGATTTTGGTAGGGTAGGGAATTTTTCAAATATAAATGTATCAAATATCAGTATATCAAATATCGATATATCAAACATCAATGTATGAAAATCAATATATCAAATATCAGTATATCAATATATCAAATATCAGTATATCAAAATATCAGTATATCAAAATATCAGTATATCAATATATCAAATATCAATATATCAATATATCAAATATCAATATATCAGTATATCAAATATCAGTATATCAAAATATCAGTATATCAATATATCAAATATCAATATATCAAATATCAATATATCAAATATCAATATATCAAATATCAATATATCAAATATCAATATATCAAATATCAATATATCAAATATCAATATATCAAATATCAATATATCAAATATCAATATATCAAATATCAATATATCAAATATCAATATATCAAATATCAGTAGTATATCAAATATCAATATATCAAATATTATATCGACATTGAATAAATATCGAGATATCGATTATTTAACATACCTATAAAATATGAACATGTGGAAAAATATTCCGTCCTAGCTGTTGAAGCAAAAAAGGATACATTGACCGCTCGATTCCAAAATGTCTTCTCCCGGGGGCGTCAACTTGTTCATCAGTTCGGCGCTAGGAAATTCGTTCAAAACGCGTGAGGAAAAATCGGCCAAGCGTTCGTACTCTTTCCCGCGATAAACAAAAACTTTGTTTTGTAAAAACGCGGGAAAACCCCGACCATAGTAAGCCACCCGAAAATATTCCGGCTTCGCCCTCACCCCCTTCATGATGTCTTCATAAAAAACCGACATTCGTTTGTGCAGTTCGCTCAGTTGCTCGTAATCGAAAGTTTCCTTGTACACTTGAACCAGTTCCTCGCATTTTTGTAACGCAAACTCCCACATCTAACAAAAAAAAACCTTGAAACCACAAATTTTTTTTCTCGGGAGCCACTCACCTTTCCTTTGTTAAAGTATTCTATGATATTGTAATACAGCGCTTCTTTAAGTTGCCTGTGCGTGGGCGAATCTGAATACCGCACGCTTTTAATCAAAGGCGGCAACGTTTCGTCCGACCAATTCAGCAAGTTGCTGTGAAGTTGTAACGTGTAGGCGGCTTCGGTAAAATTATCACATTCCAAGTGGAGATCACACAATTTATTGACGTAACGAATGTACATTTCTTTCCGATTAATTTCGGAATAAAAATCCAATAAATTGACCGTACAGCTCATCCTGTTTTCCTTATTTTCGTCGGTTATGATGCAGCGGTACTCCAACAGCCTCTCCATCAACCTCGTCACCATTTTTACAAACTTAACCCCATCTTCTTTCATGGTCGTGTGGTGATTACACAAGTCGATCATAATATCGTGGAAAAGATCCTTGAACTGTTCGTCCCCTCGACCACCTTCCACTAAAATGTCTAACTTGGCGATCATTTCGTTTTCCACTTCGCAAAAGTTTCCTTTTATGTGGGACGAATCGCGTTTGGTGTCGCCGTAACTCTCGATTTCGTAACGGGACGAATAAAACTCGCACTGCATCATATCGAAAAAAATAGGAATCGTCGCTTTACGCAACTCGGACTCCGGTATCAAAGTCATCTCCAGAATGGAACCGACCAAACTGGGCACAAATTGCTGCTTGTATTGGCCTAAAAACATCAAATTTTGAAAATAACGTGCGACGCACCCTTTCGCGACACCTACCCAAATTAAACCACATGGATCGAATCTCGAACCCGGTCTCCCTCCTCATATCGTTATACCTCTTTATTATTTTCATTCGTTTGTTGTGCGAAAAGGTCTCCAATTGTAAGGCGGGTTGCGTCATGAAAGCGATTGCGCAGTGGAAGAAGTTACTCCAAGCTTGGTTATCGAACTTTTCGAAAAAGTGGTCGCGAATTGTGTGCGAAAAAAACCGCAACGATTTTAGTATGACCGAATTCTGCAGCATGATCATGTCGCACCAATCGGGAGGAAAAACCGACTGGCTCACCAGTTCTTTAAACACCAACAAGATCTCCATGATAAAGTCCAAAATATCGCTGGGCGTTGCAAAGTGACCGATGTACTTTTCGTAATGATAATCGGTCATTTGACGAAAAATGTCGATCATTATCGCGACTAAATTGCCCTATAATAAAAATTTTAGGAAGTGAGTCTAGGGTTCGAACCTTCGACTTACCGCGTAGGGATTTTCTTTGTCCATGTTGATGTGGCTTTGTATCACGGTTCGCAAATCGACCAACATGATTTCGCTGATGTCGTAAACCGTCGATCCAACATCGCTTCGGAACAACAGGTCCAGAATATCGCTAAGTATTTTTATACACAACTCGACCTAAGCGAATAATCGAGAAAAAAAAAGGATTGAAGTTTTGAAAAATGTAAAAATTGCGTGTAAAAGTTATGATGATCACCTCTTCTGAGTATCCTCTGTGTTGGTTAAGGCAATGTTGTGTAGCACCGAGCAGTCGAGCCACCTTAGCCACCGAGCCAAACTGTCTATGGCCCTCTTGTCGCCCCAATCCAGCGCCCTACAATACCCGCCAAAAACAACTGCACTACTACTGTATTGTTAAAATAATAAAACACATTTGCGTCATAAATTCTAGTGTTAATTACGACAGACAGACAATCTTACCAAGTAAACCAAATTACCGATCATGCAAACGAAATTTTCAAGACTTGAACAAATTGATGGTATTCACTAAGGGGCGTATGATACAGTCCTTATTTTGTTCCATAATTGTATCAAATTTTGCGCAAACGTATTAAGTTCTTTACTGCGCAGAATTGGATACAATTTTGGGTGAAAATAAGTATCATGTCATACTACTCTTTTAGTAACGATATTACTAAAAACTTAAAAGGGGGGGTTGGCTATTTATTTCTCTACAGTTGCCCAGCCATTTATGTCACAAAAACTTTTTTTTTTATTTTGAGTGAAACTCAAACTCAGAGATCAGACTCATTCATTTTATATGACTGGGGGGGGGGATCATAGAAATTTAAATTATCAATCTTTTTAAATGTGAAGGTTCCATCATTAAGTGGCCCCCTAAATTTCAGGACCCCACTTTTAATAATATCGTTATAATTTAAACAAACATTTCAATTTTTGAGTCTTAAAAACTTACCAAATATTTCAACACGCAATCTCTTCTCGGTTGTTTGCCAATTCTATTAATCTTTTCGTGCAAAAACAAAAAAATATATTCAAGAAATAGTTTTTGAAATAAAATTAAAGTTACTGAACGAAAAAAATTCACAACAACGACGTTCACTCAATATATAAACAAAAAATACAAAATGTTAGTCTGGTAATTAAAAAAAACGACACTACAACTAAACAGAACGTGCAAACTAATATAAAGGCAAATATCCCACTACCTTTTATAAAATACAATCGACTAATACATGCCAAGCACAATGCAAAATTTTCAGTTAGGTAATTAATACAAACGAAAAAAAAACATAACACATACACAGTTAAGAAATTCTGTAAAAATGTCTCGTGAAAAGTACGTTCATGACAGTTCTCGGTGGCCAAGACAACTGTGTGCAGAAATAGAAATTATTAAATCGCTTTTCAAACTTACGGCTTGACCGAAAGTTTGAAAAATCGACAGAAAGTTACATGTTCATCGAAAATAGACGAATGGTGCATGGTGATGTCAAAACAAAACTGTGCATTAAAATTTACAAAATTGTGCAGCAGCAAATAATGCAAAATTTTTGTACACTGTACACTTGGTGATGGTGAAAAATAATGTCCCAATTAATAATTTTTTTTTTAAATTTCATCAGGATTTTAACGAATAAAGCCAAGCAAAGCAAACAATTTGGATGACTTACCTCCTCGCAAGTTTCGAATAAAGTTTTGATTTGTTTTGTAAATACAGGCAATAAAATTTGTCGACACTCGGGATATAAAAATAATTGGCTGTGGACGATTTCGTTAACCGTCATCATTTTTTGTTTCGTCAGTCTGTTTGGAGGAATATTTTTCAATAGGTCGCACAGGATGTTGCTGAAAAGTAAGAAGTTAAATAAGATTAAAAATTCGCTAAGAAATAAGCAAATAATAATGAATTTGTACGCGATTTTTGAGTGATTATTGCCCAGATTATTTAGAAAGTTATGTGTAGCACAGTTGACCGATTTATTTTCGTTTAATGATTTTTTAACATACAAAATTATACAGCCTGAAAGCAGGCACGAACCCTCTTTAAAGCAATTTTTTAAATTTCTACCTTCAAATGGCCATAACAACGAAACTATATTGAGTTTTTAGTGTTTACAGCTCGATTACTACAAACTAGATTATAACACTTTATTGTCTAAATGTAACTGTTTTTGAGTTATTGGTTCAATTATGTAAGGAAATGTTAAAAATTCAAAGTTTTATTTTTTTTGTTTTTCTTGCAAACTCGAGAACTTTTAAACGAAACGTTTTAACAAAACATATACGCCCCTTTTCTTGAGCATGACCTTGAATTGCTTCCTTTGCTCTTTGAGAGAAAAAAACCCCATGAAGTAGTATTTGTACGGTATTGATGGATAAACCATTTTATTTATGGATAAAACTGCCGTCTTTAGTTAAAACGTCCACACTAAAAGAATTGGTTTTCGTGAAATAAATGACTTTAAGGTTTAAAATAGTATTTAATACCTTCCATCATATGGCTGTATCACACTTCTGACAAATGAAACGAAAATGGCGCTATAACATCCATATAAATTCATTTTGCTCCTGATAAGTTAGGACGTTTTAACCAAGGACGACAGTAACAGCGTTACGTAGAATCCTAACCACGGCACAATAATTCGAGGGTAGCTGAGATTCGAACTCGGACCACCAAGTTCACAGTACAACTCCCTCACCACCACACCAAACTGCATCCATTCTTGAACATTACTTGGGCAGTAAGTGAAGTAACTGTAGGTCCCCACAAAACTTTGAACGCGGATTATAAACAGCTTTCCACGGAAAATTTTGGTCCTGGCTTGGCCTAAAATTATATCGAGGGTTCTGGGTAAGATCCTTAAATTATCGCATTGGTGCCTCATCTGTTCTTATCAGCTTAATGTGTCTGAACATTGACTTGTAAATTCCAATGCGGTTCTTGGAAGATTTCTACCCCGGTGGTTTTCCCGTGACTTAAGAAGCTTTATCTAATTGAAAAAAATAGAAGACGACAGATACAAAAGGAGATCGAAATCCATCTGGAATGCTGAAATTTTATTTGACGGTAGTAGTAGATTCGGTACCAAAAAGAAGGGCAACTTTAATTTCCCCCTACTATTCTTGACAGCTTTTCTTACAGAGTAACCCGAGCGAAAGCTAAACAATTTTCTGTTCAAGACTGCACCTCCAAATCCTTGGGGGGTCGTCCTAGTAGATTAAGGGCTTCGAAATCGGTATACAGAAAAGGAATGGACGCACTTAGTTTTTTCTGATTTTTAACCCCCCCCCCCGACCCTCGTTTAATCTTCAGATTTTCTTCCAGACCAAAAAAGTAACAACTACAGATTCAATATGGCCAACACAAATAGAAGACGGATACAGGACAGCAATTTATAGATGAATTTCGTCAGTCAGTCCCCCCCCCCCCGCATTTCAAATCCAAAATAGTCTAAATCGTTTGTACCTCTTTTATTTTCATTTGTACTTCTATTTTTGAGATATTTTAAAAATTCGTTGGGGGGGATCTGTCAAAATGCTTGAGATCGTATCGCTTGAATTTATATTTATTTTATAAGATATTTTAAAGTAAATTTCCCCGAGTTTTCCATGACTCCGTTTAACAGAAATCCAGGTCCTAAACAACGCCAATAACTCGCAAATTTTAAAGCACTTAATGAATTTGTAAATAACAGCACACCTGAATAGTAAACTTTACACGCACCTCTTTCGTGCCCCCCCCCCCTCCTGTTTTTCCATTTGTATGTTACGGGAGGAAAAGTGGCACTTGATTCCCGAAAATGCGAAAAAATAATTTTTAGGCTAAATGTTGAAATACATAAGCAAAACGCAGAGTGCACGAAAATAAAGCGAATAACATGAACCATTTCGTGAACAAACAAACCCCCACTATTTTATTTTATTATTCGCGCCAACTTCAAATTCTCATGTTTTTGATTTTTGGAATTTAAAGCTGAAATTCTTAGATAAATATTAATTTAAAAATAATAAAATAAGTGATAAAATATAGTTAAAAGTAATAATTCCATTTATTTGACCAAGGGCGGACACATGGGGGGGGGGATAATTACATGCACCCTATGAATTTTCAAGCATTGAAAATAACCTCGTAATTGCACTAAAATTACTAGAAAAAATTAGAAATTTATATTTTTGGCGTTATTAAGCTTGAGTCTCACTACAACCACGTAATGAAATTAGGTACATTGCGCTCCGCTTTCCATCGCCAATTTTTTTAATGAAATTAGTGTCAAACGTTTGAGCTCCAATGATATTCCATAAAAATCGTTTGTACCACAAGCATCGCGAATTTTTTTTTATAAAATTGATGTCAAAGGATAGAGAATCGTTTGAGCCCCATTGAGCTTCAATTTCAATCGTTTGTGTCCCGAAGGTTTTTAATAAATATTCAATTCTTTAGATCAATTTTGGGAGGGGCTGTAGAAATGTTTTTTTAAGATGTGTATTTTTTTATAAAATAAATACCAATCGAACGCGTATCGTTTGAGCTCCAATTTTCATGGTTTGTACCCTAAAGGTAAAAAAGTTAAAACGTTTCAAAGATTGTGAAATAGTAAATTTTACCAACATCGCTCCGAGCAAGTAGCGCGCAGAATTTTAGTGTAGCTGATAACAATTAAAATTGATTTTATTTTTTAACATTAAAAATGAAAACGAGCATCATAGTCGATAAAAATAGTTTGCTAATCCATAGCACTGGTGTGACTTATTTCAGAATTTTTTTTGATCACGAATAAATTTCGATCGAGAATCGTTTGAGCTGCATGAACTTCATTTTCCTTCCTTGGAGCTTCAAAGGTTTTTAATAAAAATTCAATTCTTTAGAACAATTTTGCGAGGGGTTGTAAAAATGTTTTTTAAAAAATTGCCTACGCCTTATAAATCGTGATAAATAAAAATTGAGTTTAGTATCTGCAAAGTACACTTCATGTTGAGATGGGCGCTCTTGGCAAATTACCTCGGTGGTTTGCCATTGCCTTCCGAGGAAAGACGGCCAGAATAAAGTTCTTACCCTGCCCGGATTCGATCCGAACGTTTCGCATTAGCAGTAGACGCACTTAACTGCCAAAGCTATTACACTTCATTGCAAATTACAAGTGTATTACACTTACCGTGGTTCGGAGCCCACGTTAAACAAGTAGGTCCTCTATGTATGTGAAAACACTTGGAACGCACATCACATGCATAGAAAGAGGTGGGTCACGACGTTCGGAAACGAACAATAAGACTTACAAGAAGAATCTGCAAAATGAATTAAACAGGCTTCAAATTTTGAAAAAAAAGTCCCCTAAAATCCCGCCTTAATGGATAGTAATCGTAAAACCATGAATTTGCCCCCGCACCGATCTTCACATCACCATCTTCCTCTCCTAGGTTTAAAATTTATTTCAGGCCACAAATCAACGACCCTATCTGGAGCCACCCCTCCTGGATGTCATATAATGCTCATAAAACATCACCAAAGGACTCCTGTTAACACTTTTTCTACTTTTTATTGTAATCCTAGATTCCCATAAGCAAGCCAGGCCGACCTATCCCTGCACTTTTTAAGGTTTAAAACATCCCAAACCCAATGCCAGATATAAAAGTCCGCCCCCACACAACTCAAATGATTTATTATGACTTTTAATTCAAAACAACCATTTTGGGAGGACAAAAAAATATTTCAATAAATTTTTCGTTATATTCCGCATATCCCCACATTTTTTGTCAATTTGATTTTGCAAGTAATATCAACAATATTCTTAATTTAATATAAATTAGTTTTACAAAAATTTATTTTAACCTCTGGTTGCCGCATGGGTCAAATTAGGAACGTACTATATTTTACCTTGAAATAACTAAACAAATGAAATATAAGCCTTAAAACATTTTTTATGCAATACATATTTGTGCATTTCAAAAAAACGGAATTGTTTCATACCATTTCACGAATGACTTTTCATATTTATCTGCCTGCTGGGTCAAATCAGGTACATACAAAAAAAAGTTTAGTTTTTCCGTTTGTTAAAAATTAATGTATTGACACCGTAAATAAACGATTTTTTTTTTGCAAGAAAAATAATTCAAGCAACAAGAAGTTAATATAAAAATGACCGATTATTGTATTTTCATAGAGAATATATCTAGTCCCAAAATTTCATAGCTATTGGTCCTCTGGAAGTGATTGAAAATTATAAATCAATAAAAATCCAAGTCAAGTTAATCCTTAAACACTATCGCGCGGTTTCTGAGACCGCAACAAGTTTTAATTTGTGATTATTTTACACCTCGTTCAAAATTAGTCATTATGGCTTTTAGTACCTTTAAGTTACATCTCTCCTAGTATGTTGACAAACGAGGGTAGTCGAAAGTTGCCCTGTTTAATTTTTAGAAAGAAAGCAAATAAGCTAGCGGTCACTGATTGGTGTTGTGATTTTTGCGAAATAATTGATTATTTTTATTTTCACAATTTATTTATAATTATTCAAGTATGTACTTAAAAAAAGTATCATTAGTTTGTGTAAATATATTTTAGAATAAGTAAAAAAATTAAATTTTAGTTATGTAGTATACGTAAATACGTGAATACCATAATTTCTTTTTGCGTTATTAAATGTTAATAAAAATTGAAAATTAATTTGTTTTAAATTTTTTCTGACTTACTAGAATACCAACTAAGACATCTGTTACAAAAAAAACCAAAAAGTTAAGTTGTACGTGAATTAACGAAATAAATAAAGCGCGGTCACTGAGACCGCACGGTAGTTATAAGGGCTCGTCACATAGCACATAGCCTGTGCTGTGCTATGCTATGCTCTGTGTTATGTCAACACAAACGTTGAACAATGGCATGGTCCATTTTGCGCATGACCATGCCATTGTTCAACGTTTGTGTTGACATAACACAGAGCATAGCATAGCACAGCACAGGCTATGTGGCGAGCCTTATAGTGTGACAATTATTTGACGGTAGTTGTTAAGGGTTAAATAAAATCATATAAAAAACAAAACAATAAACAAAACAACATACCTTAAATATTTCGGGTTGAAAACCTTCAAAATGTCCGGGATTGTGCTGGGGAGGTACTTCAAACACGCGCCTTGTTCTCGCAACAAGGTGTCCGAAGTTTGGCACATCATGGTGACTATACTTTGGAGCAAACCTTTCAAACTATCCTCAAAATCGTTGTCGTTCACTTCTGGATACAATTCGCAGAACAGCAAGCGAGATCGTACGACAAACCGCATGATATACTGAAGTGCCTTCATGGCTTTGAACAGAATGTTGTCTTTCGCTATTGAAACGATCATAATCGCATTGTCTACTAGATTTTTTATCACGACGACCAGTTTGCTTTAAAAAAAAGGAGCGATTAAAGGAAGTTAACATAACAGAAAAGTCGCTTACTTGTACGCGAGGGTAGCACTGAAACTTTCTTTAATGTACAGATCCAAAACCGGCTCGAAATGTTGGTATTTCCAATCGTTGCTGACCAAACTGATGATGTGCAGCAAACAATCAAACACCAACTCATCGTAAACATCCGATTCGGGATTGTCCATTAAAATGCTGAAGAGGGCATCCAAGATGTCCTGTAAAAATTTAACCACCTCCTCGCCGTCGACTTTCATCAGCGCCGTGAGTGAATCTCTCAGCGTCTCTTTATGTGTCGCCCAATTCAGCAAACCCAGCAAGTCAACTACAAAATTTTATTTAAACCTATTAACTCCTTTCCGCATACTGTGCCATATATGGCACAAAGCATTTGCTAGTACTATCTAGCGTGATAATGTACAAATTGTGTCTTAAAACATATAAAGGGACCATCACTACATATTCTTACAGGTCACTGTATGTTCCAATCTGAAGTAAGCGTCTTGTATTCGTTACTATGTTCTGTGGCAAATTGTACTCCCATGTTAGCAGCTGATTCCCACATTATTTGTTTTGTGTTGAAAGTTTGAAGTATTTGTAGGTACAAATCGACATTTCAAAAAATATTGTGAAAAATCTACGTATGTAATAAAGTGATTCACGAAAACCAACAGTGAGGTAAGTGTTATATGTAGCAAAACTTTCGAAAAATACGTACGTGCCATATATGGCATAACATGCAAACTGACGTGACGTGAGTAGTATAAAAAAACTTTCAAGTATGTGTATATTTTAGGTGTAATGGAGCCTGAGATGTTTTATGGGCGCAAAAATGCGTTATTGGTTGACATACTGGAAGGAAAAATGAGTGAGGAAGAAAATCTATCTGACGATGATAATCCCAGACTTGGGAGAAGTTTTTGCGGAGGAAAATGATTCTGACTCGGAACATAAGAATGGACCTGATGTAGTATCAGAAACAGATGAAGAGGACGATACTCCCTTAATTCAATTTGTAAGACCGCCCCCGTCGACACTAGAAAATCCACAATGGAGAAAATGTCATCTTGTTGTAAATAAATACCCTGAATGTCTAGGAAAATCATTTGACATGCAGAAAATGTCTAATATCTTTATGTTTGAACCAAGACAGGAACTGTTTTTTAAAAAGTCACATTAAGTAAATTTATTCCTTATTAAAATATTAAATATTTAAACCTAATTAACCCCTTTCCACATACTGTGCCATATATGGCACAAAGCGTTTTCTAGTACTATCTAGCGTGATAATGTACAAATTGTGTCTTAAAACATATAAAGGGACCATCACTATAAATTGAACATGTTTAACTGCATACTGTGCCATATGTGGCACAAAGAAATTTTTTCAAATATACGATTAATTTTTGTTTTTTTATTATTTTACATTTTTTCCGAACTGTACACATCAAAGTCGACCAGATTAAATTTTTTCATGAAAATAGGAAAAATCATGCAAAGGGGTTAAAATTAGAAAAAAAGCGTCACTCACCGTTTTGCGTCAGCTTCGTGGAGCAAATATTCGTACAAATAGAAAAACTGTCTTTTGTACTTAAGGACAAACCGGACGTTTGCGGTTTGGGCCCATCGGGAAGCTCATCGACCGTCGAAGGCAATTTGTAATAATCCAGCCCATTTTCGTCAAATTTTTTATAATCGATTTTGTACACGACGAGATTGTGACGTGCGTCCCGTAAAGTGGTGCCATTTTCTTGCATCAGCTTGACGTACGCCATCGCAAACGGCTTTTCGCTCTTATCTTTGGCTTCATTCGACGACCTATGCTTAAAAATAAACTTTAAGTGACTGCTTCGAAACTCTTCTATTGGAACCGCTATTTTGAACGTTTCGAACCATTGAGGTTTGTCTTCGTGGTAATATATCACAGATCGGTACTCGTTCAAGGGTGAAACGCCACCCCCTAGCGATATCACGCCTGGAATGGCGACACCCTTTTCGTTACAGACTTTAACGACCACTTCAACATTTTTATCGCTAGTTTTGCTCCCTTTCGTGAATTCCCCGCCCACCAAGGTCAGGTAGAGGTCGTTCCGAACGTCACCGGGTAGAATAACTTCGGGGAAGCCCATTTTTCGCGAAATCGAAATATTTCCTAGTACTAAATGGGGGTTTTCTTCGCGCACCTAAAGACAGCGACTTAGAAAACAAAAAAAGACTTACGAATTTTTTTTTACCTGCTTCAGGTCACCGTGTAATAATTTCAGACTGACGTAGAGCGCCTGATTTTTACTCTCATTTTTTACGTAATCCTTGTTCGTAAACTTCCGCAACGTTTGTTCCAGATTTTCCTTATCACAACTAGAAGAAAACTTACTGAATTCATGACGGACCAAACGAGCAACTTACTTGTAAAATGGCACCGAAAATTCCTGTTCGAGGTCGCTCTCAAGTTTCCCACACATGAAGTGAGTGATGTCTTTAGCAGCCACCCCTACAGGCCGCCTCATGTTATCGGAAGAACTCTTTTTACTGTTTGACACGGAACTTCGCCTATGATCCACTTCCTTAGTGTCCATGGTTCCTATCCTCACAACGTAACAGACCAAAAAAATTTTGTCCCTCTCCAAATCCCGTTTTCCTAAATCCTTCACAACAAACAAGTTGAAAATTTTTTTTCCAAAAATTGCCACCGACTTACCGTGAACATAACCCTTAAGGTGTACATCTGATCCAAATCGCTCATGAGACCGTCCTTTGACCACCGCACCACATAATTTTCGGTTATGGCCTTATTTTCCTTAGCGTCGTAGAGCGTAATTAAGAGTTCCGCGTCTTCGTTCATCTTGCAGGTGAAGTTTTTAACGGCGACGACAAAAATGTGTGAGTATTGTTGGATCGCGGTTCGAATCGCGGTATCCCGATGTTCTATCCTAATCCTCTTATCCCTAATTCTCTCGGCGGCACTTTTATGGTGATAATACAACTGCAACGTGCTGGTTTCGTCGGGATTTATTAAATTACCGTCCTTATCTCTAACGATCATGTCCAAACCTAAAATTTTATTTCCGATGTCGATTTCCGATATCACCTGTTTGGAAATTCGTTTTAATTCGTCGACGGGTAAAGTCCCGCTGATTATTTTACTCCTAAATTTGATCAAATCGTACATTTTATTTTTCATATCTTCGAATTCTTTGTTATGGGTCTGAAAAAAGTTTTTGATTGAAACGTGCGTCATTGCAACGCGAAGTTTAACTAACCATGTACAAGTGTTTCCAGTGCGTCCCCCATTCCCTAAGCACTGTGGTAATTTCGTGAACGATTAGAGGTTGTTTGGGTATAAAAATTGGACTAGGGCCACTCTTGTCTATCGTGCATTCCGTTATATGTACGTAATTTTTTGGAAAAATTCCATGATTTGAACTGTTACAAAGTACGTATCCGTAATACCATCCTCCATCTTCCTCTTCCAAGATGTGTACCGTTTGGCCGACATTTAAAGTGAGTTTACTGTGGTCTCCATCAGATGTGAAATTATAAATCACTGAAAATGAAATGAAAAAAATAAAAATACAGACATTCGGTCTGGATGGTTTGGACTTGAAAGTTAAAAAAAAGTTTTAGAACCACTGCATCCGTCATTTTTTGTGAATAAGGATACAGATGATATATTAATATGACTCCACATCAAACAAAATTAATTTAAATGAAGTCGTGATAGGAGTTAAGTGCCCCCTTTTATAATTGCTGATAAATTAGTCAAAACACCTATTGAATTGACCTTTTTTATTACGACCACGGTTTTTTTATTGTGCAATGCAACCTCTTTGAATGGGTAATAATAATAATTATAAGGTTGAATAATAAAATCTAAGCTTGTGTTTATTCGAGAGTGACTCAAAATTGCACCCAATGCATTCGAAATGATGGCATTATTTTTTTTTTGTTGTGTCGAGTTGGTTTTATGATGTTTTAATCGTCGTTCATGAAGGGGAATGAACCAAAAATTTCCGTAAAATCGTCACTCGAAATAACTACACGTTTCGGAAATACTAAATACCGCGACATGTAAAAAAGTGGATACAATAAAAATACTAATTACGTGTAGGTAAATTATCATGTCCTTGTATTCTTAATAAAAGAATAACAAAACGATGACATAACAAACAGGCAATTTTGAATTGTTTGTATCCGATAAAAATCTCAATTTTTCGCAGAATGCAAAATAATTTGCATCGTTGAAATAAGGAAAAATAAATGAGGTTTGAAAGAAATTTAAGCAGTCTTGTTCTGAGCCAACTGAACCACAACGAAGTGTTGAAAACAAATATAATGGTTTTAAAATGTAAATTTTTATTCAGAACGGAAAAAAAGTTTCAACTCCAAATTTTGGCTTCCTCAACTGCAAAAACTCAGAAATACGACCTACCTTCACGGAACAACTTCGATTCTAACCGACCTTGAAAATCGCTGCGCGTAACGGTAAAGCTCAAAGTAGCTTCCGGTATTTGTTGTTTGAAACAAACCCGCAGGTAAGGTTCCGTTTTAAAAATCAAAACTATCTTCCGGCGAAAAACTGCTAAGTTTAATAGGCGGATTCGGTTCAAATGGACGGGGGGGGGGGGGCCGCAAACTGAAGGTAAATTTTAGTTCATTTAACCGAGGTTCCTTTATTTTTTGAAAACTCATGATACTGCTCCGTTTACTCCTTCCCCCGCCATTGCTACTAATAAATGATTTCCGTCGACCTGTTGTGCCATGCTACAACAAAAGGTCCTATCTGCAAAATGGAATTGGAACCGCATAAAGAATACATCTGTTGGGAACTGAAACTCACGTTGGTGGCGCTACAAATGTAAACAAATATGGCCGTTTTAAAGAGGTTTACGTATAGAAAATAAGTCGCAATAAGAACAAGTTGCTGTGAAAAAGTCCAAGTAATACCAAAATCACTCGAAACTACGACGAAAATATGCACAAGTAAATAGCGCTATTACTTTAACCGCCTTTATTACAGTAAATAAACGGTCGCGTGGTTAATATAAAAATTTGTATTTTTTTGTCGAGAATTTTCTCATTTTTATAATAAACATTTTAGTAGTAGAATTAATAGATAATGAGATATTTACCAAAAACTAATTTTTCACCACTGAAACACCTTGTATAATTTTTTTCGTACAAGGGAATCATGGGTACTTTTGAAATTTTATTCTTAACCTCTCAATATACGTGCATACAAAAATTCAGCTAGCTGCAATTTTTTCCCCTAATCTCAATGAGTTTTTGTCTTGCTAATTCGAGATATAAAAGGAATATTATTATTTCTTCAATGTCATTATTCAACATTCCTGGGGGCTGTCGATTAATGATGTAACACAATTTAGGATCAAACTAACCCCCCCCTTGTCACACTTGATCACAAAATGTGATAACAGCCCCTCCGAATTGATGTCACAATTTTTTTATTTTTGACCTCCCACCCCTCACGAGTCCCATAGGATACCCCCTGTCCCCATGTCACACTTTGATGAACCCCCCCAAATGTTTATGGACAGCCCCCTGTATATTGTTGCTCAAATATATTCCTGGAATTAATTATTTTTAAAGATTTTTTCAGGCATATTCGGAATATAAGAAGTAATTTCTCCCATCTTACTATTAAATATTGCTGTATTGTTCTACAAAATATAATAATCGAATATTCGCAGAATATGCATGTAATGATCTTGAAAAATCAGTACGGTAAAAAATTCCAAAAATTAAATTCAGGAATATTAAAACTTTTCAATATAAAACTGGAATAATCAAGGAATATTCGGAGATTACAGGCTTATTTTAGGCATATAACGGGAATAATCAACGAATCTTGAATATTCCTATTCAATTTCTGTAAATAATCTTGGGGAATATTTTCAATAATATTCTGGGAATAATAAAAATAGAGACTTTTCCATATTGAGGGCATTTGATAATCAAACCGTCCTAAATTCACTGCTAGTCCACCCCCACATCAGCTAAACGAGGTATCTAAATTTTAACCAATGGTAGATTGGTCAAGTAGAGAGAATGCAGAAAAATCTGCATGGTCATGCGTGTATAACGAAGATAATCCTCGGATTAGAGTTAGCTTAGCGATTTCTGCTGTTTGATTGGTTAACACACAAAAAATCCCTGGGTTAACTCTGACTCGATGATGATCTTCTGTTATACAACTGACCCTTTCGAGAAATTTTTGTTTGAATTTTTTATGATTTATAAGCAAAACAGGCCAATGATTTCTTCTGTCCTGGTATTTACTACTACAGATTGGTGCTATTTATGAATAACTGAAGTAAACGAGGAGAGAATATGTTCCAACTTGGATCTGCTAATTTTACATAAGTCATAGGAACAGAACAACTTGTTTACGGGGGGGGGGACTTTTCAGTTGATACAAATTGAATTTAAAAAAATTCTTCCATTTTAAGGGAAGGTCTTATTTTCAATTCTCAAATTCGTATTTCGGCGATTAATGGGGAAGTCAAATCAATTATAACTACAGTTTTACTAATAACCCCCCCCCCTCCCCAGATGAGTACGATATGCAATTTTCCAAATAATTGAAATTCTAACACCATCAGTTTCAGTTATTTTCTTGCCAGCCGTATTGTTCACTTAATGAACGTAGTTACCGTCCTTCCTATGTCTGTGGTGTGCGTCTGTAATTTTTTCACATGCTTCGGGGACCTACTGTTTAATTTTGATTCCAAATTAGTAGCGTAACTAGCAAGGTGCGAACGATACATTCGCACCAAGCCCACGGAATTGAGACCTGTACATCACCCACAACGAAAATAATGAATAAAACCTTAATATTATTTATAAAGTATCCGAACGACTTGGATTTTGAAGATAAATATAATAAAAAGGAGCAAAGATCGGCGCTCGGCAGCTTAAAAAGGTTGAGCGTCGAAGTTACCTCCAGCCCGCGACCTCATTGTTACGCCACTGATCTGAACCGAGAGAAGCGTAGTACAATTATTTTAAAAAGGGCTTTTCTGGCAGCCATAGCTTTCAGAGGGGAGACGACCAAAATAAAGTTCTTACTTTGCCTGAGATTGAACCGGGATGGTTTACACAACCTGATTACACAACCTGACCAAAATAGAAGCATATCAATGGCTGAAAAACAGCTATATTATTATCAATTAATCTCTTAAGAATATCCTAAACTTATGTGCGTGTGCCTGAACGTTAATCAGTGCGGCCTTTAGGCTGCACTAGCAATGCATATAGTACATGCCATTATATAAATAATTTGTTAAAGGGTCGTCCATAAAGGGCATCCACGCCTTGGGGGGGGGGGGGTTTACAAAGTTTATCTAAATTCTTGCTTGTTTAATTACAATTTTTATTACAGCTTTATGAATTTTAAAACAATTAAAAATTAATTATTAAGTTTTTAGTTTAAAAGGTTAATTTCGATGTTAGACTTGAGGTTTTTTTTGGGGGGGGGTCTTTGATTTGTGACCATAGGAAGTTATATAGCCATAGTGATCGGGGAGGTCCGAAGATTGTGACCAACTATGACAATGGGGGGGGGGGGGGGTTAAAAGTTGAAAAAATTGCGGGCGTCCTTTAAGCAAAAAACTGTGTGTAAAGCTTGGAATGCTAGTAACTGCTGTAAAATTGAAAAATAAACCAGTTTGGAACGGAAATTTGTAAGGAAAAAGTTTAATTTAAAAAAAACCACTTGATCAGTGTTGGTCCATTTAGCTTCATTGCCAACAATAAATATTAATTTAGGTTGAGATTATCCTAAAGAATTAATTCTAGATTCAATTTTCAGTTGTTATAAAACGGTTCCTTCAATTCCAGGAAAAACTACTCTGCCCTACTAAAGAAGAAGTCGCATGAGCGCGACAGATCCAAAAAAAGACAGAACTGTAAAAACACAACAAAAAATTTACCAACATACGCATTAACGGATTATCTGATTACGCATTATAAAGTTGTTTTTTTTAAGTGGCGGGGGGGGGGGGGGTAATTTCACGCACGTGTAATAATCTCAAAAGCGAAAATTCAAATGAAAATACAAAAGTTTGAATTTCAATCCGCAGAAAAAGTTATCCAATTGGGGAAGAATTACCTAATGCTTGCCACCCCAAATCATTTCAAAATTTTTTTATAGCAAAAGGAACCTTATTAGAGTGTACTGTAAAAATTTCGCCCGAGATGATATACATAAAATTTCGAGAAAAATCGATTTTAAAAAAGCTAAATTTTACATGTAAAATGCATGTCGAAGCCACGCCCATAGCCGAGGTTATAAATATGTTACGGTCGCTCGATGCGGAACGCATTTGTTACTCGACTGGCGTGCGTATAACATCGAAATAATTATGAATAAAAAAACGGTTCTTTTCAGAACCACAAATATTTTAAGAATAAGGTCTCTAAATAAACATAAAAAAACTATGGGGAAATTTTGATGGTGCAAATTACTTTTTAGGGTGGATTCGGCCCGGCCAGAACTGTACGCATCAAAAAACCTACCCTACGCCCCTCCGGGGCTCCGGGCGGTTTTTCAATCGCGTACGCCGCTCCGCGGCAGAGCTAAACATACGAGAAGGCGCCACCCATCAAGAACACCGGGATGAAGGAAACCGGGATCTGAAACCCCCAAAAAATCGCGTAAAAACAAAAAATAATCGATGTTACATGTACGAGAGACGAGCTGCATCTGTCGGTGCGAAATGGGTGCGAAATACTCCAAGTGTTAGGGTCATTCATATTGCACGTACCGTCCACAGAATGAGCGACGAGCGGGAATCTCGTTAATTTTACATGAAAATTAGCTAACTTCAAAATCGATTTACTCAAAATTTTGATAATACATTCTCAGAATTTTTTTGTAGTAGGGGCCTATATAAACCTTCATCTTTCCATTAGGAAGGTTACAAGTCAGTTCGTAATGGCAAGCATTACTACACTCTCACCTCAAAGGGTTATCAAATGTTACCGGAATATCGCCGAGTTGACCATCGTCCAGTTTTCCCGTCGCTCAGTTGACCATCGGCGAGTTTACCCGTCGCCCAGTTCAATATGAAAATATGTTTCTCGCCCAGAAAAATATGTTCCTCAACTTGCATTGGAACCCTGGCGTTTTAAATGTGAATACGCGCGCTTTAACAACTGCGCTGCCGAGGCGATCAGTTTATGAAGCGCGGAACTTCTATATCGTGTGGACTAAAATTCTAGGATCGCTACATACCAACGCTGGGAAATATTGAAAAATTATTTTCGAAATGAGCGTTACAGAACTGTGTGAAATTTGATAAGAATTTTTGGTCGAAATAAAGCCCCTTTCGTGCCTGTTGTACTCGGGACTTCTTTTATGGGGAACTGTTATGCTAGGGCTACACCTCCTGCGTTAACGTCTAATGGGAGATAACGCGTTATTTAACGAGAGAAAAATTTACGCGCTAGATGGTATATTTTTGCATGGCTACATTAATGTGTTACGTTCAATGTGATGTTTAACGTAGTTCATTGTACATTAAATTCAAGATGGATTCTAAAGCGGCTGCAGTGGTTTATTATACATATGAGCACTTGTAACTTATATATAAATCAATATAAATATTCATCTTCAATATCAATAATATTAAGTATTTTAGTAATTTATAAGTGTAGCCACAATTGCGCGCTATCTAACGCATGAAATCCCTTTGATGTGCCAAAGGAGACCGCTACCCGAGCTATCGCCTAATGTCTAATGTCATCAATAATGCCGTTATAAGATTAGCACGTTAACTTTAACATTAGACGCAGGTGTAGCCCTAGCATTACAGACCGTTGTTGCTCCAACGGTCCACAAACAAATGACGCACTTAAGGAAAACATCCATCAAGCTGTTTTATAATAATCGATTAAAAAAAGAACTATAATAATCGGAAATATACTCTCTCCAATAAAGCAACAAAATAATATTGAACGGGATTGTTTCAATATCAATTTCAAAAATAAACCAACAGATGACCCACCCTGTAGTATAAAGTGCTTGCAAATTTGTACTTCATACTATCTTGGAAGACTTTGTGATCGACAAAAATTATTTTACATTGAGATATTTCACATACGACCGTGGTAATAACTCAAAATCACCGAGAAGTACAGATACGCCCTTCTTGCCTAGTAGGACAGTACTACTCAAAGATGTGGAAAGATACACAAGGTGTTGTGTACAGATATGGTTGCAAACCCCCCGACTTATTAGGTCTACTTATGAACTACGGGTTGCTCATTTGGTCGCGATTGTTTTATAGTCGGAATTTCCCTGACGCCACAGTCCTTCAACAAAGTGAAACCAAAATATATCGTCTGCTTACTGGTAAAACCAAGTAACTGCAAAATTTTCGAAACTGAGTTAAATATATCGGCATGTTAAGTTTTTTGCGCTCTTTCTACTGGTAAAACAAGTTAATTGATACCTCCCCCCGTTCGAAAGTTATGCCGTATGAAAAAATCAGCGCTCCGCGCCTCGCAAAGGGGTTCCGCCCCCTTGATCCCCGCAAGGGGGCTTACACGTTAATTTAGAGTATTATGACATTGCTAAAACTATAATCCTTCTTAGAAATAAATTACAATACAATACATATTAATACTGCTTAGTTATTAAACGTCAAACTTTCAAACGCTATTATCTCAAAACTATGGTTATGTCAGTTACCTGGTTTTACCAGTAAGCAGACGATATGATTAATAAAAAAATGAACTGTCAAGTAGTGTTAATTATTGTGAAAACTGAAACAGATACAGGCTGATAAGCTAAGATATTTTTGTGTTAAAATGGAAACTAAAGATCCATGTTAAAAAGTAAAACGTAACTTTATCAATCTGGGTCTACCTGGTTTTAACAAAATCGGCAAGTGCTCTCATTAGCCCAATTCACCTAACCGTTAAGTTATGAGAGTCTCTCCTCTCCTCAGTGATATCATGGTAAATTTGTTTCGCCTCACCCTTCTGCCCCCTAAAAACAATTGCTTTTCCACATTCTCTGATAAGAACTTTTATGTGGATATATTCAGCACTGAGAAGAAGGAAGTATTTATTTACAATAACCTTTCCTTTACATCAATATTATATTAATTTGTGGTTCCAGATATATAATTAACTAACCACGCTAACTTAAAACCTTGGATACGCCACTGATAATAAAAAAATTATATGGAGTCATAACAAGTGTTATAAAAACAAAACAATATTAAAAAAAACAACAACAAAACGACATGACATTTAAAAACAAAACAAAAGGAAATTAAACCGGCTATGTAGTAATTTTCTCACGAGAAGGTAGAAATTTTTGTACAGACTGGGTTTTTCCGACCTCCGGTTCCTAATCAAGTATTTAACCTAATCTAACTTAAATTTAATAAAAAAAATAATTACACGAGACGTAGAAAAACTTGGAATCCTTGAAAATTATTTTTCTTCGACTGAACTCAAAATGACGTAATGAAAGTTCAAAAATATAAAAAAAACGAATCGCAGTAGCTAATCATAGCACATGAAGTTCAAGTGGTTTCTTATCTCGGACTTTAAAAATTACAAGAGATAGTAAGTCAACAAACCTGATTAAAGTTAACAGGCAACTTTTTTGACTGAAAATTAAGATTCGCTCTCTTCGTAGCCCACCTTGGCAATTAACAAATTTATTACATAAAATAATCAAAATAGTTGTGACGTGAGTCAGTAATCATCGAACATAATCACGTCAGTACCCGTTAACTACACGGAATGTGTGGAAAACATGAATCACAATTTTTCCTCGAGGAAGTAGAGGAAACAACTGCACGAGATAAAAAAGTGGGAGGGGCCTTGTGTATTAAAAAAATTTGCTAATTTTCACGATAAGGAAAGTTATGAAGTGCTGTTCACTTTTCCAGGTTACATAATCGAACACATTTTTTAAATGAAAAGTAAAAACGAGCAACAAGTCAGAACGACAACATTTAAAGGGACGATTTTTGTAAGTTTACAAGTTAAATAAAAAGCTTTTCGTACCAATTCCGTAACTTTTGTCTTCGTGCACTGTCTGCCATCCACGCATTTTATAAATTAATTATTTTATTATATAAAAACAACAACTAAATTATAAAATAATGCACACACGATTGAAACACTCACACACGAACACCATTCTGTGTTTTGTTTGTAAACGAACAGCGCCACCTAATATTGCGAAACCGAATGCGGTAATTTCAAATCGAATGAGTAATCGTAGGCAGTGCCGTACTTAACCAGTGAGTGATTCTAGATGAAAAAATCTGATGTGACAACACATTACTTTCCCATTTAGTAGATTCCACTTCATTTTATATTAAATTTTAATAAAACAGATGTTAACTCAAAAACATTTTTAACTCGATAAAATACACAAATTAGTTTGAGATATCAAAGTTACGAAATTTAATTTGTAATTTAACATGGTAACTCATATTTTTTAAAAGCACTTATTTTATATTTTCATTTTAACAATAACATAACATGTTTGCATTGAAAAATTTTTAAAATTGTCATTTTCCAAAAAAAAAATAGAAATTTGCGGAATGCCGTGCCGTCTATGTGCAATCAAATTTTAACTATGGTCGTAATGACGTCAGAATTAATTTTTTTGAAGTAATTAAAAAATTCGTTTGATATTAATTACATAATATGTTTATACAAGTAAATTAGTTAAAATATTAAATTATAGTAATAAACAATACAAATCACTTGGACAGATCAAAATTAAACTAGGCAAACCATAATTTTTTAAATTTGCCGTTTTTTTAATTTGTATATCACGATTACTCGAAACCAGTTCATTTTTCGAGAAAAAGTATATCTACAAATTTTGTCGGGCGTACAGTCGGCTCGACGACGGTGTATTAATTTTCGCGATCCGTTCGACGCCGCACGGCGTAGCGCAAGAAACGGCAAAAATATGTAATTAAAATTAAAATCGTCGTCTCGCTTAACGCTCGAAAGCGATCTGCGACCTAGGCATTTTTTTGCAAAAATGCAAATCTAAATTTGAGAGGATCCAAATGAGACCAAAAAATCGAAACTTTAATCTGAAAATAAGCGAGCCAGGCGCAAAAAACTATTCAATTTTTACCCCCCCCCCTTAAACGGTAGCGGGACAAAAATTGGAAAATTTGGACATACCGATTGTCCGTTTTCGCCGCCCCCACCCCTCTAGCAAATTTCAGATCGATCGGACGAAAACTCTGGAAGTAGATACAAGAATACGAAAAAACGCGAGGAGCCCTCTTGCCAAGCGCTGGAAAAAAATTTCGAAAAAGAAAAAATTGTTTCGCCCCCTCGCCCACCGCCCGGAGCTTCCTGAAAAATTTCAACTCTCCAAAGTGAATGCCGAAATTTTGTGACCACTTTGAAGCGCCATTTCACCTCCTCCGTTACGTCCCATGAAAAACGGGAAAATTTTCCCGTTCAATCCTCGTAAAACCACACGGGTATGCAAAATTTCAACTCTCCACGACCCTCGTAGCTATACGCACTAAATTATGAATGAGTGAGTGAGCGATTTGCTCAAATTTATGTGTTTAATACAAAATTTGGATAAAAACTTGGATCAAAATTATCCAAGGCAAACCATATTTTTTGAACAGCGCTTATTTTATTTTTTCATTTTAACAATAATTTAAGAGCGAAATATCAAGTGTGGGGTATCATGAGATGCGGAAAAATAATCTCTTTCGATTGATATGAGTTTCAATCTCATATGTTCCACCGGGAAGCGGCAATGCTCTTTAACAATTTTTATTCCCCTAAAAAAGGGGTTAAAAATGGACGGTTTTCAACCAAAATCTAATCAGCTCTTTAGACAGTTACTTCAAACTAGTGTATAAAATTTCAACTCAATTGGTGCACGCGTTTGTCTGAAAACGTTGACGATAGAATCACCACACTTCATACTTCATACATCACACTTCACAGTGGCGGCTCGTTATAATGAGCCAAAGAGCCATGGCACTAGCTGGGCAAAACGGCCTTAAATATTTTTTTTAATTTTCAAAAAATATTTAATTTTGTTTAAAAATTGTTTAATCTTAAACATTTTTCTCACTTTAAAGCGTAAACATAATATAGACATAATATGTAATTTTTATTTCATAAATGTGCACTTTACAATAAGATAAATTATCACCACCGAGCCAATTCAATGTCGCCACGCGACTACTGGCCACTTCTGTAATTGTAGCGCGATGCATATGGGTACGTGATAGCAATTCTACCTAGACCCGCCGAGTGTTCCGTATGAGGCTGCCTCCTATATCTCTGATTTCACTATGTGCAATTATTATTAACTACCGCGTTGAGTTATAAAAATAATTTGTCTGATAATTTATTATTAGTTAATTAAAGAAGTTAATTAAACTTGTTAATACATATTAATTTAATAATGAATAAAATTAATAACAATTTAAGCAAGCCTTTTTGCTCGTGTTGGCTGGAGGAAAAGATTAAAATTCAAAAATTGGGTAGACCATCGCCTGATTTGATTATTTCAAAAATCATTTTATATATCCTGCAATTTAGTAAAAGTGCTTTTTCTTATTTTTAAATTTTAGAATAGATGTTATATTATAATTATTACGTATCATGCAATCTGATAACGTCAACGTTATTAAAAATGTTACCTCAATGTTATAAATTTCAATTACAATAAATTCTTACAATATTTCTTAATACTAATTTAATTTGGATTTGTTCAACTTGCTCGTAATGCAAAATTCTTTAATTTAATAAATGTAATAAATATTTTATCTTGAAGTGTGTTCTATTTAACTTGTTGCATTTCCGGCAAGCTGATTTTTAGGATTCTTATTTATTCATGTCTAAAAGTAACATCTAAAATTTTTGCAAAGAGTTTTATTGGAAATTATACACATAATAGATAAACGCGTAACTCATGTTTCGAAATGACTATCCAATCGGGCGCAATGTTTTTGACCGACGTAGTTATCTAAAATATACGAATTTTTGTACATTTTGTTCTCTATGAATGCCAGGCTATGGTCGGAACCTCGAAAATGTAAAAAAAATGGCGATGGTTGAAAGAACAAAATTCTTTTGAAAACATTTTAAAATAAAAATTAGCATAATAATTTAGTCAAAATAGATAAAAAACCAACAATTTTAGGGATTTTGTATCTAATATTATTTGTTTGTGCAGCAAATATGTCAGTTGAAGACCTTGTATTAACTTCACCCATAAAAAACATAGTAAATTAGTTATCAACCCCAGACGGGGGAGTAATCCCGCAATTTGTAAGAAAAAACTTTTAAAGCTTCTTTTTCACAATCAATTCGATTTTGAGGTTGGACTAAAACGTCGATTATTAATAATTTCCTTTTTTAACAAATTTAAAATTTTGTTTTTGTTTTTTGGACTCCTAAAGACAATTACAGACTACTACAACTTAAATTTGTTAAATTTGTTAAATTTATTTTTGTATATTTTATATAAAGTACAAATAAAGTACAAAATAAACACCATTACAGAAAATCCGTTATAATTCGGGTAATTTGATGAATTTTACTTTAATATTTTTTGTAAACATATTCAAGACCCCAAACTATAAAAATATGTAATAAAAAAAAAATCGAAAAAATTTATCGGTCACAGTAGGTAAACCCCCTTAAACTGCTATTTAAGTCTGTATACAGAACTGTATACAGTTCCTTTCGATTCGGAGAAAATCTCTTTCGGTTGGACTTAAATTTATGAACCCATCAAAAGAAAAAAATTCTGGCACCACCACTGTAGAACCCCACGAGCCGCCACTGACACTTCATACATCACACACACATCCGGACATCATTCCAAAATTGGTCTTAAACAATTCGTATGGGCTCATAGACCATTGGAAAAATGCTAAATCAAAATTTTTTTTTAACTCGATAACAATACTTTCCTTTACTACGTAAATGGGAAAGTAATATTTGAAGTTTTAAAATTGTAATGGATGGTAAGAGCAATAATAGGTATTATCAAACAAATGTCAAAACTAAGTAAATATAATTTGCCTGGACGTAGCAGCTCCCCCGAATTTTACTTTCATTCCTTTACGTATTTCCTTGTTATTTTTTGTTGGGGTGTTTTAAATTTTTTAGTTTATACTTTTTAGAAATACGTTTTTTTGAAATTTTTTAAAATAAGTAAAAAAGTGTAAGAAGAGTTTCATATGGCGAATGCAAGATGGCGGCCAAATGTAACAATCTGTTCAATGTAGCGGAACGTACAAACATACAAATGTACAATGTATCTTCTTTTGTCGGGGGTTATTTTATTGAAAAGGGTTATTTAGTAGGTAAATAAATGGGGTCAAGCTGGAACAAAGTTTATTATTTTTATTTGGACGTTTAAAATGATACACTAATTTGTCACAGTCTATAGACCCCGGATTTGGCCGCCATATTGGAAAACTTGGTAAAAAATACTTTTTTTAAGAAATATTCACGATAATTGCATTCATGGTCAAATTTTGGCGTTTCGACCAATCAGCGTGCGCTATTTTACATTGTACTTATACGGGTACAATTCGTGTACGTCGAATAATACCCGTAAATACTGTGAGCCCTAGGTGAAATATCCAGTTATTTTGAAATCCTACGAAAATATTCAAATAACCCTAGGTCAATTTAAATATTTTGAATATTTTAAATTTTGTTTTGAAAATAAAGAGTATTAATATGATTCTCTGTGATTTAAATTTGGGCTACAGGGTGGGTCATCTGTTGGTTTATTTTTGAAATTTATTTAAAACAATCCCGTTCAATATTATTTTGTTGCTTTATTGGAGAGAGTATATTTACGATTATTATAGTTCTTTTTTTAATCGATTATTATAAAACAGCTCTATGGATGTTTTCCTAAAGTGCGTCATTTGTTTATGGACCGTTGGAGCAACAACGGTCTGTAATGCTAGGGCTACACCTGCGTCTAATGTTAATGTTAAAGTTAACGTGCTAATCTTATAACGGCATTATTGATGACATTAGACATTAGGCGATAGCTCGGGTAGCGGTCTCCTTTGGCACATCAAAGGGATTTAATGCGTTAGATAGCGCGCAATTGTGGCTACACTTATAAATTACTAAAATACTTAATATTATTGATATTGAAGATGAATATTTATATTGATTTATATATAAGTTACAAGCGCTCATATAATAAACCACTGCAGCCGCTTTAGAATCCATCTTGAATTTAATGTACAATGAACTACGTTAAACATCACATTGAACGTAACACATTAATGTAGCCATGCAAAAATATACCATCTAGCGCGTAATTTTTTCTCGTTAAATAACGCGTTATCTCCCATTAGACGTTAACGCAGGTGTAGCCCTAGCATAACAGTTCCCCATAAAAGAAGTCCCGAGTACAACAGGCACGAAAGGGGCTTTATTTCGACCAAAAATTCTTATCAAATTTCACACAGTTCTGTAACGCTCATTTCGAAAATAATTTTTCAATATTTCCCAGCGTTGGTATGTAGCGATCCTAGAATTAGTCCACACGATATAGAAGTTCCGCGCTTCATAAACTGATCGCCTCGGCAGCGCAGTTGTTAAAGCGCGCGTATTCACATTTAAAACGCCAGAGTTCCAATGCAAGTTGAGGAACACATTTTTCAGCATACCATCCTGCTAAACGTAATCCATTTCTTACAGGGGAGGTTTGACACTATGTTTCTATCAATATCAAGCGTATCGATGTTGCAAACTTTCGAAATAACACGCAGTTCAAAAAGAAACCAACAGAATAGTCCACTCTGTATTATAACAGCTTTTTATTTAAAAAAAACAAACAACAACTCAATTCTCTCATAACATGGTAAAACGGACCCGGACAACTGGGCGACGGGTAAACTCTCCGATGGTCAACTGAGCGACGGGAAAACTGGACGATGGTCAACTCGGCGATATTCCGGTAACATTTGATCACAATTTGATAACTTTTTCTGCGGATTGAAATTCAAACTTTTGTATTTTCATTTGAATTTTCGCTTTTGAGATTATTACACGTGCGTGAAATTACCCCCCCCCCCACTTAAAAAAAACAACTTTATAATGCGTAATCAGATAATCCGTTAACGCGTATGTTGGTAAATTTTTTGTTGTGTTTTTACGGTTCTGTCGTTTTTTGGATCTGTCGCGCTCATGCAAATTTTTTCCATGTTTACCGTAAAAAAAAAGTCGGGGTGGAGCGTGGCCTAAGAGCGTCGCCCAGTTTTTCCGCCGCTCAGCTTATCCGATGCCTAGTTTGATTCGCCCAGTTGTCGTGTACCGTGGTAAAATGCAGATACGCCTTTCTTCTTTAGTAGGGCAGAGTAGTTTTCCTGGAATTGAAGGATCCTTTTCATAACAACTGAAAATTGAATCTAGAATTAATTCTTTAGGATAATATCAATCTAAATTAATATTTGTTGTTGGCAATTAAACTAAATGGACCAACACTGACCAAGTGGTTTTTTTTCAAAATAAAACTTTTTCCTTTCAAGTTTCCGTTGCAAACTCTTTTATTTTTCCAATTTTACAGAAGTTATTAGCGTTCAAAGCTTTACGCACAAAGTTTTTTGCTTAGAGGTTGTCTATAAAGGATGTCCGCAATTTTTCCAACTTTTAAACCCACCGCCCCCCATTGTCACAGTTGGTCACAATCTTCGAACACCCCCCCCCCAGGAACGTCCTATGGTCACAAATCAAAGGACCCCCCCTTAAAATCTAAAGTCTAAAATCGAACTAGACCTTTTAAACTAAAAACTTATTCAGTAATTTTTAATTTTTTAAAAATTCTTATTGCTGTTCGTTTCAGACACCTGCACATAAATTTAGGATATTCTTGAGTGATTAATTGATGATAATGTGGCTGTTTTTCAGCCATTGACATGCTTCTATTTTGGTCAGGTTGTGTAAGTCTGTAAAGGATATTTATATGCATCCCGGTTCGATGTCAGGCAAATTAAGAACTTTATTTTGGTCGTTTTCCCTCTGAAAGTTATAACTGAATCTGATGGTGTTAGAATTTCAATTGTAAAATTGCATATCGTACTCATCGTGGTGGTGGTGGTGGTGGGGGGGTTACTAGTAAAACTAGGTTATAATGAACTTGACTTTCCCATTAACCGACGAAATACGAATTCGAGAGTTGGAAATAAAGCTTCCCTAAAAATGGAAGAATTAAACAAGGTGGAACTCGCTTTAGCAGCAGTTCCTAATAGGCTTCTATACCGCTACCTTTCTGGTGTGAAAAGTTGTTGTTGCTAGTTATTTTTGGTCGACATAATATTAAAATGTAGCATCAGATAATCCGATAATCTGCACCAATTAAATTTTTCGAGATAACTTCTTATTAGGGTATCAACGTCTTAAGGTATCAACGTCTTAACGGATCAACGGATCAAACTATCAACGGATCAACGAATCAAAGGATCAACGGATCAACGGATCAAAGGATCAATGGATCAACGGATCAAAGGATCAACGTATCAACAGATCAACGTATCAACAGATCAACGTATCAACGTATCAACGGATCAACGTATTTAAATTTTTTATTAAATCTTTAGCCAAACTTTTATTGAGCCTCGATTTAAAAGGTTTGGGCAGTATTTTAATGGACGACGTTGTGGAATCTTTGCCGAACGCAGCAAATATTTTAAAAGTTTTGGAAAATCACAAAAGAATAAAAGTTATTACCAGGTCCAGTGACAAAAAAAGATTCTCTTTCATTTTGACCATGGACCCTCTAAGTCCATGATTGTGACCAAGAGGCCCCTTTAGACATCGATGATGAATTTAAAACAAGCTACTACTGTGGTTACAATAAAAAAATATGACAATAAATTTTATCCGTTAATTTGATAACTTAATCCGTTGATCCGTGATCTGATTAAATCCGTTGATCCGTTGATACCTTGATCGGTCAGATCAAGTCTACTATGTATATAGGTTGAAAATTACAATCTTAAAGCACAGAATATTTTTGTAACCTATCTTAATATATAAATTAGATTTGAATTATGCGGACGGACAGACGGACGGACAGACATGGAGCCAGATCATAAGGCTTCTTGCTATACTTTGTATAGAAGCCTAAAAGTAGCGCACTGGGTACCCAGTTCTTAGACCTCTATACACACAGAGTATTTCCAACACGATTTGAAACGCTCTGTATGATTTTGAATTATGCGGACAGACGGACGGACGGACAGACACGGAGCCAGATCATAAGGCTTCTTGTTATACTTTGTATAGAAGCCTAAAAAGGAGCTAAAGAAGAAGGCTAGTGATATTAGGCTAATAAGGGGAGCCCTCCAGTTAGTTTTACCAGGTTGGAAACACCAAGTGGAGAAAGCCGATAATCCGATGTGCAATGAGGAGGGGGCTCGGCATATTACAGGATGGACACACCAAGGCTGAGGGCGGTTTTAGAAGAGGTGACTGCGATCCCCAAACCAGTTCACTGATGGACGGGGAAAATTGCCGAGGCCAGAAGACCGACCAATCGCCTTTGTAGATCGGCGCTGCGTACAAGAAGAGGGGCCCAACGGCATGAAGACGCCAGGACCACCTACAAAGAGGCGAAGGCGAAGACCTGCTACATGTGGAACAGGTCATTCTAAACCGCCTGGAGCAAGACCTCGAAAAGACCAGTGGCCTATCCGAGAACCACTTTGGATTCCAGAGAGGAAGATCTACGGTGTAGATCTCAGGACCAGGCAGTACTGTGCCTTGTTTGGAGGCACATCCTTGGGTTGACTCTTCCATCTTAACTTGATCGCGAGTTACTGAGAGGATAAAGGATATTTTTAGGTCTTGTTTTCTTTTTTTGCATTTCTTCCGTTTTGCTGGACTCGGTCACTATCCTTGGCGTATAGAGTTAGATAAAAACCTAAACTACGTCTAGGACATCAAAGAAGTATCCACCCGGGCTCAGGCCGTGACAACATCCATGGCGTGCCTGATGCCCAACATCAGGGGACCAAAGACCGCCAAGAGGAGGACGCTCAGCACGGTCGCGCAATCAATCCTGCTGTTGAACCGATGAAAAATGTTCATCCAAGTAGCATGCATATCCAGAACAGTGTCCCTCGAGGCGGTACTCATCGTAATCTCGTGCTAGAGCTAGCAGCGAGATGTGACGGAAGACCGGAAGCCAAGGAAGACACCAAAACGAGATTACAGGAGCGATGGTAAGCAGCCGACAGTGAACGCGGAGGCTCATACCCACCATCCAACCATGGGTTTCCAGAGAAACTGAGACTGCTCACCGGAAATGGGTGTTTTAACCACTATCTGCACCAGTTCGAAAAGGTGGTCTCCCTCAAATGCAGGTGAAGGATACCACAAAAAATACCCTATTCCATTGTGCAAATTGGAGCGCACATCGAGTATCCTCTGCGGCTGCCCTAGGGACAGCTGTAACTTTCGACAATATGGTCTCCATCATACTCTAGAACCAAGAGAGGTGAAACACCATAACAAGCTCCATTGCGGAAGTCTTGAAGACCAAAGATGAGGTGGAGCGGTCTGGGCAAGCCCCCGCAAACGGAAGAATTAACATCAGATGACACAATCGTGAGCAATAACCAGAATAGGCAGTGACCACTCACACGAGGTAAAGTGTGAGGATCACAACACTGAATAGGATGGAAGAAATGCTGTGAGGCGAAATTCCGAACCTTGGCGGCATTGGGGTGAGTTTAGTGGGTGAAGTCCTACACTACCAACAACCAACTTTTCTCAAATATCTCGAAAACCAATCAAGATAAAGTAGTAAAGAATGCGCATTTTTTGTAGAGCGTAAAATTATCTACAATAATGGTTGGAACAACATTTATCATAAGTCAGTCATTTAGTTTGCACGCACCGTCAAACTCTGAAATTGGAGTCTAAAAAAATCTTCGATTTCGTCATTTTTTGATGTTGCGCCGATCATTTTTAGCGGCCATCTGAAAAATTAAAAGACCCTGACGTAATACAAGAAATCAAATTACAACTATTAGGGGGGGGGGGCTCACGTACAGAGACAACCGAGTGGCAGGGTAATCAAAAGAGACCTTTGGGACGATCACGTCTTAGGTGGCAAGACAATATCAAAGTGGACCTCAAAACCATGGGAACAAATGAAGACCCTATGGAGACGGTCATAACAGAACGAGCGCGATATTTTACATATGGGAGGAGGTTATGAAGTCAAGCAAGGCCCATACAGTGCTGAAAAGCTGCGCGAAAGAATTTTTGATTCTTTACTCCCCCCCCTCCGAATCTACCTTAAATACATAAGAATGAATTAAAATCAAATCATTAAAAGCATTTCATAAGCAGGTATAAAAAATGTTAGTTTGAACCTGAAAATATATGGAAGGTCATGGTTAAGCGATGCCGAACAACCGTATTATATTGAGTCATTACCATAATATAATATAAACATAATATCTGTATAATGTTCTTTTAAATGATGATAGTTTTTTAAATTTTAATTTCTGTATCTCTACCAGATTTATTTATTTAATAATACATAATGTTTACAATAAACATTAAAATATATCCTGTCTGACATCCTAACGATATAAAATCGTATGTCCGCGAAAACTTCCATCAGTACACGTCCACATACAGTTTAAAATTGTTTGAATATCAAGGTCACAATGAAAAATTTGACTTTTCTGTTACTATTCGCCTTATTTATTTACGGTATCTTCTGCGATCACGATCTTTTGTCCAAAGTAAGTTTTAATGTTGAAATTTTTAATACGGATCAGTAAAATTATATTCTTTAATTAATTCTCTGCTACTTACTTGTTTACGGATAAACTTTTCTACACAATCGGTGCGATTCTGATTTGCACATGGTTATATAATCATATTGTTATCACTAGATTGCTATCCTAAGTTATTATAACCATCTCCGTAACAATGTTACCGAAAATTGCTATTCTGTTTAAACATGCATAATCATGATTGTTATAATTTAAGCATAACCAAACCTTTTTATAAATAGTTCAAAAATGTACCGTAAAAATACTACAAATATGACACAATAATTGTTGACAAGCCACGCCCCCATGATTATGTCTTCAAAATCAGAATAGCAAATCGGCTCAAATAACCATATTGTTAAAATTAACCAAATGATTATCATAACAAGATTGTTATGTCAAATCAGAATCGCACCGAATAACATAATACATTGTTTTAATAATTAAAAAAATAAATTAGTGGCGTAGCGAAGCTGTTGATCAGTCGAAAATGATCTAGTTTTTGATCTAGCAATTCTACATATTATAAAACCGGTTACGGCTAAATTAGAAATACATTTCATTTCAGTTTCATCAAAATGGCTTCAAGTTTAAGGATTATCGCGAAGAAGTATCAAATTACAGTGAACAGTACTTTAATTTTTTTGAAATTAAAACATTTAAGTACAATCGCACTACCGCGGTCATAAATACGACACTGAACTTTAAAATTGCCGTGAAAGATAAAATCGAGGTAATGTTTATTCGTTTATCTTATTAATTGCCAATGTACAAAAATTATATATTTTTAGATAGAAGTACAAGGCAACAAGTTTTTGAGTAATGAGTACCGTTTCTTTCCAATCCAGTATCAAGTCAATGCAAGAAAAGCTTTTCTGGCAAACGTAATGGGATTACAAAAACTATTAAATTGTGGCAACTTTACAGGTTTTCTTTTTGAAAAGGTAATACGAACGATTTCTCCTAAGTATAAAAATATTATTTTAAGTTTTTCTTTTACAGGATGTTACATACCATGCCTGCAATTTTTATCCCGATGAAAGGTATTTTCCTCCATTACTTCCTGATGGTAGATATAGATTTGATCTAAAATGGCTGTATTGTAATGAAGAAATTGCGATTACATTTCAATTTATGGAAATCTACACTCCAATTGAATACCCAAAGAAGTAACAATTATTGTTATAATTAATCCACTGTTATTTAAACAGGGTTAATTAAAATTGTATCTTATTTTAATTTTTTGTTGCACATAAGAATTAATTGAAATGTTCTGTCTTGTGTCGTTCTTGTATGAGACAACGAGGTCTGCATGGACAAAATTCGAAAATTCAATATTCTATGCTTATAATAGGCTGTTTTTTAGTTGCACGAGTTCTTTCAATAAGGATAACTATTGAATGCAGTTTGTCAAGGTGTCACGTCAATTCATCGCCGCGACAATTCATCGCGTGCGACAATTCATCGCGTGCGACAATTCATCGCCGCGACAATTCATCGCGTGCGACAATTCATCGCGTACGACAATTCATCGCGTGCTACAATTCATCGCGTGCAATACTTCATCGCCGCGACAATTCAACGCGTGCGACAATTCATCGCCGCGACAATTCATCGCGTGCGACAATTCATAGCCGCGACAATTCATCGCCGCGACAATTCATCGCGTGCGACAATTCATCGCGTGCGATAATTCATCGCCGCGACAATTCAACGCCGCGACAATTCATCGCCGCGACAATAAATCGCGTGCGACAATTTATCGTATGCGACAATTTATCGTATGCGACAATTTATCGCGTGCGACAATTCATCGCGTGCGACAATTCATCGCGTGCGACAATTCATCGCGTGCGACAATTCATCGCGTGCGACAATTCATCGCGTGCGACAATTCATCGCTGCGACAATTTATCGCGTGCATCAAATTAACATAATGTAATTGTTTAGTGATTTTTCGATGTGCCTTTGTTCGGCAATTCAAGGGGAAAGCCGCCCCTGCTCAAGTGAGTGTATATTGCCTTTACTAAATACTTTACTACTTAAATACTTAATAACCTAATAACTTCGAAGTACCAACCGACAAAACCAGGAGGCAAGGTGTGAGCCAGGAAACCAGGAAAGAATACACATACATCGAGAGAAGTTTAACAGATATGAAGAAAGTTTAATGGCAAGTTGAAGGTGAACGCAAATGGCTTGAGTTGCACATTACAAGTAACAGCAAGGTTTTGGACATTTGATCGTTTTGTATTTTGTCGTTATTAGCGTTGTGTTAATAAATTAAATAGTTAGAGCGATCCAAAAATACGTTTTTTATTAAGGCTAAGAAGCTAGCTACCAGTGATTTTTACACATCTTATCTTTCGTGTTAGTGTAGCCACTAAATACTAAAAGAGGTTTGCCTTCTCACTTTCTCACAATTAATATATTGAAGTTCCGTTGTTAAATTAATTTTTAAAAGTATAAGATTTTGTTTTGCTTTTGTAATTTTTTAATTTGGTGATACCAACCAATACTATTATCCTTGTGATCTGGATTTGTAGAGGTAGATCTGTCGCGAAGAGGTGGATCTGCCGGTAGGTTAGTGTAAGTTTTTGATATTTCTTTAGAAGTAGGTTGGCATTAGTTTTTGATATTTCTTTAGAAAACTAATAATCACAAACAAATAAATCTTCGCAAAAAGTTAAATCGACCGCAAAGAGGTGGATCTTCCGCGAAGAGGTGGATCTGCCGTTAGGTTTAGTGTTAGTTTTTGATATTTATTTAGAAAACTAATAATTAAAAACAAATAAATCTTCGCAAAAAGTTAAATCGGCCGCAAAGAGGTGGATCTTCCGCGAAGAGGTGGATCTGTCGTTAGGTTAGTGTTATTATCGAAGAATTGTCGCACGCGATGAATTGTCGCGGCGATGAATTGTCGCGCGATGAATTGTCGCAGATTCGTTTGTCAAAGTGACAGTTCTTTGACATTTGCATTCAGAAAGGTTTGCCATGTAATCATGAATAAATTAACACTTGAACAACGCTACCAAATTGTGGAAATTTATTTTCAAAGTCAGAGTTCTGTTCGCGAAACTTATAGAGCTCTTCGCCCATTTTATGGTCGACATAATCGACCTTCTGAGCAGGCTATTGATGCGGTGATGGATAAATTTCGTATCACTTCTTCGTTGCATGATGTAAGACTAACAACAAGACCAAGAAATGTGCGTACCGAAGAAACTATCGCTTCTGTGAGTGAAAGTGGGCAAGAGAACCCAAACATTTCAATTCGCCATTGTGCTGAACAACTTGGGCTTTGTCCGTCCACTACATGGAAAATTTTACATCAAGATTTTGGTTTACATCCTTACAACATCCAGTTGGTGCAAGAAGTGAAGCCTAATGATCATCGATTGTGTCGTGCGTTCGCAGATTGGGCTCACAACCAACTGGAAGTGGATCCATTTCTCTACCGCCAAATTTTGTTCAGTGACGAGGCACATTTATGGTTGAATGGCTATGTGAACAAGCAAAATTGCCGTATATGGACTGAGACCAATCCGGAACATTATCTTGAGACTCCATTGCATCCATTAAAATTGACTGTTTGGTGTGGAATACACGCCAACGGCATCATCGGTCCATATTTCTTTCGAAATGAGGAAGGAGCTACCGTTACGGTGAATGGTGTGAGATATTGACACATCATCAATACATTTTTGTTTCCACAAATCCAAGAGTTAAACATCGACAACTTATGGTTCCAACAGGATGGTGCTACGTGCCACACAGCAACCAAAACCATCGATTTATTGAAAGGACAATTTGGTGACAACATTATTTCAAAAAATGGTCCATGAATTGGCCTCCAAGTTCGTGTGATTTGACACCTCCAGATTATTTTCTTCGGGGGTATGTTAAATCCATGGTTTATGCTAACAAACCAACAACTCTGGAAGCATTGGAGGTCAATATTCTGCAAACCATTTATGAAATAATGCCAGAAATATTGGAAAAAGTGGTCAAAAATTGGACTGATCGGATGCGCTTCGTAACGATTAGTCGTGATGGTCACATGCCGGAAATCATTTTCAAATCATAAATGGCATTAAAATTACTTTCATAAAAAAATAATTAAAAAAACATTCCATCAATTTTTAAATGTTCTCGTGCAGCTTAAAAACACCCTATATGATATTAAGACTTGTCTACATGACACAAAATAGAAGAATTTTTATTTGTCAAAACTGACAAATTGTCAACTTGACAAATTCAGCGATGCCGGTAGTCGTAACCCAAACCACATCTTTAAACAGGCCCACAACTTCCCAAGAAGAGAGTCCATACCAAATAACAGAAGAAATCCTGCTGAAAAAATTAGAACAAGAAAATAAAGGACGCTACATAACTCAACTGATAATAACCCTAATAGGTTAAATTTTTCCGATTTTGTTCAAACAGCTCACTCATCCTATTTTTTCCAGTTAGTGTAGCTTCGTTAAATTTTGGCTTAAATTTGGGATGGTCGAATCCCGTAACTATCGAGATTGATAATCCGTACAACCTCAGTAATATGGATTATGGCTGGGTCGCAAGTTTAATGCCATTCGGTTGTTCTATGGGGGTCATACCTTGGTCGATTGGCGTCAAAAATTACGGACCCAAACACAGCATGCTCGTCCAAACTCCACTTTACCTCCTCACGTCATTAATTGTGAGCTCTGCAGACCAGATGAACACTTATCTGGCTGGAAGGTTTTTTTACGGCTTCTTCACCATAGGTTTGATGATAGGAGGTGAGAGTTTACTTCTGGATAGCATCCATCAGAGTTATAACTCCCACATGATAACAATTTTTCGGTCTTCCGTATATTTGGGAATTTTATTATCCTTTCTGATTGGAATTTATTGGGAACGAGAGAGTTTGACCATAATTTGCGCATGTTTATCCATCATAAATGCTCTTCTACTCTTTATCATACCCGAAAGTCCAGTCTTTCTCTTCCATACAAGTGAACTAAAAGCAATTGAAGCGTTGAGCTGGATAAGAGGAAAATCTAACACGATCATTCCGATTAGAAAGATCAGAAAAGACGCGGAAGCGTACAAAATCACATTCGAAACGTCGCGCTACATGTTCCACAACAAGGTCGTCTTAAAAGGTTTCTTTATTGTTTTCGGCCTGACTTTCTTCCAAGTATTTTCGGGCTACTACGCATTCGTTTTCTACAACATAATTTTTTGGTTGTGGGTGGAAGGATCGGAAAAATTGTTTCTCTATTCGCTAATATTTTGTATTTTCTTGTATATCGGTAGCATTATGGGCCAAATGCTGCAGTACCGCGCACCTTGCGGTAACAAAAAACCAATTTTGATCAGCACCAGTTTGATATCCGTCTCGCTAACAATTTTAACCATTTATTTATACTTATGGGACGAAGGCATTTCGCCGTCGGTATTATTCAATTGGATTCCCCTTTTTGGACTCAACTGTTACGTGATTAGCTACGAAATTGGGCTCGGAAATTACGGCGACATTCTCCTCTTCGATTACTTGCCTTACCAAGTTTACGAGAGAGCAAAAACTCTCATTTGTATATCGTATTGGTTCCAAAATTTTTTGTTGCTCAAATATTTTATCTCCGTCAAACGGGATACCAGTTTTACCACGATGTTCGCGATTTTAACTGTCATCTCTTACATTAGCATCCTGTACACTTATATTTTCGTCATCGAGACGAAAGGAAAAAATTTGATACAAATCCAATTGGAAATTGGTGGAAATCCGGTTGGAAGTCGCGGGGCGTATAGGAATCGACACGTCAGTCCTATGCAAATTACTATTTAGCAAATCCGTGCAAAAATTGTACCATGGTCGATAATAAAAAAGTTGGTAACTTCTGTGTTTATGCGTTCCAAGTGTTTTATACCTCCCGTTATATTTCATCTTAAAACTTTTCGCAAACACCTTGTATGTGGTGCAAAAAAGTTGCATAAATTCCACGCGTCATTTGTTGAAGCATCTTGTGGCGCTAACTAGCGACGAACGTCAAAAGCAAGAATGAAATGTCATCAATAAAAATTTTGGAAGAATTTGACTTGATTTTAGAATGATTTTATAAATTCGCAGTTTCGATTTGTTGTCATAAATGGTTTGTGTTTATTATTACACATTTTAAAACTACGAACGCAATCAGAACGCAATTATTGCGGATGTCATACAAATGAATCATCAAGTCGCTCGGAGAGTTTCTTTTGATGGTAAGTTGTGACGTGATTAGAATTCAAAGTGTTTTTTTTTATTAGCATAATTTATGCCTTTCGTACTGATTATCAATTAGCTAACAGTGTAAGAAAGATAATAATAATAATCTTTGTTGTTCCAGTGCCATGAAAGAAAATCGTGCAAGTTCAAGAAGGAGAACATTCATATGAACGAAGAATGAGGAACAACCAAATGGAAAATGCTTTTGAAAAGCATCATTGCCATCTTACCAAAGGTAACTGCTTTTATGAATTTTCCAACAATCTTTTGAGGTTATGCACAATTTCGTTTTCTTTAAACCGTAACTTTCTTACAAGGAGAACTTGCATCTCAATTTTTGGGATTTTTATGTCTCCTTTTTGGAAAACTATAAACTTTTTGCGAAACTGTTACCAACTTTTGATTATTAATTTATTCTAGCTTTCATTATTACACGGAGAGGATGGTGCATGGGGTCAAAGGTTCGGGTGTAAAAAAAGAGAATGACTACCGACTGGAAGAAATGTCCACATATTTGAAAACTACAGGTTAGTTACATTCGAATAATAATTGTAAATGTTTTTTCTGTTTGTTCTTCTCGAATTCAAGTCAATTCAAGTAACAATTTATAAATAAGAGGAAAGTTGACGTTTGATTTAAGTCAAAATTATTTTCAATACAGTAGAACGTCGATTATCGAGGTCCCTTGGAACCACAAATTTTACGGATAAAACAATAATTGCAAGGTGGCAGATTGATTTAAAAAATTATTCATTGAACTTTATAACAAATTTAAATTGTAACTACATAGTATTAACTTTTTTTATATTATCTGTAAGTTTTAGAGGTAGTCCGACTCCACCCTGTAGCACTTAGATTTTTTTAAATATTTTTTATGGATTCCCGAGTATAATATTAATGTATACACCATGTTTCAAATTTTTTGAACAAAGTTTAATTTTCATCACGTTATAGAGACCACCCTGTAGCACTTAGAATTTTTATAATATTTTTCGTGTATTCGTGGGTATAATGTTGGTGTATACACCATGTTTCAAAATTTTTGAACAAAGTTTAATTTTCATCACGTTATAGAGACCACCCTGTAGTACTTAGAATTTTTATAATATTTTTCGTGAATTCGTGGGTATAATGTTGGTGTATACACCATGTTTCAAAATTTTTGAACAAAGTTTAATTTTCATCACGTTATAGAGACCACCCTGTAGTACTTAGAATTTTTATAATATTTTTCGTGAATTCGTGGGTATAATGTTGGTGTATACACCATGTTTCAAAATTTTTGAACAAAGTTTAATTTTCATCGCGTTATAGAGACCACCGTGTAGCACTTAGAATTTTTATAATATTTTTCGTGAATTCGTGGGTATAATGTTGGTGTATACACCATGTTTCAAAATTTTTGAACAAAGTTTAATTTTCATCACGTTATAGAGACCACCCTGTAGTACTTAGAATTTTTATAATATTTTTCGTGAATTCGTGGGTATAATGTTGGTGTATACACCATGTTTCAAAATTTTTGAACAAAGTTTAATTTTCATCGCGTTATAGAGACCACCGTGTAGCACTTAGAATTTTTATAATATTTTTCGTGAATTCGTGGGTATAATGTTGGTGTATACACCATGTTTCAAAATTTTTGAACAAAGTTTAATTTTCATCACGTTATAGAGACCACCCTGTAGTACTTAGAATTTTTATAATATTTTTCGTGAATTCGTGGGTATAATGTTGGTGTATACACCATGTTTCAAAATTTTTGAACAAAGTTTAATTTTCATCGCGTTATAGAGACCACCGTGTAGCACTTAGAATTTTTATAATATTTTTCGTGAATTCATGGGTATAATGTTGGTGTATACACCATGTTTCAAAATTTTTGAACAAAGTTTAATTTTCATCGCGTTATAGAGACCACCGTGTAGCACTTAGAATTTTTATAATATTTTTCGTGAATTCGTGGGTATAATGTTGGTGTATACACCATGTTTCAAAATTTTTGAACAAAGTTTAATTTTCATCACGTTATAGAGACCGCCCTGTAGTACTTAGAATTTTTATAATATTTTTCGTGAATTCGTGGGTATAATGTTGGTGTATACACCATGTTTCAAAATTTTTGAACAAAGTTTAATTTTCATCGCGTTATAGAGACCACCGTGTAGCACTTAGAATTTTTATAATATTTTTCGTGAATTCGTGGGTATAATGTTGGTGTATACACCATGTTTCAAAATTTTTGAACAAAGTTTAATTTTCATCACGTTATAGAGACCACCCTGTAGTACTTAGAATTTTTATAATATTTTTCGTGAATTCGTGGGTATAATGTTGGTGTATACACCATGTTTCAAAATTTTTGAACAAAGTTTAATTTTCATCACGTTATAGAGACCACCGTGTAGTACTTAGAATTTTTATAATATTTTTCGTGAATTCGTGGGTATAATGTTGGTGTATACACCATGTTTCAAAATTTTTGAACAAAGTTTAATTTTCATCGCGTTATAGAGACCACCGTGTAGCACTTAGAATTTTTATAATATTTTTCGTGAATTCGTGGGTATAATGTTGGTGTATACACCATGTTTCAAAATTTTTGAACAAAGTTTAATTTTCATCACGTTATAGAGACCACCCTGTAGTACTTAGAATTTTTATAATATTTTTCGTGAATTCGTGGGTATAATGTTGGTGTATACACCATGTTTCAAAATTTTTGAACAAAGTTTAATTTTCATCGCGTTATAGAGACCACCGTGTAGCACTTAGAATTTTTATAATATTTTTCGTGAATTCGTGGGTATAATGTTGGTGTATACACCATGTTTCAAAATTTTTGAACAAAGTTTAATTTTCATCACGTTATAGAGACCACCCTGTAGCACTTAGAATTTTTATAATATTTTTCGTGAATTCGTGGGTATAATGTTGGTGTATACACCATGTTTCAAAATTTTTGAACAAAGTTTAATTTTCATCGCGTTATAGAGACCACCGTGTAGCACTTAGAATTTTTATAATATTTTTCGTGAATTCATGGGTATAATGTTGGTGTATACACCATGTTTCAAAATTTTTGAACAAAGTTTAATTTTCATCGCGTTATAGAGACCACCGTGTAGCACTTAGAATTTTTATAATATTTTTCGTGAATTCGTGGGTATAATGTTGGTGTATACACCATGTTTCAAAATTTTTGAACAAAGTTTAATTTTCATCACGTTATAGAGACCGCCCTGTAGTACTTAGAATTTTTATAATATTTTTCGTGAATTCGTGGGTATAATGTTGGTGTATACACCATGTTTCAAAATTTTTGAACAAAGTTTAATTTTCATCGCGTTATAGAGACCACCGTGTAGCACTTAGAATTTTTATAATATTTTTCGTGAATTCGTGGGTATAATGTTGGTGTATACACCATGTTTCAAAATTTTTGAACAAAGTTTAATTTTCATCACGTTATAGAAACCACCGTGTAGCACTTAGAATTTTTATAATATTTTTCGTGTATTCGTGGGTATAATGTTGGTGTATACACCATGTTTCAAATTTTTTGAACAAAGTTTAATTTTCATCACGTTATAGAGACCACCCTGTAGCACTTAGAATTTTTATAATATTTTTCGTGAATTTGTGGGTATAATGTTGGTGTATACACCATGTTTCAAAATTTTTGAACAAAGTTTAATTTTCATCACGTTATAGAGACCACCCTGTAGCACTTAGAATTTTTATAATATTTTTCGTGTATTCGTGGGTATAATGTTGGTGTATACACCATGTTTCAAATTTTTTGAACAAAGTTTAATTTTCATCACGTTATAGAGACCACCCTGTAGCACTTAGAATTTTTATAATATTTTTCGTGAATTTGTGGGTATAATGTTGGTGTATACACCATGTTTCAAAATTTTTGAACAAAGTTTAATTTTCATCACGTTATAGAGACCACCCTGTAGCACTTAGAATTTTTATAATATTTTTCGTGAATTCGTGGGTATAATGTTGGTGTATACACCATGTTTCAAAATTTTTGAACAAAGTTTAATTTTCATCACGTTATAGAAACCACCGTGTAGCACTTAGAATTTTTATAATATTTTTCGTGTATTCGTGGGTATAATGTTGGTGTATACACCATGTTTCAAAATTTTTGAACAAAGTTTAATTTTCATCACGTTATAGAGACCACCCTGTAGTACTTAGAATTTTTATAATATTTTTCGTGAATTCGTGGGTATAATGTTGGTGTATACACCATGTTTCAAAATTTTTGAACAAAGTTTAATTTTCATCACGTTATAGAGACCACCCTGTAGTACTTAGAATTTTTATAATATTTTTCGTGAATTCGTGGGTATAATGTTGGTGTATACACCATGTTTCAAAATTTTTGAACAAAGTTTAATTTTCATCGCGTTATAGAGACCACCGTGTAGCACTTAGAATTTTTATAATATTTTTCGTGTATTCGTGGGTATAATGTTGGTGTATACACCATGTTTCAAAATTTTTGAACAAAGTTTAATTTTCATCGCGTTATAGAGACCACCGTGTAGCACTTAGAATTTTTATAATATTTTTCGTGAATTCGTGGGTATAATGTTGGTGTATACACCATGTTTCAAAATTTTTGAACAAAGTTTAATTTTCATCACGTTATAGAGACCACCCTGTAGTACTTAGAATTTTTATAATATTTTTCGTGAATTCGTGGGTATAATGTTGGTGTATACACCATGTTTCAAAATTTTTGAACAAAGTTTAATTTTCATCGCGTTATAGAGACCACCGTGTAGCACTTAGAATTTTTATAATATTTTTCGTGAATTCGTGGGTATAATGTTGGTGTATACACCATGTTTCAAAATTTTTGAACAAAGTTTAATTTTCCTCGCGTTATAGAGACCACCGTGTAGCACTTAGAATTTTTATAATATTTTTCGTGAATTTGTGGGTATAATGTTGGTGTATACACCATGTTTCAAAATTTTTGAACAAAGTTTAATTTTCATCACGTTATAGAGACCACCCTGTAGCACTTAGAATTTTTATAATATTTTTCGTGTATTCGTGGGTATAATGTTGGTGTATACACCATGTTTCAAAATTTTTGAACAAAGTTTAATTTTCATCACGTTATAGAGACCACCCTGTAGCACTTAGAATTTTTATAATATTTTTCGTGTATTCGTGGGTATAATGTTGGTGTATACACCATGTTTCAAAATTTTTGAACAAAGTTTAATTTTCATCACGTTATAGAGACCACCCTGTAGCACTTAGAATTTTTATAATATTTTTCGTGTATTCGTGGGTATAATGTTGGTGTATACACCATGTTTCAAAATTTTTGAACAAAGTTTAATTTTCATCACGTTATAGAGACCACCCTGTAGTACTTAGAATTTTTATAATATTTTTCGTGAATTCGTGGGTATAATGTTGGTGTATACACCATGTTTCAAAATTTTTGAACAAAGTTTAATTTTCATCGCGTTATAGAGACCACCGTGTAGCACTTAGAATTTTTATAATATTTTTCGTGAATTCGTGGATATAATGTTGGTGTATACACCATGTTTCAAAATTTTTGAACAAAGTTTAATTTTCATCACGTTATAGAGACCACCCTGTAGTACTTAGAATTTTTATAATATTTTTCGTGAATTCGTGGGTATAATGTTGGTGTATACACCATGTTTCAAAATTTTTGAACAAAGTTTAATTTTCATCGCGTTATAGAGACCACCGTGTAGCACTTAGAATTTTTATAATATTTTTCGTGAATTCATGGGTATAATGTTGGTGTATACACCATGTTTCAAAATTTTTGAACAAAGTTTAATTTTCATCGCGTTATAGAGACCACCGTGTAGCACTTAGAATTTTTATAATATTTTTCGTGAATTCGTGGGTATAATGTTGGTGTATACACCATGTTTCAAAATTTTTGAACAAAGTTTAATTTTCATCCCGTTATAGAGACCGCCCTGTAGTACTTAGAATTTTTATAATATTTTTCGTGAATTCGTGGGTATAATGTTGGTGTATACACCATGTTTCAAAATTTTTGAACAAAGTTTAATTTTCATCACGTTATAGAGACCACCGTGTAGCACTTAGAATTTTTATAATATTTTTCGTGAATTCGTGGGTATAATGTTGGTGTATACACCATGTTTCAAAATTTTTGAACAAAGTTTAATTTTCATCACGTTATAGAAACCACCGTGTAGCACTTAGAATTTTTATAATATTTTTCGTGTATTCGTGGGTATAATGTTGGTGTATACACCATGTTTCAAATTTTTTGAACAAAGTTTAATTTTCATCACGTTATAGAGACCACCCTGTAGCACTTAGAATTTTTATAATATTTTTCGTGAATTTGTGGGTATAATGTTGGTGTATACACCATGTTTCAAAATTTTTGAACAAAGTTTAATTTTCATCACGTTATAGAGACCACCCTGTAGCACTTAGAATTTTTATAATATTTTTCGTGAATTCGTGGGTATAATGTTGGTGTATACACCATGTTTCAAAATTTTTGAACAAAGTTTAATTTTCATCACGTTATAGAAACCACCGTGTAGCACTTAGAATTTTTATAATATTTTTCGTGTATTCGTGGGTATAATGTTGGTGTATACACCATGTTTCAAAATTTTTGAACAAAGTTTAATTTTCATCACGTTATAGAGACCACCCTGTAGTACTTAGAATTTTTATAATATTTTTCGTGAATTCGTGGGTATAATGTTGGTGTATACACCATGTTTCAAAATTTTTGAACAAAGTTTAATTTTCATCACGTTATAGAGACCACCCTGTAGTACTTAGAATTTTTATAATATTTTTCGTGAATTCGTGGGTATAATGTTGGTGTATACACCATGTTTCAAAATTTTTGAACAAAGTTTAATTTTCATCGCGTTATAGAGACCACCGTGTAGCACTTAGAATTTTTATAATATTTTTCGTGTATTCGTGGGTATAATGTTGGTGTATACACCATGTTTCAAAATTTTTGAACAAAGTTTAATTTTCATCGCGTTATAGAGACCACCGTGTAGCACTTAGAATTTTTATAATATTTTTCGTGAATTCGTGGGTATAATGTTGGTGTATACACCATGTTTCAAAATTTTTGAACAAAGTTTAATTTTCATCACGTTATAGAGACCACCCTGTAGTACTTAGAATTTTTATAATATTTTTCGTGAATTCGTGGGTATAATGTTGGTGTATACACCATGTTTCAAAATTTTTGAACAAAGTTTAATTTTCATCGCGTTATAGAGACCACCGTGTAGCACTTAGAATTTTTATAATATTTTTCGTGAATTCGTGGGTATAATGTTGGTGTATACACCATGTTTCAAAATTTTTGAACAAAGTTTAATTTTCCTCGCGTTATAGAGACCACCGTGTAGCACTTAGAATTTTTATAATATTTTTCGTGAATTTGTGGGTATAATGTTGGTGTATACACCATGTTTCAAAATTTTTGAACAAAGTTTAATTTTCATCACGTTATAGAGACCACCCTGTAGCACTTAGAATTTTTATAATATTTTTCGTGTATTCGTGGGTATAATGTTGGTGTATACACCATGTTTCAAAATTTTTGAACAAAGTTTAATTTTCATCACGTTATAGAGACCACCCTGTAGCACTTAGAATTTTTATAATATTTTTCGTGTATTCGTGGGTATAATGTTGGTGTATACACCATGTTTCAAAATTTTTGAACAAAGTTTAATTTTCATCACGTTATAGAGACCACCCTGTAGCACTTAGAATTTTTATAATATTTTTCGTGTATTCGTGGGTATAATGTTGGTGTATACACCATGTTTCAAAATTTTTGAACAAAGTTTAATTTTCATCACGTTATAGAGACCACCCTGTAGTACTTAGAATTTTTATAATATTTTTCGTGAATTCGTGGGTATAATGTTGGTGTATACACCATGTTTCAAAATTTTTGAACAAAGTTTAATTTTCATCGCGTTATAGAGACCACCGTGTAGCACTTAGAATTTTTATAATATTTTTCGTGAATTCGTGGGTATAATGTTGGTGTATACACCATGTTTCAAAATTTTTGAACAAAGTTTAATTTTCATCACGTTATAGAAACCACCGTGTAGCACTTAGAATTTTTATAACATTTTTCGTGTATTCGTGGGTATAATGTTGGTGTATACACCATGTTTCAAATTTTTTGAACAAAGTTTAATTTTCATCACGTTATAGAGACCACCCTGTAGCACTTAGAATTTTTATAATATTTTTCGTGAATTTGTGGGTATAATGTTGGTGTATACACCATGTTTCAAAATTTTTGAACAAAGTTTAATTTTCATCACGTTATAGAGACCACCCTGTAGCACTTAGAATTTTTATAATATTTTTCGTGAATTCGTGGGTATAATGTTGGTGTATACACCATGTTTCAAAATTTTTGAACAAAGTTTAATTTTCATCACGTTATAGAAACCACCGTGTAGCACTTAGAATTTTTATAATATTTTTCGTGTATTCGTGGGTATAATGTTGGTGTATACACCATGTTTCAAAATTTTTGAACAAAGTTTAATTTTCATCACGTTATAGAGACCACCCTGTAGTACTTAGAATTTTTATAATATTTTTCGTGAATTCGTGGGTATAATGTTGGTGTATACACCATGTTTCAAAATTTTTGAACAAAGTTTAATTTTCATCACGTTATAGAGACCACCCTGTAGTACTTAGAATTTTTATAATATTTTTCGTGAATTCGTGGGTATAATGTTGGTGTATACACCATGTTTCAAAATTTTTGAACAAAGTTTAATTTTCATCACGTTATAGAGACCACCCTGTAGCACTTAGAATTTTTATAATATTTTTCGTGAATTTGTGGGTATAATGTTGGTGTATACACCATGTTTCAAAATTTTTGAACAAAGTTTAATTTTCATCACGTTATAGAGACCACCCTGTAGCACTTAGAATTTTTATAATATTTTTCGTGAATTCGTGGGTATAATGTTGGTGTATACACCATGTTTCAAAATTTTTGAACAAAGTTTAATTTTCATCGCGTTATAGAGACCACCGTGTAGCACTTAGAATTTTTATAATATTTTTCGTGAATTCGTGGGTATAATGTTGGTGTATACACCATGTTTCAAAATTTTTGAACAAAGTTTAATTTTCATCGCGTTATAGAGACCACCGTGTAGCACTTAGAATTTTTATAATATTTTTCGTGAATTCGTGGGTATAATGTTGGTGTATACACCATGTTTCAAAATTTTTGAACAAAGTTTAATTTTCATCGCGTTATAGAGACCACCGTGTAGCACTTAGAATTTTTATAATATTTTTCGTGAATTCGTGGGTATAATGTTGGTGTATACACCATGTTTCAAAATTTTTGAACAAAGTTTAATTTTCATCACGTTATAGAGACCACCCTGTAGTACTTAGAATTTTTATAATATTTTTCGTGAATTCGTGGGTATAATGTTGGTGTATACACCATGTTTCAAAATTTTTGAACAAAGTTTAATTTTCATCACGTTATAGAGACCACCCTGTAGTACTTAGAATTTTTATAATATTTTTCGTGAATTCGTGGGTATAATGTTGGTGTATACACCATGTTTCAAAATTTTTGAACAAAGTTTAATTTTCATCGCGTTATAGAGACCACCGTGTAGCACTTAGAATTTTTATAATATTTTTCGTGATTTCGTGGGTATAATGTTGGTGTATACACCATGTTTCAAAATTTTTGAACAAAGTTTAATTTTCATCGCGTTATAGAGACCACCGTGTAGCACTTAGAATTTTTATAATATTTTTCGTGAATTCGTGGGTATAATGTTGGTGTATACACCATGTTTCAAAATTTTTGAACAAAGTTTAATTTTCATCACGTTATAGAGACCACCCTGTAGTACTTAGAATTTTTATAATATTTTTCGTGAATTCGTGGGTATAATGTTGGTGTATACACCATGTTTCAAAATTTTTGAACAAAGTTTAATTTTCATCGCGTTATAGAGACCACCGTGTAGCACTTAGAATTTTTATAATATTTTTCGTGAATTCGTGGGTATAATGTTGGTGTATACACCATGTTTCAAAATTTTTGAACAAAGTTTAATTTTCATCACGTTATAGAAACCACCGTGTAGCACTTAGAATTTTTATAACATTTTTCGTGTATTCGTGGGTATAATGTTGGTGTATACACCATGTTTCAAATTTTTTGAACAAAGTTTAATTTTCATCACGTTATAGAGACCACCCTGTAGCACTTAGAATTTTTATAATATTTTTCGTGAATTTGTGGGTATAATGTTGGTGTATACACCATGTTTCAAAATTTTTGAACAAAGTTTAATTTTCATCACGTTATAGAGACCACCCTGTAGCACTTAGAATTTTTATAATATTTTTCGTGAATTCGTGGGTATAATGTTGGTGTATACACCATGTTTCAAAATTTTTGAACAAAGTTTAATTTTCATCACGTTATAGAAACCACCGTGTAGCACTTAGAATTTTTATAATATTTTTCGGTATTCGTGGGTATAATGTTGGTGTATACACCATGTTTCAAAATTTTTGAACAAAGTTTAATTTTCATCACGTTATAGAGACCACCCTGTAGTACTTAGAATTTTTATAATATTTTACGTGAATTCGTGGGTATAATGTTGGTGTATACACCATGTTTCAAAATTTTTGAACAAAGTTTAATTTTCATCACGTTATAGAGACCACCCTGTAGTACTTAGAATTTTTATAATATTTTTCGTGAATTCGTGGGTATAATGTTGGTGTATACACCATGTTTCAAAATTTTTGAACAAAGTTTAATTTTCATCGCGTTATAGAGACCACCGTGTAGCACTTAGAATTTTTATAATATTTTTCGTGAATTCGTGGGTATAATGTTGGTGTATACACCATGTTTCAAAATTTTTGAACAAAGTTTAATTTTCATCACGTTATAGAGACCACCCTGTAGTACTTAGAATTTTTATAATATTTTTCGTGAATTCGTGGGTATAATGTTGGTGTATACACCATGTTTCAAAATTTTTGAACAAAGTTTAATTTTCCTCGCGTTATAGAGACCACCGTGTAGCACTTAGAATTTTTATAATATTTTTCGTGAATTCGTGGGTATAATGTTGGTGTATACACCATGTTTCAAAATTTTTGAACAAAGTTTAATTTTCATCACGTTATAGAGACCACCCTGTAGTACTTAGAATTTTTATAATATTTTTCGTGAATTCGTGGGTATAATGTTGGTGTATACACCATGTTTCAAAATTTTTGAACAAAGTTTAATTTTCATCGCGTTATAGAGACCACCGTGTAGCACTTAGAATTTTTATAATATTTTTCGTGAATTCGTGGGTATAATGTTGGTGTATACACCATGTTTCAAAATTTTTGAACAAAGTTTAATTTTCATCGCGTTATAGAGACCACCGTGTAGCACTTAGAATTTTTATAATATTTTTCGTGAATTCGTGGGTATAATGTTGGTGTATACACCATGTTTCAAAATTTTTGAACAAAGTTTAATTTTCATCACGTTATAGAGACCACCCTGTAGTACTTAGAATTTTTATAATATTTTTCGTGAATTCGTGGGTATAATGTTGGTGTATACACCATGTTTCAAAATTTTTGAACAAAGTTTAATTTTCATCGCGTTATAGAGACCACCGTGTAGCACTTAGAATTTTTATAATATTTTTCGTGAATTCGTGGGTATAATGTTGGTGTATACACCATGTTTCAAAATTTTTGAACAAAGTTTAATTTTCATCACGTTATAGAAACCACCGTGTAGCACTTAGAATTTTTATAATATTTTTCGTGTATTCGTGGGTATAATGTTGGTGTATACACCATGTTTCAAATTTTTTGAACAAAGTTTAATTTTCATCACGTTATAGAGACCACCCTGTAGCACTTAGAATTTTTATAATATTTTTCGTGAATTTGTGGGTATAATGTTGGTGTATACACCATGTTTCAAAATTTTTGAACAAAGTTTAATTTTCATCACGTTATAGAGACCACCCTGTAGCACTTAGAATTTTTATAATATTTTTCGTGAATTCGTGGGTATAATGTTGGTGTATACACCATGTTTCAAAATTTTTGAACAAAGTTTAATTTTCATCACGTTATAGAAACCACCGTGTAGCACTTAGAATTTTTATAATATTTTTCGTGTATTTGTGGGTATAATGTTGGTGTATACACCATGTTTCAAAATTTTTGAACAAAGTTTAATTTTCATCACGTTATAGAGACCACCCTGTAGTACTTAGAATTTTTATAATATTTTTCGTGAATTTGTGGGTATAATGTTGGTGTATACACCATGTTTCAAAATTTTTGAACAAAGTTTAATTTTCATCACGTTATAGAGACCACCCTGTAGCACTTAGAATTTTTATAATATTTTTCGTGAATTCGTGGGTATAATGTTGGTGTATACACCATGTTTCAAAATTTTTGAACAAAGTTTAATTTTCATCACGTTATAGAGACCACCCTGTAGCACTTAGAATTTTTATAATATTTTTCTTGTATTCGTGGGAATAATCTAAGTGTATACACCATGTTTCAAATTTTTTGAACAAAGTTTAAATTTCATCCCTTTATAAAGACCACCCTGTAACACTTAAAATTTTTATAATATTTTACTTAATTTACGTGTGATGTAAGTGAGGTAAAATTGTGGCATACTGAATAAGTTGCAAAACGGTTTCTTTTAACTATTAATTCAAAAAGGGGGATGGTTTTAAAATGTTATGAAAAAATCGCATTAGATCGAGCAATAATTTTCGATGGCTCTGAGGTAAAAAGAATTCTGGTAAATTTTGTAGGCATTGTCACAAGTGGATGCTTGACTGTGAGGTTAGTATTTATTGTTTGTGAGACGATTTAAGGTTACTCCCATAGCTACCTATTAGGTAGTTAATATCCAACTTGCAACAATAACTACTTCTTTACGATTTGCAGTTCTGCCCTAAAATGTCAAAAACGCGTGCGTTTGTTATCCAGAATTGTAACACATCAGGTTACATGATTTACACTAATCTACTCGACACTAACTTACTCGGAGTAGTTCAGAGCCTGACAAACGAACAAACCTATTGTAAATAATAATACCATTTTTATGCAGTAATTTCGTGATCTAGTCATTTCCAATAGGGCACCCCATAATTATAGTGTAGATCAGGGCAGAAATTGCATAAAGATTTTGTATTTTTTATGTTGAAATAATTATTTTAATTTTAATATTTGTTGTAGAGTTTGGAAGACCAATTAAACGAAAGCATCTACAGATGTGCGAAGAACAACTTGAAAATTTTGAACGAAAGAGATTTTCTGCAAAGATGAGGAGAAATAAAGTTAAAATTAAAAGGTTTGTTGCATTTAATTCTAATTTAATATTAAATGCAGGCAAGTTTTCTTCTTTAAAATTCAATTACCATCATTAGCTTCGACTCGTGACTAACTCTCAGCCATCTTTGCTGGTATCAAATTATTTATTTGATCTACCAAAATTATATTTTAAAAAGGAAAAGTTGCTTATTTGTATTTTAGAAAATCTCCCTTTTTTCTATCTCGTTATTGGTCAAATTTTGTTGTTTTGGTAAAATTTTGATCCTCTTAAATTTTACTTTGCATTCTCTAAACTTACACAAAACTGGAGATTTTAAAATATTTGTCAATGCAAAGAAAAATGCTAAACTTTTCATTTCAATCAGGAAATGAGATATTTGTGGTAATATAAAAGTTGAATTCGGGACTGTTAAAATGAGATCAAAAGTTGGTATCAAAAATACAGGAGAGATCGATTAAAAGATATAAAATCTCAACTGATGCAACTACGGTCACATTTAATTATGAATAAGTCATGACAGATTAATTAAGATCATTGTTTGATACATTCTTACTAATTTCTTCATTTCAGTATGTGTGGGTGAGAGAAATCAGATTATACAAGATAAGAATTGGATGAAATTTATTTGAGGTGCAAAACTGGACGACAACAACTTGGTTTGGCTAACAATACTTGGATAAGAAAATACAAGGTTTGTTACATTTTATTTTCGAGGTTTATAAATGGTTATTTATGATACCCGTTTATTAATTTGCATTCGTTTGAAATTCCGAATTCGAATTTAGTGAGCCTGTATGGTGACATCTAACGACAAATTTAATAAATTATAGACACCTACCTACATTGGAGTAGTGCTTCTGAAATTTATGGTTAGATGTCGCTAGATATGCTTTGTTTAACTGTCCGTATCCGATGGTTCAATGAACTGACGTTTTGATCTTGTAAATTAAATTGATTATAAAAGGTTAGAAAATTATTTCACATTTGTTATATTTTAATATCTGTTTTTATGGAGAAATTCTTACAATTTTCAATTTATTCCAGCTTTCAAATTAAATCCGATGGTTGCAGCACACTTGGAGAAATTTGGATAGTGATGTAGTGACAAGTGAAAAATGTGTGTAAGGAAGAAATATGTGGAGTTTTGATTTATTTAGCAGCTACATTAGAAATTGAAGGTTAGTTTTATTTGTACAATTTTTGTGTGACTGTTATTTTTATTTGCTAATATGACCATTCCAGCAAAGTAATTTTTAATACATCGACCTTGATCTATTTCGAAAATTAAAAAACATGTTGAAGCTTCAAATGCACACTGTAGTGGTTTCCGTGATTTAGAACCTTGCTAATATTTGTTTCTAATTTAGTTTGAGTATTCTCAGTAAATAAGGTTTTCACATTATGTATATTAGCACTCTGTGTGTTTTTTTTTATTGTTTGCCAATTACAAGTGCAGTTTTGAAAAAACATTTAATTGATACGATCTTTTAACCGTTCTAGAAATTAATATAAACGATCTGCCCTCATCAGAAAATCCCTTAATAAGAGGGTCCATAAAAGGCATACTTCCATAGCGTCAATCTATTTCAAATTAAGGCGTGGGAACTTGTGGTTTCAGATTAAAATGATTTTTTGTAAATTGCTTGCACATGTGGAACACATCAAGTATCACTAATAGATAACAATTCAAACATTTATTTTTTGAAATTGACCATAATATGGTCATCTCTTTGTTGAAATTGTATCTAATATTAATTAATAATTTGGTCATATCCGAATATTATGTTTTCTTATTTCATTTCTAAATACCTCGTCAGCATTCGAATTTTCCTTTTTGAATAACATAATTTTGGAAATTCGCACTAAATATTTTTATTATTGTAATATTGCTACAAAAATCTAAACGTGCAATATTTGTTATCTATGAAAATTCCACGAATTTTTAACGATAATTTGGTATTTTTAAAAAGTAAATCTGCAAATAAAATTGTTTTACTTTCTATTATAATCAAAGTGGTGAAGTTCGGCTTCTAAAATACAAAAATATTTCGCGAAATGCCAGAAATTATGTTGTTCAAATATCGTCAAATATGAAAATTTGATAGCTATTGAGGAAGTATTTAAAACATTTTATGAATTTTGAGACATTTTAGCCACGGGGCATTAAAATTCGGGTACAGGACTACCATAATGTTCATCCATATTTTATATGCCTTCCTATTTGCCACTTTCGTAAAAATTAATCGAATGAGAATTTATTTGTCAATATTTTGTTAAAACTGTACAATAAATATTCAAAACTACTGGTAACTTGCAATTATTATTTTATTTATGTTTATTTACAATTTTCGACTTGCTTTGTGAGTAATAACTATGAGTAATATTCGTCGGTTGATCAATTTCAATATTTCACCATATTTTGAAAGAAGAGAGATAAAACTACGTAATTTATTATCGCAATTTTACATTTCATTTACAGTTTTTTTTTAAATTTTAAATTAAATGACTTTAATTCTAAACCTCTCGTTATGCTTCAAATTGGGTATCTAAGGGCGGGTTGTGTGCCAACCAAGTTCAAGTTCATTAAACTCCAGTTCTAAATTTCAAATTGCAACCGTCCGTCCTTAGAAAATGTTCAAATTTGCGGTACAGAAAGTAAAAATCGAATCGTACATTCCCTAGATACAACGTGTTTATTTTTAAAATCTCACCCTTATATCGCAACCTGAATAAGATTTTATAAAATGCGGCGAATTTTAATGAAAACCCGGATTTTTTTTTCAGAAATCTGCACCTTGGCTGCGATTCATTCGTATTGTTTTAAACAAATTACTTTTTGAATTCTATAATAATTTTTTTACCAAAAAATCTTCCAACTGCAGAATCTGATAACCACATTATTACAAGTATATTACAAGTACTATTCACAATTGAAGGCCCTTATGCAAGAAGGGGATAAGTAACGTTTTCCAAACTTTTCAGGAGAAGCAAAATAAAATTTTTTTTTTATTCGTTTTTTATAGTGGTATTGTGTCCCAATGAAAGAGAGTAACGTATATTTTTAATTGTAATTTAATATTACTATAATTTTCGATAATATGGCATAAAAATGATGTACGGTGCAAGAACGGGATTGTTACACACATAATTTTGGATCAAATCATGTTGACTGCAAGAACGGGATATGTAACACAAACATAAAGACTGAAATAAACCGAATTTTTTATTAAAACTACTACTAGAATCTTGATAAGGGTCTTCCACATCAACTACACTTTCGTCGGTACCACTCATAATTTTAATCTTAAATTTAACTAGAAAACACCGTAAAACTACCATGAAATTCAATGGTTTATTCCAGACTTCTAATTGCACCTGCACGTTGCAAGAAGAGGACATGATAACATGTGTAGGATAAACAATAAATATGAAGTGCAAGAATGGGATGCAAGAATCTGCAAAAATCTTACTTTTCAAATTTTTGTACATATCCCCTTCTTGCACCAGGGTCTTCAATTACTATTCGCAATTACCCACAAGATATTGAAAGAGGTTTCTGAAAATTCTGTAATTTAAGACACGTCGTAAATTACATGTTCATGTTATTACCTCTTTTAATTTTCGAACAGGAGGAAAACTTTCAAATAATTTATCTTTTTGATTTGAAGTATTATCTATTACAAAGGTATTTTACTAGGAGACTTATATAGGCTGGAAATGAAACACAAAATTTCGATAATTACGTACTAATTATAAATTTCACCCGCAAAAATATTTTGATAGGAAAATAAAATAAATGTTGCATTCCAAGGCAATACTAATTTTTGTTTCGACAGCAATTTTAGCTTCCTTAACGTATTAATTTTTACCTTCTAGAAAACGGAATTTTGCAGAAAAACTTAGATAGAGTATTTTTTTCCCTATAAGAGCGGTATTTAAAATGTTTCTTTCAAGTAATTTAGGATACAGAGAACAGGAAAAGTTAGGATGCGTCATGTGCAAACTGTAGGTCCCCACTTAGATTTGTAATTCGGGTTAGAACAGCTGAGGTCATTGTCATAACCGCGATCTCGATTCCGGTAAATAGTAAAAATGTTAATATTCGTCACTCTCCCAACTGTAAGTCCCCACGTGGATTTATAATTCGGGTTAGAACAGCTGACAGTCATTGTCAAAACCGCGATCTCGATTCCGATAAACAGTAAAAATGTTAATATTCGTCACTCTCCCAACTGTAAGTCCCCACGTGGATTTGTAATTCGGGTGAGAACAGTAACGTCATTGTCAAAACCGCGATCTCGATTCCGGTAAATAGTAAAAATGTTAATATTCGTCACTCTCCCAACTGTAAGTCCCCACGTGGATTTGTAATTCGGGTGAGAACAGTAACGTCATTGTCAAAACCGCGATCTCGATTCCGGTAAATAGTAAAGATATTATAATATTCCTCGCGCTCTCAACTGTAAGTCCCCACTTGGATTTGTAATTCGGGTTCGAATGGCCGTCAACAACTGACGTCATCGTCGAAATCGCTTTCTCGATCTGTTACATAGTTAAAATGTTGGTATTCGTCACGCTCAAACTGTAGGTCCCCACTTTGATTTGTAATTCGGGTTCGAATGGTCGTCAACAACTGTCGTCATTTTCAATATCGCGTTCTCGATCCGGTAAATAGTTAAAATGTTGGTATTTGATCACGCTCAAACTGTAGGTCCCCATTCCGCCCCACATTCCCCTACGTACTATCACATACATTGTAAAAAATGTGCCACTTTTCGAAGTGTGATAGGAGTAAAAATAATATACCACGAATGCCAGAAATTATGTTATTCAAATATCAAAATTCGAAAACCGTTATGGAAGTATTCAAAATTACTGAGATAGAAACCAACGATTTTTATAATTGGTCATTAAAATATAACCAAATTAAGGACTAATATTTACTTTAATATTTACTCTAATAATCATATTATTAGTAATATTTTGTCTTATTTCGCCACATAGGCACTACGTAAAAATTCATCGAAAGAGAATTTATTTTGCAATATTTTGTTAAAACTGGACAATATTAAAAAGTTCTCGCAACTTATGCAATCATTTTACGTACATTTATTTACACGTTTCAACTTGCCTGATGAGTAATTTGTTAGTTTGATTTGAAGTGATTGACCTCAATATTGCAACATATTTATTATCGAAATTTCATATTTCCAGTCTTCCACACAGCTTTAAATCTAAACCCCTTGTTATACCTGAAATTTAAGGGCAAGTTTTATATGTTTTAACTTTGGAGTAAAGAAAGTAAAATTCGAACCATCATTTCCGAGATACCGCGCGTTTATTTTTAAAATTTCACGCTCAGATCGAAAACTAAAAATGTTTTATATAAAATATGACATATCCACGAATATGACTTATTTTTCAGAAAACTACCACTTATACAGTGGCTTACAAAATTATTCATACTCGAGCATTTAAATTTTTTTTTTCCATATTAAATCAACCGAATGTATTTTTAGGAATTTATTTACTGACATGCATGAACATGAAATGTAGAAAATTGCAATCAAATTAATTACATACTTATTAAAAGAAATTATAACACTTTTAGAATGAAATCATACAAAAGATATGACAGAATAATTACTGTCGGGGCTTTGTGAGGGTGTAACTAATAAACGTGGAGTGATATAATATAAAAGCCATCAACGCCTTGGGGTTGTTAAAAATTATAATCAGTTTCAAGTTCCAATTTTTCAGCACTTTGTTGTAAACGTAAGGCCGGCCGCACATCAAAGAAACATGAAACCTGAAACGTGAAACATGAAATACGAAACTGCTAAGTAGGCCGCACATCAAAGAAACATAAAACATGAAACGTGAAACAAGAAAATGCAAAAAATCTAATACTCAATGAAATTGTAATAATTTTTTGATTCTGTTTTCCATGTCATTAGGTACTTAACAGCCCTAATTATATATTTAAGAATGTTTTTCAAATATTTGAGGTATTCTAATAAATTAATGTTAATAATATAATAAAAAATGTAACACTAAAAAATGTGACTTGCAAGGTACTGCCGTTTAGCCATCGATATTTAAAAAAGATTTTTTAAATTCATTTCATTTTATTAACCAATGGCTTGGCTCAAAAACAATCAAATGACCCGTGGTAACTTGAAACATGAAACAAGAAATAGAACAGAATCTATTTCATGTTTCAACAAAATTGTTGAAACGTGAAACGCGTTTCTCTGATGTGCGTATTCCTATTTAAAGCAATGTGTTGCTATTTTATGAAATATGTTTCACGTTTCTTTGATGTGCGGCCTCCCTAAATGTTGGTATATTTAAATTTGTCCAAAATTACGTCGGTGAATTAATAAAAGATTTGCAATTTCACTACTACCTATAACAACCCCAAAGTACCGACATAGTAACAACTGGACGTTGTACAAACTGCAAGTTTAACAATTGAAGTTCAGTATTTACTTGTCCACATACAAAACCTGGCACACGTAATGCGAAAATGATGAATTGGGTGCAATTGGTTGCATTAAACGCCCAAAATGGTTAACATTACTTATCCTGATTGCTTTCGAGCTATATGTACAAGCATCGAACTCGTGTTTTTTCAAACAATTACAATACGCCAGTGTTTTCACGTGATTTTTGATCCAAACCTCGAAAGAGATCGCGAATAGTCCAAACTCTGTAATTAAGCGTAAAATAATAGAGAGAAGTAAAAATAAAATTATTTGGGTTTCCGAATACCCAACGATTTTGTAAAAAAATTCAAAACCAAAGAATTTGATCAAAAATGGTGCATATTTATTTATTTTCCTTACGCTACAAACACGCGAGATAGCGAAATAATTAAAAATAAATTTTTTGTAGAGCATAAAATTATTTAAAAAAACGCTCCCCAAGAACGCATATCGTCGGCCTAATTTCAAAACCACGTATGTCAGTTGACACTATTTTTTTCAGGAGAGATCAACAACGAAAGAAACGACTTTAACATGAAATTAAAAATGTGAAAACTTTCATGGTTTATTATTAGAACACAATCACCATAATTTATAATTTCCATACATACAGAAAATGATTTTCACCTATTTAATTTTTTATTAGCGCGGTAAAACTTAACACTATGAACACCACACTTTTTGCTTCAATTGTTAATATCTCAACAAGTATTTATCGAAATGTTGATTATTATACTCTATAATATTCGCTTCAATTTTGTTCCCTTATTATTTGCTCTTAAATTCAACCGTTTGATAGTTATGGTTAAAATATGTGAAAATATGTGGATCCAGAATGGAACCAAGTGGAAATCTGATATACAATTCATGAAAAAATCCAGGGATACATGACTTCATTTGAATTGTTGGTCCATTTGCGATCTCTTTCGAGGTTTAATTCTAAAAGCACTGGCTGAAACTGTTATTTGAAATTGTTTATTAATTTGTTAAATTTACACACTAGAAAATTTTCATCCCGTTTTGTTAATATTTTATGGCAGCGTTCATTGTACGCTTTGCTTTCAAAAAATCCGTCCTTTTTAATTTTGTTAAGTAGGTTACAAATAACTGTGATATTTTTATTACAATATAATTTAGAATCATTATAACCAAAAGAACACAAACAGATTTGGAAAGGAAAACAGCTCTCCGCTTTCCATCTTGTAGACTTTCCGTTGAACCAATTATTCTACCGCAATCGAGATTTCAATGTTATACTCTTTGGGCCAGTTGTATATCAGAAGATCATCCTCCAATCCCATTTAACTCGTGGATTTCCTCTATTTCATTGGTTGATACACAAAAAATCCGTGGGCTAAATCTAACTGTGGGATGATCTTTTGCTATACAAATAGCCCTTATTAAATTCTTCATTATTTCAAAGAGAAACTGTAAGTTTCTTGTGATGAAAAAAATGCTGCATCATCCGTAGTTTTTCTGTAATTTTCAGTTTTCAAGGTGTTAAAAATCAAAGATATCAAAGGAGGTCATTGTAAATTTTCTTAAATCGTGGATACAAAAACAACTCTTCCATTGGCAAGTTCAATTCCAAAGCAATGCCAAGTTTTGTTAAAACATCACTTTTAGTTACCTTAATTTTTACCCTCGACGGAACGGAAAATTACAGAAAATAATGGTGTGGATGCTGTGCTTTTTCTTTATAAGAAATATATTTGTAATTTTTCTTTAAAATAATTTAGGATGCAACGAATTTAACATTGAAATCCACACAGCGCGTGTACCAATTTACCACCCCGCGTAATATAACAATAACCAATAAAAAAATATTAAACAGATTTTATTTTTAATTAACACAACTTGTTAATCCCAAATAAATTTAGGCGGCCGTGTTCACAAGCATCTTGGATCTCGATCCGACAATTTGTTAAAAACTTGGACCTTGTCACGCAAAAACTAGAAGTTCTCGCATTTTTTTATGGGTTGCATTGGGGAAGCCGTCATTGATAAACTCGATGCCAAAAACGCGATCTCGATACAGCGATTCCTTAAAATGTTGGGCACCGTGCGAAAAATGTAAGTGTCCGCTTGGGCCGTCGACTAATTGACTCGATGCCGTAAACGCGAGCTCGATCCGACGGTTTCTTAAAAACCTGTTTCCCGTTCCCGTCTCGATCTGCAAATCAAGTTGGAGAACGCAATGCCGAAAAAGCAATCCCGATCCGGTAGTTCCTTAAAATGTAAATCCCGTTGCGCAAAAATTGATAAGTCCACGCTTCGATTTGTATTGTAGTATATAAAAATTAATGTTAACGAATTGTTTTGAAATATTTTGTAATGTACGTTTTCTACTTTGCAGATTCTAAATATGGAACCATCAAAGGTTCGAAGTTGGTTTGGAGCCGTTTCTTAAACTGGTATTATAATGAAGTGTAAAATAAATTAGCTTTATTTAAAAACTAAAGTCAATCAACTTTGAATATTTTTGCAAGCAAATGTATGTAAGTTTATTCACTTCAATGTTTTAAGTTAAAATAACTTGTTAAAATATTTTCAACCTTATAATAATGCACCGTTATCGATAATAAATGTAACTTGAAATAAATTCTATGTTTTATTATTACTAACACTTAGCAATTTACGATACGTAAGTCGATGACGCAGATGCCCCACCAGTTCCGAACGAAAACCGAACCCGCTTCGGTTGTGAGTGGGGGAATCCAACTTGGTATATAAGTAATGTATTAACTACGGGGTGGGTGGGTTCCGGGCTGCAAGGTAGCTAGCAAACATCTAGCTCCTCCAACTCGATCAACAGGCCGCGAAGCGGCCTAGGGGCGCGCGAAGCGCGCCCCTATACAACAAGCCGCTTTGCGGCTTGTTAATCGAGTTGGAGGAGCTAGATGTTTGCTGGCTAATGGCATTGCCCACCCTCCACACCCTTCCGTTAAGACATTACTTATATACCAAATTGGTTTCCCCCACTTCCAACCGAACCGAGTTAGGTTTCGTTCGGAATACTTGGTGGGACCATGACGAAAGTGGGAGAAGTAAACTAATTGAAATATTTTCCAAGTCCGCTCCGGGCAAGTTGCTTACGTAGTTCCGAATGGGTGATGTCACTAACTTACCTTGAATGCTTATATGACTATCTATAGTAGGTGGGGAAACTTATATTAGTAATAGATACCTCATATCAATGATACAAGAATACGCAATTATAGCTTTTATTGTGACGGTAAGTAAGGAAGTATAAGACAATACAAATAATATAGACACTGCACTACCATACTCCTTGGATGTCTTCTAACGAAAACTGCTAAGTCCAAACTCGTAGGTTGTGCGCTAGCGTGGTTTTCGCTTGTTGCTATGTGAATCAACCATTTATTATCTGCAATGTGAAAAATAAATTACAATCATATTTACATACACAACACATTTTCGAGTATGAGACTCGACACACGACGCCATTTTGAAGTGTCTACGTAATTTCATACGTTTCAAAAACGTGCCTCACAAATATGAATTGTTCATGTCGCTACTTGGTTTCACAAAACATTACCAGACCGAGATGACGTTTTAGAAATTATTCGCAGACTGCCTAACCAAACAAATTCTTAAAACTAAGCTGGTCATACCGCCATGATTGACATGTCATGAATCCCAAATACATATGACGCGAGGGATTCCAGTTTAAGCGTGACGGTACTTTACTATTTAAATAATTACTGAAGAGGGATCGTATTTTCGGAACCCCGTTTGTCTGCTGACGCGTTCCTCAGCGCAACGCCCCCATCGAGCAGGAGGGGACTTACAACGTTCCTGTGACAGTCACTATCATCAAATGTAGATTGCGGTTTGAAGAGGCTGAAAACGTCCATAATTAACCCGAATTACAAATAAAACTGGGAACTTACAGTTTTCGCGTGACGGATCCTAACTTTTTTACTATTTACGGTATCGAGATTCCGGTTTCGACAATGACGTCAGTTGTTGACTGCTGCTCTAACCCGAAGTACAAATCAAACTGGGGACTTACAGTTTTCGCGTGACGGATCCTAACTGTTTTACTATTTACGGTATCAAGATTCCGGTTTGGACAATGACGTCAGGTGTTGACTGCTGCTCTAACCCGAATTACAAATCAAACTGGGGACTTACAGTTTTGACGTGACGGATCCTAACTTTGTACCAATTTACGGTAGCGAGATTCCGTTTTGGACAATGACGTCAGCTGTTGACTGCTGCTCTAACCCGAATTACAAATCAAACTGGGGACTTACAGTTTTGACGTGACGGATCCTAACTTTGTTACAATTTACGGTAGCGAGATTCCGTTTTGGACAATGACGTCAGCTGTTGACTGCTGCTCTAACCCGAAGTACAAATCAAACTGGGGACTTACAGTTTTCGCGTGACGGATTCTAACTTTGTTACAATTTACGGTAGCGAGATTCCGTTTTGGACAATGACGTCAGGTGTTGACTGCTGCTCTAACCCGAATTACAAATCAAATTGGGAACTTACAGTTTTCGAGTGACGGATCCTAACTTTTTTACTATTTACGGTATCGAGATTCCGGTTTCGACAATGACGTCAGCTGTTGACTGCTGCTCTAACCCGAAGTACAAATAAAACTGGGAACTTACAGTTTTCGAGTGACGGATCCTAACTTTTTTACTATTTACGGTATCGAGATTCCGGTTTCGACAATGACGTCAGCTGTTGACTGCTGCTCTAACCCGAATTACAAATCAAATTGGGAACTTACAGTATGCACGTGACGGATTGTACACTATGCGTTTTAGACAATGATGTCAACTGTAGACAGCCTCTCTAACTCCAAATTAAAAATCGCTGCGTGAACGTAGAGCTTGTTCACAATGAACGTCGGACATAAGGAATAAGTAAAATTTGAATAAAGGATCATTTTAAAAGATCAAGTTGAAACAATTTACTACTGAGTGACCGGATTAGCAACAAATTGACGCGAAAATTTACGGTTTGCGCGTGACGAAACTAAATTTTTAACAGGTCGCCTAGATGAATTTCGCGTTTTGGGCGATAAGACTAACTGACGCACAGTATTTATTTTCCCAAGTATTAAATGCTGACATTGTGTAATACCATAATGGTATAATAATTATTATATAACGTATGAACATTATATTACAATTACGTGATATTACAAAATATCAGCATTTGCAAATTGCAAAAACGAAAAAATCTTGAATTTTCACTAGTTGACATTTCGTTCCATAGTGTGCCGATGGCTTTCCTAACCCGAATCAAAAATTGAAGTGGAAACATACGTTTTTAACGTGACAGAATCTAATTTTTTAATGAATCACCAGAATAAAAGAGACTGGTTTGGGCAACGAGGCCAACTTCCAACGACCTCTCAACCCGAATTAAAATTTGAAGTGGGAACTTACAGTTCTAGCACGACAGCACTTAACTTTTTAAACGGTTACCGCAGCAAGATCGCGTTTTGGGCAACGAGACCAACTGCCTCCCTAATCTGAAGTGCAAATTGCAGCGGAGATTTACAGCGCTCGCGTGGCGTGATAATTTGAGAAGGTTTCTAATGACTTCTTATGACCATGACAATGGAACTATATTTAAAATACTGTTTAGCCTTAAAATGTGTTTTAACTAAAACATCTCTGAGAGACACTTTAAGATATTTTTATGAATACGGCTGTTAAGTCTTTTAATTAAAATATTGTTACTCGTTGTTTGATATATTTTATTTCACTCTCGACTCCCCCCCCTATTTCTATATAGGTAAGTTCTGAATTACTTTTGGGGTACGTTTATGACGAATTCAGTGGCGCCCTTCATTACCGATTGTGACTTCCCTGTTCTTGACGTCCCGGATTATTATTGGAGGATTCAAGCCCCACGACCGTCGCGATTGAGCTAGCGGCATCCAATATTAATCCAGGTAGGTGCCACACATTCACCTGTGTGATCACAGTTTGTTTACGGAACCAATTTTGCCCGTTACACAATATTGAATTTATTGTAATTGAAAAAAGTGCTTCAAGAATGTCTCGTCAGATTTTCAATGTTTATAAGAATAAGGAAATTATAGTAATTTCGCAAATTGTATATATATTCAACCCCCGCGCCCCAGCAATAAAAGCAGATATTGAATTACATTTTTCACCATTAAAATTGTATTGAAATGTGACATATTATTTAAAAAGTTTTTCTCTAACTCAATAAATAAAGGGTGTGTCATAAGAAACCAATAAAAAAATCAATCATCCGTACATCAGGAAGTTAGAAGAACGATACACAGCAGTTCTTAGGCCGATTGTCGTTTTATGTCACCATGAAATCTCGATTCAAAGAACGGAATTTAAAATTCATGCAAATTAACAGTTGCCTAATAATAATTAAATATATTTAACTAACCTGATTATTTTCCCATGCAACTTTTAGAAGTCAAACCAATGTGAAATTTTGAAACCAATAGATGTTGAATTTGGATTCAGTCTTGTATTGGCGGTGCTGATTTCCCTCACTGAAACAACAAAATTTGTAAGAATTTTTCGAAAGTTGTTTTGAAAGTGGTTAAATTGAACTTATACAGATTACTTATGTTAAAATAAGCTTGTAATTGAATTTTTAAAAAGAAAATTAAATATCATAACCACAAAGTAGCTGTACCTAGTATAGTATGCAAAAAAACTACACCTAAATAAAATTTTGTGATCATATCAAAAACAGATCATCGCAAATATAATCTACTCACCCTTTTATTTCATAAATCGAAACTAATATTTATAAACTAGGTTCTTGATAATAAATTAAGTCACCATGAGTGACAGATAATATTTATTAAGAAATGTGACATTTGACTATTTACTTGCATTGGGCGCCACCTTAACAAGAGAACTACATAAATTACAGATTACTACAATAGGTATAATATCTTCTTACAGCTTTCTGTAATTATTATCATAACTTTATTAACACCTTACAGTTTTCTATTACTAATATCATATTACAAATTCCTGATTCAGGTAATCTTTACGGGGCGGGGTAACAAAATATTTGAAACTTGGTGAATACACTAACATTAAATCCGCGAATACATAAAAAATAGTAAAAAAATTCTCGGTGCTACAGGGTGATCTTTGTTGCCTGCCAAAAATTAAACTTTGATCAAAAAAATTGAAACTTGGTGTATACAATAACATTAAATCCGCGAATACATAAAAAATAGTAGAAAAATTCTCGGTGCTACAGGGTGATCTTTATTGCTTTCCAAAAATTAAACTTTGATCAAAAAATTTGAAACTTGGTGTATACAATAACATTAAATCCGCGAATACATAAAAAATAGTAGAAAAATTCTCGGTGCTACAGGGTGATCTTTGTTGCCTGCCAAAAATTAAACTTTGATCAAAAAATTTGAAACTTGGTGTATACAATAACATTAAATCCGCGAATACATAAAAAATAGTAGAAAAATTCTCGGTGCTACAGGGTGTGATCTTTGTTGCCTGCCAAAAATTAAACTTTGATCAAAAAATTTGAAACTTGGTGTATACAATAACATTAAATCCGCGAATACATAAAAAATAGTAGAAAAATTCTCGGTGCTACAGGGTGATCTTTGTTGCCTGCCAAAAATTAAACTTTGATCAAAAAATTTGAAACTTGGTGTATACAATAACATTAAATCCGCGAATACATAAAAAATAGTAGAAAAATTCTCGGTGCTACAGGGTGATCTTTGTTGCCTGCCAAAAATTAAACTTTGATCAAAAAATTTGAAACTTGGTGTATACAATAACATTAAATCCGCGAATACATAAAAAATAGTAGAAAAATTCTCGGTGCTACAGGGTGATCTTTGTTGCCTGCCAAAAATTAAACTTTGATCAAAAAATTTGAAACTTGGTGTATACAATAACATTAATTCCGCGAATACATAAAAAACAGTAGAAAAATTCTCGGTGCTACAGGGTGATCTTTGTTGCCTGCCAAAAATTAAACTTTGATCAAAAAATTTGAAACTTGGTGTATACAATAACATTAAATCCGCGAATACATAAAAAATAGTAGAAAAATTCTCGGTGCTACAGGGTGATCTTTGTTGCCTGCCAAAAATTAAACTTTGATCAAAACATTTGAAACTTGGTGTATACAATAACATTAAATCCGCGAATAATTAAAAAATAGTAGAAAAATTCTCGGTGCTACAGGGTGATCTTTGTTGACTGCCAAAAATTAAACTTTGATCAAAACATTTGAAACTTGGTGTATACAATAACATTAAATCCGCGAATAATTATAAAATATTAGAAAAATTCGCGGTGCTACAGGGTGATCTTTGTTGACTGCTAAAAATTAAACTTTGATCAAAAAATTTGAAACTTGGTGTATACAATAACATTAATTCCGCGAATACATAAAAAACAGTAGAAAAATTCTCGGTGCTACAGGGTGTTCTTTATTGACTGCCAAAAATTAAACTTTGATCAAAAAATTTGAAACTTGGTGTATACAATAACATTAAATCCGCGAATACATAAAAAATAGTAGAGAAAATCTCGGTGCTACAGGGTGTTCTTTATTGACTGCCAAAAATTAAACTTTGATCAGAAAATTTGAAACTTGGTGTATACAATAACATTAAATCCGCGAATACATAAAAAATAGTAGAAAAATTCTCGGTGCTACAGGGTGATCTTTACGGAGTGACGAAAATTAAACTTGGTTCAAAAAATTTGAAATAATAATGTAAAAGTGGATGTGGAGCAAATTCTAATTTGCCTGCAGCTTTATATGGAATTATTGAAAAATTCCTTCTTTATTGTCTTTGAATAAAATTGCCACTTAAAGCCTAGAGCACTTTTAGTGATTACCTATTATTAGGATACTACACTTGGAAATCAGGTCTAATTCCAAACTTGAAATCAAATAGAAATGAACTAATCGAATAAATATCCACGATCATAAATATAGATATTGTTGCTAACAGTAAAATCCGCAAAGACATTGAATTTAACTGTGTTAGAAATGCAATATGCCCAAAGGATAGAAGCGCATGTTGATGACTCTCTTGCAGTAAAACGCTTTTTATTTCTGAAATTTCGACTCCGATTTGTCAACCTCTATTTGATTTTGAAAAGTTAGGGAATAGAATAGACTAATCAATGTTCCATTAAGAAAAAAGTCATACAGTAGAACTTAGATTATCTGGGTGTGGTTTATACATTGTCTGTACTTTATTTTGATAAATTGTTATTTGCCATTAACCGTGTTTTGAAAACCCAAGTGAGCTGAACGGCGAGGATGTAAATAAAACTGATATATTGAACTGTCTTCAACAAAATTATACAATTTACCAACTTTTTTACAATAAAATAAATTCAAAATTCAATAAAATAATTTTAACATGTCAATATTATAATTTCGTTATGCACAAAAATCTTTAATAGTCAAAATTTAAACAACAAAATAATTCTTCAAATTTATTAAATTTAAAAGTCTGGAGTATGTTCCAAAAAGGACTAGATTTGTTTTTATTAAAATGAATCAAAAATATTGTTTGTATTTAAAAAAAAATTTAAATTAAAAATGATGTGTTTAAAGTCATGCGTGAATTTTAAAAAAACATAAGTGCGCGAACTGACACTCGTAAGATTTGCAAAAATTCGATTACGTCCATTACCAGGACACATTTTAAAATTATGAGCCAGGATCAACCAAGTCAACCAATCAGAGGACGTGAATCAGGAATCGCACACGCGTGGTAAAGAAATTTCGGCTACAAAGTGGACATGGACGAATTCGTTCTGAAATGAGCGATAGATCAAGCGGTGATTTTTCAATCAAAAAGTGGTTTATTTTAAAAGCGGATTTCAAAGTGGAATAAAAAGTGAATATTGAAAGAAAAGTTACGAAGTGGATCCTGTAAATGGTTTAAGAAGTGGAAGCCTTCAGAATATTACAATTACGAGAAATAACAAGCGGTCAATATTAAATGAAAATCGATGGTTGCAAAATTAACAAAGATTTATTTGGAAAATTCAACTATTGTGGATTTGGTACATGAAAAATTGGTTTAGAAAATTGGAAATCAACCTACGTATAAAATTGGTATGTTTATCGAGTGTTATAAACAAAATTTAAAAACAAAGACAAGGTATTTTGCATTTTTTTAAACATTTAAACAGTGAAATTTATGACTTTAAAATATTATACAATTACATGTGTATTTGTAAATTAAATGAAATTTTTATCTCTGAACAATTATTATAGAGGTGCTATTAATTTCTTTATGTGTAAAAACAATATTTCATTTAATAACCCATATTTGTATTGTAAAGAAATTTTATTAAACAAAAAAAATTTTGATAAAATTGAAGAATTGAGTTATTTCAAAAACACAAAAGTTATCACTTATGATAAAAAAAAAACTGAATTTTGAGTGTAACGAGATATAAAAGTTAAAAAAAAAAATTATTCTTTCAAAATTTATATCTGTCGTGGCTTCGAATTCAACGAACGGAACACCACAATATATTCAAACCGCTGTAGCCAGGGTTATTATTAACGCAATAATTATTGTCTAAAAGTAAGAAGAATGATGTCTTATGCAGAAAATGAGTCAGACTACTTCAAAAACTTACAGATAATATAAAAAAAACTTATGTTGTTGTATTGTTTTGTATCATTGTATCGCTTCAGTTGGTTGTGGCAGCACTGTGTATATGCATTTGTTCACTGTAATTTATACTGTTTTTCTTAGTTGTATATTATGCTATTCCTATTTAATAAATATTATTATTATTATGTAGTAGATACAATTTAATTTGTTGTCAAGTTCAATGAATAATTTTTTAAATCAATTTGCCCATCTGCAATTATTGGATTATCCGTAAAAGTTGTGGTCCCAAGGGACCCCGATAATCGAGATTCTACTGTACTGAAAATAATTTTAACGAAAATCAAACGTTAACTTTCCTCTTATTTATAAATTGTTACTTGAATTGACTTCAATTCAAGAAGAACAAACAGAAATAACGTTTACAATTATTATTCGAATGTAACTAACCTGTAATTTTCAAATTGATGGACATTTGTTCCCCTGGGGTAAGTAATAATTCACTTTTTGTACATCTGCATCTTTGACCGCACGCGCCATCCTCTCCGTGTAATAATGAAATCTAGAATAAATTAATAATCAAAAGTTGGTAACAGTTTCGCAAAAAGTTTATAGTTTTCCAAAAAGGAGAAATAAAAATCCCAAAAATTGAGATGCAAGTTCTCTTTGTAAGAAAGTTACGGTTTAAAGTAAACGAAATTGTGCGTAACCACAAAAGAATGTTGCAAAATTCATAAAAGCAGTTACCTTTGGGAAGATGGCAATGATGCTTTTCAAAAGCATTTTCCATTTGGTTGTCCCTCATCCTTCGTTCATATGAATGTTCTCCTTCTTGAACTTGCACGATTTTCTTTCATGGCACTGGAACAACAAAGATTATTATTATTATCTATCTTACACTGTTCGCTAATTGTTAATCATTAGGAAAGGCATCAATTATGCCAATTTAAAAAAATCGCTTTGAATTCTAACCAGAACTTACCTTCAAAATAAATTCTCCGAGCGACTGGATGATTCATTTGTATGACGTCCGCAATAATTAGTTGCGTTTGTAGTTTTAAAATGTGTAATAATAAACACAAACCATTTATGACAACAAATCGAAACTGTGAATTTATAAAATCATTCTAAAATCAAGTCAAATTCTTCCAGAATTTTTATTAATGACTTATCATTCTTGCTTCTGGCATTCGTCGCTAGTTAGCGCCACAAGATGCTTCAACAAATGCCGCGTGGAATTTATGCAACTTTTTTGCACCACATACGAGGTGTTTGCGAAAAGTTTTAAGATGAAATCTAATGGGGTATCTGCAAAATAAATTGCAATCAACTTCTGACGTATTTTCTTTCGAAAATACATAAAAATCTTCTACAGCTTTCCCCCCAATCACTCAAGAAACGGAATAACAATAATAATATTGATGGATTCCAAGTTTGCTCATCACTTTTTTAAAATCTCACTTCGCTGCTGTTCAATTTGCACAAAATTCGTTTAAAAACTCACCACCAAATGAAAAGTAAATCTAACCTCAACATTAATTATTTGTCAAATAATTTTTCGATGTTGAAGAAAATTGGTATGTTTTTATTTACTTATTTATTTAAAATTATTATTTTTTGATTGTTGTTGTTTTTCCAATTTTGAATAGGGGGGCCACGTGGCCTTGTGCACTTTATGGTAAACCATAAAACTACTAGGTAGTCCAGGCAAGGAAGGTTTTTAGTTTGTAAAAAATCCGGGCAAGCTGAATTTTGGCAGAGATGTACATTGGAGCGTTCTAATGAACCCCCCAAAAGTCCCATAAAATCCCACGCCGGCGTCTAATTATTATTTTTTTATTAATTTTTCGGGTAATTTTTCGTAAAAGTAAAAATACATGAGCTATAGGCGAAAACCGCACTTAGGGGGCTAAAATGCTCCTTTGAGGGAACGCCGGCTTGGGATTTTTATGAAACATTTTGGAGGTTTATTAGAACACTTCAATATACATCTTTGCCAAATTTCAGCTTGCCCGGACCTTCTGTAAGCTCAAACCAAAATTTCGGTTTCGTTACTTGGAAGATACTATAACTTGGGCAAATTAATTAAAAAATTTATTTTTCTCTTCATTTTCCAACCTTGGCCACAATTTCAAATAATTTATGATTAAAAGCATTACCCGTACCCGAAAACATTTCTCTTCCTGCAACGAATTAATATTGTACCATTTTAGGGCGGGTCGTGTTTTCGGTTAATAATTTAAGTATTAGTGTGCCATGGAAAAATATGAAAACCAAACTAATTTATAGAGAATTTTATGGTCTGATCATAATTTTTCATACAAGCATAAATAAGCGAGTTATCGGCAAAAAATCGCATTAGGGGAGCTAAAACCCCCGATGGGTTTATGGGACTTTTGAGCGGTCCATTAGAACACTCCAATGTACATATCTGCCAAAATTCAGCTTGCCCGGATTTTTTGTAAGCTTGAGCCAATTTTTCCGCTTCGTTGCCTGGACTATAGGGTAGAACATTATTATCTTTTTAGTTATTCGCTGAAAATATTTTCAAAAATAGAGTACAAGTCAATTTCAAAACTTTACCGCTAGGACCCTATTAGAGATTAGAAAGTTGCTCTACCTGGCTCGTGGGTATTGTCGGACTCCCTTCGTTCGTCCACCAAATTCGAACTTGCCATAAACATTTAAATTTATTTTTATGTGCAATCAAAAATAAAATTAACAGTTGCAATTAACACTGAATTAATTATTATAATATAATTTTTACTTCTTCGGGTACGGAATTGGAGTGTAGACTTCTGCAAAATCGGATACAATCGCAAGTTCTTCATTTAAATACAGCAATTTTTGATCAACTCTATATCTGCCATTGGGAATAAGTGGAGGCAAACGACTTTCATCGAGAAAAAAATTGCAGACGTGGTATGTAACATTCTGTAAATGAAAAAATTAAGATAATATTTAATTAAGAGAAATCATCTGCAGAACCTTTTCAAAAATAAAACCTGTAAAATTGCCACAACTGTTTACTTTCTGCAAACCTATTATGTTTGCCTGGTAAGCTTTTCTTGCATTGACTTGAAACTGTACCGGAAAGTAACGATACTCGTTACTTAAAAACTTGTAAGCTTGTATATCCACCTAAAAATGTATAATTTTTCAATCTAGGTATTTTAAAATTATTAGAGATGATAAATATTATCAAAATATAAAGCCTATATTTAGCTGTGCCTCTAGCACTAATCAGTGCGGCCTAAAGCCGCACAACCGAGACAATCACGTACTGGTGACACCAATCCAGGTTATTTGAAGAATCACAATGTTTCGGATTCATCATATATTTATAAGACAGTACAGCGATAAAAACTGGAACTACCAATCTAAGTATAGGGTGTTTTTTTAACTGCATGAGAATTTCAAATTGAAATAAAACATTAAAAAATTGATGAAATGTTTTTTTAATTATTTTTTTATGAAAGTAAATTTAATGCCATTTATGATTTGAAAATTATTTCCGGCATGTGACCACCACGACTAATCGTTACGAAGCGCATCCGATCAGTCCAATTTTTTACCACTTTTTCCAATATTTCTGGCCTGATGAATTTTTTCTTCCAATGCTTCCCGAGTTGTTGGTTGGTTAGCATAAACCATGGATTTAACATACCCCCAAAGAAAATAATCTGGAGGCGTCAAATCACACGATCTTGGAGGCCAATTGATAGGACCATTTCTTGAAATAATGTTGTCACCAAATTGTCCTTTCAATAAATCGATGGTTTCGGTGACTGTGTGGCACGTAGCACCATCCTGTTGGAATCATAAGTTGTTGATGTGTAACTCTTGGATTTTTGGAGACAAAAATGTATTGAGCATGTGTCGATATCTCACACCATTCACCGTAACGGTAGCTCCTTCCTCATTTCGAAAGAAACATGGACCAATGATGCCGTTGGCGTGTATTCCACATCAAACAGTCAATTTTAATGGATGCAATGGAGTCTCAAGATAATGGTCCGGATTGGTCTCAGTCCATATTCAGTAATTTTGCTTGTTCACATACACATTCAACCAGAAATGTGCCTCGTCACTGAACAACATTTGGCGGTAAAAAATGAATCCACTTCCAATTGGTTGTGAGCCCAATGGGGGGCCCATTAGGCTTCAATTCTTGAACCAACTGGATCTTGTAAGGATGTAAACCAAGATCTTGATGTAAAACTTTCCATGTAGTGGACGGACAAAGCCCAAGTTGTTAAACACGATGGCGAATTGAAATGTTTGGGTTCTCTTGCACACTTTCATTCTCAGAAGCAATAGTTTCTTCGGTACGCACATTTCTTTGTCTTGTTGGTGGTCTTACACCCTGCAATGAAGAAGTGGTACGAAATTTATCCATCACCGCACCAATAGCCTGCTCAGAAGGTCGATTATGTCGACCATAAAATGGGCGAAGAGCTCCATAAGTTTCACGAACGGAACTCTGACTTTGAAAATAAAATTCCACAATTTGGTAGCGTTGTTCAAGTGTTAATTTAATCATGATTAAATGGCAAACCTTTATTCTAAACACAAATGTCAAAGAACTATCACAGTCAAAAGTTTATAATAAAAATAATATCTGAATAAATTCGACAGTCAGAAAAAACCCTCAGTGATGCAAAATAGCTATTAGTTAAAAAGAGAACAAAAAAATTCAGCATTACCTCTAGTTTATCTTTCACGCTAATTTTAAAGTTCAGTGTACCATTTATGGCCGGGGTAGTACGATTGTACTTAAATGTTTTAATTTCAAAGATATTAAAATATTTTTTATTATAACTCGTTAATTTAACTCGAAAATCCTTCAGCTTGAAGCCATTTTGATGAAACTGAAATAAAGATTATTACAGTAATTTTTCAAATTCAGTCAAATTATGCATTCTTTTCAGTTATTACGGTGCTCGAAATGAAAAATTTCATGAACCAGAACGGTCGATAATATCTGAAATTTCACACTTATTTTTGATCAATTTTCCCTGATTAGTTTAGAGGTAAAAATGATCAGGTATAAAAATCTATTTAATAAGCTGCCTGCTTTTTGAAATAGGAGCTCTGGTCCATTATGAATTTATAACAAGATCAAAAACCAAAAAGTTTTCTAGCAAACAAAATAGTACATTATGCACCAAGGTAGCAAAGTGACACTTTTTTGGCCCGAGGGTAAAGGATTGTTTACACGAGGCGCCAGCCGAGTGAAACAATTACCCATGGGCCAAAAGTCACTTTACTACCGTCGTGCATATACTGTTTTTTGCCATTCCGAGAGGTAAAGTAGGAACTTCGCCAGTTTAGAAACTTAAAGCAAAAATTTAACGCTTTTTTTTTATAATACCTACACGTGGTCGATAAATCGCAAAATAGCACTAGTAATATTACCAACTATACTACTAAAAATTACTAAGAAATAGCAGTTGGCACCCCTGATTCTACCAATGCCATTGATTCCAATGCTTCATTTCATTTAAATTTGTGCCTTTGAAAGAGCAACACGTACCATGAGCGAGAACGTAGAAATTGCCGAAGCAGCGAAGATGGCGTTGGTGGAACTGTTGCCGGCAAAATCAAGAAAAGTTTACCGAAAACAGTACGACGCTTTTGTGCAGTGGTGCCAGAATAAAGAATTGTCAGATTATTTTAGTGAAGACGTGTTTTTGGCATTTTTTTACGAGAAGGCTAAAACGTTGAAGTCATCGACCTTGTGGTCGCACTATTCCATGGTTAAGGCCGTTACTAAACTAAAGTCACCAGTCATCTGGTGACTTTATTTCCCGCTCACCCCCCTATTTTTTAACTTTACTCCCGCTCACCCCCCTATTTTTTAACTGTACTCCCGCAGGGTAAAAAAGTGCCCCTTTACGCCCGCAAACCGGGGTAAAAAGTGAGTACTTTACCCCCGGAATGGCAAAAAAGAAATTTTTTGTTGTGTAATATTTATAATAAATTAAGTAAAAATTTCAATCTGAACGAGATGAGAAATACGGGAACAGATTGATGGAAAAAGGCGAAATTTGCAATAACCGCAGAAAAGGCGTGTTTTTTTGCTTTTAGGCTTCTATACAAAGTATAGCAAGAAGCCTTATGATCTGACTCCGTGTCCGTCTGTCTGTCCGTCCGTCTGTCTGTCCGTCCGTCTGTCTGTCCGTCCGTCTGTCCGCATAATTCAAAAACATACAGAGCGTTTCAAATCGTGTTGGAAATACTCTGTGTGTATAGAGGTCTAAGAACTGGGTAGCCAGTGCGCTACTTTTAGGCTTCTATACAAGGTATATAAAGAAGCCTTATGGTCTGGCTTCGTGTCCGTCCGCATGTTTCAGAGCCAATCATAACGTTGATCAACTGATACGTTGTTATATTGTAAATACTTCGTCTATATAGTATTGCGTTAATCTATTAATCCGTTGTTTCGATTCGCTAATGCAATTTATAAATACGCAAATGTTCGAAAGAAATTTACTACGTTAAAGATATTTTCAACGGGGTCTCCCTATATAAACTACTTGTTAGGCTACTATACAAAGTATAGCAAGAACCCTTATGATCTGGCTCCGCGTCTGTCCGTCCGTCTGTCCGCATAATTCAAATCTAATCAGAACCTTCGAAATTGTGATTGTAAACACATCGTGTACCTATATATACTTAAATAAAATTTGTTTTAAATTTAATATCGACTTTCTAGCCACGTTCTGTAAAAATTTTTTTTGGAACTCGGAACTTAAAATGCTATTTTTTGTTTTTATGTGAAAAAATTATTTTTTATTTATTTTAACCATAGCAGTGGCTTGATGTGATTAGTGAAGTTAAGTTGTAAATAAAAGAGAAAGGAGAGGATTGGTCCACCTCAAAAAATGGACCGTCCATTACAGAGAAGTAAAGTTTCGAATGGAATTTAAAAGTTTGATTATTATTACTTATATAGTAAATGGTAATTACCAACCGCAAAAAATTTAATTGGTGCAGATTATCTGATTATGTGATATTACATTATATGGCGACCTCCAAGAATATTCAATATTTACTTAGAGTATGTCTTGGGACAGTGGAGAAGAAGCTGGGGTTAGACATATAATTCACCAAGTTTAGGAAGTTGATCGTATCGATGTCAAAAATATTCGCAAAAAGAATTTAATTCCAATTTGCATTATTATTATATAGTATTTTAGTTGGCAATGATCACCAACTTAAAAAAAACAGATTATCCGTTAATTTAGGGCTCTATACAAAGTATACACCGAGAAAAAAAAATTAAGTAGGAATTTGTCTTGCAACAATTTGAAATAATTTCTCTTCACAGAGAAAAAATTGTTTTGATTTGAAGTATTTTTTTACTTCAAATTGAAGTGCAAATTCGTCTCGCATCAATTTGATGTCAATTTTACAAGAAGTGAAGTAAATTTGACAACAATTAATGTAATAATTATTTCAAATTGTTGCATAACAAATTCCTACATAATTTTTTTCTCAGTGTGTGTAGAAGCGATATAATCAAAGTATAGAATCTTATCAACGTATCATCGGATTAGCGGATCAACGTATCAGCGGATCAACGTATCAGCGGATCAACGTATCAACGTATCAGCGGATCAACGTATCAGCGGATTAAAAGTTATATAAGTGAACGTCGATAAAACAAACGGTATAATTATTAAATCTTCAAGCTTATTACTTATTATTTATATAATATAAAGTAAATAACACACAAAAAAAACGGATCAACATAACAACGGATCAAAGTATCAACGTATAAGGTTTATAACAGGTAGTAACTTATATAACCAATTTTCTCGCCCTTACCCATAATGCACCTAAACATTTACCAACCGTAAAAATCGTCATAGTCCTCAAGATATGCTTGGAAATCGTCATTATACGCTCAGCTGTCATACCGCATAGACCGCTTGGACAAAAGTGTGCTCATCATTATAATTTCGCTACAGCTATTTTGTATTTATTATAAAGTAGGTTATTATAAATTATCGAGAGTCGACTGTATAAGGTTCATACAGGTACTAACTTATATAACCAATTTTGGCGCCATTACCCATAATGCACCTAAACATTTACCAACCGTAAAAATCGTCATAGTCCTCGAGATTTGCGAGGAAATCGTCATTATACGCTCAGCTGTCATACCGCATAGACCGCTTGGACAAAAGTGTGATCATCGATATAATTTCGCTACAGCTATTTTGTTTTTGTTATAAAGTAGGTTATTATAAATTATCGAGAGTCGACTGTATAAGGTTCATACAGGTACTAACTTATATTTATAACCAATTTTGGCGCCATTACCCGTAATGCACCTAAACATTTACCAACCGTAAAAATCGTCATAGTCCTCAAGATTTGCGAGGAAATCGTCATTATACGCTCAGCTGTCATACCGCATAGACCGCTTGGACAAAAGTGTGCTCATCGATATAATTTCGCTACAGCTATTTTGTTTTTATTATAAAGTAGGTAAAACAACACAATTTCATAATGCCTAGAAAGCAGTTGACACCTGAAGAGCTAAAAGCAGCAGCTGCCCGTCGACGCCAGAAGGACGCTATCAGGAAACATACCATTAGACAAGATCCTTCGTTTCGTTTACAGGAACAAGTTCGCGACTCCGAAAGCCATCGTCAAGCCCGTCAAGATCCTTCGTTTCGTTTGCAGGAACAAGTTCACAACACCGAAGGCCATCGTCAAGCTCGACAAGATCCTTCGTTTCGTTTACAGGAACAAGTTCACAGCACAGAAAGCCATCGTCAAGCTCGTCAAGATCCTTTGTTTCGTTTACAGGAACAAGTTCGCGACACTGAAAACCATCGTCAAGCCCGTCAAGTTCCTTCGTTTCGTTTGCAGGAACAAGTTCGCGACTCCGAAAGCCATCGTCAAGCCCGTCAAGATCCTTCGTTTCGTTTGCAGGAACAAGTTCACAACACCGAAGGCCATCGTCAAGCTCGACAAGATCCTTCGTTTCGTTTACAGGAACAAGTTCACAGCACAGAAAGCCATCGTCAAGCTCGTCAAGATCCTTTGTTTCGTTTACAGGAACAAGTTCGCGACACTGAAAACCATCGTCAAGCCCGTCAAGTTCCTTCGTTTCGTTTGCAGGAACAAGTTCGCGACTCCGAAAGCCATCGTCAAGCCCGTCAAGATCCTTCGTTTCGTTTGCAGGAACAAGTTCACAACACCGAAGGCCATCGTCAAGCTCGACAAGATCCTTCGTTTCGTTTACAGGAACAAGTTCACAGCACAGAAAGCCATCGTCAAGCTCGTCAAGATCCTTTGTTTCGTTTACAGGAACAAGTTCGCGACACTGAAAACCATCGTCAAGCCCGTCAAGTTCCTTCGTTTCGTTTGCAGGAACAAGTTCGCGACACCGAAAGCCATCGTCAAGCCCGTCAAGATCCTTTGTTTCGTTTGCAGGAACAAGTTCACAACACCGAAGGCCATCGTCAAGCTCGACAAGATCCTTCGTTTCGTTTACAGGAACAAGTTCACAACACAGAAAGCCATCGTCAAGCTCGTCAAGATCCTTTGTTTCGTTTACAGGAACAAGTTCGCGACACTGAAAACCATCGTCAAGCCCGTCAAGATCCTTCGTTTCGTTTACAGGAACAAGTTCGCGACACTGAAAACCATCGTCAAGCCCGCCAAGATCCTTCGTTTCGTTTACAGGAACAAGTTCACAACACCGAAAGCCATCGTCAAGCTCGTCTTGATGAAGACGTGCGCATCCACGAACATAATCTCCGTAGAATTCGCGAGCAAGGCCCATGGCAAGATGAAATAAATCGATTTGAAGCTGAAATTCGCAAAGGCTGCACTCACGTATGTCATTCATGTGGGGGACTCTTTTTTCACTACTCCATTAAAACTCACAGCATGACCGAACTCCTTTTAGCTGGAAAGCAGAAATCCTTCATCGACTCAGTAATTATAGTTCCACCCACTTCAGACCTCGCTGAATTTTGCTCAACTTGTCACAGAACTATCCAACAAAACCGGATTCCACGTCTCTGTCTCTCCAACGATCTGCAGTTTCCCTATGTTCCACAAAGTATAAAGAATCTGACACGTTTGGAAGCCCGTTTGGTCTCAGCTCGACATGTGTTTCAGTCCATTTGGGCTATATATGGAATGCATGGACAGATGAGAACAAAAGGACGAATTATTAACGTCCCAGTCTCCATAGACAATACCATTCAATCCCTTCCGAGACTCCCGAATCAGGACGATGTTTTACACATCCGACTCGCCCGTCAAATTGAAGTTCCGAGAAATTATACAGCTGGTAACATTCGTCCGGCTTGCGTGATGGATGCCGCTAAAATTCTTACCCGATCTCCGCTTTACCGTGAATACGGAATCACTCTTTCAAGCAATTGGACCGAGATATGTCAGCATCAAATTGATGTGGCATTACACGAAAACCCAGAAGAAATTGCGATGGATGTTCAAGAGGAAGAGGAAGTCGATGACGTAAATCCTGGCAGAGGAGAGACTTTAATTACTAGTGATGAGGGAATCCGGATGGCTCCAGCGGAAGGAAACCAACCAATCTCTATTCTATATGATCCTGACTCGTATTTTCTTACGTTTCCTCAAATATTTGCCGGGCACCGAATGAAGCCATCCGATAGTAATGGTAAATTACTAAGCCGCTCCGAATTTGTCAAATCAATGGCGCGTAACAGTGATCGCCGTGCCGTTGAAAATGTCGAGTTCTTACTGTTTTTGGCCAAATCGCTCGAAATTCAGAGAATTTCTGATAATCGCAAGGTGTGCCTTCGTAAACGAAGACGCAATGGAAAGTTAATCCGAGTCACTGCGGAACAAATTAGTCATTCTAATTTTGTGGATGGGTTAGTTAATGATGATAATGCTTTTAAGGTTTTACAAGGAGTACGAAACTCATGTCATCACTGGCATCAAGAAGGCCTTAAAGTCCGAAGGATGGTCAGTCAGTTCAATTTGCCTCATCTCTTCATCACTATTAGTGCCGCTGAGCTAAAATGGAACGAGTTGATTGTGATTCTCAAGCATATTCTTGACAAAATTACAATTTCTGAAGAAGAAGCACAAAATATGTCAAAGAATGACAAACAATTACTTATTCAGCGCGATCCCGTGACTTGCGCTCGTTATTTTGAACATCGCACTTCTGCTCTTTTCAAGACCTGGAAAAACTCTCAAGGCCCATTTGGAAACCGATCCATTAGGCATTCCTATCATCGCATTGAGTTCCAACATCGAGGAAGTCCACACGTCCATATGATCTTGTGGATTGATGGCGCACCAAACTTTGATGCTTCCAACTCATCTTCTACTCAAGATGTTTGCCGGTTTGTTGACGAAATTATAACTTGTTCCACGAACTGGCCTGAATATGATCCCATTCACCAGCTTTTGTGTTTTCAAACTCATCGACACACCCACACATGTAGAAAGAAAAGCCACAAAGGAGTCAAATGTCGGTTTGGAATTCCATTTTTCCCAATGGACGAAACCATTATTCTCCATCCATTCGAGGAGCAACAGGAGGAAATTGAGATTTTCCAACGCGATTACAAAAAGATTCGTGACTATCTTGATACGAATGAACTGCCACTTTCTTCAGATATGACATTTGCGGGGTTTCTACAAGATTTATCCATGACACGAAATCGTTACATTTCTGCTATTCAAAGCTCCTTGAAAAAGCCTAAAATCGTCATTCGGAGGCGGCCGTGTGAGACTTACATAAATCCATATAGTGAGAAAATCCTGAGACTCCAGAAATCTAACATGGATATTCAGTTTATTTTAGACGCCTATGCTTGTTGCTGTTACATCATTGACTACATTAACAAGAGTGATCGTGGAACTAGCGACCTCTTGCGTAAGGTTCTTGAAGATGTCAGAAGCGGTAACAAGTCTTTGGCTCAACGTCTTCAGGCTCTTGGTGCGGCTCATCACATGAACAGTGAACTATCTGCTCAAGAGGCTGCTTACAACGTGCTTCAGATTCCAATGAGCCGATGCACAGAGGCATGCATTTTTATACCAACAGGTCCAGCCGATCAACGAACCAGAATGATTAAAACTAATATTCAGTTAGAAAATCTCAGTCCGGACTCTGAAGATGTCTTTGTAGACGGACTTTTACAACGATATAGTTCACGACCAGAAGCATTATCTAACCTTAATCTTGCACAATTTTCAGCTTGGTATGATTTTTCATTAAAACGAGGAAGTACACAGATGGCCCAAGAAAACGATGATATTGTAGAAACTGAAGACTTACAAAGTATCGATAAATATTTTCCGCTAAATAATGGCAAACCTGGATACGTTTGGAAGCGAACATTTCCAAAAATTATTCGCCACGTCCGCTACAACAAGAATAAAGATCGTCACAACTTTTTCCGCGAACAAGTGATGCTCTATCTTCCTTGGAGGGATGAGGAAACCGAAATTATAAATCAAGATTGCGAGAAGATAGCGACTGATAATATAGAAGCAATTTCTGCCAATCGTCGCGAATTTAATGCCTTTCAAGAAGATATTCTGGATGTCGCTATGGATAGCGCATTGAGTGAGGATCGTCAATCTGACGATGACAAATCTGATAGCATACCGGAAGAGATTCAGGAGGAATTCGAATTAATCGACCCCGTTGCTGCTGGTGCCATTGACTTTGGTGGTGACGTGATACGCCCAATGTCTGAAAAGTTTACGCTTCCTAATCGAATTCCCAATAAAGAGTTTGAAGAATTATTCGCATCGCTAAATACTCAACAACGGGATTTTGTAACTCACCTGCTTGATCACTTCAAAAGGTCTCCCGATATCCCCATCTACACCTACTTAAAGGGAGGTGCCGGTGTAGGAAAGTCTCATGTAATTAGAACTCTATACCAAGCATTAATTAGAGTGTTCAATGCTAAAGTTAATTCGAATCCTGATAAACCTTCTGTCCTTCTGACGGCTCCTACCGGATTAGCGGCATTTAATATCTTCGGGCTCACAATTCACAACGCATTCCAACTTCCCGTGAACCAAAAAGAAGCTAGCAAGCTCTCAGACAGCGTCTCTAATACAATGGCCACTCTCTATTCAGAACTTCGTGTTCTTATCATAGACGAGATTAGTATGGTTGGTCAACATATTTTGGAAATGATCGACAAACGATTGAGAGACCTATGTGACGGATGTAAACCTTTCGGTGGTATATCGGTCATAGCCGTTGGCGACTTCAGGCAGCTGCCACCTGTTATATGGCAACATCCCTTCTGGCTGGAACAATGTCGAATTCGATTTCGTCGCTTTTCAACAAACCCTTATGGCACATGTCTACTGTTCATGAACTGACCACAATTATGAGACAACGCGATGATGCAGCTTTTGCTCTTGCATTAAACAATATGGCGTCAGGGACGATGACTGATGATGATTTGAAACTGTTCAAATCCCGTGAGTTTCCAACTACGCCTGAAGAAATAGTAAGCCGACGCCCTATTCATCTTTTTTACACGAATGAAGCAGTTGATGCCCACAATAGTTTTGCGTTATCCTGTTTGCCAGGAAATCAAGCCATCTCAACCGCCAAGGATTCCCTTTCTGCTTACACGAGCGAGGCATCCAAAGTTGCACTCCTCAACTGGATAGCATCTGCACCTCTATCTAAGACACAGGGACTTCACACAAGCCTCTTTCTCAAAGAAGGTGGACGTTATATCATGACAGTGAATGTAGACACAAGTGACGGTTTGGTTAACGGTGTGGGATGCATTCTGAAAAGAATTGACTTTGGTATTAGTACTTTGGATGCATCTAGACAAAAGCCTCTCCGTCTCTGGGTGAAGTTTGAAAATTCCCGAAGTGGACAGAAGCTTCGTTTGCGCAATATTAACCTCAGTCAGCAACTTCAAATTGATTCGGAATGGACTCCCATCTCACCATGTACGGTCGTCATCCAGCCACGATCGAATTCGGCCACAAAGGTAACAAGGACGCAATTCCCACTTAATGCAGCTGAAGCTCAAACTATACATAAATCCCAAGGATCCACATACGAGCTCGTTGTTGTCCATTTTACTCCTGGAATCAAGCGTGCTCTTCTGTATGTCGCATGTTCACGAGCAACAAAAGCATCAGGATTATTTCTTATTGGAATCATTAAAAAGACAAAAATGCCGCAAGAGAATGATCCGATATCTATTGAATTCAAACGACACCAGGAGATGAAGCTAATGCCTTCATTTGAACATTTGCGCATTAGGAATGATAGCAACAGACAAATACAAGTCATCTTTCACAATGTCCAGTCACTTCCTGCTCATTATAGTCTCTATGCATCGGATGAGGTCTATAAGAGTTCGGATATCATCCTTATGGCGGAGACATGGACGCTCTCAAGTGACAATTTTCCGCTAGGAGATCATCTTCTTGCTGCATCAGTAGATAGTAACGATGTCCGTCGACCGATTGGTGTACGTGTGTATTGTTGTCCGTCTGTTCATGAATGTATTATAGACACCAATTCCGAAATAGAATACGACTCACGAGGTTCCTGCAGTGTTTCTTCTATTGTCTTCTCTAACATCCGAATAATTGTCGTTTACAAGTCACTGTGGTGACCTCATATGTAGTAACATTGCAATAATTATAGTTAAGTTATTTAGGAAACGCTGACGAGCGTCTAGAATTTATGTAGGTTACACGCATGCATTAAAATGTAAGTCAATTGTTATTATAAATATAAGTGCTAGTATTGCAATAAGAAGTTAGTTAATTAGTAATTAATCAATAGTCAACAGATGTAGTCACAATATTATATGTTGTGGTATAGTAGTTGTACTTCGTAATAATGATTACAATAAATAAAAGTATTCATCATATTCAGTGTTGTTCACCTTAATTACCCCTACAACACAAACCTGCCCTACATCACCAGGGTTTAATTGTAACACAATGATCTCTTTAATAAAAAAGCAGATGTCTTGCTTATACTTAGTACCACGTACTCTGGTTACTGGAGATTTCAATGAGGATTTCAGCAAGGAAGAAAGTAATGGCCTACAACATGCACTTAGAGAACTAGGACTCCAAATTCGGTCGCCAGCGATACCCACTACGCGGAATGGCACGCAAATTGATGCGATTTTTTCCAACTTTGAAGTGTCAGCTACCGGAATCTACACATCGATTTCCTCTTACCATGAGCCGCTTTGGGCCAGAATTAATATAAAGTAATTTGCGACAGACATCTTCGGACGTGGAATGGATGTTGTTGGTATAAACACCATCATCAATTACTATATGCCATCCGATGCACATAGTTATTTACATAGTGTTGCTCGTGCAAGTCGTTTTGACTCTGTGGGAAGAGCTATCACGTTTGTCTTCAGCGATGAAGTGCCAAATTATCGAACAAAGTTCAAACTCGGTTCCAAGTGAAAATTCAAATTTTCGATCTAACCTATCTATCTTTTAATCAAATATATATTTTGATTGTAAATATTTATATTCAAACTTATTTATATTCATTACCTTATCCGGGAGGATAAGGTAAAGGGGTGTAGGGGTTATGCTGCAGAGGTAGTACTTAGTACCGGGACGGTCACGTCGAGCGTGATAACGAGAGATGGTCCTTGGTAACTGGTCCTTGCAGGATACCCAACTCTCACTTATGGCTCCACGTGCCACACCCTGGGAACTGCGTTGATCAGCAGGCGAAACTAAGTGAGGGGAGCCAGATATGGCAATAACCGAATGTGGTTGCCGGTATAAACAACTGCATTAATTTTATTGCCAATAGCTTCGGATGCATAAACAAGCAAATATAGGGCACTTTCCTGTCCTTGGATAGAGAAATCATTCCTAAACGCGGACGAACCAAGCAATATGGCGAACGGCATAGAATGAAGATGGCAACGGAAAACTTTCTTCTTCACTTCGTGGTGTAGGCGTTATTGCTTGTTTTTATTAAACGTGTGCATTCCATTTAGTCAAGTTTTATTTTTTTAAGTTCAATTTTTGTCTCGAGAAAGGCAACTAGGTAACGAAAGCCCTATTGGGGCATGGCGCCCACAAGGTAATAATTATTGTGCAAGGAAAGGTTCCGTTTAAGTATTCTCCTAATTAGGAGAACCCCGTCTCTCCGACGCGAGGTAATTCTCAAGGGTTAGCCGATACGCACCGTCCATCTACGATCATAAAAAGCGGCAGGTGAAGCCGAAGACTCCATTTTAGGCTTCTATACAAAGTATAACAAGAAGCCTTATGATCTGGCTCCGTGTCCGTCTGTCCGTCCGCATAATTCAAAATCATACAGAGCGTTTCAAATCGTGTTGGAAATACTCTGTGTGTATAGAGGTCTAAGAACTGGGTAGCCAGTGCGCTACTTTTAGGCTTCTATACAAGGTATAGAAAGAAGCCTTATGGTCTGGCTTCGTGTCCGTCCGCATGTTTCAGAGCCAATCATAACGTTGATCAACTGATACGTTGTTATATTTTAAATACTTCGTCTATATAGTATTGCGTTAATCTGTTAATCCGTTGCTTCGATTCGCTAATGCAATTTATAAATACGCAAATGTTCGAAAGAAATTTACTAAGTTAATGATATTTTCGAAGAGGTCTCCCTATATAAACTACTTGTTTTACTTTGATGTGAAAAAATAATTTTTTATTGATGTGGTTAGTGAAGTTAAGTTATAAATAAAAGAGAAAGGAGAGGATTGGTCCACCTCAAAAAAAGGACCATACATTACAGAGAAGTAAAATTTCTAATAGAATGGAAAAGTTTGATTGTTATTAATTATATAGTAAATGATAATTACCAATCGCAAAAAATTTAATTGGTGCAGATTATCTGATTTTGTGATATTACAATATATGGCGATCAAAAATAACCAGATAATAACAACTTTCCACACCAGAAAGGTAGCTGTATAGATGCCTAAGAACTGCCGCTAAAGCGAGTTCCACCTTGTTTATTAAAGAGATCATTGTGTTACAATTAAACCCTGGTGACTTGTAAACGACAATTATTCGGATGTTAGAGAAGACAATAGAAGAAACACTGCAGGAACCTCGTGAGTCGTATTCTATTTCGGAATTGGTGTCTATAATACATTCATGAACAGACGGACAACAATACACACGTACACCAATCGGTCGACGGACATCGTTACTATCTACTGATGCAGCAAGAAGATGATCTCCTAGCGGAAAATTGTCACTTGAGAGCGTCCATGTCTCCGCCATAAGGATGATATCCGAACTCTTATAGACCTCATCCGATGCATAGAGACTATAATGAGCAGGAAGTGACTGGACATTGTGAAAGATGACTTGTATTTGTCTGTTGCTATCATTCCTAATGCGCAAATGTTCAAATGAAGGCATTAGCTTCATCTCCTGGTGTCGTTTGAATTCAATAGATATCGGATCATTCTCTTGCGGCATTTTTGTCTTTTTAATGATTCCAATAAGAAATAATCCTGATGCTTTTGTTGCTCGTGAACATGCGACATACAGAAGAGCACGCTTGATTCCAGGAGTAAAATGGACAACAACGAGCTCGTATGTGGATCCTTGGGATTTATGTATAGTTTGAGCTTCAGCTGCATTAAGTGGGAATTGCGTCCTTGTTACCTTTGTGGCCGAATTCGATCGTGGCTGGATGACGACCGTACATGGTGAGATGGGAGTCCATTCCGAATCAATTTGAAGTTGCTGACTGAGGTTAATATTGCGCAAACGAAGCTTCTGTCCACTTCGGGAATTTTCAAACTTCACCCAGAGACGGAGAGGCTTTTGTCTAGATGCATCCAAAGTACTAATACCAAAGTCAATTCTTTTCAGAATGCATCCCACACCGTTAACCAAACCGTCACTTGTGTCTACATTCACTGTCATGATATAACGTCCACCTTCTTTGAGAAAGAGGCTTGTGTGAAGTCCCTGTGTCTTAGATAGAGGTGCAGATGCTATCCAGTTGAGGAGTGCAACTTTGGATGCCTCGCTCGTGTAAGCAGAAAGGGAATCCTTGGCGGTTGAGATGGCTTGATTTCCTGGCAAACAGGATAACGCAAAACTATTGTGGGCATCAACTGCTTCATTCGTGTAAAAAAGATGAATAGGGCGTCGGCTTACTATTTCTTCAGGCGTAGTTGGAAACTCACGGGATTTGAACAGTTTCAAATCATCATCAGTCATCGTCCCTGACGCCATATTGTTTAATGCAAGAGCAAAAGCTGCATCATCGCGTTGTCTCATAATTGTGGTCAGTTCATGAACAGTAGACATGTGCCATAAGGGTTTGTTGAAAAGCGACGAAATCGAATTCGACATTGTTCCAGCCAGAAGGGATGTTGCCATAACAGGTGGCAGCTGCCTGAAGTCGCCAACGGCTATGACCGATATACCACCGAAAGGTTTACATCCGTCACATAGGTCTCTCAATCGTTTGTCGATCATTTCCAAAATATGTTGACCAACCATACTAATCTCGTCTATGATAAGAACACGAAGTTCTGAATAGAGAGTGGCCATTGTATTAGAGACGCTGTCTGAGAGCTTGCTAGCTTCTTTTTGGTTCACGGGAAGTTGGAATGCGTTGTGAATTGTGAGCCCGAAGATATTAAATGCCGCTAATCCGGTAGGAGCCGTCAGAAGGACAGAAGGTTTATCAGGATTCGAATTAACTTTAGCATTGAACACTCTAATTAATGCTTGGTATAGAGTTCTAATTACATGAGACTTTCCTACACCGGCACCTCCCTTTAAGTAGGTGTAGATGGGGATATCGGGAGACCTTTTGAAGTGATCAAGCAGGTGAGTTACAAAATCCCGTTGTTGAGTATTTAGCGATGCGAATAATTCTTCAAACTCTTTATTGGGAATTCGATTAGGAAGCGTAAACTTTTCAGACATTGGGCGTATCACGTCACCACCAAAGTCAATGGCACCAGCAGCAACGGGGTCGATTAATTCGAATTCCTCCTGAATCTCTTCCGGTATGCTATCAGATTTGTCATCGTCAGATTGACGATCCTCACTCAATGCGCTATCCATAGCGACATCCAGAATATCTTCTTGAAAGGCATTAAATTCGCGACGATTGGCAGAAATTGCTTCTATATTATCAGTCGCTATCTTCTCGCAATCTTGATTTATAATTTCGGTTTCCTCATCCCTCCAAGGAAGATAGAGCATCACTTGTTCGCGGAAAAAGTTGTGACGATCTTTATTCTTGTTGTAGCGGACGTGGCGAATAATTTTTGGAAATGTTCGCTTCCAAACGTATCCAGGTTTGCCATTATTTAGCGGAAAATATTTATCGATACTTTGTAAGTCTTCAGTTTCTACAATATCATCGTTTTCTTGGGCCATCTGTGTACTTCCTCGTTTTAATGAAAAATCATACCAAGCTGAAAATTGTGCAAGATTAAGGTTAGATAATGCTTCTGGTCGTGAACTATATCGTTGTAAAAGTCCGTCTACAAAGACATCTTCAGAGTCCGGACTGAGATTTTCTAACTGAATATTAGTTTTAATCATTCTGGTTCGTTGATCGGCTGGACCTGTTGGTATAAAAATGCATGCCTCTGTGCATCGGCTCATTGGAATCTGAAGCACGTTGTAAGCAGCCTCTTGAGCAGATAGTTCACTGTTCATGTGATGAGCCGCACCAAGAGCCTGAAGACGTTGAGCCAAAGACTTGTTACCGCTTCTGACATCTTCAAGAACCTTACGCAAGAGGTCGCTAGTTCCACGATCACTCTTGTTAATGTAGTCAATGATGTAACAGCAACAAGCATAGGCGTCTAAAATAAACTGAATATCCATGTTAGATTTCTGGAGTCTCAGGATTTTCTCACTATATGGATTTATGTAAGTCTCACACGGCCGCCTCCGAATGACGATTTTAGGCTTTTTCAAGGAGCTTTGAATAGCAGAAATGTAACGATTTCGTGTCATGGATAAATCTTGTAGAAACCCCGCAAATGTCATATCTGAAGAAAGTGGCAGTTCATTCGTATCAAGATAGTCACGAATCTTTTTGTAATCGCGTTGGAAAATCTCAATTTCCTCCTGTTGCTCCTCGAATGGATGGAGAATAATGGTTTCGTCCATTGGGAAAAATGGAATTCCAAACCGACATTTGACTCCTTTGTGGCTTTTCTTTCTACATGTGTGGGTGTGTCGATGAGTTTGAAAACACAAAAGCTGGTGAATGGGATCATATTCAGGCCAGTTCGTGGAACAAGTTATAATTTCGTCAACAAACCGGCAAACATCTTGAGTAGAAGATGAGTTGGAAGCATCAAAGTTTGGTGCGCCATCAATCCACAAGATCACATGGACGTGTGGACTTCCTCGATGTTGGAACTCAATGCGATGATAGGAATGCCTAATGGATCGGTTTCCAAATGGGCCTTGAGAGTTTTTCCAGGTCTTGAAAAGAGCAGAAGTGCGATGTTCAAAATAACGAGCGCAAGTCACGGGATCGCGCTGAATAAGTAATTGTTTGTCATTCTTTGACATATTTTGTGCTTCTTCTTCAGAAATTGTAATTTTGTCAAGAATATGCTTGAGAATCACAATCAACTCGTTCCATTTTAGCTCAGCGGCACTAATAGTGATGAAGAGATGAGGCAAATTGAACTGACTGACCATCCTTCGGACTTTAAGGCCTTCTTGATGCCAGTGATGACATGAGTTTCGTACTCCTTGTAAAACCTTAAAAGCATTATCATCATTAACTAACCCATCCACAAAATTAGAATGACTAATTTGTTCCGCAGTGACTCGGATTAACTCTCCATTGCGTCTTCGTTTACGAAGGCACACCTTGCGATTATCAGAAATTCTCTGAATTTCGAGCGATTTGGCCAAAAACAGTAAGAACTCGACATTTTCAACGGCACGGCGATCACTGTTACGCGCCATTGATTTGACAAATTCGGAGCGGCTTAGTAATTTACCATTACTATCGGATGGCTTCATTCGGTGCCCGGCAAATATTTGAGGAAACGTAAGAAAATACGAGTCAGGATCATATAGAATAGAGATTGGTTGGTTTCCTTCCGCTGGAGCCATCCGGATTCCCTCATCACTAGTAATTAAAGTCTCTCCTCTGCCAGGATTTACGTCATCGACTTCCTCTTCCTCTTGAACATCCATCGCAATTTCTTCTGGGTTTTCGTGTAATGCCACATCAATTTGATGCTGACATATCTCGGTCCAATTGCTTGAAAGAGTGATTCCGTATTCACGGTAAAGCGGAGATCGGGTAAGAATTTTAGCGGCATCCATCACGCAAGCCGGACGAATGTTACCAGCTGTATAATTTCTCGGAACTTCAATTTGACGGGCGAGTCGGATGTGTAAAACATCGTCCTGATTCGGGAGTCTCGGAAGGGATTGAATGGTATTGTCTATGGAGACTGGGACGTTAATAATTCGTCCTTTTGTTCTCATCTGTCCATGCATTCCATATATAGCCCAAATGGACTGAAACACATGTCGAGCTGAGACCAAACGGGCTTCCAAACGTGTCAGATTCTTTATACTTTGTGGAACATAGGGAAACTGCAGATCGTTGGAGAGACAGAGACGTGGAATCCGGTTTTGTTGGATAGTTCTGTGACAAGTTGAGCAAAATTCAGCGAGGTCTGAAGTGGGTGGAACTATAATTACTGAGTCGATGAAGGATTTCTGCTTTCCAGCTAAAAGGAGTTCGGTCATGCTGTGAGTTTTAATGGAGTAGTGAAAAAAGAGTCCCCCACATGAATGACATACGTGAGTGCAGCCTTTGCGAATTTCAGCTTCAAATCGATTTATTTCATCTTGCCATGGGCCTTGCTCGCGAATTCTACGGAGATTATGTTCGTGGATGCGCACGTCTTCATCAAGACGAGCTTGACGATGGCTTTCGGTGTTGTGAACTTGTTCCTGTAAACGAAACGAAGGATCTTGGCGGGCTTGACGATGGTTTTCAGTGTCGCGAACTTGTTCCTGTAAACGAAACGAAGGATCTTGACGGGCTTGACGATGGTTTTCAGTGTCGCGAACTTGTTCCTGTAAACGAAACAAAGGATCTTGACGAGCTTGACGATGGCTTTCTGTGTTGTGAACTTGTTCCTGTAAACGAAACGAAGGATCTTGTCGAGCTTGACGATGGCCTTCGGTGTTGTGAACTTGTTCCTGCAAACGAAACAAAGGATCTTGACGGGCTTGACGATGGCTTTCGGTGTCGCGAACTTGTTCCTGCAAACGAAACGAAGGAACTTGACGGGCTTGACGATGGTTTTCAGTGTCGCGAACTTGTTCCTGTAAACGAAACAAAGGATCTTGACGAGCTTGACGATGGCTTTCTGTGCTGTGAACTTGTTCCTGTAAACGAAACGAAGGATCTTGTCGAGCTTGACGATGGCCTTCGGTGTTGTGAACTTGTTCCTGCAAACGAAACGAAGGATCTTGACGGGCTTGACGATGGCTTTCGGAGTCGCGAACTTGTTCCTGCAAACGAAACGAAGGAACTTGACGGGCTTGACGATGGTTTTCAGTGTCGCGAACTTGTTCCTGTAAACGAAACAAAGGATCTTGACGAGCTTGACGATGGCTTTCTGTGCTGTGAACTTGTTCCTGTAAACGAAACGAAGGATCTTGTCGAGCTTGACGATGGCCTTCGGTGTTGTGAACTTGTTCCTGCAAACGAAAAAAAGGATCTTGACGGGCTTGACGATGGCTTTCGGAGTCGCGAACTTGTTCCTGTAAACGAAACGAAGGATCTTGTCTAATGGTATGTTTCCTGATAGCGTCCTTCTGGCGTCGACGGGCAGCTGCTGCTTTTCGCTCTTCAGGTGTCAACTGCTTTCTAGGCATTATGAAATTGTGTTGTTTTACCTACTTTATAATAAAAACAAAATAGCTGTAGCGAAATTATATCGATGAGCACACTTTTGTCCAAGCGGTCTATGCGGTATGACAGCTGAGCGTATAATGACGATTTCCTCGCAAATCTTGAGGACTATGACGATTTTTACGGTTGGTAAATGTTTAGGTGCATTACGGGTAATGGCGCCAAAATTGGTTATAAATATAAGTTAGTACCTGTATGAACCTTATACAGTCGACTCTCGATAATTTATAATAACCTACTTTATAACAAAAACAAAATAGCTGTAGCGAAATTATATCGATGATCACACTTTTGTCCAAGCGGTCTATGCGGTATGACAGCTGAGCGTATAATGACGATTTCCTCGCAAATCTCGAGGACTATGACGATTTTTACGGTTGGTAAATGTTTAGGTGCATTATGGGTAATGGCGCCAAAATTGGTTATATAAGTTAGTACCTGTATGAACCTTATACAGTCGACTCTCGATAATTTATAATAACCTACTTTATAATAAATACAAAATAGCTGTAGCGAAATTATAATGATGAGCACACTTTTGTCCAAGCGGTCTATGCGGTATGACAGCTGAGCGTATAATGACGATTTCCACGCAAATCTTGAGGACTATGACGATTTTTACGGTTGGTAAATGTAAAGGTGCATTATGGGTAAGGGCGAGAAAATTGGTTATATAAGTTACTACCTGTTATAAACCTTATACGTTGATACTTTGATCCGTTGTTATGTTGATCCGTTTTTTTTGTGTGTTATTTACTTTATATTATATAAATAATAAGTAATAAGCTTGAAGATTTAATAATTATACCGTTTGTTTTATCGACGTTCACTTATATAACTTTTAATCCGCTGATACGTTGATCCGCTGATACGTTGATACGTTGATCCGCTGATACGTTGATCCGCTGATACGTTGATCCGCTAATCCGATGATACGTTGATAAGATTCTATACTTTGATTATATCGCTTCTACACACACTGAGAAAAAAATTATGTAGGAATTTGTTATGCAACAATTTGAAATAATTATTACATTAATTGTTGTCAAATTTACTTCACTTCTTGTAAAATTGACATCAAATTGATGCGAGACGAATTTGCACTTCAATTTGAAGTAAAAAAATACTTCAAATCAAAACAATTTTTTCTCTGTGAAGAGAAATTATTTCAAATTGTTGCAAGACAAATTCCTACTTAATTTTTTTTTCTCGGTGTATACTTTGTATAGAGCCCTAAATTAACGGATAATCTGTTTTTTTTAAGTTGGTGATCATTGCCAACTAAAATACTATATAATAATAATGCAAATTGGAATTAAATTCTTTTTGCGAATATTTTTGACATCGATACGATCAACTTCCTAAACTTGGTGAATTATATGTCTAACCCCAGCTTCTTCTCCACTGTCCCAAGACATACTCTAAGTAAATATTGAATATTCTTGGAGGTCGCCATATAATGTAATATCACATAATCAGATAATCTGCACCAATTAAATTTTTTGCGGTTGGTAATTACCATTTACTATATAAGTAATAATAATCAAACTTTTAAATTCCATTCGAAACTTTACTTCTCTGTAATGGACGGTCCATTTTTTGAGGTGGACCAATCCTCTCCTTTCTCTTTTATTTACAACTTAACTTCACTAATCACATCAAGCCACTGCTATGGTTAAAATAAATAAAAAATAATTTTTTCACATAAAAACAAAAAATAGCATTTTAAGTTCCGAGTTCCAAAAAAAATTTTTACAGAACGTGGCTAGAAAGTCGATATTAAATTTAAAACAAATTTTATTTAAGTATATATAGGTACACGATGTGTTTACAATCACAATTTCGAAGGTTCTGATTAGATTTGAATTATGCGGACAGACGGACGGACAGACGCGGAGCCAGATCATAAGGGTTCTTGCTATACTTTGTATAGTAGCCTAACAAGTAGTTTATATAGGGAGACCCCGTTGAAAATATCTTTAACGTAGTAAATTTCTTTCGAACATTTGCGTATTTATAAATTGCATTAGCGAATCGAAACAACGGATTAATAGATTAACGCAATACTATATAGACGAAGTATTTACAATATAACAACGTATCAGTTGATCAACGTTATGATTGGCTCTGAAACATGCGGACGGACACGAAGCCAGACCATAAGGCTTCTTTATATACCTTGTATAGAAGCCTAAAAGTAGCGCACTGGCTACCCAGTTCTTAGACCTCTATACACACAGAGTATTTCCAACACGATTTGAAACGCTCTGTATGTTTTTGAATTATGCGGACAGACGGACGGACAGACAGACGGACGGACAGACAGACGGACGGACAGACAGACGGACACGGAGTCAGATCATAAGGCTTCTTGCTATACTTTGTATAGAAGCCTAAAAGCAGATGTCTTGCTTATACTTAGTACCACGTACTCTGGTTACTGGAGATTTCAATGAGGATTTCAGCAAGGAAGAAAGTAATGGCCTACAACATGCACTTAGAGAACTAGGACTCCAAATTCGGTCGCCAGCGATACCCACTACGCGGAATGGCACGCAAATTGATGCGATTTTTTCCAACTTTGAAGTGTCAGCTACCGGAATCTACACATCGATTTCCTCTTACCATGAGCAGCTTTGGGCCAGAATTAATATAAAGTAATTTGCGACAGACATCTTCGGACGTGGAATGGATGTTGTTGGTATAAACACCATCATCAATTACTATATGCCATCCGATGCACATAGTTATTTACATAGTGTTGCTCGTGCAAGTCGTTTTGACTCTGTGGGAAGAGCTATCACGTTTGTCTTCAGCGATGAAGTGCCAAATTATCGAACAAAGTTCAAACTCGGTTCCAAGTGAAAATTCAAATTTTCGATCTAACCTATCTATCTTTTAATCAAATATATATTTTGATTGTAAATATTTATATTCAAACTTATTTATATTCATTACCTTATCCGGGAGGATAAGGTAAAGGGGTGTAGGGGTTATGCTGCAGAGGTAGTACTTAGTACCGGGACGGTCACATCGAGCGTGATAACGAGAGATGGTCCTTGGTAACTGGTCCTTGCAGGATACCCAACTCTCACTTATGGCTCCACGTGCCACACCCTGGGAACTGCGTTGATCAGCAGGCGAAACTAAGTGAGGGGAGCCAGATATGGCAATAACCGAATGTGGTTGCCGGTATAAACAACTGCATTAATTTTATTGCCAATAGCTTCGGATGCATGAACAAGCAAATATAGGGCACTTTCCTGTCCTTGGATAGAGAAATCATTCCTAAACGCGGACTAACCAAGCAATATGGCGAACGGCATAGAATGAAGATGGCAACGGAAAACTTTCTTCTTCACTTCGCGGTGTAGGCGTTATTGCTTGTTTTTATTAAACGTGTGCATTCCATTTAGTCAAGTTTTATTTTTTTAAGTTCAATTTTTGTCTCGAGAAAGGCAACTAGGTAACGAAAGCCCTATTGGGGCATGGCGCCCACAAGGTAATAATTATTGTGCAAGGAAAGGTTCCGTTTAAGTACTCACGAATCTCTTAGGAGAACCCCGTCTCTCCGACGCGAGGTAATTCTCAAGGGTTAGCCGATACGTACCGTCCATCTACGATCATAAAAAGCGGCAGGTGAAGCCGAAGACTCCATTTTAGGCTTCTATACAAAGTATAACAAGAAGCCTTATGATCTGGCTCCGTGTCCGTCTGTCCGTCCGCATAATTCAAAATCATACAGAGCGTTTCAAATCGTGTTGGAAATACTCTGTGTGTATAGAGGTCTAAGAACTGGGTAGCCAGTGCGCTACTTTTAGGCTTCTATACAAGGTATAGAAAGAAGCCTTATGGTCTGGCTTCGTGTCCGTCCGCATGTTTCAGAGCCAATCATAACGTTGATCAACTGATACGTTGTTATATTTTAAATACTTCGTCTATATAGTATTGCGTTAATCTGTTAATCCGTTGCTTCGATTCGCTAATGCAATTTATAAATACGCAAATGTTCGAAAGAAATTTACTAAGTTAAAGATATTTTCGAAGAGGTCTCCCTATATAAACTACTTGTTTTACTTTGATGTGAAAAAATAATTTTTTATTGATGTGGTTAGTGAAGTTAAGTTATAAATAAAAGAGAAAGGAGAGGATTGGTCCACCTCAAAAAAAGGACCATACATTACAGAGAAGTAAAATTTCTAATAGAATGGAAAAGTTTGATTGTTATTAATTATATAGTAAATGATACTTACCAATCGCAAAAAATTTAATTGGTGCAGATTATCTGATTTTGTGATGTTACATTATATGACGATCAAAAATAACCAGATAATAACAACTTTCCACACCAGAAAGGTAGCTGTATAGAAGCCTAAGAACTGCCGCTAAAGCGAGTTCCACCTTGTTTTAAAAACGTTTTCTAATAATTAGAAAAAAAAATCATACTAATAAGGGTAGGTACATAATTTGACTAAAAAAACTAAAAAGTACAACATACCTTAGATAAAATATTTTCATCGCAGAAGATATTGTTAATGACTATCACTATTGTAGTTATTAGAAGCAGCCACGTTATGTTTTTCATTGCGGTTTTGATGTTCAAAGAATGTTAGCTGTCAGTAGGTACCTACACGTTTATACTGATGAAAATTTTCATGGAGTACAATTTTATATCACAACGGAATATCAGGGAGGCTATCTTTTAATTTTTTTTATATTTTGTAAACAGGATATTGTCAAACTTAATTTTGGTTTTACTAAGTTTGGAGGTTGGGGTGTGTAGCTAGAGGTACCGGATTGAGTTAGAACGACGTACGAATAATAAACCAGATTTATAACAGTTAAATCTATTAAAGTAAATAACATTTTTTAAGTTACATTTACACTAACCTTACGAGTATTAGTACTAGGGTGGATTGGAGTCCGTACAGTGCAGACTTCGGGGATTTCATCTTGAAGTAATCCTTAGTGAGCTTTGTAACTTTTAACAAGTATTCACTTTTAACTTTGAACAACAACAACTCCCGTAGGGTTGAACTGGACCCAACGCGTATTACCGGCGTAACTGATTAATTATTGGCCTGGTTTACACCGTACACTTGGTACGCGAACTAAAGCCGTACCGAACTATATTCCCGAAGTATATTTTTAGTCCGCGTGGTGTAAACACATCGAACTAAGTTGGTCCTGCTTTAGTTCAGTCCTCTAAAATATGAGTACTGAACTAAAAACGACCAATGGTTCGACGTGTTCGACTACTTTCGACATCACTCGAGTATTTTTAATTCCGAATGACACACATTTTTAATTTTTATAGGTTATAAAATTTGACATATTTAATTTATAGTTTAAATTAAATTATTTAAAAATTATGTAAAGTGTCAAACAACTATTTTTTTTAGGTTATATGACACATTTTGGTCCTCGGTTCTAGTGTACGGTGTAAACACTTGCGAATTATATTTTGTCGCATCGAACTATCCCCTCCCGCTTAGTCCGATCGGACCGAACCAAGCAGTTTACGGTGTAAACATAGCCAGTGTCTCTCGCCTATATTTGATAACTCCTATCCCACTATTCTGTTCTGTACGGACTGGGATTTATTTTGTTGACATTGCGAATCCCACGTTCATGAAGGTTCATGAAGTTCCAACAACCTTTTACTGTTGCGATTATGCATTTCCCAGGAGTGTGTTCCTGTAATGCTACTCAGCGTTTCCCACACCTCGAAGCTAGACGTAACGTATCGTAATATTATCTCTCACGTCCGATAAGCTGTGATTGAACTTTCAATACTTTATAATATCACATTTGCTACGTTGTCACGTCTTGCCACAATTAATATGAATTTTGATTTTTGAACTTTTAAATTTTTCAACGTGTGACAATATTACCCATAAATAATTTAATGTTGTATTTAGTTAACCATGTGTAAAAAATAAAATATAGGGAGCTATCAGCTATCACAATTTAGAATATTGTGCTGGCATGTTGTGTACAATAATACTGGTTAAATAGACGATTTAACCATTGATCTATTGTTAAAAAAATTGAACCTTGTGGCATAGCAAATATTTTGTTTAGAAAGAAAATAATAAATTCAATATAATTCTCATAATTGTATTTGGGAATTTAATATTATGAACTCGTAGATTTAGAATTTTAGAATGTAATTCTCATCAAAAGTGCCCTTAGTGGAGTTTTAAACTATATAAAATCAACTTAATGCACAAAGGGTTCCCTTAGAGATGACGCAAATAAATTTTTAAAATTTCTACAAAAGATTAGAGGCTTCTTTCAACATCATATCTACTGCTTCCCTCTCTCTCTTTCTGCAGCGCGCTCTTAATGAGATTCTCCGTCTACCGGTGGCGTGCATGAATGTATTAACAAAATTTAAAATTATTCAAACTGTGAAGTCTTTGTAGGGTTAATGTGGACGATTGTAATTTCCACCGATACCCTCTGTGTGATGATTTATAGCAATGGGGGGGGGGGGACTGTTCAAAATTAGAACTTTGTGGTAAAACTAAAAGCAAATCTAATAACTTATAAACCTCAAAATTTTTAAGTTTTATTTAATTAATTTTTTAAACACATTGAAAACTTCAACATTTTGAGTTTCAAAAGGTTTATTATTCTTTTTTAATTTCACCGCGAACTTAGGAACTAAAATAATGAAAACAAATACATTAAAAAGATGAAAAATTAATAAAATAGTTGCCAGTGGTAATTTGAATTACTAAATATGAGATATAGAATATGCAATAGAAATATTTTTTTACTTATCGGGTCAGAACTTAAAAACAGAACCCAAAAACCACCCAATCGCGAATTGACTGGTTTCTATGTACCTATGTTGTATATTTAAATGTCGTGTTCGGATCCAGGTTGGCAACATCCTGGGTTGACGTATTGTGCGAACAATCGCAACAGACCCGTTGTATTTGTAGCATCAAATAAATGTTTAGCAATTATAATTGTATGTATTACTCATCGTATTACATATAACAAATTGGCGATGAGGATAATTGTGAGTAGATTGAGGTAATAGAATCGGAATAGATTTGAATCCGATGGCTGTAGCAAGAAGTGGAGTCGTAGGAGCTATCGACAAATTTGACGTCAAAACGTGTTGGGTTTCATACAAAGAACGTGCGGAGTTTTATTTCGAAGCAAATGGAATTGCAGAGGAAAAAACAAAAAAAGCTGTGTTATTATCATCAATCGGGGCAGAAGCATACGATACTTTACGGTCCTTAGTAACACCAAAAACCCCGAAAGAAGAAGAGTATACCGCTATAATCAAAAAATTGGACGAACATTTCAACCCAAAGCCAAATGAAATAATTCAAAGGTTTACGTTCAACCAGCGCAAACAAAAACCGGGTGAGTCGATTGCAAGTTTTGTGGCCGATTTAAAAAAATTAAGTGAACACTGTAGCTTCGCGGAACTCGATAATATGGTACGTGATCGACTCGTGTGCGGGGTACAAAACGAAGGTTTACAAAATAAACTGCTTTCAGAGAGTAATTTAACGTTCAAAAGAGCTTACGACATGGCAGTGGCAGCTGAGACGGCGCAGAGAAGTGTAAGCAACATTCAGAAGTGTATCAGAGTACATCACCTTATTCACTCCGGTCTTCGACAGGGCCTTGACATTTCATGGCTCTTAGAAGACCAAAAGGAGCTAAGGCAAGAATATGGTGATCTGATACGCTCCACTTCTACCGCGAATTTTCGAATATTTTGTAATGGGCAGCACCAAGAAAGTGTGTGGTCAGTGACAAACAGACTGATTAAGGACGCACCCGTTAAGCGCCCTCCGTTTACGTTAACGTGCGAAAACAGATTTACTGATACCAGCGACGAAACGGCCACTAGACTGCTTCGTCATTTCTACCCCGACGATGACGTCGATACGAGACTCAGACACAGAGAACTGCGACATATGTTTAATTCGCCCTACGTGTGTGATACACCGGATGAAGAGGAGTTCACAGAGGGAGAGGTATTGGACGCATTAAATTCCATGAGTCCAAACAGGGCGCCGGGCATTGACAACCTCACGTCGGATATATGCGGCGTGGTCGCGGAGGCCTACCCTGAATTCATTACTAAACTAATGAACTCGTGCCTGACAACCGGCCACTTTCCGAAGCCGTGGAAGAGTGCCTATGTGAAGATCTTGCCCAAGCCGAATAGGTCCGATCCAACGGACCTATCGGCCTTTAGGCCCATAGGACTATTGCCCGTCTTCGGAAAGCTGCTGGAAAAGCTGTTCACCAAGCGTTTAACGTATTTTGGTGTTCAGCGTCAGGCATGGAGTCCTAAACAGTATGGATTCAGGGAACAGACCTCTACGATCAACGCCCTGCATGATGCTATATCGATTATCCGCCGTGAGAAAAGTCGTAAATGTCTGGTACTTGGTGTATCCTTGGATATCAAAGCGGCGTTCGACAACGCTTGGTGGCCAGCGCTATTCAACAGACTGCGAAACATTTCATGCCCGCGGAACATATATAACTTGATTAAAAGTTATATCGCCGATCGGTCTGTTGAGCTGGCCTACGCTGACGGGAAGTCGCGCAAGACCATGACCAAAGGATGCATCCAAGGCTCTGTTTGCGGACCTACTTTTTGGAACATTATACTGGATGAACTTCTCGATGTAGGTTTACCGGAGGGATGTCATCTGCAAGCATTCGCGGATGACGTCCTTCTAATCGTGAGTTCGCCCAGTGTAATGCAGATGGAAAGTCGTGCCAACGCAGCTCTACTTGCGATCAGTGAGTGGGGCGCAGGTGTTAAATTAACATTTAGCGCTCCGAAAACTCAAGCAATAGCCTTCACTCCAAAAACCAAATTTTGTAGAATTTCCTTCGGCAACACTGTTTTGACTTATGAGCCTCACATTAAAATTCTAGGTATTATTTTAGATCAACACTTGAAATTCAATGAACACGTTCGACACATCATAGTCAAAGCCAACAAAATTTTTAAATCTTTATGTCGGTTCGTACGGCCCACGTGGGGTATTAATCCACGAAATGTGGAGACAATATACCACGCGGTCATCGAACCGACCATTACTTACGGTTCTTTTATTTGGAGTGGAGTGCTAAGATACAAGTACGTGCTGGGTTGGTTGCGATCTTTTCAGCGGGCATTCGCCGTCAGGGCTACGCGCGCATTTCATACGGTCTCGGCAATATCTGCGTTGGCCTTAGCTGGATTTACTCCAATCGAGCTAAGGATAAAGGAGGTGGCAAGGGTAGAGCAAGTGAAAATGGATGGTACTTTCGATCGACTTCCGGACGACGTCGTCTTGCAAAATCGTACGTCGCCAGCGGAGATGTTACATCCCCGCTATAGACAAACGATCAGTTTCGTAAAAGCAAACGACTCGCTGGAAGTCGATCGAATATGCGACCAGGTCGATGTTGCTATATTTACCGATGGCAGCAAGCAGGAAGGTGGGGAGGTCGGCGCGGCAATCGTCATATACCGTGAAGCTCGGCAAGAGACCCACAAGTACCGGTTAAACGGTACTTGTAGCGTGTTTCAAGCCGAGTTATATGCGATTGACGCCGCCCTGACTTGGATCTCCCCCAGGAGGTTACACTCAGTGTGTATTTTCTCCGACAGCCTCTCTTCGCTTGTTACCATCGCTAATAGAAGTAGCACCGTACCTTTGGTCACCTCCATCCATCGTTCACTGCTCAAACTGAAGGACCAAACGATCATCAGGTTTGCATGGGTAAAGGCTCATTGCGGCATTGAAGGGAACGAGGTTGCAGACCAATGTGCCAAAGATGCGGCTGTTTCACACAGTCGCATGGCATACAACCAGTTCCCTCTTAGCTATGCAAGAAGGGTGATTCGTCTTGAGGCGGCATGTACTTGGGATACCGAGTACAGAAATGCCGTCCAAGGTTCGACCACCCGGCAGCATTTACCTACGCTACATGATGTTCGCTTGTTCCGAAGTGCCGTTGATACCTCCTTTGAAATGACGCAGGTATTGACGGGTCACTCGTTTGCGCGCGAGTATCTATACAGATTCAAGATCAGTCCTGTTGACGTGTGCCCCTGCGATTCAAAAAGTAGGCAGACTCTGCATCATTTATTGTCTTCCTGCCCGAAATACGTCCAACAACGCCATACCTACACTTCACATTGTTCCTTTTTAAATATTTCACCTTTTACAATTTCTGAAATCATATCAAATAAATTCATCACCCAAATTTTTATAACTTTCTGTAAATCAATTATCAACACTCTAAAACAATTTAACACCCCCCCTTAGTCTGTCTAAAATGGATTTATGCCCCACTGATGTTACATAAATAAAAAAAAAAAACTGTTAAACTAACCAAACCCAGTTCAAATTTAAATTTAAATTAAAATTCAAACAACTTCAAATTTATCTTAAATTTTAATTTTTGTCTTTTACCCGCTGCCGTTGTAATGCTCGTTTGTCTTTCTAGTTATAATTTAATATTTATCCAGTTATTAATTATCATATTTAATTCATCAACATTAATTTCACCAACATTCATCACCACCATTTTAGTTTAATCAATTATTGTTAAGTTTTAAGTTTTTTTATTGTTAAGATTGTATCGAATTGCATGAATATACTCTCTCTCTCTCTTGAGAGAAAACAGGAAAAAAAAAAAAACATTCGGAACGAAAAAATAGTGAACGAAGATGTAATGGCACTAGCAAGACCCACCAACAAGGTCAACAGAAACTGTTTTCGGTGTGGGGGCCAACATAATAACCCTAGCTGGTGCAGATTTAAGAACGTGGAATGCTATTTTTGCAAAATAAAAGGACACATAGAAGCAGTATGTATGAAAAAGAAGAATGAAGATAGTAAAGGTATGAAAAGAAGTGAAATTCCAAGAAACAAGCACTGCAATAACATTCAAGACCCAGAAGAGGATGAAGCGCAGTTACACACCCTTAATACGATTCAAATAGGAAACTCGGTTACCACTACATTACGGGTAAATAACAAGATTGTGACGATGCTTGTGGATTCGGGAGCATCATGTTCAATTCTTAGCGATGAAACATGGTCAAGAATAAAAGGAACATCAAAGCTAGAAGGTACCAGCACGATATTGCAAACATGGTCACAAGAGCGTTTGGAAGTTAGAGGAGCAGCGGTAGTTAAGGTTCAGACAGACAGATGCATCTGCAATTTACCTATTATCGTTGTAAGAGGAAATGGATGCGATTTGATGGGACGCGATTGGTTCCGCAGTTTGGGTACATCACTGCAAGGAGTCAACATAGTGGATAAACAAGTCGAGTGTAATATAAAGGGTAATCTAAATAAAATTATTGAAACATATCCAAGGGTTTTTAGTAATGAACTGGGAGCACATTCGGGCGCTAAAGTGCAGATACAATTGAAGTTAATTTATTTATAAAATAAAGAACATTTTGAGGTTGTTGCCAACCTCATCATAAAATGGACCCTGCAAATTGGCGGGGAGTTCATGTTTTCATCACAATTATAAAATCATTCTTAGAGTTTTTATCAAGTTCTGGTCGTTTTTTATGAATTTTTTTTTAATCGGGTTTCAAACCGCGTGTCATTTGGTATATTGTTACATACATATAATCTGCCTATTTTTGATATGTTGGTTTCTGATTTGTTTGTTTCAGGTTTCCACAATGGATTGCGTGGGCGTTTTTATTTCATCAATGTTTGGTAAGTATCGGTTTTCATGTCTTGATTTGTAATCTATTTTTCATTTTCGATAGTTATTTGACTTTTTTGGGTACACTCAAACCTTATTTCTTATCACGGTTATTAGTTTTAGGATTAGATCTTATTGGTCACGGTTATTTCTTTCGTTGTAAATAGTGGTTGCTATGGATTGTGCAAGGGCCATAAGACGGTCCTTATATACTTTACACAGGGTTGATCCTGTGGAGTGCTTATTGTCACTGAGCTTCGCTCTGACACAGTTGGCGCATACATGCATAGCAAGTTCCTTTTGCACTACACAGTCACGTGAAGCGTGTTCTGTTGAGGTGCAAAAGGCGCATGTTTCATTTCCTTTGCAAAATTTGGCTGTGTGGCCAAAACGTTGGCATTTATAACATCGGGCAATTCCGATGTGGTTCCGCACTCGGTAGCTTTTCCAAGCCACTATGAATTTACCTTCCTTGATTGTTGCTTCATGGATCAGAGGGTGAAGCTCTAGGATCCATTTGTTGTGTGTTCTTATTCTGGTATGTACGGGATTGGCTCTTTTGAGCCACGAACTCCCGGCCATATTGACCGCCTCGGGAAAACTTCTTTCTATTTCCGCTATGATTTGATTCTTAGAGACGGATTTGTCTACCATCTGTATAGCAATTGATGGCCAGGTAGCTGAAGGCTCCCGTGCCATCAATTGGTTCTCCGCTAGTAGAGTGCTGCCTACTAGTTTCTTGACCGAGGGGTGGGAGGATTCCACCACGACACTTTTGTTTTTCGTCAGATAGAGCCTATCTGCTTTTATTCCAAGATCTTCCGCTCTGATGCTAGTCAGGGCGGCCCTTGTGCTTTCCGCTGACAGGAATGAGCTACCCTCTCCAGGGTAGACAATCACTTTATATTTCTTGCGCGTGCTCCGGGGGCTGCTGATGGCAGCCCTCTTCATTGCTGTTTGGTACCTCCTGGGTGGGCTGTACTTCGTGGGTTCTTCCTTAGGGGAAGAATCTGTTTCCTTGGGTTCCCGGACCTTGAAGAGGTTCGGGGGGTTGGACTCTGCCAATTCTTTCTTAGGTGGGTCCTGCTTTTTGGGCTCTTCCTGAGGGGAAGAAATTGTTTCTTTGGGTACCCGGACCTTGAGGAGGTTCGCGGGGGTGGCAGGGGCAGGGACCGCCTCTGCTGTGTTTACTTTGGACGGGGGAGGGGTGGCTGAAGGCTCACCCGTCCCTCGTATGTTGTTATTGCCCTTCAGTATAAATTCTACAAGTTTCAAGGTGCTTTCTTTCATGTCTTCAACATTTTTTTGTGCGTTTTCCTTATCTTCGAGTTTTTCTTTGCTTTGGTTGATGAATTTCATTACTTTATGTGATGCGTTCGATACATTGGAAAGTATTTCTTTCGCCCATTTTGTTGCTTCCGTATGGCTTTTACTTGGTGTTTCTTCTATTCCAAGTTCTTCTTTTTCTTGTATTGCCTACAAAGGTCTATTTAACGTAACTCGCTTACCGTTCGGAGTGTCGGCGGCGCCTGGAATTTTTCAAAGATTTATGGATACTTTGTAAGTGGGAATTGGAAGTGCGGCAGCATACATTGATGACATTATAGTTTCAGGAAAATCGCAAGAAGAACATGACAGGACGTTGCAAGCTGTACTATCAAAATTAAGCCAGGCTAATTTAACTGTAACCAAGAAGAAATGTTTGTTTGGAGTAGACGAAATCGAATTCTTGGGGTTTCGAATATCGAGTAGGGGAATTCAGCCCACCGGAAAAAGAGTAGAGGCTATCGTTCAAGCACCGGAACCTAAGAACAAACAAGAACTTCAATCGTTCCTAGGGATGATTAACTTTTACAACAGATTTTTACAAGACAAAGCATCTCACGCAGAAAAACTACACCGATTGCTGGATAAAAATATTGAATTTAGATGGACGAAAGAACATTCGACTGTGTTTAAAAAATTAAAAGAGTTGTTACAATCAGCAGAAGTTTTGGCACATTATGATGAAACAAAGCCTTTAGTACTATCGTGTGATGCGTCGCCTTACGGCGTGGCAACGGTACTGGCCCACCGCAATACAGATGGAACAGAGAAACCCATTGCATTTGCTTCAAGAACATTGGGCTCCAGCGAACGAAATTATGCACAGGTAGATAAAGAAGCATTAGCTGTGATATACGGTGTGAAATATTTTCATCAATACCTGGCGGGACGAGATTTCACAATAATAACGGATCACAAACCGCTATTGGGGTTGTTAAACCCGGAACGACAGATGCCAGTTATGATTTCACCGAGAATGTTAAGATGGAATTTATTGCTGTCCAATTATTCATATAATGTGGAATACCCAGCAGGAAAATTGCATGGGAATGCAGACTGTTTGAGTCGATTACCAATACCAAGAAAGGATGATGAAAGAATACCTCCAGGAGATATATTACTTTTGGAAGCAATGGAAGAACCCCCAATCGCGGCTAAAGAAATCCAGAAATGGACAAATCAAGACAAAATTTTAGATCGAGTCCGACATTGGGTATTACACGGATGGCCCGAAGAGATACCCAGCGAAGAATACACGGCGTATTACAGAAAGAGAGACGCACTATCCGTACACAAAGGGTGCTTGCTATGGGGAAGTCGGGTGATTATTCCGACTCGAGCGCAGAAGGAAGTTTTAGAGTTGTTACATGCAAATCATCCGGGAATTGTAACAATGAAAGCGTCGGCACGAAGCTACGTTTGGTGGCCAAATTTGGATTATCATATTTCAGAAACAGTTGCACGATGTGAAAATTGCCAAACACATCGAAATAACCCGAAGAAAGCGCAAAGGCAATTTATCGAACCACCCACAAATCCATGGTCTAAGTTACACTTAGATTTCGCAGGACCGTATTATGGTAAGGTGTTTTTGATTGTTGTGGATGCAATGTCCAAGTGGTTGGAGATCAAGCTGGTGACGTCACAGTCGTCTGCTGAAGTAATAAGGTGTTTACGTCAATTGTTTGCATCACATGGAATACCAGACACCATATTATCAGATAACGGAACTGCTTTTGTGTCGGCAGAGATTAAACAATTTTATTTGAGGAACGGAATTAATTCGTATACCGTTGCACCATACCACCCAAGCAGTAATGGGCAAGCTGAACGCATGGTACAATACGGTAAGGCCGAACTAGAAAAATTACAAGTGGGAGATTTTAATTTGAAACTGGCACGAGTATTATTCAAACAACATACGACCCCAAACCAAACGACTTCAAGGACACCGGCAGAATTGTTAATGGGTAGAAGACTTAGAACCGCGTTGGACAAGCTTCATCCAGACTCAATTAAAACAAGGTGGAACTCGCTTTAGCGGCAGTTCTTAGGCTTCTATACAGCTACCTTTCTGGTGTGGAAAGTTGTTATTATCTGGTTAGTTTTGATCGCCATATAATGTAACATCACATAATCAGATAATCTGCACCAATTAAATTTTTTGCGGTTGGTAATTATCATTTACTATATAAGTAATAACAATCAAACTTTTCCATTCTATTCGAAACTTTACTTCTCTGTAATGTTTGGTCCTTTTTTTGAGGTGGACCAATCCTCTCCTTTCTCTTTTATTTACAACTTAACTTCACTAACCACATCATTAAAAAATTATTTTTTCACATCAAAGTAAAATAAAATACAACTACTTTTCTGGTAGTTGTGGTAGTGTACTTTTCTGGTAGTGTAAAACTACCGTTATGAACGTCGACATTTGGTTCTACAACGTTACCTACTTCAAGAACAGCTGCGTTATTACTTCGTGGATTTTGTCGGCGAATTGCATGACTACGTGAACGATGTAATATTTTCGAAGGGGTCATGTTGGCAATTTGCTTTCGTTTGCGATTTTGTTCAATTTGTTCTGACGTCATGTTGGCAATTTGATTTCTTTCGCGATGTTGAATAATTTGTTCTGACGTCATATTGGCAATTTGCTTTCGCTTTCGAAATTCGCGTAATTTCCGGTCCATTTTTTGAGGTGGATCCATCCTCTTCCTTCTCTTTTATTTACAACTTAACTTCACTATCCACATCAAGCCACTGCTGTGGTTAAAATAAAATAATAAATAATTAGTGCAGATTATCTGATTATGTGATGTTACATTATATGGCGACCAAAAATAACCAGATAATAACAACTTTCCACACCAGAAAGGTAGCTGTATAGAAGCCTAAGAACTGCTGCTAAAGCGAGTTCCACCTTGTTTTCGCTTGTTTATGTACATTTTTTTCTTTATTACAGTCTTGAAAATGACCCCGATAGAGGGTCGCAACTAGTCGATTCAAAACGTAGTCTTTCTTTAACACGTCCCCTGATATCCAATATCCTAGTAAATCATATCCTTGGAACAATAGCTTATCTTCACTTTATTCTGGCCGTTAATCCCTGCGGCAGTTAGACCAGTAAGCCACGTATCAAAGAATAATTGGATCAACGGACAATTGTATCATGGTATAATCGTATCAACGGATCATCGTATCAACGGATCATCGTATCAACGGATCATCGTATCAACGGATCATCATATCAACGGATCATCGTATCATCGTATCAACGAACCATCGTATCATCGTATCAACGGATCAACGTATCATCAGATCAATTTGCCTATATAGGACATCGCCCTATGAGTATAGTAGATGTAACAGTTTGGCTAATTTTTCGCGCGTTAAGTAAAAGTAAATTATTAACAATGGCATTAATCGAAAACAAATCTGCTTTCAAAACTGTAAAGAATGTGCAATTTGGCATTTTTAGTCTGGAAGATATTCGTAGCATGTCTGTCGTCCCAGAAGGTATAAATCATGTAGAAATTATGGAAGGAAGTCTTCCAAAAGTGGGCGGCCTGATGGATCCGAGGATGGGAGCGTTTGACAGCACTTTACCATGTCAAACATGCGAAGGCGACCGGGACACTTGCCCCGGTCACTTTGGTCACATCGAATTGGCCAAACCGATCTTTCACGTTGGCATGATTAAAGATGTCATGAAAGTTTTACGCTGCGTCTGCTTTAATTGCAGTAAATTGTTGGTGAACCCAAAAAAACAAAACCACTTCGAACACGCTCAGAAGATAACTGCAGACGATTCCTAGAAACGCCTAGAACTAGTGTACGGTTTGTGCAAAGAACAAACAATATGTCACGCGGATGGTGGATGTGGAAATCATCAACCTGTAATTAGAAAATCGGGTCTCGATTTGACGGCCGAATGGAAGGAATCCGACGGAAAGGTTCCACAAGAACAAAAGTATTTGTTGGCGGAAGAAGTGCTGCATATCTTTGAACAAATTAGCGACGCAGATTGCAGCGCCCTGGGAATGGATCCGAAATACTCACGACCCGAGTGGATGATCGTGACGGTTTTACCGGTTGTTCCTCCTTCCGCGAGACCCGCAGCTTTCATGGGCGATTCGCCGAAGAAACGTCAAGACGATTTGACAAATAAATTGGCCCTAATCATAAATATACCTTGTATATAAGCCTAAAAGTAGCGCACTGGCTACCCAGTTCTTAGACCTCTATACACACAGAGTATTTCCAACACGATTTGAAACGCTCTGTATGATTTTGAATTATGCGGACGGACGGACAGACAGACGGACAGACTGACAGACTGACAGACACCGAGCCAGATCATAAGGCTTCTTGGTATACTTTGTATAGAAGCCTAAAAGTGAGGCATTCTAATTTTTGAAATCAATCATAACAAAGGTGAATCACGTTTATCTCTTCGATCAAAACAGAATATTTCATTTATTATTCTATCAGCAATTTTAAGCATTTACAACGAGTTTGTTTCAACCAAAGAAGTTTCATCCCCTAATTGAGTCTGAACCTACCATACTCTGAGGAGACTCGTGACTGAGCTAGTACGAATGGGACGAGGTGGTGAATTTTTTTTGTAAAGTTGAACCCTCGGAAACTTAATTATTTACTAATTTATAAAATTTTCTTTCATTTGAAAGTGGCGCCCAAGACAAAACCCGAGGTGTACAATTTATGATAAAAAGTACACAGCAGTATCAACAGATCAACTTAGCAACAGATCAACGTATCAACGTATTTAAATTTCCTATAATGGTGAAAAATTATGAAAATAAAATATAACTTATATTTGGTGTGCATTGAAAATAGATAATCTGCACTAAATATATTTTACTATATAATCAATAATAAGCAAACTTTTCCATTCCATCCGGAACTTTACTTCTCTGTAATGTACGATCCATTTCTTAAGGTCGATCAATCCTAATCTTTCTCTTTTATTTACAACTTAACTTCACCAATCACATCAAGCTACTGCTGTGGTTACAATAAAACCGGATCAACGTATCAACGTATCATCGTATCAACGTATCATCGTATCAATGTATCAACGTATCATCGTATCAACGTATTTAAATTTCCTATATAGGTGAAAAATTATGTAAATAAAATATAACTTATATTTGGTCTGCATTGAAAAAAAAGTTGTTATTTTTGGTCGCCATATTATTATAATGTAATATCAGATAATCTGCACTAATTAAATTTTTGCGGTCACAATCACAATTTCGAAGGTTCTGATTAGATTTGAATTATGCGGACAGACAGACGGACAGACGCGGAGCCAGATCATAAGGGTTCTTGCTATGCTTTGTATAGAAGCCTAACAAGTAGTTTATATAGGGAGACCTCTTTGAAAATATCTTTAACTTAGTAAATTTCTTTCGAACATTTGCGTATTTGTAAATTGCATTAGCGAATCGAAACACCGGATTAACAGATTAACGCAATACTATATAGACGAAGTATCTCTTATTATAAAAGGCCAAGTCTTTCTTTCTTTCTTTCTTTCTGTCCGTCCCACGGAAATACCCGAAGCAAACCGAACCGAACCGAACGCACAACGTATCATCGGATCAACGTATCATCGTATCAACGTATCATCGTATCATCGGATCAACGTATCATCGTATCAACGTATCATGGTATCAACGTATCATCGGATCAACGTACCATCGTATCATTTTGTCTATATAGGTAAGTCTATTTCCAAAAAAGCATTATGTGAACTTCCATAATGGATAATGAAAATTTTGAAAATCCTGCTGCAAAGCGACGACGATTGAATCGTGAGAGAAAAGCACGTACAAGAGCTAATAACACAGAAGAACAGCTTCGATCACAGCGACAAGCTAACGCTCGGTCTCATGCGATACGTCGACAACGTGAAACTTTGGAACAAACTCAAGCGCGGCAAGCTGCTGACGCTCGGTCCCATGCGATACGTCAACAACGTGAAACTTTAGAAGAAACTCAAGCGCGGCAAGCTGCTGACGCTCGGTCCCATGCGATACGTTGATCCGATGATACGTTAATACGTTGATACGATGATACGTTCATCCGATTGGTTATGAAATTATCCGTTATGCGTTCGGTTCGGTTTGCTTCGGGTATTTCCGTGGGACAGACAGAAGGAAGGAAGGAAGGAAGGACTTGGCCTTTTATAATAAGAGATTTTTCACCTATATAGGAAATTTAAATACGTTGATCCGATGATACGTTTATCCGATTGGTTATGAAATTATCCGTTATGCGTTCGGTTCGGTTTGCTTCGGGTATTTCCGTGGGACAGACAGAAGGAAGGAAGGACTTGGCCTTTTATAATAAGAGATGAGAACAACATTAAATAAATAAACAAAAAACTTACATATATTTTTTTAAATTAAATATTAATATAACAATACTAGATGATACCCCGTCCGAGGACGGGCAGCTAGAAGGACGGGCAGCTACCCAAGGTAACTTAAGTTGAATGAAGATTAAGGAAAGCTCTCAGTGCAATCCAAAAGCCATATGACCTTGGGTAGCTGCCCGTCCTTCTAGCTGCCCGTCCTCGGACGGGGTATCATCTAGTTTACAATATAACAACGTATCAGTTGATCAACGTTATGATTGGCTCTGAAACATGCGGACGGACACGAAGCCAGACCATAAGGCTTCTTTCTATACCTTGTATAGAAGCCTAAATAAGGCTTCTTGTTATATCGTACTTTGTATAGAAGCCTAAAAGTAGCGCACCGGCTACCCAGTTCTTAGACCTCTATACACACAGAGTATTTCCAACACGATTTGAAACGCTCTGTATGATTTTGAATTATGCGGACAGACAGACGGACGGACGGACACGGAGCTAGATCATAAGGCTTCTTGTTATACTTTGTATAGAAGCCTAAAATACAAATAACGGATAAGCAGATAATGCAATAAATGGATAAACAGATTAACGGATCAACAGATCAGCGGATCAATTTATCAACGTATCAATATATCAACGTATCAATGTATCAACGTATCAATGTATCAACGTATCAAAGGATCAACAATTTACTATATAGGTTACACTTTGTATTTAAAATTTAGGTAATACTTTTGAAAAGGAATCGATATAGCAAGTACCACTAATTTATAAACATGAACAACTCAAGCAATTATTCTAGCAGCGACTTTTCCGATTCCCATTTTGATTCTGATGAAAGCAATACAAAACATCATCTAACCTGTAATAATAAAAATTTACTATATAAGCAAATTTGCTTTTTGCGATCGGTTTCGGATTTAAATTTTTGGTAATGAAAATTTTGTTATTGAAAATTCATTATTGTGAATGGGAAGATGTTATTCGATAATCTACTCTATTCAAATTATAAACTATAAATTTGAATTTTACATGTGGTGCCAATTTTTGGTATCGATTTTTGGTGTCGGTTTTTGGTGTCGATTTTTGCGAGGTAACGACCGTAAAAACATGTTCCATGTTAAAAAACTCAATGGATCAATAGATCAACGGATCAAATAAAGAGATCAACAATATATAGGTAAACCACTCAGTTATGTATATTTCAGCAACCTTCTTCACATATCTCTCATTTTCAGAGTGTTTCCCAACACAATTTGGAGCGCTCTGTATGAATTTGAATTATGCGGACAGACGGAGCCAGATCATAAGGCTTCTTGCTATACTTTGTATAGAAGCCTAATAGCGCACTGGGTACCCAGTTCTTAGACCTCTATACACACTGAGTATATTCAACACGATTTGAAACGCACTGTATGATTTTGAATTATGCGGACGGACGGACAGACAGACAGACGGACGGACAGACACGGAGCCAGATCATAAGGCTTCTTGCTATACTTTGTATAGAAGCCTAAAAGAAAGTATGGAACAAACAGCTGCGGTGAGAAGATTCGAAGTGGGAGAAGAAGTTTACATTCGAAACTATCTGTCGAGAGAGAAATGGATTGCAGGAGAGGTTATCGACATTACGGGTCCAGTTTCTTATGTGATCAAGACGGTGACAGGAGAAGTGAGGCGACATGTGGATCAAGTGCGCAAGAAGACGTGCAGTGTAAACCCAGATGGTGAAGCCAACGAAGCAGGAAGTGATATTCCGTTGGGGTTAGATCCATCGGCAAGAGCTGTGGAAGAAGCGATGGTAGAACCTACAGAGGCCGTAGCTACTCCAGAAGTAAAGGAACAAGGTGAGGCACCAATCGTGGAATTGCCGATAAAAGTAGCGGAGCCACAAGCAGTAGAACTGCACAGAAGACCAAGTCGCAACCGCCGAGTGCCGGAATTTCGTTCTTACTTAAGTCGGGAGGATTGTTGTATATTTAAATGTCGTGTTCGGATCCAGGTTGGCAACATCCTGGGTTGACGTATTGTGCGAACAATCGCAACAGACCCGTTGTATTTGTAGCATCAAATAAATGTTTAGCAATAATTATAATTGTGTGTATTACTCATCGTATTACATATAACAGTGTAGTTATCCTACGGCCAAAATAGTTTTATCAAAATTAAACCAGACAGAATTTTAGAAAAATCAGTAAATAGGGTAATTTTTCAGGTACGTTTCGCCGGACCCCCCCCCCCATTTCCAATCCAAATTAGTCGAAAGCTAGAAATGTGACTTGCCTGGACTACTTATGAAGAATTTGTATGTTTTGAACTGTGAAGCAAACATTTATAAAACACCTGGGTAGTTTGGAAAATATACAAACTAAACATTTGCACATTTGCTCGCAGTAAAAAAATGCGTTAATCTAAAACAAAGTAGAGGCTATGTTCGGGGACATGGCCGTATGGTTTTACGTGAATACGTCGTCGTAGGATACCCGTTTTCGCTCAGGTCTACCGATCGGATAACGTCCATTTGAAAACATGCAAACAACTTCCAAGGTTTTTCTGTATGACAATTCGAAATTTATCATTTCTACACTTTTCGTACACACACAATTTTCGTTACATATTTTTATTAAAGTTTTAAACACGCTACCGATTTTATAGACTTATTCACGTCAAAAAATTTTAAGACAGATTTTCAAATTTTGAAGCACTTTTAAATTATGGTGTATGATTTGGTTTGAACTTCAAAGAAAAAAATTTTAAAATAAGTACTACCGGGTTTATATGGGAATACAATACGGTTTTCTTAGCTTATTTATTATGCAGAACAATTGGATAATTACAATAGTTCTGGAGCAAATAGCTTCTATGGAAATGCAATCAAATAAGTCTGCCGTTTTGAAGCACTAGCTCATTTAATTTTAGTCAGGTGAAAAAAAAAATTAAAACTAATATAAAAATATGGAACTGAATGCTGCAGGTTTCCTTTCAATTTTCTTTTCTCAGCAGGAGATTTTTCAAAGGGGAAATCTCACAATTTTGAAGCACTTTTTAAGGTTCCCCGTTTCAACTGCAAAGGAAAAGTTTAATTAACTGGATTTTTTTAGAATACATTTTCTTGGCCATTTACTCTGCAGCAGAAGTGGGACTTTCAAATTAATTCTGTAGAGCAAATTTTAAAAATTAAACAACTGGTTTTATAATAATTTTTGAAGCACTGGATTCATTTAGTTTCGGTCCAGGTGTAAAAAAATGGAACTAATAGAAAAATATGCAACAGAGTGTTGCCAGTTTCCTTGTAACTTTGTCCTCTAAGCAGGAAATTTTACTAAAGCAGTAATTTCAAAATTTTGAAGCACTTTTTAAGTTTCTACAGCAAAGTAAAGGGTGATTTTTTTAAAATACAGTTTTCTTAGCTCGTTTACTCTGTACCAGAAGTGTGACTTTTAAATTCATTCTGCAGAACAAATTTTAAAAATTAAATATCAGGTTTTCTAATTTTTGAAGCACTGGTTTCATTTAATTTCTGTCTAGGTGAAAAAAAATGGAAAAATATGCACGTTTCTTGTAACTTTCTCCTCTCACATGAAAATTTTATGAAAACGAGAATTACAAAAATTTTGAAGCACTTTTTAAGCTTCTGGCGCCATTATTTCCAGTTTTTACTTTTGAACTGCAAAGAAAAATATTAATTAACTGGATTGATGATTGGAATGTTTTTTACAAAACAGTTTTGTTAGCTCATTTATCCTGCAACAGAAATGGGACTTCCAAAAAATTAAACTGCTTTTTTTCCTAATATTTGAAGCACTGGTATCATTATTTCTGACCAGGTGGAACAAAATTGAAACTAATAGAAAAATATGCAACAGTGTTGCAAGTTTCCTTGCAACTTTCACCTCCCATTGAGAAATTTAAAAAAATGGGTATTTCAAAATTTTGAAGCACTTTTTAAGCTTTTGTCGCAATTATTTCCAGTTTCCACGTTTGAACTGCGAAGAAAAATGTTAATCTACTGGTTTGATTGGAAACCTCTAACTGTGCTTTTTTTTTACAATATGGTTTTCTTAGCTCATTAAATCTGCAGCAAAAATGGGACTTACAAATTAATTTTGCACAGCAAATTTTAAAAATTAAACAACTGGTTTCCTAATTTTCTACGCACTGGTTTCATTTAATTTCTGTTCAGGTGGAAATAACATTAAAACTAACAGAAAAATATGCAACTGAATATTGCAAGTTTTCTTTCAACTTGCTTCTCTCGGCAGGAATTTCAAAATTTTGAAACACTTTTTAAGCTTCTGTCGCCATTATTTTCAGTTTCTGCGTTTGAACTGCAAAGGAAAAGATTAATTAACTGGATTAATTGGACACCTCTAACTGCATTTTTTTACAGTAGTTGTCTTAGCTCATTTATTCTGCAACAGAAGTGGGACTTTCAAAAAATTAAACACTTGGTTTTCTAATTTTTGAAGCACTGGTTTTATTTAATTACTGTTCAGGTGGAAAAAAATTTAAACTAACAGAAAAATATGCAACTGAATGCTGCAAGTTTCTTTTCAACTTTCTTCAATCAGCAGAAAATTTTTAAAAGCTGGCATTTTAAAAATTCTGAAGCACTTTTTAAGCTTCTGTCGCAATTATTTTCCGTTTCTGCGTTTGAACTGTAAAGGAAAAGATTAATTAACTGAATTCAATGGACACTTCTAACTGTGCATTTCTTACAATCCAATTTTTTAGCTCATTTATTCTGCAGTAGAAGTGTGACTTTCAAATTAATTCTGCAGGGGAAATTTTAACATTTGAATTGGTTTTCTAATTTTTGAAGCACTGGTTTCATTTAATTTCTATCCAGGTAGTAAAAAATTTAAATTAATAGGAAAATATACAACTGAATCTTGTTAGTTTTCTACTAACTTTCTTCTCTCAGCAGGGAATTTTTAAAACCTGGAATTTCAAAATTTTGAAGCACTTTTAAGCTTCTGTCGCAATTATTTCCAGTTTCCGCGTTTGAACTGTAAAAAAAAATTAATTAACTGGAGTTATGGGAAATCTTTAACTGTGCTTTTTTCTGCTGTAGAAGTGCGACTTTCAAATTAATTCTGCAGGGGAAATTTTAACATTTGAACAGGTTTTCTAATTTTTGAAGCACTGGTTTCATTTAATTTCTATCCAGGTAGAAAAAAAATTTAAATTAATAGGAAAATATACAACTGAATCTTGTTAGTTTTCTATTAACTTTCTTCTCTCAGCAGGGAATTTTTAAAACCTGGAATTTCAAAATTTTGAAGCACTTTTAAGCTTCTGTCGCAATTATTTCCAGTTTCCGCGGTTGAACTGCAAAAAAATTAATTAACTGGAGTTGATGGAAATCTTCAACTGTGCTTTTTTACAACAGTTTTCTTAGCTCATTACTCTGCAGTAGAAGTGTGACTTTCAAATTAATTCTGCAGGGGAAATTTTAACATTTGAACAGGTTTTCTAATTTTTGAAGCACTGGTTTCATTTAATTTCTATCCAGGTAGTAAAAAATTTAAATTAATAGGAAAATATACAACTGAATCTTGTTAGTTTTCTACTAACTTTCTTCTCTCAGCAGGGAATTTTTAAAACCTGGAATTTCAAAATTTTGAAGCACTTTTAAGCTTCTGTCGCAATTATTTCCAGTTTCCGCGGTTGAACTGCAAAAAAATTAATTAACTGGAGTTGATGGAAATCTTCAACTGTGCTTTTTTACAACAGTTTTCTTAGCTCATTACTCTGCAGTAGAAGTGTGACTTTCAAATTAATTCTGCAGGGGAAATTTTAACATTTGAACAGGTTTTCTAATTTTTGAAGCACTGGTTTCATTTAATTTCTATCCAGGTGGAAAAAAAATTTTAATTAATAGGAAAACATACAACTGAATCTTGTTAGTTTTCTATTAACTTTCTTCTCTCAGCAGGGAATTTTTAAAACCTGGAATTTCAAAATTTTGAAGCACTTTTAAGCTTCTGTCGTAATTATTTCCAGTTTCCGCGGTTGAACTGCAAAAAAAAATTAATTAACTGGAGTTAATGGAAATCTTCAACTGTGCTTTTTTTTACAATAGTTTTCTTAGCTCAGTTACTCTGCTGTAGAATTGTGACTTTCAAATTAATTCTGCAGGGGAAATTTTAACATTTGAACAGGTTTTCTAATTTTTGAAGCACTGGTTTCATTTAATTTCTGTCCAGGTAGAAAAAGAATTTAAATCAATAGGAAAGTATGCAACTGAATCTTGTTAGTTTTCTATTAACTTTCTTCTCTCAGCAGGGAATTTTTAAAACCTGGAATTTCAAAATTTTGAAGCACTTTTAAGCTTCTGTCGCAATTATTTCCAGTTTCCGCGTTTGAACTGCAAAAAAAAATTAATTAACTGGAGTTAATGGAAATCTTCAACTGTGCTTTTTTTACAATAGTTTTCTTAGCTCAGTTACTCTGCTGTAGAATTGTGACTTTCAAATTAATTCTGCAGGGGAAATTTTAACATTTGAACAGGTTTTCTAATTTTTGAAGCACTGGTTTCATTTAATTTCTATCCAGGTAGAAAAAAATTTAAATTAATAGGAAAATATACAACTGAATCTTGTTAGTTTTCTATTAACTTTCTTCTCTCAGCAGGGAATTTTTAAAACCTGGAATTTCAAAATTTTGAAGCACTTTTAAGCTTCTGTCGCAATTATTTCCAGTTTCCGCGGTTGAACTGCAAAAAAAAATTAATTAACTGGAGTTGATGGAAATCTTTAACTGTGCTTTTTTCACAATAGTTTTCTTAGCTCATTACTCTGCAGCAGAAGTGCGACTTTCAAATTAATTCTGCAGGGGAAATTTTAACATTTGAACAGGTTTTCTAATTTTTGAAGCACTGGTTTCATTTTAATTTGTCCAGGTAGAAAAAAAATTTAAATTAATAGGAAAATTTACAACTGAATCTTGTTAGGTTTCTATTAACTTTCTTCTCTCAGTAGGGAATTTTTAAAACCTCGAATTTTAAAATTTTGAAGCACTTTTAAGCTTCTGTCGCAATTATTTCCAGTTTCCGCGTTTGAACTGCAAAAAAAAATTAATTAACTGGAGTTAATGGAAATCTTTAACTGTGCTTTTTTTACAATAGTTTTTTTAGCTCATTACTCTGCAGTAGAAGTGTGACTTTCAAATTAATTCTGCAGGGGAAATTTTAACATTTGAACTGGTTTTCTAATTTTTGAAGCACGGGTTTCATTTAATTTCTGTCCAGGTAGAAAAAAAATTTAAATCAATAGGAAAATTTACAACAGAATCTTGTTAGGTTTCTATTAACTGTCTTCTCTCAGCAGGGTATTTTTAAAACCTGGAATTTCAAAATTTTGAAGCACTTTTAAGCTTCTGTCGCAATTATTTCCAGTTTCCGCGGTTGAACTGCAAAAAAAATTAATTAACTGGAGTTAATGGAAATCTTTAACTGTGCTTTTTTTACAATAGTTTTCTTAGCTCATTTACTCTGCAGTAGAAGTGTGACTTTCAAATTAATTCTGCAGGGGAAATTTTAACATTTGAACAGGTTTTCTAATTTTTGAAGCACCGTTTCATTTAATTTCTATCCAGGTAGAAAAAAATTTAAATTAATAGGAAAATTTACAACTGAATCCTGTTAGGTTTCTATTAACTTTCTTCTCTCAGCAGGGAATTTTTAAAACCTCGAATTTTAAAATTTTGAAGCACTTTTAAGCTTCTGTCGCAATTATTTCCAGTTTCCGCGGTTGAACTGCAAAAAAAATTAATTAACTGGAGTTAATGGAAATCTTTAACTGTGCTTTTTTTACAATAGTTTTCTTAGCTCATTTACTCTGCAGTAGAAGTGTGACTTTCAAATTAATTCTGCAGGGGAAATTTTAACATTTGAACAGGTTTTCTAATTTTTGAAGCACCGGTTTCATTTAATTTCTGTCCAGGTAGAAAAAAAATTTAAATTAATAGGAAAATTTACAACTGAATCCTGTTAGGTTTCTATTAACTTTCTTCTCTCAGCAGGGAATTTTTAAAACCTCGAATTTTAAAATTTTGAAGCACTTTTAAGCTTCTGTCGCAATTATTTCCAGTTTCCGCGTTTGAACTGCAAAAAAAATTAATTAACTGGAGTTAATGGAAATCTTCAACTGTGCTTTTTTTACAATAGTTTTCTTAGCTCATTTACTCTGCAGTAGAAGTGTGACTTTCAAATTAATTCTGCAGGGGAAATTTTAACATTTGAACAGGTTTTCTAATTTTTGAAGCACCGTTTCATTTAATTTCTATCCAGGTAGAAAAAAATTTAAATTAATAGGAAAATTTACAACTGAATCCTGTTAGGTTTCTATTAACTTTCTTCTCTCAGCAGGGAATTTTTAAAACCTCGAATTTTAAAATTTTGAAGCACTTTTAAGCTTCTGTCGCAATTATTTCCAGTTTCCGCGGTTGAACTGCAAAAAAAATTAATTAACTGGAGTTAATGGAAATCTTTAACTGTGCTTTTTTTACAATAGTTTTCTTAGCTCATTTACTCTGCAGTAGAAGTGTGACTTTCAAATTAATTCTGCAGGGGAAATTTTAACATTTGAACTGGTTTTCTAATTTTTGAAGCACTGGTTTCATTTAATTTCTGTCCAGGTAGAAAAAAAATTTAAATCAATAGGAAAATTTACAACTGAATCTTGTTAGGTTTCTATTAACTTTCTTCTCTCAGCAGGGTATTTTTAAAACCTGGAATTTCAAAATTTTGAAGCACTTTTAAGCTTCTGTCGCAATTATTTCCAGTTTCCGCGTTTGAACTGCAAAAAAAATTAATTAACTGGAGTTAATGGAAATCTTCAACTGTGCTTTTTTTACAATAGTTTTCTTAGCTCATTTACTCTGCAGTAGAAGTGGAACTTACAAATTAATTCTGCAGAGCAAATTTTAAAAATTGTACAACTGTTTTACTTATTTTTTAAGCACTGGTTTTATTTAATTTCTGTCCAGGTGGGAAAAAATTCAGAAAATTATGCAAGTTTCCTTGTAACTTTCTTCTTTCAGCAGGAAATTTTTTAAAAGCGGAAATTGCAAAAATTTGAAGCATCTCTTAGTTTCTGCTGCAAATTACTTCCAATTTCTTGATTTGAACTGCAAAGAAAACGATTAATTAAGTAATTAGTTAATAAGGATGCCTCCAACTGTGCATTCTTTACAATACAGGTCCTTAGCTTACTTAGTCCACAGAGAAATGCATCAGAAGTGGGATTTACAATATCCCCTTCCCTTAGGGAAGCACTGTTAGGTACTTTTTCACATTATGCTGTAATAGAAGACCAAAAAAAATGAAAACAGAATATTTATAAGATATTTATTTCAAAATTTTGTGGAAGTCCAGTAGCCCTACATTTCGTTTGTATTTTTATGCTGATTCTAGTTGGTTTAGAAACACACAATGCACAAAATCGTTTGCCAATTTCAGCTTGTAATTATTGAACCAAGTGAAGTTTAAAAAGATGGAATGTTTCTTTCGATAATAATTAATTAGTGTTATTTTAGAGAGGAAAGTGACAAACGAAGTTATGCACTGTGCACATAGAATCTGTAAAAATTATCACTGTTAAAATTATTCACAAATGTCACTAATTTACTAAAAATTCTACCTTATACGAAAAACAGAACTATACCACGCACTTTCACCTCACTCTTCCAATTTTTAAAATCATCAGTTAAAACTGCAGCACTGAAATACGTCATTACTTTCATTATTTAAACAAAAGTTCATTTTCATTTATATAACATCATATTTTATTTACCTAAAAAAAGTATTTAAACATAAAATGATCGAATAGGCAATTCAAATGCACATCTTTTCACTTAGCAATATTTTCTCCTAAAATGAACAATCTTTTTACAACTTTTTTTACGTCACTTAAAAAACATAAGAATAATTCATAATTTGTCATAGTTAAACTTTTTATAATAATATAAAATTTGTATTCACAATGGCGTGTATGTGCGGTGACAATAATAAAAAAAAAAATTTATAAAGTTGCATAAAAAAAAACCATCTTTTCATTATTTAAAATTATAAAGGACGCTTTCGAAAAATTTAACATGCAAAAAATTTTAAGCGCATTATTTTTTACTCTGGTGCGGCATGAAAAATTTTTCAAATTGCCAAAAATGTCTTAAACTAACGCGTAATTGTAAAATGGGAACAAAAAAAAGCATGAGTGCCATTTATACAAATATAAAATGAACATGAAGTATTCTTGTTTGTACAAAATAAGTCTCATTTTGAAATTGTTTCTTTGTAGGTCATACATATTCTTGTAGTAAAAAATGAAAGGGCCGGTAAAAAATGAATTTATTTACATGATTGGGAGAATAAAAACGTTTCACACACAAATTAAAAATGGGAGCGAGCTTTTTGAATTTCAAAATGAAACCTACCATGAAATACTATTATTTTAAACTCATGGTGTGATGTAGACACTTTCCAATCCACGATATGTATACCTCATAATAAACTAAATTAACTCAAAATGCGTTGACAACACACATTTCATTCATACAATGCAGCAATGTCCAGCTCATGTAAAAATAGGTAATTTGTTGATGACGATGTTAGTGTACTTCCGAAGGCTCAGGCTTACTTGCATGATGATTTGCCGGATCCGGCGTACTAATTGGCTAAAATCACAAAAAGTAGTTATTAGTTTTTTATTTTAACAATTTGGTGCAAGGGGCAAATAATCAAAGCAAAAAATAATGGATCATAAGGCTCATTTAATATGGAATCCAAACGACAGGGACAACAATTCCTGTTCTCAGAAGGGTCACCCATCCAAGTAGGTACTAAACAGTCTCCACATTGCTTAACTGCAATGTTCTAATAGGAACAGGTATTTCCAATATGCCAAGACTGTTATACTTAACCTACATATTCTTATCAAAAAAAAGAAACTAAACTGTATAAAGAGATGTTGATGAAAAGAGAGTGCTGAACCACCTTTATTAGCATCCATAAAAGACAATAAAATGTTGAAAAGCGACCCTAAAGAAACGACTTTTCTATAATTATGCGATGAGGGAGGCCATTAAAATAAACCGCCTGTAAAAAAAGCAAGTCATGATATTATGTAAATCACTTAACAAGAGGAGGGGGGGGGGGATCAAATAGGAAAACTTAGTAGTAGCTTGCTGATCAAGTGAAAGTCAACATCAAAGTAGATAAGAGGCTTTCTTTCCCTTTAGATTAAGAACTAGTTTTAATAAAAATTTATACATGATGCATGATGATTCCATCAATCGCCCATTTTTTTATTCGACTGATTTTTTTTTACCTTTTAGTATTTTTCAAACTGTAATCTCAAACCGTTTAGGAGATATAAATTTTTTAAAAATATACTCGACAACTTTTCATGATTTACTTATATTTTTTTCAAATGCCCATAGCTTACTGAAAAATTATGATATCAAAAAAATACAGGGAATCATTTTTTCTTCTTTTGAAATGTATTTTTATTAAAAAATTAGTAAAAAATTATTGGACACTTATATACGAATTTTTTTGGTCGAAATTTAAAAAAAATCCTCAAATTTATTTTTATTGCTCTCAATATACAGTCGATGATATTTTTTCAATTTGAAAATTACTTTGGTAAAAAATACTTCAAAAATTATTGTAAACATTGTCTTTTAATTTTAGGATCAAAATTTATTTTAAAACTGTAGGTTTGCATTTTTTTACTCGAAATGATTTGTGAAAAAAATAGAAGGAATCATGATTGTTTTTTTTTAAATCAATAATCAACAGGTTTAAAATAATATTTTGATTTAAAATAAAGATATGACGTCTAATAAGTTAAGTTTACAATACTTATAGGTATTTTTAAATGACGTACGTTTCAATAGGTAAAAAAAATATTTTTCAGGAAGCTCTGAAAAACATTGAGCAAATTTAAAAACAAATAACAGTCACAATCAACAAAATCAAATAGCAAATAAAGTTTCTTTCAATAAATACTAAAGAGTGCATTTGGACTTGAAGCCTATGGGCAACAGGTCCTTATTTGGTAATTCGTAATCATTTTGGAACGGAAGGGGGGGGGGGGGGTAATAAGTTATTGGGAACCAATAGAAACCCAATCTACGAAAGTCATTGTTCTAAGAATTCCGTAAGAATATCGGGAGGGGGAGTTGCGTTAAAATAAGACAAAACATGCCAAGTATGAAGAGATACTTGTCATTATGGTCCTTTAATTATTACGAGGGGGGAGGAGTAAAAACCAGACGGAAGTTACTAGGAACCAAAACACAAAACCGTTTCTATTAGCCAACTTCATTTTTATTTTATGATTGTGAACTAAAAAAAAATTAATAAAATAAATTGCATTCAGATAAAATTGTTGTTGAACGTGGAAATTAAAGCGCGTCATAAAAAGGATGGCAGTCAATTTTTAATAGCTTTGAAATAAAAGGAAAGCAGAAGAGCACGAACGTTTTTAAAGGAGTTTCATCAAGGAGTTGTCCTTTCATGAATATTCTTTTGATGTTAAAAAATTCTATGAACGGCTATGCCAAGGATGGACACAAGAGGGGAAAGGGGGGTACCCGAACCCCCATGAATTTTCAAATATTGAAAACAAACTGATTAAATGCAATAAATCGCTAAATAAAATTACCAATTTTTCGTGTTATTATACAATAACTTACCCCTCTCTCCATTAACTTAAAAAATTCTATAAATGTCCATGGCAAAAGCGCATACAGTAAGGGTGAATTTTAGAACATTGAGGAAAAAACCGATTAAATAGAATCAAATCGCTAAAACAAATAACCTTTTTGCGTTATTATACAATAAATTAACCCCTCCAAGAACTTGAGTGAACTTAAATAATTCTATGAACGCCCATACTAAAGGCGGATATCTGAGGGATTGACCTTCTCCACGAATTTTTAAACATAAAAAACGATTAAATGCAAAAAATTCTAAAAAAAATACGGTTTTTTGCGTTATTGTACAATAAATTACACCCCCCGCCGTGAACTTTCAAAAAGATCTATGAACGCCATGCCACGGGCGGATGCAAGAGGGGAAAGGAGGTAACTTACCCTCATCAATTTCCAAACATCGAAAAAATCCGCTTTAATGCATTAAAATTGCTAAACAAATTACTCTTTTTGCGTTATTATACAATACATTAACCCCCCCCCCTTGAGCTTTAATAAATTAAAAAAATTCTGTGTACACCCATGCCAAGGGCGGATATTTAATTTACTTAACTTAATTTTTTAGGTCAAACTTTTTTTTTGAACCCGTTTTTCTTAATTAAAAAAAAATTGTCCGTCCTACGAATTTTAAGGTATTTAATATAATAAATTGTTAAATTTATAGAAATGTCTTCACATTTATTTCAAATACCAACTCAGAACTTACTAATAACAAATAATATGAAATAAAAGCCAGAAGGTGATTTATCTTCGTTTTTAAACCCACTTTCGTTAAGAAATATTTAAAAAATTAATGTCGACAGATTTGACTTCGTCCTTTTGTTGTGTATATAAAAATTTCATTAGTAAAGTGTTTGATTTTTTTGAAAAAATTTTAATGAAAAGCTGTTGTCCATTTTGCAAATTTTAAGCACTATCCGATCGTAATTCACGCTCCTATTTTTTTATTACTGATTTTGTAGATGCTGACAAATTCTTCTACTCAAAATGATTTGTGAAAAAAATAGAAGGAATCATGACACCACCATTGGACGCCACTTAAAATGCGTATATTTACAGTTTTTTTTAAATCAATAATCAACAGGTTTAAAATAATATTTTTACAATGCAAGTTTACAATAATATTTCTAGATATTTTTAAATGACGTACGTTTCAATAAAAAAAAATCGAATAATAAATTGAGTTTCTTTCAATAAATACCAAGAAGTGAATTTGGACCGGGTGAGAGGGGTGTGTTTGTTATTGGTAACCAACACAAGTCCAAACTACAAAAGTCCTTCTAAGAATTCCATAAGAATATCGAGTGGGAAGGGGGGTTAAAATAATACAAAATATGCCATGATTAAAATATGGTCCTGAATTGTTACGGCGGGGAGGGGGGGGCAAAAAGAAGGCAGAAGTTACTGGAAACCAAAACCTTTTCTATTAGTAAACTTTATTTTGATTAAATTTAAAATTTATTTCAATAAATACTAAAAAGTGAATTTAGCCTTGAATTCTATGGCCAGCAGGTCTTCATTTTGTAATTCTATAATCATTAAGAAACGAAAGGGGGGGGGCTGATAAGTTATAGAGAATCAATACAAACCCAATCTACAAAAGTCCTTGTTCTAAGAATTCCACAATATCGAGAAGGAGGGGGGGTTAAATAAGACAAAATATGGCAAGTCTGAATGGGTTGGGGGGGGGGAATCAGACAGAAGTTACTGGAAGCCAAAACACAAAATCCTTACTAGTTATTAGCAAACTTCATTTTTATTTTATGATTGTGAACAAGGCTTGGTTTGATGAAAAAAAGTAAGTTGCATTCAGATAAAATTGTTGTTGGGCGTGGAACTTAAAGCGCGCCGTAATAAGGGTGGCAGTCAATTTTTAATAGCTTTGAAATAAAAGGAAAGCAGAAGAGTATGGACGTTTTTAAAGGGGCTTCATCAAGGAGTTGCCCTTTCATGAATTTTCTTCTAAAGTTAAAAAATCCTAGGAACGCCCATGTCAATGATGGATACAAGAGGGAAAAGCGGGGAGGTTGTTATTAAACAATAAGGGACCCCCTCCATTAACCTAAAAAATTCTATAAACGCCCATGGAAAGATCGCATACGGGAGGGGTAACTACCCCCAAGAATTTTAGTACATCAAAGAAACAAACGATTAAATGGAATCAATTGCTAAAACAAATAACCTTTTTTGCGTTATTATACAATAAATTAACCCCCTCCAAAAACTTGTATGAACTTAAAACTCCTATAAACGCCATTGCCAGGGACAAATACAAGAGGTATAAATACCCCATGAATTTTCAAACATCGAAAAAAAACTTTTAAATGCAATGATTTGCTAAAAAAATTAGGTACCCCTTTTGCGTTATTATATAACAAATAACCCCCTACATAAACGTTAGTGAGCTATCAAATCAATCAAGATATCAGAGGGATGACCTTCCCCATGAATTTTCAAAAAAAAACGATTACATGCAAGAAATTGCAAAAGAAATACCGCTTTTGCATTATTATACAATAAATTAACCCCCCCCCCCCGCGCACAAACTTTAAAAAGATCTATGAACGTCCCTACTAAGGGTGGATGCAAGAGGGAAAAGGGGAGTAACTTCCCTTCATGAATTTTCAAATATAAAAAAACTGCTTAAATGCAATAATTGCTAAAAAAATTACTATTTTGCATTATACAATAAATAACCCCCCTCCATGAGCTTTAATGAACTTAAAAATTTTTATGTACACCCATGCCAAGGGCGGATACAAGAAGGGTGACTACCCTCATGAATTGTCAAAGAGAAAAAAAAACGATTCAATGCTTTAAATTGCTTAAAAAATACCATTTTTGCGTTATTATACAATAAATTACCCCCTCTATGAACTTTAGTGAATTAAAGAATTCTATAAGTGCCCATATTAAAAGGGGATATCAGATGGATGACCGATTAAATGCAAGAATGTATGTAATGAAAAAAAATGTAGTTATTCACAAGAATTTTCAAATAGAAAAAAAAAGATTCCATGCAATAAATGGGTAAATAAACATGTACAGTTTTTGAGCTACATTATAATGAATTAGGCCCCCCCCTCGAACTTTAGCTGGACCCGCCCTTGGCCCATGCAGCAATTTAAACTCGAGCCCGAGTCCGCTCGTGAGCTGAAGCTTTTTAGTTACAAAATGTTGTTTAAATACATCAAAATGAGCGAATGGCCCGAGCGGTTAGGATGTTAACTAACCAAGATTCCCGGTTCAATTCCTGTGTTGTAACATCCATTATACTAGAAACGGAAAAGTCGTTTTGGGCAATAACCTTTCCAACCTTTCAATGGTGATAAGACATATTAAAATTAATGGAAGGCCGCACTGAAACTATTTTAGGTTGGTAACCAAAAAAATTAAAATGCGTTAGGGAATCACAGAATTTGGATTTTATTAGATAGATAATTATTTTGGTTGATCAAAATAATCACCCCGCAATTGAAGGCATTTACCAGTGAATATAAATAAATTTAATCTACTGTGAGAAACCACATGAATGTATAAGGAAAACCGCACTCGGGGAAAATGGTTTTGAAAACCTGCGTTTGTTTACTGCAACGCAACAACGAGAAAAAAAAAGCAGCTGTCTAGTGGTTAACAAGTCGTTGATAATCCAGATATGTGTGCCAAATAACCACCAAAAGGATTAATATTTAATGAAAACAAAAGAAAAGAAGACGGTCAAACCTTTCATGTCATAACGAGAATGAAGGAAGATATTATGCGATTTTCTTTTAATTGGACCATTTAATTAATGAGTCCCTAAGTTTTCTACACCAGCCTAGAAACGGAATAGGGTTAAACGAGGGTTAAATTTGTTAAAGAAGGCCCCAAAAATCGGGAGTTAACAACTGTGCATGCTATGCCCAAAATAGAGATCAGCAAAATTAAACTAAAATTCTGATCAAAGCTCCAAAAAAAATTGTTCTAGCCCTTATGGTTTTACAGATACAAAACTAATTTTTTTCCTAAAATAACGTAATTTTCAGATTTTAATTTCCATTCCAATACCAAATGAAAGGTTTTAATCGGTTCTAATCAGATTGGCGTAAATGTGATACGGTTTTAACGGTTCCCATTAAATTTTTCAAAGCAAATTCCCAGACTACTGTATAAAATTTCCTGCGCTGGAAATTATGATTATGATTATATGAATGCACTGACCTGGATAAGTCTCTATCATCTACATGGTATTGTATATCCAAATACCAAGATAAAATATTTAAGAATTGCGATTGAAAAGCAATTATTTTAATTTGAAAGAATCGATATCAAAATATGTTTTTGGCTAAACTTTCAATTTTCCTGACTTGGCCCTAAAAATGAAAACCTCACTTTGCCAAATTTGATCAATTCAAAATGCTTAAGTAAATGAAGCTGATTTCTGCAAAACGCATAGCTTGGTCTGTGACCAAGACTCGAACCGAGTAGATAATACAGATATCTTTATTACCAGAAACTAATAACATCAAACAAATGAATTGATTATTTAAGGAAAATATCAAATCGTAAAATCCCACTACGAGTACCTTTTCACTAAAACCGGGGAAACTTAGGCTCAGTTTACGGCAAAGGACAAGTGAAAAATGTGGATATCTGCTCTGCAAAATATCCAAGTTCAGCCTAGAGAGCTCACATCTGATGTGCGGTAAGAAACCACTGGATTGCAGCCAATTCAGACACTTGCTGGCAACAGAAAGAAGACGCCATTTTTAAGATAAAAACAATTACTGAATAATGGCCTGCTGAGTCGCGATTAACAGTTACCTGCTTTTATAGGTTTAAAAAAAATTAAAACCGCAAAAAACTGAGAGCCGTTGTAACTTACTAAATGTGGAGGAATTACAGGTCCTGGTGGTGGTTGGGGTTGTGGTGTTTGAGGAGCCGCACTAGGTGCTACCGTATGTGGAACTTCGTGCGGTGTTGTTGAATGCGCCTGCTGGACGGGTAAAGCCCCACCTTGATAATATCCGCCGTTGACACCAGCCGGAGACACTAGAACATAAAATAAATGAAAGTTGTGCCTAAACATTTTGAATTAAGTCTAAATTAATTGCAGAACGAGATAGTTATTGAGAGGAATTTCGGAGAAATGTAACGGATTAAGAAGCAAAGTGATTTAGTATTACCTGTACCTTCGGGATAAGCACCAGGTCCCATAAAATATTCTTTGTTGACGCAATTACGCAGGCACTCGGGTATACGGCCCATAATGGCACGTCTAATTTCAGATGCAGCCATCTCCCGTAGTTCAGTGGCGGATGCATCACTGTAAAACGCAGCGTGAGGTGTGCCCAGCAGATTTGGCGCGTCTTTTAAGGGTCCCGCAAATACATTGTACGGTTCGTTTTCGTGTACATCCAACGCGGCAGCCCTAATACGACCCTGTTTTAACGCCGCAGCCAAGGATTCGTCATCTACTAGACCACCGCGAGCAGTGTTAACTAGAAAAGCTCCTGGTCTCATCTGTTTGATTGTGAACTCATTTATTAAATGGTGATTATGTTCATTCAAAGTACAATGTAAGGACACACAATCTGATTGGAATAAAAGTTCTTGAAGCGTGTATACTCTAGTTAAACCAAGACTCTTTTCGATACCATCCGGTAGATAAGGATCGTAAAAGATCACGTTAAATCCAAACGCTTTGGCGCGCAACGCAACTGCTGAACCTATTCTGCCCAAACCCACTATACCTAAAGTATCGCCACGTATCCGCGCACATCCCTGAGCAGCCTCTCTGACTTGCTCCGGGCCTGTAAATTTCTTTCCTTCCCGCACCATATTAGCGAGCCAATACGTACGTCGGTATAAATTGAGGATTAGGCACAACGTGGTGTCCGCCACTTCCTCCACCCCATAACCCGGAACATTGCACACTGCAATGCCCAATTCGCCGGCCGCCTTAACATCGATGTTGTCAACACCGGATCCAATTCGTACAATAATGCGCAACGTTTTAAATTTTTCTAAATCCTCTTTTGTGAGAATTATTGTATGCCACATTAACGCACCCACCGCTTCGTTCAGTACTTTCTCGTGGATTTCGCTGGTACTTTGAGCGTCACAAAAAGCCACTGTCGCGACATCTTTTAAAATCGGCATTTCGATGGAACAATCTCGTCCATCGAGCAACGCGACGAGGGGACGCGTTTGCATTGGTCCATTTGTCGCGATTGGACCGCGTAAGTTTTCAACCCTTGCACGTTTTGTAATCATTCTACGTTTGTCCATGGGTATCTAAAGTCACTAGCACATGCAACGAACTCGCGATAGTTCGTCCGCAATTTTTAACCAACACTAAAACACAACACAAACTAAGTTACGCTCCTGGACTGATAGTCAGCTTCATCATGCCGCATCAAGACGATCTGAAAATAAAACAATAATTAAAATTTTGCTATTCTCATTTTAAAAATAAATATTGTAACACATTCGCAGCAGCCAAACGGAGACGATCCAACTGTTCTCTTGTCCTAGATACTAGGTAAGGTAGTATATGGGAAGATTATTGTTATGGTAATCGGACGAAACAACATTAGAGGTAATTTAAAAGTGCGCAGTCATTTCGGAGCTGTCGGTGTGTGCGAATTTAGAAATTTCTGTATTGTCTTCTTCGCGAGGACCCAATAACAATGTCGAGCCATGCTGTTATGGAGATTTTGGAAGTGCGACGACGAGACGCTGCGGTTTGCCTAACCCGAAAAGAACCGGGTCCTCAACCAGAAGTGATAAAAAAAAAATTATTGCGGTTATCACAGAACAACTTCTCGATACGTACGTGGTTACATGAAAGCAGAAGTGTCACTTGCATCGCAGGGAAAATTTTATAAGAGGTCGAAATTATGAGGTAATTTATTTAAGGCACGAATCGCTTAGGGCCGAATAAATTAGTGCCTCGCTTCCATATTTGAAATCAATTAAAGTATGAACATTTGCGAACACCAAGTTAAAATAGCAAACAGTTGAAATAAACGATAAAGACCAACCCCAATCATAACAAAACAAAGATAAATGTCGTTAAACTAAGTTGAAGCGGTAAACATAGAAGCAATTCGAGTGTTAGCAGAGTTAGTTTCTCGGACAACTACAGTTAAACTAATTTCAACTCAACAACAGCCAAAAGTTGGAAACTATTGCACGATGTTTGGTTTAGTAAAGTTTCGGAATACAGTGCTGTCGGCGAACTTCAGATATTTTAATAAATTATCGAACGCCCGAGTTGGTCCGGTTCGTTGGACATTCACATATTATCAAATATCCTGCAACTTTACGACATTAGCATCTTCCCGTTAATCACACATAGAGAACTTTTAGTGTCCAAGTTGCCCTAGAGCAAATTGCAGTATGAGAACTTTCGCAAGACAGGAATAATCGTGGTCATAATCGATAAGCTTTATGACCAAACTTTGCCCATCATAAACGTCATGCTTTCCTAGACTAATATTACTTGTTCAAAATTTCTATAACCGGTTCTAATATTAAGAAGAAACGTGTAAACTAATTTGAGTAGGAGGATCCACTGCTTTACTAATAAGAGAAACATCAACGTAATGAACGGTACATACCCCCACACACGTCTCGTCAAACTTCTCACGACTTTTTTACGTCGACGTTTCAAAAATGGCATTACAATGTCACCAAAACGTCAAAAGCTCAATTTTTTTTGCTCCCAGTGCAAACACAAAAACACGAAGGATTGTTTTCCGAGGAAAATCATTTCCGTTGTTTGCTTAGCCATCAAAACGAGGGAAATTCGACAAAAAGTTCTCGACTAAATCTCTAATTCGTACAAGCACGTGGTTAATATCGGAGAGATAACACTGATAAATCGCGAATTGTTCGATTTTAAGACTTGCAGTACTCCCCGCCCTCTTCCACATACAAGTAGTTCTTACAAAAAATTGCACGCTGTTTTCTAATTGCGGAGGTAAAGGTAAGCTCACGTGCGGGCTACTTGGTTGGCTCTACGGTTACGGTTAATTTATTATTGATGATTGATAGTCATTGTCCTGTATACCGCCGAATTGTATCTAACTTATTCGATAATTTATTCAAGTTCAATACCGAACTTACGCCCGTGCAAAATGACTAACTAACTTCTGCCTTATGCTCTTAAGGAAAGCCCGACTATCGCAGCACAATAAGTGAGCTCTTTGAGCAATACATGCAAAGTCGGCTTCACGGAGTTCGCAAGCCCCGTGTTCTAATCTGGGCCTTTTCTATCTCTAGAATTCACCTTAAGGGGTAATTTTAAACTTCGTTCTCATCTATTTTTTAATTAGTAGGGTGGACAGTTATACGCGATGTTCCCAGGTTATCTATCATGTATCCAATTCCAAACCTCCCCCAACATATTGCACGATATACCGCACCGCGATTTTAAAAATTTTCAAAAGATATTATTCGGAAAGCTGAAGATTTATATAGCAGAAATAAACAAAAAAAATTTGCAGAAAATACATGTTTAACCCTCAAAAAGAACCTTTAAAGCGGTAGTGAAACAGGGGTCTCCCATTGCTGTTGGAAAAAAAAAATTTGCCTGAGAACGAGATCCAAAAATTTTCAATATCGATTATTGTCAAAATTACAGGGGTTATCGGATTCGTCCGTACCTTATCGTTAAATTTTAATGATGTGTAACTAATTCCATTAAGTTTTTAACGCAAGACATCGTATCTTTACACCGTTCGTAACTGTTATGTGAAGTCGTTTGAGAGGAGAACAAATTAGTGGATATTGCTTAAGAAAAGCTTTCAGTTGAGATTCTTGTCCCCTCTCCGTATTTTCTAGGCTCATTCTAGCATTGCTTGAACCACGTGGCCACTATTGAGAGCCTTCAATATCTTCTTAGATTCTCTTTCTATATCATTTTCTTTACCATCCCAACTTCTACAGCCTAGCTGTTCTCTCCTTTTCAGAGTCTGTCTCTATGGGTTGAGATTCCTCTTCTCGTTTCCATTTCTGCTTATATAACTCAAAATTTGTCATCAACCTAATATCCCAGCGGACAACTCGGGAGTGATTCAGGCGCCTAACCGGCATCCAGTCATTCCCGGGTCTGTCTCAGGCAGCCCTTCATAGTTTAACTTTGCCTTTCTTTTTTTCAAAACCAGTGACGCAGAGCCCCCCCCCCCCCCGGACATGAATGCGACCCTTAGCGGAACGACAGCGTAGTGTCAAATTTGACTGCGGCCGAAATACCGCAAGGACAAAATGCCGCGAATGTCAGATAGACTGCAGGAAATAAATGTTTTCATTTGATTTCATTTTCAACAGCTTGTGAGTTTTTGTATTTGATTGCGCAGAAGTTAAACAGATAATCGTAAAATTATAGTCGATTTGAAGAAGAGGCCATTAAAATCTACCAAGTCGATATGTTTTATCTAAACAATATCACAACAAACATCGACGGTCAGGGCCGTATTTCTTTGATCCCTGATTTTTAATATGGCGCTGACCGTCCATTTTCATTGTCATATTCGCTTTTTGAAAAATTTTTGTAGATTATAATGGCCAATTCCTCAACCATAATCTTATGATTTTTGATTTATAAATTACTTCACATTAAAAAGAAATATATTTTGTTTCGAGACTAGGGATTTCTTAGTATTAGAAGAAAATAACTATAATACAAAAGCAACAATAAATCAGGTACAGTAGAACTCCAATTATCCGAACTCCGACTATCCGAATCGCTTTCAGAAAAAAAATGTAAGACGGAAACGTACTGCGATTCGCAAAATAATGATTTTGCGTCAGCCCGAGTGTGACCACATGCAACTTCTCTCTGTCAAGCGGATGCGCGACTTGGCTGCCCGAAAACGGAGTCAAACGGCTTACTTTGACCGAGATGTTCAGCAAGCAATGACTTTCATTTACAATACAGCACTTGTAAGTACGCTATATAACATGTAAAAGTGTTGCCTTTTCATTTAATTAATTAAAAATCCATACAGTACCCTTTTTTCGGAAAAAATCCAATTATCTGAATTTTTGATTATCCGAATGGGGTCCGGTCCCAATTGATTCGGATAATTGGAGTTCTACTGTACTTATAAAATTTTAAAAGCGGTAAACGCAATGAAATTGTTAGAATCTCTACCTGTGCCCCTCCGGTTTTCGGCTTATGCTTTTATTCTATGAACCATTGACCTAATAGGGGTATTGTTTATTTTAATCTTTAAATTTAAAAAAAAAATCTTTTCAAAAAATTAGAAAAATGCAGAAACCATATTGATAATTTTGGAAGGGAGTGTTAATAATTTCGAGATAGTTTCAAAGTTCAAGAACCCTAAAAATCGTAGCCTCTTGGCTCCTCCTCGCGAAAATTAGTGTTTTGAGCTTTGAAACTCCACAAATTTTTCACCCTTTCGCCCAAGTGGAATGCAAACATTTTCTTGGCCAACATGATCGTGTCATTTTTTATGAAACGCTTTTCTTTTCAATTTTGGTCAAAAAACTTGGCCTTTTCAATAATAAAATTATTTTTTTTTACATCATGTATGATAAATATTACGTCAGTAAATAACAAATATTGTGAAAAATACTCGCGGTATTTTGGCCGCGGTCAAATGTCTTCGACCGAAATTGCTGTAATCTAAGGGGTCATCTACGCCCAAGGGGGAGGTGTATGTATAAAATATAATGGGGGGGGGGTTTCTCTGATTTGTGACCATTGGACGTTCCTGTGGGAGAGGTCCAAAGATTGTGACCAACTGTGACAGGGGATGAGGTTGAAACGTCGAAAAAAATTGCAGACGTCCTCAAAAATCTAACACCGATCTGTGGGTTATGGGTAAGGCGCAGGGAAACAGCTCCATTAATTCAATTTTTTTTCTAGTATCCTTCTAGCTTTACTTGAACCATACGGCCACTATTGAGAGCCTTCAATCTCTACATAAATATTCTCTATTCGACACCTAGTATATTTATGAGTTTTGAGATATTTAAGGATAATTTGAGGACAAGTAGATGTCTATTTAGACTTCCTTCGACATTTATCTGATACCCTGCTCAAAAGTCTGGACCCCATTTAAACAGAAAATTCATGAGGACGAAACAGTGATCCTAAAATATTTATTTAGGCTGTCTAAAATAATTGCTTTAAAAGGATTTTTGACGAATAGAGGCTTATAAATCAAGGCAGTGGTTTCTGTGTAAATAATTTGGCTTCTAACAAGTGGAAGACGTCTGGCAAGAGCCTTTCGAAGATGTTGGTTGATGAATTACCGACCAGAAGCAAGCAAGTTAACAAATTCTTTAAGAGTTTGTAAACTTACAATTCAGTTTTATCAGCACAGTCACTTTTTATCCTTTTTATTATTCCTTATAAGGCGAAAACGAGCGAAATTAAGTTTGCGACCGGGCGGGGTAAATTCGACAATGCTATTATAATCTTAAGTGTTCCTTCTCATTTGTTTGTGAGGTTGCACAACACGTAGCAGATACTCTGTGTATTCGAAGCCACAAGGCATAATTACAATCATTTGATATCAAATGTTTGCTAGTCATAAAAACCGAACCCCATCTTAGAATATTTCTTTTGAAGTTTGCAAGGGGGGGGGGGGCTCTCGCATTTTGCCACCCACGGAATCATCAATTGTGCAGCTGTTCAATATAGTTTCACAGCGAAAGAGTCGAGCTTCTTACTACAAGATTATAACTTTCCGAGACTCGAAAATAAATCTTGGAAACTTCATCCTCGACGAACTTGTGTAGTTACTACATTGTAGAAGCTTATAATTTCTTGCGACTACCAAATAGAAACTGGCTGCCTGTTTACCCCGTCGATACTTCGGAGCAATTGCAAACTTGTTTTCATTTTTGTTCAAGCAGGATGAACAACGACCATCAAAATGGCCCTCCATGGGGGGGGGGAAGTAACCCTAAGCTACTTATTGCAAAGCTGATACTCCTCTTTGCCACTCGTTCATATAATTACATTGGGATGCGATTCTCTTCTCAAGCTAATAGGCTTTCACTATTAGAGCCGCATCAATTAGCACCATCCAGGATGGTAAATTTTAACTTTCTGGTGTTTTTAAACGAATCAGAAAAACTTATCCAGTCTAGACGGGTCAACCATTGTCTTGTACTTTCTCTAACAAACCAAGAACCCACCTTACGTCCAAGTCAGACTAGATCTCATAATGGTAAGCTTTCTTCAACCTTTTTCGGTGTTCAATCAATCAAAATGGAACCACAGACACAGCAATTTTAGAACAATCGAAATGTCGCTTTTAGCTAAAGGAAGTATTTTCAATAGCGAGTACGACAATTTAAAACAAGTCGCCCTTCATAATTAAAAACAAAAGTTATCACGAACAAAGTTCTATTACAAAACTTTCTTCTTTTAACATGAGCGGCGTTTAAAAACTCGACAAAATAATTTTAACATATAAAAAAGTGGAAAAGTTTTCCACAACTCGGAGAAAAAGTTTTCTCCAAGTTTAAATCGGATACAAAAACAGCCGTAAAATTATAAAGTTAATAATTAAAAGTTGTACAAATAATAAAAGTAACGAAAGATAACACAAAAACAAAGACGAAAAGTTTGTGGTGGCACACAAATTCGTTCGTTGATAAAATTTGTATTCAATTAAATCTAAATGCGAATGCGAGTCGTGTAGTATAACATTAGAAACATGAAATGAAGTTCCCTAACTAAACTTTCCCCGATGTTCAGTTGATTTTACAACTCGGTATGTAAATTACAAGCTGAAATTTGTGTGGTTGTAATATTAAAGAGGAGAATTATTATTGAAAATTATTTGGCTCTCGGTGAGTTGAAACAATCAGAGGTGAACTGAAGATGATCGGCGATTACCGAAACCTCTTATTGGACGATGAAAAAAGTTTTGGAAACTGTTAACGTCAGCGCATTGTAATTATTCATTTTGATATCCAAATAACAAAAACAAGTTGGAAAAGAAAGCGTAAAACAAGCATAAAGTTTTTAAACTCGCAATAGAGAGCATATAACTTGAGAAACTTTGTTTTATCGATTCCAAGTCCCCCTAAACTAACTTTTGCCATAAAGTATATAAACTTACACTTTTGTAACAACTTTAGTTCTGAAGCAAAGTTTGCTGTGTGGAAGACTAGTTAAAAGTTTTCGACTTCTAGAACAAAGTTTCCTCGTCTGACTTTTTCGCATTTATATTACATCTTTGTCGTGTATTTAATTTGGAGTTTCTTTCTCGAACTTTAATCTCTCAGATATAGTTTAATTAACGAAATACCTCTCGCTTTATTCGGGTTCGTGTCTCGTACAAACTTTCCAAGCACTTTACTGAAAGTACCAATTATGTTATACTCCCTTTTTAATTTTTTACCCTTCCTTTTCTATTATGGAGAAGTCAATTTTCATGATTAGGTAATCTGGCGTGTTATCTCGGCAAAAGCGGTGTTTACACACCATCAGCCTAGCCACCAGGTATTTATTGATTGTCCGTTGTCCGGTAGCGGCGAGGGTGGAAGATCACAGTATTAAGGGTGACGACGACAAAGACATAAATGCATCTTAGTGGAGGTATAATAAAGACGAAAGCAATATTGACCGAAAACCGAGCGAGACGCGATGCTACGGAATCAAATATTGAGGAGTCTTGTCAAATCAATTCAACTTAAGTAACAAAATTGCACATAATTACGAGAAACGCCCCGTTATCGGAAATTAAGTAAACTTGTAAAATTAAAAGCCGTCCCTAAATTATCTCTAGTACAATAATTATTATTACTGATTTTAGCAAAGAGCAAACTGTATCGTTAGGGCAACAAGATAATAGCATTTGCGCATTTAAAACCCAAAAGAGCCTAATTAATTCATTCGGAAGGGAAGATAACAACCAACACGAATAGAATATTAGAAAAATTTAATTAAATGTGTTTTTGGCGTGCACAACACATCATTAAGGCAATTTCGGTTCATATGCACGAAACGCTTTAGAATATAAAAATTATCCGACATGACCTCGTATAACACTTTTACCTTTCCTTTTCCAATAACTCGACAAATCGATTGAAAAGATTCAAAATTATAAACACCGTTAAATTTTGGAATGACACCGAAACTTTTGCTAGTGCAAAAAAGTAGGTTACACGCAAAGTAATTAACTTTTGTTAAAAGTGTAAGAAAGAATGAAATTTGAATAATAACAACGCCGGGTATGTAGGTTGCTAATGTGTGATCAATCGAAAAATTATTACTTTGAGTGCGCACGAAGGTTATGTGAACATGATTAGTCGTTTTTTCCGATAAATTCTTAAATACTCAAACTATAAATTAATTTATAGGATGTATCGATGTGCGGAGGTTATAAATAACTGCGTATACAAGGCTGGGCACAAGTCTGAAAAAGTTGAAACTAGGACTTCCAAGAAGAAGTTTAAGAACTGATACGTTTGAATAGGCATTTGGGTTGATGAACCTGTGAGAAATTGCGAGACACTTCGTAGTGTCTGAAACTCGATCAAGCGGGCTCCATTCAGAAATCTTTTGTTGCTGAAGAATCGGGTCCTCGTATATGTACATGCTATCCGAGATGAGAGAGAAAAATTTCAGCGACGAAGCAACGTTGTGGCGGGAAGACGACATAATATCAGGTTCTTCCGCAGCCATTGAAGTGTCTTACCGCCAAAACGCGTATTAGTTCCAGGCAAGGCGAGAAGAAGGAATCCTACTGTTAATCCGTGAATTCAAATGCAATCTATACCGTGCAAGTATAGAACAATAAAATAGACAAACATAGACGATCATAGCTTAGCTTCTAATGCGGAATACCTTGCTGGAAGAATTTTATTCATACCGTAGTCTTTCGGAAGACAATCGCTTGTGATGCACTTCGCAAGTATATAAAAGGGGTTGCCAATATCAAAGAGACAGGAAAGATTTATTTATGGGGCGTAAGGGACAACAAAGATTCCAGTGACTTTCTCGACTTGAGGAACCTTCAAGGAAGGTTGAAGGAATCTCATAGACACAGTTCCACAAGGCGTGAACGAACCTATAAAAATGTACAAATGCTGGAAGCGCGCTGTGCTGTGGTAGTACATAGCGATAAATTACTTATTTTCTTTCCGCATAGAGGGTGCAAACCATATAACCCTTTTACGATATTTCAAGCGCTCCATAAGCCTATAGAACGACTACTAAGCAATAAATTCACCAGAACCATGAACAAACTCCAGGTTGTTCTTAGCGGAACAACAAACCTGTAGTCGTTCTTGTAAGTCGTATTGTTCGTTTCCGAACGTCGTGACCCATCTCTTTCTATGCATGTGATGTGCGTTCCAAGTGTTTTCACATACATAGAGGACCTACTTGTTTAACGTGCGCTCCGAACCACGGGAAGTGTAATACACTTCATGTTGAGATGGGCGCTCTTGGCAAATTACCTCGGTGGTTTGCCATTGCCTTCCGAGGAGAGACGGCCAGAATAAAGTTCTTACCCTGCCAGGATTCGATCCGAGCGTTTCGCATTAGCAGTAGACGCACTTAACTGCCAAAGCTATGACCATCACCTGTATTATCAGCATCTATTAGATCATCCATCCAACATTTCGAAGCCATGCAATGGAAGGGCTCTCTTATCTTTAGACAGTCCCTGGTGGAATGTTAAGGCTCTAACCAATTCAGGTGCTATGCCGCGTCGTGTCAGATACACTGCTGTGATCGCAAGTCCAGCATCGATCTGTGGACTATGTGGAAGGCAAAGGGCAACAACTCCATTAATTCAATTTTTTGGTTAATCACCTTAGCTTCGGTCAAGTTGGTAGCAGACGTTCACCAAGTAGATGCGACTTTAAGAACATAATATTGAAGAGGAAAAATTATCCAAACAACCTACAGAAATTCTTCTATTCCATTATTCTGAGCAAGTTCTATTCGGCAAAAGACGTCAATCAGTTTACATTTCCAGACGTGACGTTTCTCTTTTACAGTCGTTGTCCCCCTCCCAACTTCCTTCTTTACCCAGGATTCGAAACGATGTATTGTTGTTTCTCAATCAAAATTAAAATTTTTAAAAATGCCCTACAAGCATTTTGAAAAACCAAAACTGTAGGAGCGTCTACGACAATAAAACTGAACCTACCATAAACCTGTGATATCATTTAAAAATGTCCGAGAAAAAAGAAATGGAGGATTGTAGACCAGATAAGGTTGGGAACTTCACATCACCACCATGTACAGGCGAAGTAATGGGTATTATTCAATTCATGGAGGCTATAGAAAATTTAAACAAAAGAGTGAATCAAAAATTTGACGAAAATAAATCAGAGATACTAAATCAAAATTTAAACAAATAAACCAAACAAAATTTAAATTTAAACGCAGAAAAATCACGATAATATAATATATAAATAAAATTCCCCGACTTGTTGCAGGTTTTCAGCAACTATTTAAAATATGTTTAATATACCACTAGGTCATTAGACAAGGGTTTTATTATGGGAATAATTAGGGGCAAGCTGGAATATATTGTATTATGTTAATGTGGACCTCAAAAGTCATACCAATTTTTCACGATTTGTAGATCCTGGATTTGGCCGTCAAATTAGAAAAACCACGCGAAAAAGACTCCTTTGTGATTAATCGCAAATATCTCGGTTTGGGTTCACTTTAGAGCAAAACGTTGAGTGATCAAAAATAAAGTACATTAAATTCTCTACAAAAAACCATTTTATACATTTTCTTTGCAATCGATCAGTTGGAGAGTTACAGCCATCAGAGTGCGCGTTTTTTTATTTTAAATTTCATTATTCCGTGTTCTAAAACATTAAAATTTATGTTTTTGAAGTGGGGGTTTCATTCAATACGGGGTCGCTATATGGAGACAGGTTGGAATAATTTTTTTGCCTGTATTTGGACTTCTAAAAAAATATTAATTTTGCAAGGTCTAGCGGATTTGGCCGCCATATTGGAAAAACCCCTCAAAATCACATTTTTATAAATATTTCAGTTTCATACATAAATTGGTTAAATGAAGTTTAATGGATGTGCAATAATTTAGGACATAATAAAAAAAATAGGAAAATTTATAAAGCGCGCTCTGATAGCCGTAACTCTGCAATCGATCGATTTACAAGAAAAAAGTCGGGGTTCATTTCTGTAGAGAATTTAATTTCCTTTATTTTCGCATATCAAATATTTTTCTCGTAAGTGAACCCAAACCGAGAATTTTAAGGTTAAAGGTAATAATTGGCAGAAACATAATATTACCAAACTTCCAGAAGCATTTTAGGTGTCAAATGTTATTCCTTTATTTCCCGGATAGCTCCGAACCAAGTTACCGTATACATATTCTTCACCCCCCCCCCCGAGGATGTTGTGTTGCCACTCCATTTTCCCAACAAAGCTTCTCTCCCTGCGCTCACCATCTTCTTCCGGAAAAAGTGGCTCTCGCCTCCACTCCAAGCATAATTGTAGAGGTATCTTCACTTTCTCTCCTTTCCTTTCTAGAACCATCCTGACCTAGCCCTGCGTTAGGGCTTCGCTCCGGTACCCCGTTCAGCCAAGAAATTCATCTACTTTAATAAATTTTTTTGCAAAAATCACTGAGATTCATAGATTACCACCTTGCTGTAAAATTCACACCTTTAGGCATCCATACGGTACAATGGTGATTAGGGGGGGGGGGGTTCGTCCTAAGGGAACCGAAGAAGGTGGGCTACTCTAAAAAGATGTCTAATCGCTCGGTTCTGCCCCCCTCCCCCGATGGTAATTTGGTATAAAAATGGTTTAGAAATTATAACTCTCGCACAAATTATTGCAAATTTTAATTTAAGAATTAGTAACTAATTACTGCACCAGACTTTCTAGTAAGCACTACATGGTCCAGTTGGTTAGCCATTTGACCTGTGTTTGAGGTTTCGTTTTCAATCTCCAGATTTAGAAACCATTCCTTACGATTTCAACTAATGAGCAGTGTCGGCGCATTTGCATATCCCATAATAGTCTACAATGTATAATTTTAATTTGCACGCGATTTAGCCATCTAATTGCAATTAATTAAACAACAACTTTCACCTAATACGCCGGCAGGGGCGCTGTAATCAATTAAGTTTGACTCTAAATTGCTTTAATTTTGAAATAAATAACGTTTATATTAATTTCATCTATATAAAACCATCAGCATCGTCTGCGTGCACGGTTCGACTTGTTCTCCTTAGCCTAGGATATTTAATGCGTTGTTTCCGGACTTGTCTCTTTTATAGTGGATTCAATAAAAAGCGTTTAAGACCTTCTTGCGCCGTATAGTCTTGTACCGAATCAGTCTGAGCCGTAACTCATGGTAACAATAAATGATGCACTTCCTAGCTTTCTACAAGGGAAGAGTCAAGATTCGGATTCTCTCAAAGTTCACAAGCAACCCAAGAATAAAAACGATATAGAATTCGGCCTGTCAACTTCTGACCTATCTAAGCAAGGAAACCGAAAAATTTTACAAAGGAAATCTAACTTCCCTAACCCTGCATCCGTCCTTGCATTTTCATTTGACTCGCAGTCTATGTTAAAAAAACATTACCGTTTATAATAAAATATTGTGGAAGGTCACTTCAAATCCAATTATGAAATACGTAAACAATGATAGACATTGCAATGCGTTGTACATATCGTTCCACATACATAATTATTATTAGTAGTTATGTAAAAATCGATGTAAGATAAAAAAAGAATTACAACTCTTTCAATTTTTTTCCCTTAATTGACAAAACTTGGAAAACTAAAACAACTTGAAACTAAAGTTTTTTGCTCGATTTATTCAATTACTTAACTTTTAACTGAAAATTGAAGTATAAAGTTTCGGAAGGTAGAAGATAAGATTACCGAATAAAAACCTGTCACAATTTAGTTTATTAAATGTTGCAATACAAAAGCTATTTCTCGTGGTGCCTAATTCGTGGGTTCCGCATAGAGGAACAATCAAATGAGGCTTACTTTACAACGCATAGAGCGTAGCCAAATGAAAATTAAATAAAATTCCGATGAAATAAACATGAAATTTGAGAACTCATTGATACGATAATTAAATCGACGCAATTATGTAAACAAAGGAAAACGATAACGGTTTGGAACAAAAAGTTAATTAATATATCAGTTCGACCAGAAGTTGAAACGCTTAAGGGTCGATGTAAACGGGATGAGAAGAGTTTGATGAACTCAACTGATAATTTACATAAGTAAACTCGGGAAATTTAAGTAATCAATCCCTCTATTTGCGAGCCGAGTTAAAAGTTTGGAAATTGCCGAACAAAAAATTTAAAAAAAAATATTCATAATACTTCGGAAACTGGGTTAGATGCCGAGCTTTCACAAAAAGTCCTCTCGACCTGGGATTTCACTGGTTAGGCAAGCGTTTGTCGAAGCAGTTTTCATCGATCGCGGGTTTTCTCTTCTTGACACCGTCCCTCAGTTTCCAGCACCCATCCACATTTCTCGGTCTCGTTCTTGTCTGAATCTGACACAGCAATAAGTCGGTTGTACCCACCAAGTTAATTTCGAGCAAAACTGTCTTGTTAAAACTTCAAAACACGAAATTTTGTATAATCTCATTTTTGCAGTAATCGCTTACTGTGCACTAAATTATCATGGAAAAATTGAAAGGATAAGAAAGTGTCGATTTTTTAAATTTTTGCTACACACGCGTGCAACGTTGCTTTTATTGAATTTTACCGGATCGCTGTTCGGAGAAGTTTTGCAAGATGGAACACAAAAAAAAAGTTAATTAATTTTTTTGTTTTCCATAACAACAAAAATGCGGCAGTGCGACCGACAAATCGAGAGGCAGAACGCCGGCTTATTCCAAATTTTCTGGATTAAAAAGACTTAAAATGAGTCGAATTAGTTCGAATCTAGTTTTGAGTAAGATATGATTAGATTAACTTGAACCCAATTCGGTATTATCCCAAATTCGAACTCTGAGGCTGAGATAAACTTGAGCCTGACCCTGAATGACTGAAAAAGCTTCTATCAAACAGATTATAAGTTCCTGAGAATACAATCAGCTTGAGCTTGACCCACTAGTATCCAGTAACTACTGGAAGAACATAATTATTCCAAGTTTTAGAGTCTAGTTTTACGTTTCTGAGAACTTGGAACTGTCACTTCATCACGAGATTCTTGATATACTGCATCATTCAGGGCCATTACCCAGACTATATCGATTCGGAAATGAGTCCGATTAATCGAAGAACTACTGGATAGATTAATTTGGCTTTTTAGGACACTTTAAAGCAGTGGTGTCGCGACAAGTAGACACGAGGGGTAAACCATGGTTAAAAATTGTATATGCTTGAACTACATCAATTTCGGAATATATCAACTTTTAAATCAATTTTTCTTGCTAAATTTTTTGAAATATTACCTAGGACTTCCCTAGGAAAAAGAAACGGAAGAATTTGATTTTTAGTAAGCTAATAATAAAGATTAGCAGGGGGGGTAAGGGTCTTAAATAAAGAAATTTACAAAAAAACAGAACTAAAAGGATGTTTCATAACGTTGGAATGAGTTTCCCCCCGCTTGGAACGAGTTTCTTCGCATATGAGATAGGTTCGGAAATAAGTCGAAGTAACCTTCGGACAAAAGCGCAGCGATCATTTTACTAGGCTTCTTCTTCCTCTTACGTTACGGGGGCTGGAATTCGAGTTTACCAAATTTTTCAGATTAGTTCTGTGAGCATAATCGGTTTTTACATCTAAAGCCCGTCTTACATCAGGACATTTCTGGCGTCATTTCTTGGGCCATTTCTGCGCACAACGGTATACGCACGCGCAAATACTATGAACTCGTCTCTGCGCAGAAATGGCCCAAGAAATGACGCCAGAAATGTCCTGATGTAAGACGGGCTTTAGGTAGCTTGCGGAGCTGGGCCTCGATGTGCGTATACGCTGTGTTTTATTGTTAGAAGCAAAATCATGAACACATGATTAAGTCGGGGACCGACGGCTTTACGTGCCTTCCGAAGCACGGAGGCGGTCAAGCAATGTTTACCCTCAAACCCGAAGTCTAACCGGAAAACCCTACATTAGCAGTTGATCAATTACAGCTTGAAATTCAATTGTTTCAATCGAAATGATAACGCTTGAAGTTAGAGAATAGGGAGCATCTGTACACGATTTTTTGACGGAAACTCCGGTCGAAAATCAGAGACAACTCTTATTATGTAAGTACTGATTTGTTACAAACCACCAAACTTGAACTCCTGAATGAATTCTTTAGGAAATTAACGAAGAAGTTATACGGCACGTACCTTAGATGGAAACCCCCCTCCCTCATCAAATATCTCAGAAAGTAACGAAATCTTCAGTTTCCACAAGAACAAAAAGCGTTGTACATCCTGGCTCCAGAGACACCTTTGTATAAATTTTGTGCCAGGAAATTTTACAAATCTTTTTATCTTCTATATATGAACAAAAGTTGTTTGTTGCTTATTCGTTTCTTTTTATTATTCATAAATGTCGAAGGCGAAGGCCGCCTAAATTGTTTTGTTCGATCGGTAACTTCCACCTGATGTGACGAGATGATCAGAAGTATCTTTTTTCGGTTTGCTGCTACGACCATCGCATAAAGTAAATAGCAACGGTAACGCACGAAGTCTCAGTTAACACCAACGCCAGATAAAGGAGATTAAGCGAGCTCCTCTGCAAGTGCCGTGCATGATTCGAAGTCTATGCGACCTCTTTTCTATGCACGTGTGCGTTTGAAGTATTATAATTTACATAGGGGACCTACTGTTTAACGCGAGCTCTGAACCGCGGGAAGTAGTATTCATTATTAGCAGGAACGCACTTAAGCTGATAACCGTCAAATTAATCAGTTTTCTTCAATCACCAATCTCGAGAGTTCCGATGTTCGTCTTTCAGTGTATTTTGTCCAGTATCTTTCTTTGTATGCCAAATATTCTTTGAATGTCTCTGCAGCTGGGATAAAATAGAGATTGATACAATACCAGCCTGGATAGAGCGACGCTGATTATCCCTGATTTTGGAATTGCTCAGAAAATCTTCCGACAACGTGGCTCTCTATAGCTTGTTGCATTATAATTCCGACAATTTCTAGGACATCTAAGGACTGCTTCTATGCCATACAGTTTCATGGCTGTCCAGACCGGTTGGAGGACCTGTGTGCGATTGGTTGCAGCATTAGTTCGCTTTACCACAGGGTTAACCGCACACTCGGGGACCTTAATGAAGTCGATTACCTGAATGCATATTGCACTGAATGCTTAATATCGAACGGAACAAGATTCTGTTCAAAGTGTATAAATTAGAAAAGGATTTCGATCTCGGGCGTAATCCGGCGTCAAGAAGCTCCAATTATGCAGTGCGATTTTATGAGATGCACGAATCGTGGTTAGAATTTCTCAGTCGATGTACTATATTTACCTCCAAGTTGAAAAGTGAAACTTAAATGTATGCGCAATAATTTTATCTGATAATTCAAGCAAAAACTGGATAATTTACAAAGTTTTTAGTGTAGTTGAGTAAACATGAAACAACAAAAATGTGGTTTCGCGCCAGCCAGTCTTGTGAATAAATAACGAAGTCCTTTAAATTAGCAAATCCAGTGTTTAGCTGGAAGATACGCAAAGTTGTGAATCAAAAGTTTTATAATATGAAATTAAGCCACCGAAACTTTGCATACGCCGGATGGAATTAACAAAAACTGTCAGCGCGTCAAAAGAGTTACGAACTTTAAATTGTCTCTCCGTAAAAAAAATTTAATTCGTTAAAAATTTATACCCAAGTATGAGTAAAGTTATAAATCCAGAAGTTTTAAAACTTTTCAAACAAAAAGTTTAATTGTTCTTTAACAAAAAGTATAATCATTAAAAATGCATCGGTCCGATACATATTTCATAAAAGTTTGCAGAGCGTATTAAAAAAATGATTAAATTTCCAACAGTGAAGAAAAATAAAAGCCCTCGGGAGATAATGCAAAATATAAAAATAAAAATGCCACAAAAGCATTTAATAGTTTATCGTGAAACCAACTGAAAAGCCATTTTGAATTCCGTGTAGATAAAAAGCTGACTTGACATTTTACTGAAAAATGGAGAGCCAATAAAGCGAATAGGATTTTTCGAATAATTGAGTAATAAACAAAGGCAAATTCAGCAAAAACTAAACAAAACTGCAAGGGCTGCTGACCGAACATTGCGAACTAAAGCTGAGCTTGCGAAGATTCTATTGCACAAATCCCACATTTTCACTATCGCGTTTTCCGACGACTTTTTAAAACAAAATCGATGCCTTCGCTCGGGGTGCCACCTTCACGTTTCGAATTTCGTATTAATTTCCGCTAGCCGGTTCATCCCTCCTTAAAATGTATTAAAATGCAATCAAGATCTCAAAGAGGCTAATTATTACACCCTCAAGATAATTCGGCACAACCCGCATGACTGAATGTGTATGGCCTCCTTAAAATATGAGCGATATATATCGACATTTTCAAGTTCGAATTATTTTTAAACACCATTTTTTGAAACCTAAAATTAGCACCAATCTTCAAATAGGTAGAGTATGAAATATTTGAATAACAATTCCACCGAATGTTTGCTAAACATCCAAGAGCGTAGGTGAAATGGATTTCATAAAAAAAAAACAATTTAGCGATTTGTCTTAACAACATTTTCGAAACCTCCTCGTATATTATATTTATGCAAATTTGAACAGATTACATTTTCTTTAAAAAAAAAATGGGTATTACATAAAGCGTAGAAGTCGGTATCTAATAATAAAATATACAACATAGTACAAGTTTAAGGACAAGCGAGATGAGTTATTTATAATTATTGAAAATAGAAGTCCCAGCGAAATTGATATGAATGTTATCTTTACAGAATACCAAAATAAATAAATATAATTTTGCACTTATCAATAATTTTAAACACCTAGTAACTCCTTAAAAATATGATTTAACAAATGCGTCACACCATAAAAATGCGCGTTATACGGGGTGCGATCGGAAACTTGCGCTCAAAAAAACCGCTTACCGCAATTAAAATTAACGGTAAAGCCAGAATTTTATTTCATTCAATAAACACGGCCCGCTTGTTTATAATCAAGACATGTAAATAAATATAATTAATGTTTGTGTAACCAATTTTTCTTGTATGGCAGTAGTAATTTATTTTCCGGACGAAACTGACGTTGTTTTAAACGCCCCACGAGATTAATCTCGAACGGATTTTGGCCCACATGCGGGGAATGTCCCCGATGGTGATAGTCGGAAGAAAATTCCTGAGGGGATCAAAAAGTCTCGAATAGTTGGCCGCTACTACGCTACAGTTTAGTCGAGACAGACCGGAATAGTTTAGTTTAACGGAAAACTTTGGATGGATAATGGAAACAATTTTTAGTTCGCACGTATTTCACGCCGATGTAAAAATAGTTGCGTAATAAATTGCGCCAAGTTTTATTTACGATCAAGAAACAAGATAAATGAGGATATTCTAAAACGCTTAAGTGTTCGTAGCCGAGGTAAAATGTTGTTCGTCTATTGTTTATTTTATGTGAAGGAACACCACAATGCACGACGCGACCGTGGATGAAGAGAAATGAAATTCAAAGGTGGTAATTTAATTGAAATAAATGAATGAACGTTTGAACACTTCCCGCTACCGCTCAAGGGTTAAAAATGTTAAAACCTCGGTTTTCTCGATTTTTTCTTAGTACCGGGATAATTCGGTTATGATTTTTCTCGATTGTGCATTTTGAGGTTGTGGATGCAGCTTAATTCAAAAAACACGAAGAGGAAGTACCGACGAAGACTAAAATAACATCCTTACCTAGAAATTGCGAGAGGCCCAAACCGTTCACATTATTTTATATCTACGAAGTGACTGCATTGTTTCGTAGGGTAAAGACGTCGTTGATATTCATACTCCCAGGAGTTCCTAAGGTGCTCTGCGTAGCTTTGCCGAAGGGGTTTGATCTAGGGAATGCACGAAGACCATCGACTTTTACACCGGGAGATCTGGGGTATTCAACACCCTCCGATTATTGAAAAATGTATTTCGCTTATAACGCAATAAGGGTTCCTCCTATATAAAAAATGGATAACACGTAACTTGCAGAGAATTAAATTTCCCTTCAAAAATATTGGAAGAATTTTTTTTGTACCTTTCAAACCCGATTAGGCAAAACAGCAGTCCTAAATTTAGTTTTTCGGTTATAACTCGGAAACGGGACCTCGCACGTGAAAATCGCACAACGCATCACTTTTAGAGAATTTAATTCCCTATGAAAAGTATTTGAAGGATTTTTTTGTAACTTTAATGGATCGGACGAATAAATAGCACGAAAAGGTATAAAATTAGTTTTTCACTTCTAACTCCGAAACCGTTCTTTTCAAATAAAAAGTAGAGCACACGTAACCCGTCGAGAATTCAATTATCTCTAAAATATATTTGAAGAATTTTTTGCAACTTTCATGGATCGCTGAATAATGAGCCGACTAGAAAAAATTGCAGTCAAATCACAACCTGAAATTAGTTTTTCGGGTTAAATTCGAAAACGGTCCCTCGCGTATAAAAAAACAAAAAACACGTAAGTTGTCGAGAATTAAATTTCCTACAAAACCGTTGAAAGTTGTTTTGGTAAGTGCATGTAACGACGAATAAATAGTACCAAAGGGCATTAGTAGTTTTTCCCTTATTCCTTGTTACATACGTACAAAGTAGAGCACACGTAATTTGGAAAGAATTTAATATTGTATAAAAAATGTTGAAGGATTTTTTGTAACCTAGCGTAACTAAGCGAATAAAAAGGACTCGGTGCAAAATTGCGGTCAAGTATCGACCTAAAATTCGTTTTTCGCTATTGCTCTTAAACGGTCCTCGCACGTAAAAAATAAACAACATGGAACTCGTGTAAGCATTTTTTTTTCCAACTTTGCGACTTCGATTTGTTGATCCCGAGTATGTTTTTCGCCTACATCTCAAAAACAAGCCTTCCCACATAAAAAAATTTACAGAGCGTAACTTAAATCCTCTTAAAACGGTTTTTCAGTTTTCATCATCGCCCCAACGTTTGAGAACCACTGGGCTAGCGGAAAGAGCATAGGTTGCAAAACGAAAGAATTAAAAATTACAAGCAGCACCTGTTAATTACAGAAACGTTGCTCTTTCCAAGCAAAATTGGATCAACGCTAGACAAGAAAAACGCAATCATCAGAAAATTACAATGTACCAGCAACTTCTCTTCTTTCATAATAAGAAACATCAGGTTTATATCGTGGGAGAGAACTGTACCGTAATTTTCTAGCACTTGATACGTACATAAGTGGAATTCCACGCAGGAATGGTAAAATTTTCGGCGGATCTGAAAATGCTTTATGTGGGAAATTATTTGTACACCATTCGGTTAGCCCGGAGGGCGAGCAGGCGTGAGACAAATAAACCGTTTATTTCGAAACACTTTGTAGGTACACAACAATTTAATAACCCCAATTTCTTTGTCGCTATTTACTTCCAGTGTCGATATTATTTCAGTAAATTGATTGTTTCAACATTCACTACCATAATGGGTGCGCTGAGTAATAAATTTTATCAAAATGAAAAAAATTCCTGTGTGTGTCGAGCAATAAGCAAGTAAAAGCTTGATAAGCAATTAGATAATACAAAAATAATGAAGAAAGACTAATTACGGTATTAAATTTTAAATGCCACTCTATTGACAGAAATATGTTGGCACAAAAACGAAGGACGCTTTTTTAACGGATAAAAAAATTGAAAATTTTCACTACATATTACAGTAAACATTCATTGGTTCGAATTGATTGGATCGCATCGTGCGTTGTTAACGAGGTCAGGAAAGGAGCCCGATTTTTCACCTAAGGGCGACTCCGCACGTGCTGCGAGAAATAATAAATTATTATAGACGTCAAAATAAAGGGATTTGGCAACACGAGATCACTTGTTAAGAAAAGAAGCTGTAAAGTGAGCAATGACCATTTAATTTGAGAAAAGTAAATAACCCCCCCCTTTCGTGTCACAACTATTAATTTGTTATCCAATATGAAAATTACATAGAAGACCTCATTTAGTAATCATTGATTCGTGCATGGTTTATGTCTTCATAGTGTAGTAAAAATAAAATTGATTTTCTTTATTTTTATATTGTTTATTAATTGCCTAACGGTGTCATAGTATGAATTTTTTGCACTAGGTAAAGCCCGGTTTACTCAAATACTTACATAAAAAAAATTATTGTTCCAAGATCATAAATAACAACAAACCTACCACCGCCTAAAAGATTTTTTGCTAATCATGGTTGTTGTTGCTCACAAAAGAGCGTACATTTATGCATTAACTTGGTCATGGTTGTGCGGCCTAAAGGCCGCACTGTAAAAATGAACCGGTATTAGATAAATTTCAAAACGAACCTTTTATACAGAACTCGACACAGGCAGGAGCTTTCTAGTAAATTATTATTTTGATTAATATTTCATCATAATTACGTTAACCAGCACAAGTCTTCACATCATTTTAATTGTCCTAGAGGAGATTCATCCCGGTAGGAATTCCGAATTAGGGCTTCAAATATTTGAAAAATCGAAATAATTTTTTTCCAAGAAGAATTGCATAATTAGATCCTAATTATAAAATATACAAAGCTAAATTGTCAAATAAACGCCCCCCCCCTGCCTGAAAGGCCTCATCATTCTTGTCGATGAGCTGAACTATGCATCCAATAAATTGGAACTTGTTGACGCCGCGCCGCATTGAAAGTTCGTGGTCACGCATAAATTTAAGAATATTAAGCGCACATTACACGCGGCGTTTTTGTTATGCGATCGGTTGCAGCAGCCACCTAATCAGGTAATCGCATAGGCAACCCATTCAGCAATTTATCGCCATGCCTTTTTAAATCGCATGGCTTTAAATAGAACTCGTTCTATTTTATATGCGCTTTCTCATGCAATCTAGTGATTTCTATTAACATTTGATGTTATTGAAGTTATAAAAATAGATAAAATTGACGTAAAAATATTGTACTTTTATGTTGTGTGGTTAAATTTGTTAATTTTTTTTTGTGAGTTAAAATTTGTGATAAATTGTTAAAATACGAAAATCGCACCACGGCTATGCATCGCATAGCCTTGTGCATTCGGTTGCACGTGCGATCGGCTGCTGCGATCGGCTGCTGCAACCGAAAAAGGCCGCGTGTAATGTGCGCTTTAGCAGTCTTTCAAAGTTTGTGCATGTTTAAGGAGGGGGGGGGGCAAATTCATGTTATGATAATGCAAAAAGGTTTATTAAAGGTTTATAAAAGGGGGAAAGTTATCTCCTGCCCCCACTCTTCTGAGAAGGTGGGATAAAGGGGTGATTCGTTGTATAATAATGTAAAAAAAGGTCAATTTTTAAACGCAAGTTTAGTTGCAATAAAATTCAAGATATGGTGGTTAATTCTCCCTTTAACCCCCCCCCCTTTGCCAATATCGGTCTTCTGAGAAGGTCTGATTTAAGGTTATGTTTGAAAATTAGATCTTTTAACCTAGATAAATATACAAGTATGATTCTTTGAATGGCTTGATCAAATATATCTGTAATAATCTTAATTATGTATGTTCTTCTAATCTGGGATTTGCAACACAGCATAGGCAGGCCAGTAACAGACATGGAGGGGGGGGCACAAATCAATATTTCCCAAAGAGTAGTCTCCGAGTTTTCGCCAAAAAAATTGTGTACAGATATGCTCATTTTTTATCTAAATCTTTATGGATCTAAAAACAACCATAAAGTTAGGTTTGCACCTCAAAATTCGCTTAAAACAATTGAATTTCCTCGTGAATTTCAATCTGTAAATCAACCTTTAAAGGCCAGCCTAGTAAAGCTACCCAAGATGTAAAAAAACCCATGCTCGTAGAACTAATTTGAAAAAAAATTGGTAAACACAGATCCCAGACCTAACATAGAAGAATTTCGATCTGTAATTTTAAATATAAATTGAACTTGCAAATTTTAACGATTGGAGTGAATTATTATGAGCATAAAGGCGCTGAGCTGACGACAATGGATGCGCCCTTGCGGATCATGAAAATAGATCGGTGCAGCTCGCTCGCTTCAGTGAGTGTCGCCTCCAGGCCGCACAACCAGGCAAATCAGTTGCATTATAAAAAAAAATCTGGAATAAATATTAAGAAATTCAGCCTATCCTGACGTTTTAATATGCACGATCGCCATGGCTAAGCGGCCAAATGGCCGCATTTGAAGCGTTATCAGCCATAAAGTTCTGTGTACACCTCAAATTTCGATTGAAACAATTGAATAATTTTACGTGTAAATCGACCTTTACAGGTTGTAACGATCATAAGCGCTATCTTTCGGATCGGAGAAAACCGTAAAGTTTGGTTTACACAGTGCTACCAACTCTGAATAACATTTACCCCCTAAAAGTACAACCAAAAGCCCCTAAAGAAATTTTTTTAAAAACAATTATGGTGAAACAAGGTAAAAACGATTCATGACCTAGTAAGTACATTTCGGCGAAAGATTAATGACCTTTTGACCTTTTTATAATTATTGAAAAACCCCTAAAAATACCCCTAGACATATTACACCCCCAAAAAAAACACGTTCCACTTAAAAAAACCCCTAAATCTGGGGGGAAAACCCCCAAGTTGGCAACTCTGGGTTTACACCTAAAATTTTAATTTAAACAATTGAATATCGATCTGTAATTTTAAGTCTAAACCGAAACTTGCAGATTGTAACGATGCAAAAATAACGATTTGAGTAAGTGAATAGGGGGGGTTAAGAGTAATGAAGTTTGTCCAGCAGGTGGCGTGAAAAAGCTATCCATCAAACTGAAAATATTTTTGGCAGGTAGTTCCATAAGAACTGTCCCTCTATATTATACACATCCTCTTTGGCGACTCAAAAAACCAACATTAAAAAAAATTTTACTTTTTGAAAAATCAAATTTCAAAATTGATATAAAAATATATCCCCGAGCAAAGTTTTAATTTCCTTGACTTGGCACTAAAATGAAAATTCCCTCGATTTTTCCTAGTTTTTCATACGAATAAGAACCCTAAACTAAAACAGCTCTCACTCGTTTTACTGTTGAGAACTGGACAAATCTCCCGAGGTTTTATGCTGTTCAAGGTTTCCCACTGAATTCTACAAAGTAAATTTTCCTGACCTTTTCATATATCGGAAAGCAAATTTGCATCGACCTGAGTACGTCAATCCACAATACCAACAAAAATCAATTTTAAATTTAAATTTTTTTCTTGGCCCAAGTTCTAATTTTCCTGGCCTAGCACTAAATAACGAAAAATTCCCAGAGAAAATTCCCGATTATTCCATATGAATGGAAAACTGTATAATATCAAGCATAACTCTGCACATAGGCCGCATTCAGGTTGGGAGTTTACTAGCGAGTAAATTTTGAAGTTCAATTTGAACAGTGAGCGCTTTCGCTTATATTTCGATAAGTTCAAAACCGAATTATGTTTTACAAATTTGCCACCACAGCGCCGCGCTACCAAATTAAAATCCGCTGTAAGCGCAAAAATTTTCAAACCGAACGGTGAACGCGTTGGCACCAAAGGCGCGTTAAATTCCGAACACGGCCATAGTAGTATAGGGGGGGGGGTTCCATCTTTAGCATTCGCGTATATTTCCATGTCGTCCGTCCGGCTGGAATATTCATAATATTCCTTTTTAATAAAACCAGGCCACGTGACCTGTTTAATTCTGTTATTGAGAGACTTTTGTTCTTCTGTTTTACTTCAATATTGTCCAATAAGCAACCGTGCTGGCTACGAAAAGAAGTTAGACTTCAACAACACTTATTCAAATTGGACCTTGATGAAATATTTAAAACTTTAAAATTCGATTGAAAACAGAGGGGGTAAACGAAGTGGTACAGTACAGCGACTTATTCTGCCCTGCTAAGCAAGAAGGTCGTAACTACATAATTAATAGTTTTTTGAGAGCAAGATTTTATATTTTTCACATCAAGCAAAAGTTCTCAAAAGCAGCACGCTATTAGAAATCAAAACGTTGTGATCTTTTCAGATACGACTTTTTAATAGTAACGCCGATTATTTTGTAGTTACGATAAATTTCACAACCTTCAAAATTTGCAGCTAGGATTTTCTAACTCGGTGGAAAACATGTGGAAACAATAACTTGAATTTCAGATACGACTTTCTTGCTTAGCAAGGGTTGCGGTTCAACATAACAGGACAAACCACATTCTAAATGAAGTTAGAAATTCTCCTGTAATCCCTTCTTTCATACCATGTTTTAAGGCATCAACTGTCAGGTAATTTCTAAATGTAAAGGTGCATTCACAACCTCAAAATTAACTTTTGCCGTTTGATAAGTTACTGTTGGTGACTTTTGGGAGCATGCTGTATAGAAAGAGAAACATATCAATTTGATAGGTCATACATTTCGATGACCTATTCTTCCACTATAATTTAAAAATTATCAGTATCAACATACAAACATAACATAATTATGTATGTTTAAACTTTGGAAGTTCCTTGTAATTAAAATTGTAACTTGACCAAAAAATGTTTGTTATCTCTTTTCCTTGATAAAAAAAAGTTAAATAAAATAATTTACGAAAATATGTCACCCGTATATTTAGTAAAAATTTATAAGTGTAGACGACCCTTTTAAAATTGTAAATACCAGCAAGAAAAGATGAGACAGCTAAACATGGGTGGGTTTGGTACTACAAAAGGGATAATAGAAGTTTAGGGTACCGTTAGAATAATGAATAATAACCTCGCGCTGTGAAGTCGCCGGATAAGTCGAAGATTTGACGAGTTTGTTGGTAAACAAAGAGGTAAAATAATCAAAATGCTTAATTTGCACTTGTGGACCACAAGTGTGGCACTCAAATTTGAACGACACTTGTAACAACCAGATAGCCAAATTCGGCATCTAATAGCTTAAAAGTTGTGGAAAATTTTTAATATGATAAATTTAAATAAATTATTTTTACATAACGGCTTCGGCTTATCGATTATCTAAAAATGTAAAAATTAAAATTTGGCCGCATTATTTTTGCCAAGCGTAGAAAATAAAACCGATTACGTCTACTTTCGTTTACCTTTCATATTGACACAAACAAGTCAGCTCAACTGAAGCCGCTAAGGTTTGAAAATCAGGTCATTGCCAGTAAGTAATACCAGCAAAGAAAGTAGGTAGGAGAATTTGATAAAATGCGGCCCTGATAAAAAAAATGAATAACTACAACTTACTATTTTCACGCCCACCCCAAACAACACACTAACGATGCAGGTAAACGATGTTGAATTGTTTTTTGATAAACAGCATTCTTGGATTATGATTGTGATTTAAAAACAAAACATCAACTACGTGAACAACTTTCACGATTTACACTTTTAAAAAAATTATTAATTATCGTCGTCTAGTAAAACGTTGACCTAGTATCGCACCGAAAAGAAAGCTTTCTATTAAATTGCACCGAAAAAGTATAGGCAAAACCTGCACGAAACAAAAAGTGGATAGTCAAATAATATGTTTCTAGGAAAGTTTTGAAAAAAATGCGTAAGCTTGTTATATCCGAGCGCGAAGCAAACGAAAACCGGCAATATGCGTTTGCGGTACAGTCAATGGAATAAAAAAAAATTAGGCGGCTGTTGATGTAGGTTCGGCGTTTAACCCAAGTTTTCACCACGAATTAGCATCTCAAAGGCACCAAACGAACTAAATTTCTTCGTAAAAGCAAATTTTAATAAAAAGCGCTTACCTTCTAGCCAACAGAAACAAAGAGATGCGGCGCCAGCCACGCTGTTTGTTGGATTCCAACTCACACTGCCTTTATTACTCTGATAAACACTTTCACAAAATGCACTCAATTTTAAACACAAGGCGATCCAACTTTACGGCAATTTATAACTCACAAAATTGTTAAATAATTGTTTGTTTATAGAAGCACTCGAACAAATTTCACAATTAACGCTAGCTGCACGATTTCCCCCTTCTGTTTCTCAAAATGGCGGTCGTAGACTGTTGAAAGAATAGTTTCGTCGCTTGTGTAGGAGGCGCCACCCTTCGGACACTTAAAACTTTTACAAAAAGTAATCGTTAATTATTGTACCCGCACAACTTTTTAAAAAATTATTTTTCTATCGAATTATCTATTTACATCAACCTTCTTCCATTATTTTGTATTATATTCTATTGTTTTCGATTGTGAGAATCGGGTCGCATTTGTTCGCCAGTGGCGTAACGTCAAAATTTTACACGTGAGGAAAATTTCTATTTGCCTCTTCCGGATCTCGTCATGCAATCAAACATATTTTTCGACTTACCTTTCCACTTAAAATTGGAACCGAATCTTTTTATTTTGTCGAATAAATTTTTATGTTTCGAGGTTAACACATCTTGAAATGCTTCACCAGTGGCGTCGTTTCAGGTTTTACTATGGGTAACAAACGACTCGCACAAAAGTGTTAATTTGATAAATATCAAATGGAGTAATGCAGGTCACCGTTGATTAATTCTTGCAAAATATTCGACAAAAATTTCGTGGTCAAGCGAAAAACAATAGGTGAACTGGAGAAGCAGTAGCCTAAAACGAACTCGACCCGAAAAAAACTAAAATAATCAAGGTTGATAGAATAACGAAACCTTAATATTAATCTTTGAAATTGGGAGTGGCCTAAATTAGGCGCCCATCGCAAACGCTGAAAATTTATCGCAATTGAGCAATAAAAGTTGCCTAAATTGCGATAAATCGATAAATCAGATGCAAAGCTATCGGGGTTGCCATGGAATTTTTCAAGACAAATTCCGTGACTTTTCCAGTTTTTCACTGACGTGTTTTCTTTCAGTTTTCCAGTTTTCTTTCGAGGAAGACGGCTTTATATAGGAACCGAATTGAGAATGAACGAATTGAGTCAAAAACAAAATTTCGGCAAAAGGAACGAGCTAGGAAAAATTCGTGGAAGAGAACCTAGTCTCGAATCCTTGGGGGATAACTTATAAAATTGCAGCTAGAAAGTACAAAGCGTAAAACATTCTCGCCACCTCCAGAGGTGGGATGGAAACAAACTTTGAGAGTTTGACTCTCAAGACTTTGAGAGCTTTGGGGGGGGGGGGGGGGTTCCTGACATGAAGCAGGTAAGGGAGATGGAGGGTAATGAATTAAATAATTTGGTCAAAAATAGGTTCCTGGTTTTGATAACATTCAGGGATCCTCTCATAAAAACGTGCTAATGGGTATTTACAACTCTTGTTTAAAAGTTGCTTTTTTCCCAAAATGTGGCAAGTAGGAGTTCTACGGATCTTACTTAAAAACCCAGATGGGGAAAAAGGCAACATAAAAAATTATAGGCCAATCGCTCTTCTCCCCGTGTTCGGCAAAATCTTGGAAAAAAATCTAAAATCCAGAATCATTAAACCACGACCGGAGTCAATATGGCTTGGTACACTACTTTGGCATTACGCCACTTCGGCAAGAAAATCGACGTCACGGAGATGAAGAGAAAAACAAAAGGTATCTTCCTAGCGTTAATCTGTTACGACATCTTCGGGGTGTTCAATAATATCTGTAAAGAAATTAAAAGCCCTTTTTTTCGCAATTTTATAATTTGGAATGCCGAAATTTGGTAGACATGGTGTATTTGAGTGCCTTTCTACCCCAAAACAATCTCCTAAAATCAATTGCCGGCTTCACCCTAATTGGTAATATTAACTCCTCCAATGTAGTTTTTCGTCTATAACTCGCTTAATTTCATTTTTATGGAAAATTATCATCCGACCAAAATTGAAGAGCATAAAATTTTATCCGACATAGATTTTCCAAAAGTTTTTTATTAGCCCAAGCAGAAAATTGGTTTCAGTTCGGAAAGGATCCGGCAAGGTGAAATTTTACAGGTATGTAAGGAAGTCCGCAAAATTTTCTTTAAAATCTGCTTCTTTCAAATCTAGCTTGAGGCTTGGCTTGGGGCTTAGCTTGGGGCTTAGCTTGAGGCTTAGCTTGACGCTTAGCTTGAAGCTTAGCTTGAAGCTTAGCTTGAAGGTTAGCTTGAAGCTTAGCTTGAAGCTTAGCTTGAAGCTTAGCTTGAGGCTTAGCTTGAAGCTTTTTTTTATGTTTCCCCTTTCGGTTACCCACATAAAGGGGGAGTATATTAATGCAAGTCTTCTTCTTCTTAATCTAGGACTACGTCCTGTACTTCCCAACTATGGTGCCTCTGTTCAAGGCACTGTTGGTTCTATGAGCAGTTTGGTTTTTACATCTCAGGTAGCTTGCTAGGCTTGCCTTTCGATGTGCCTGCACCCTGTTTTAGGCCTCTATACAAAGTATAACAAGAAGCCTTATGATCTGGCTCCGTGTCTGTCTGTCTGTCCGCATAATTCAAATACATACAAGGCGTTTAATCGTGTTGGAAATACTTTGGGTGTATAGAGGTCTAAGATCTGGGTACCCAGTGCGCTACTTTTAGGCTTCTATTTTAATTATGTAATTACTAACCGAATTACACGAGTCCGCTATTATATACGAGGCTTGTCCAGAAAGTAAGTACCGTTTTTAAATTACGCCGCCGCAGCGGTGCGGTCGCCGTTTAGCGCATGCGCGCCAGGTAGCTACATCTGTTGGGAAGCTACAGACGCCATTACGGAACCATCCGATCGAGTCTACATCTGTTTGCGTGATTTTTAAAAAGGCCGCACCTATTAAGAAGCCCGCCGACTGCGAAGTGCGTGCGTTTTCTCAGTACTAAAGGCTTCAAAGCAGCTGACATTCATCGCCAAATCAGTGATGTTTAGTGAAAACATTATGAGTGCTGGAATGGTGCGGAAATGGGTTAGGGCCTTTAAAGATGGCCGCACAAACATTCATGATGAGGAACGGTCTCATCATCGTTCCTAATCATGAATGTTTGTGCGGCCATCTTTAAAGGCCCTAACCCATTTCCGCACCATTCCAGCACTCATAATGTTTTCACCATAAACATCACTGATTTGGCGATGAATGTCAGCTGCTTTGAAGCCTTTAGTACTGAGAAAACGCACGCACTTCGCAGTCGGCGGGCTTCTTAATAGGTGCGGCTTTTTTAAAAATCACGCAAACAGATGTAGACTCGATCGGATGGTTCCGTAAAGGCGTCTGTAGCTTCCCAACAGATGTAGCTACCTGGCGCGCAGGCGCTAAACGGCGACCGCTGCGGCGGCGTAATTTAAAAACGGTACTTACTTTCTGGACAAGCCTCGTATACAGGGTAGATACTGTTCGCGCTATTATCAACATGAAATTTTAAACGTCAAAATCTGTATTAGCCTACTTATTTTTAGGAATGATACAACAATTCGTGAAACAAGTTTTGCTTTTATTAATCTTTGCTAAAAAATTGAGTAGCACCATACTTATGAGCGCTACTGTAGCTGTGACTACGTGCGCTTAAACAACTACGGTGCTGAGGCGATTAGTTTATGTGGCGCGGAACTTCTATTTATCGTGAACTAATTCTAGGACCGCTACAGTTTGTATACTAAAACCCTAAAACCAATAAATAATTAAAACAAAAGGTTAATTTTTACAATCAGTATTTTAATAATAATAATTTGTATTTATTAAACATTTATTTATTGTTTGGTAATTTTATTGTGAATTGATTATCAACGAAAATTACCTTGGGGAAGTGGGGAAATCACTCGGAGAGGCAAAAGAATAACGCGATGTCGTATCGGAAAATCCGTTTGAAATGGGAGCATATTTTGGTGAAGTGGGGGAATAACTCGGAGAAGTGGGGGAATAATTTGGTGAAGTGGGGAAATAACTTGGTGAGGTAGGGGAATAATTACTACTTTGAGAGGGTAAAGAATAACATGACGAGGTATTGGAAAAACCTGTCGAAATGGGAGCATAATTTGGCGAAGTGGGAGAGTAACTTGGGGAAGCAGGAACGTATTGAGGTGAAGATATAGTATGGGCAGACGTCGGATAAGACATCGCGGGAAGCGGTGAAAATATTGGACCTTTCGATGACGAACCACTATCCAATAGATCCAAAAATGAAGAAACAGTTTCATCGGTGTCCATTTCTTCGCTGTCGCTGATTTGAGAATGCGGCACTGCCGTTGCGCATTTTTCTACGTCCAAATACAAATCCATACAACCCGTTCCAATTCTAGCCGTCTGCCCCATAATAATATTTGCCGAAACGCCGTTTAGAGGATCCACTTCGGCATGACAAGCGGCTTCCAATAGAACGGCAACAGTTTCCTCGAAGGAGCATTTCATTAGAGGTCCAAACGCTTGCTTATTAATACCGTGTCGGTTTATGGCCATAAGAGTGCCACTGGCGGTCATCACGTCAGAGAGTAGCGATATATGTCTGTTATCTACGTAGAGGCCGTAGAATTTCAGCACCGCGTTCATCTCGTTTTGTATCATTTTGCGACCAGCATCTATCCCTAAAATGCTAATAGTTTCGTGAAGGTCGTTGGTCACAGTTCGTGCGGCATCGACGTCGCGGTCGCACAAAATTGCACGAAAGTTAGTCCCATCCGTTTCGAGCACCCATTCGGAAACAAGTTTCATATCGCCATCTTCGCTCACCGTCCTTCTCTTCTTCTCATTTGATTGGGGTTTGTCCATATAGATTTTCGAAATTTCGGGAATACCTTTCAAAGTTGTTTTCATAAGCCAGGTGTCATCTATGAACTTTTGATCCTTAAACTTGCAATTTTCTTGGTCGCCTTCGCTATCCATTACGTTGTACAACATTCGAATACGTAAAATTAATTTATCCGCATTGTCGTTGCTGAAAGTGCAAAACAAATCGTCGCCAAAATTCGCCCGAATCGTGGCGGCTATTTCTTCCATAGAAATTTTCTTATTTATTATCTCCTTGTGGTTCAACTCGATACGCAACAACCAGGGTGAAATTTTGGTCGGATCAAAATCTGGAATTTCATAAAACACGTCGACAAACTCTTGATCTTCTCCGATGACGGTGTTGCGCGGATCTGGATCGTAGAAAATGGTCGAGCTTAGCGTCAACGCTTTCAAGGTGGTGTGCTCCAAACGACATACCACACGTTGTACCTTTTCGACATCGGAAGCCACGTGTTCTTTCAAATACACCGTCATGGCGGGGTTTCTGGGATTTTTCGAGACGTCGATGATTTCTTTCAAACGCGGCACACCGAGTGTAACGTTTTTAGACGACACACCGGCGAAATGAAAAGTGTTGAGTGTCATTTGCGTTGCCGGTTCTCCCAAGCATTGAGCGGCGAGTGCACCCACCATTTCGCCCGGTTCCACCAGGGCAAGCTGAAATTTCGTTTCGATTTCGTCCATCAACCATTCGAAAGCGTCCTCGTTTAATTTGTATTCTGACACGGATTTCGAGTTCAAAATCGATCGCGTGAAACATTGAAAGAGTAGCGTGGCTTGATGGTTTGTCGATTTCGATATATCATCATTTCCATCTATCACTACGCACTTTTCCAATAATCGTCGAACTCCTTGAACGACTTTTAACGGTGACAAATCAGTGGGTTTCTTTTGGTCAATTTGAAACATTTCTTGAGCATTCCAAATCATTCTATCCAAGTTGCACGGCAAAACAACTCGAGACTCTCCTGCGGGCATAATTGTCCTTAACGCACCTCGGTCTTGTTTCAACTGTTCCCATTCGCGTTCCAATTCGGAGACGACTTGATCCGACATCGAGAGGTCCCTATTCACCTCTTCGGTGTAGTTTCGACTAAAGTAATCGCCGTTTGTTACGTCGAGCCTACATTTGTTTTCAAACTCGGCGTTGGTCAATTTTGCCGTCGGTAAATTTTGAAATTCCAAGTATTCACCGGAAAGTCCATCTTCTCCGTAAGCGGTTTGTATCATCAATCCTGACGGATTCCTAACCGTTCCGTCATATTCCACCATGACAGATTCCATCGATTTAACGAGCTTACGTTGGATGTATCCAGTTTCGGCTGTTTTACAAGCGGTATCGGCGATACCTTCGCGACCAGCCATAGCGTGGAAAAAGAACTCCTGTGGTGAGAGACCTGAACCGTAGGAATTTTCAACGAAACCTTTCGTGACGGGTCTGTTATCATCTTTCACGTAGTGCGGAAGCGTACGTTTCCCAATCTGGCTTCGAATCCGCTTACCATTTAGGTTTTGTTGACCTACGCAAGCCACCATCTGGGAGATGTTAATATCGGAACCCTTCGAACCAGCCACGGTCATAATTTTAAAGGCGTTGCATTCGGTGAGCGATTTCTTGGCCGAATTACCCGTTTTATCGCGAGCTTTGTTTAAAACTTTGTTCACCTGCGCTTCAAATGTTTCTTGCAAATTACTACCCGGTGACGGTTGCAGTTCCCCGTCGTAAGCTTTTCGTGTTATTTCGGCCACCTCCCTTTTGGCATCTTGAAGATCTTTTTGAATTTCGTTGCACGTTTCGGGATCAGCAACGGTGTCGCAGATGCCGACAGAATGACCCTGGGCGCACAGCAACCATTGGTTTACGACCATCTGAATGTGTCCGTAAAATTGCCCGCAAACTTCGTGTCCCAGCTCCAACGCGCAGACGTGAAGCAGAGAACCAGAACAAGCACCTAATGTCTTTTTACACAACATTCCCATTATCAATTCGCCGTTGACTACTAGAACTTTTCTATCTTCGGGAGAAATCCATTTATACGGTTCGACGTCTTCTTGGTCCGAATGCATCTTTATGATGTTCAATCCGGCCGGTATTATTAGCGAAAATAACTGTTTTCCTGTCCAATGAGGTACGGGTTTCATTATGGCAGGTCGGGGAAGTTTTCCATCCCAACTTGGCACAAACATCATTAAATCCATAAATTGTCCGCGATTCAAAAAGACGTCCCTTCTAGTCATCTCCGTAGCGGCAGTCAGAGCATCTTGTAGTATACCCATAACGGGTTTGTTTGCTTGAGGCGTCAGAATCTGTCGGGTGGTGACTAGTAAATTTTCGACTTCCGCTCGCGCGGCTAAGCTTTGAGGGACGTGCATATTCATTTCGTCTCCATCAAAATCGGCGTTGTAAGGGGTTGTGCAACTTAAATTTAATCGGAATGTAGAGTAAGGAAGCACTCTTATGCGATGTCCCATCATGCTCAATTTATGCAAGCTGGGCTGACGGTTGAAAACAACTAAATCGCCATTTATAAGGTGTCGTTCGACCTTATCGCCAACTTGGAGGTTTATTTTTGATAAATTTTTGTTAAAGCGTAAATCGACAGACGTTCCGTTCATGCGAATAATATTTTTGGCACCCGGATATTTCGCGGGCCCATTTCGTACCATTTGCAGCATTTCGTCCATGTTGGCAGGTGTAATAATTTCGGGGTAGGTCAAATTTTTTGCGATGGCTTGGGGAACTCCCAGTTCGTCTATCCTAAGGTTGTGATCCGGACTGATTATGCTACGACCGGTAAAATCGACACGTTTTCCCATAATGTTATTTCTAATTCGACCTTGTTTGCCTTTCAATCTGGCCGCTATCGATTTTATGGGATTTCCTTTTCTTTGCACCGCTTGCGATAAACCGGCCACCTCGTTGTCCATAAGAGTGGCCACGTGGTATTGCAACATTTTGACGTTTTCCGACAGAACATGCGTATCTACACCGGCTTCTTCGTTTGTCCTCAATTCGTTGTTGGTTTTTATGATTAGGGCCAATTTATTTGTCAAATCGTCTTGACGTTTCTTCGGCGAATCGCCCATGAAAGCTGCGGGTCTCGCGGAAGGAGGAACAACCGGTAAAACCGTCACGATCATCCACTCGGGTCGTGAGTATTTCGGATCCATTCCCAGGGCGCTGCAATCTGCGTCGCTAATTTGTTCAAAGATATGCAGCACTTCTTCCGCCAACAAATACTTTTTTTCTTGTGGAACCTTTCCGTCGGATTCCTTCCATTCGGCCGTCAAATCGAGACCCGATTTTCTAATTACAGGTTGATGATTTCCACATCCACCATCCGCGTGACATATTGTTTGTTCTTTGCACAAACCGTACACTAGTTCTAAGCGTTTCTTAGAATCGTCTGCAGTTATCTTCTGAGCGTGTTCGAAGTGGTTTTGTTTCTTTGGGTTCACCAACAATTTACTGCAATTAAAGCAGACGCAGCGTAAAACTTTCATGACATCTTTAATCATGCCAACGTGAAAGATCGGTTTGGCCAATTCGATGTGACCAAAGTGACCGGGGCAAGTGTCCCGGTCGCCTTCGCATGTTTGACATGGTAAAGTGCTGTCAAACGCTCCCATCCTCGGATCCATCAGGCCGCCCACTTTTGGAAGACTTCCTTCCATAATTTCTACATGATTTATACCTTCTGGGACGACAGACATGCTACGAATATCTTCCGGACTAAAAATGCCAAATTGCACATTCTTTACAGTTTTGAAAGCAGATTTGTTTTCGATTAATGCCATTGTTAATAATTTACTTTTACTTAACGCGCGAAAAATTAGCCAAACTGTTACATCTACTATACTCATAGGGCGATGACCTATATAAGCAAATTGATCTGATGATACGTTGATCCGTTGATACGATGATACGATGATACGATGATACGATGATACGATGATACGATGATACGATGATACGATGATACGATGATACGATGATACGATGATACGATGATACGATGATACGATGATACGATGATACGATGATACGATGATACGATGATACGATGATACGATGATACGATGATACGATGATACGATGATACGATGATACGATGATACGATGATACGATGATACGATGATCCGTTGATACGATGATACGATGATACGATGATACGATGATACGATGATACGATGATACGATGATACGATGATACGATGATACGATGATACGATGATACGATGATACGATGATACGATGATACGATGATACGATGATCCGTTGATACGATGATCCGTTGATACGATGATCCGTTGATACGATTATACCATGATACGATTGTCCGTTGATCCAATTATTCTTTGATACGTGGCTTACTGGTCTAACTGCCGCAGGGATTAACGGCCAGAATAAAGTGAAGATAAGCTATTGTTCCAAGGATATGATTTACTAAGATATTGGATATCAGGGGACGTGTTAAAGGAATACTACGTTTTGAATCGACTAGTTGCGACCCTCTATCGGGGTCATTTTCAAGACTGTAATAAAGAAAAATGTACATAAACAAGCGAAAAAATACAAATCGAATGTAAAATATGTCACCTCTCAAAACAGATGTAAAATGTTTTCTTGTGTAACACATTGTAGTAAACATACAATGAATATGGTCAGAATAAAGTTATAAAGTAATAAACATGGCCAGAATAAAGTTTTACTGAGCCCGGAGTGTAACCAGGCATTCAGCATTAGGAGCAACGCACTTAACCGCTATAGCTGACGATCGATATGAAAAATCTAAGCCCTCGTGAATAACTTGATCCAGTACGCCCCTGACTTATTGTATGACAGCTGTTTTCAGATAACAAAAATTAAACAAGGTGGAACTCGCTTTAGCGGCAGTTCTTAGGCTTCTATTCGCAATTTACATTAAGCAAACGCCACCATGCGGGAGAATTTTAGATTAGTAAGTGACGTATTAAATGAAAATAAAAATTCGTTCTTCAGGCTCAAGACATAACAAAATCAACTAATTAACAAAACATATTGCTGTGATATTTTATTAAGAGTATGATGTCATTAAGTCATTTGATAGAAACACTCATGATTTTATTAACTCAATATTAGACCATAATGGGTAATCACTTAGTTGTATCTGAGTTTTCCTTGATTGGAAGATTGAAGACTGCTTTGCCTCACTTCCGGAAGATGCAGACGCTATTAAGATCGGAAAGAGATGAGAAAGTTTGTAAGGGACAAAATATTGATATTTGTATGGTTCAATAAAATAATGGAAACAAATTAGATTTACTTTATTTATTTGTGAATTTAGGATTTTTGCGCAGTAAAGTGACGGTTTGAGAATGTGCGAATGCGCGAAAAAGAATGATAAGGGAGCGAAGTGAAAAGGAGATTGGGAAGCCGACCGTCGAAACGTAAAGTCGGGTCGAGAGTATTTTTGAAAATAAGTTTTGGACTCTCTAGAGACATTGGAGAGAAAAGATGTTAAATTATGAAAAATAGTTTGAGAATTACTTTATTGTTTGTCAAGTCAGTCTTCAGTAAAGGAAGGCATAGTTAAAATTTTCGAAGAAAGTAATAATTGGAAGGTGTTAGTAATTGATGATAATTATATGGAAAGATATTATTTCACTGGTTATTCCTTCCTTGTTTGTTTGGTTCGAGATTAGAAGCTATTTTGGGTCTACGATAACATTCACGATTCAACGCTCCGCACATGACGACGGCCGCAACAGAGAATTACGGAAGCACGGCAAACGTCGGTAAGAGTTTTTCTTTTGTGACGCACTTTCTTTCTATTTGGGAAATAGACAAATCGGTTTCGTTAAAAAAATTCGGTTGCGCATAAACTTTGGTGAATTTAATTGCGAATAACATTTTTTTTTGTAAAATTTAATTTGTTTAATTTTGAGAAACCAATAATTTGTCTCCAAAGATTTTTATTATGTTAAATAAATTTTCATTGTTTCGTTTTAATAGCGTATGAGTTTGATTTCAATTATAGCAGTCGTCGATCGAGGAAAGAATATATACAATTTTTACATTTATTTACGTAGCTTTTATAAGAAAGATCACTGATTTAAGTTGAAGTATTTTGAATGTTTCTTGGAACCTGCCTTTAGCCCGGAGAAAAGGGAAAACTCTACGCTGAATAGCCGAGGCAAGAAAGGGTAGCATTATATCATAGCAATATATTATAATAAATTTAATACTATACTGAAATGTTGCAAATTTTCACTAGAATATGATTTTGAATTTCGAAATATACGTCTAAACACGGCCATGTTGTTGTTGCTGGTGGCGCTACCAACGGTAATGTAAATTGCCGATACAGCTACCTTTCTGGTGTGGAAAATTGTTATTATCTGGTTATTTTTGGTCGCCATATAATGTAACATCACATAATCAGATAATCTGCACTAATTAAATTTTTGCGGTTGGTATTTATCAATTACTACATAAACAGCGATGCCAACCCGTACTATAATTTTGTAATACGCATACTATAATTGGGCGGTGTTATGCAGAAAGCTACCAAGCCACTTTTTTTTTTTTGCAATTATTGAAGGTACGGAGCCAGTAAGGTTCATTATACATTCTGCTGAAAACATCCAAGCCACAGGATAACTTATTAATTTCTTCAGGAAGTTACCTCCTTATTTTTTTAATTTAATACTGTACTAATTGTTAATTATCTCGGATTTATGCAGACGTGGCTTGGTAGCTTTCTGCATAACACCGCCCAATTTTACCTTCTGTGCTGTACAACAGAAGGTACAAATTATAGAATGCCTACTATAATAAATTATAGTACGGTTGGCATCGTTGTACATAAGTAATAATAATCCTTGTATATAATACAAAATATTGTATTTTTTCGCTTGTTTATGTACATTTTTCTTTATTACAGTCTTGAAAATGACCCCGATAGAGGGTCGCAACTAGTCGATTCAAAACGTAGTATTCCTTTAACACGTCCCCTGATATCCAATATCTTAGTAAATCATATCCTTGGAACAATAGCTTATCTTCACTTTATTCTGGCCGTTAATCCCTGCGGCAGTTAGACCAGTAAGCCACGTATCAAAGAATAATTGGATCAACGGACAATCGTATCATGGTATAATCGTATCAACGGATCATCGTATCAACGGATCATCGTATCAACGGATCATCGTATCATCGTATCATCGTATCATCGTATCATCGTATCATCGTATCATCGTATCATCGTATCATCGTATCATCGTATCATCGTATCATCGTATCATCGTATCATCGTATCATCGTATCATCGTATCAACGGATCATCGTATCATCGTATCATCGTATCATCGTATCATCGTATCATCGTATCATCGTATCATCGTATCATCGTATCATCGTATCATCGTATCATCGTATCATCGTATCATCGTATCATCGTATCATCGTATCATCGTATCATCGTATCATCGTATCATCGTATCATCGTATCATCGTATCATCGTATCATCGTATCATCGTATCATCGTATCATCGTATCATCGTATCAACGGATCAACGTATCATCAGATCAATTTGCTTATATAGGTCATCGCCCTATGAGTATAGTAGATGTAACAGTTTGGCTAATTTTTCGCGCGTTAAGTAAAAGTAAATTATTAACAATGGCATTAATCGAAAACAAATCTGCTTTCAAAACTGTAAAGAATGTGCAATTTGGCATTTTTAGTCCGGAAGATATTCGTAGCATGTCTGTCGTCCCAGAAGGTATAAATCATGTAGAAATTATGGAAGGAAGTCTTCCAAAAGTGGGCGGCCTGATGGATCCGAGGATGGGAGCGTTTGACAGCACTTTACCATGTCAAACATGCGAAGGCGACCGGGACACTTGCCCCGGTCACTTTGGTCACATCGAATTGGCCAAACCGATCTTTCACGTTGGCATGATTAAAGATGTCATGAAAGTTTTACGCTGCGTCTGCTTTAATTGCAGTAAATTGTTGGTGAACCCAAAGAAACAAAACCACTTCGAACACGCTCAGAAGATAACTGCAGACGATTCTAAGAAACGCTTAGAACTAGTGTACGGTTTGTGCAAAGAACAAACAATATGTCACGCGGATGGTGGATGTGGAAATCATCAACCTGTAATTAGAAAATCGGGTCTCGATTTGACGGCCGAATGGAAGGAATCCGACGGAAAGGTTCCACAAGAAAAAAAGTATTTGTTGGCGGAAGAAGTGCTGCATATCTTTGAACAAATTAGCGACGCAGATTGCAGCGCCCTGGGAATGGATCCGAAATACTCACGACCCGAGTGGATGATCGTGACGGTTTTACCGGTTGTTCCTCCTTCCGCGAGACCCGCAGCTTTCATGGGCGATTCGCCGAAGAAACGTCAAGACGATTTGACAAATAAATTGGCCCTAATCATAAAAACCAACAACGAATTGAGGACAAACGAAGAAGCCGGTGTAGATACGCATGTTCTGTCGGAAAACGTCAAAATGTTGCAATACCACGTGGCCACTCTTATGGACAACGAGGTGGCCGGTTTATCGCAAGCGGTGCAAAGAAAAGGAAATCCCATAAAATCGATAGCGGCCAGATTGAAAGGCAAACAAGGTCGAATTAGAAATAACATTATGGGAAAACGTGTCGATTTTACCGGTCGTAGCATAATCAGTCCGGATCACAACCTTAGGATAGACGAACTGGGAGTTCCCCAAGCCATCGCAAAAAATTTGACCTACCCCGAAATTATTACACCTGCCAACATGGACGAAATGCTGCAAATGGTACGAAATGGGCCCGCGAAATATCCGGGTGCCAAAAATATTATTCGCATGAACGGAACGTCTGTCGATTTACGCTTTAACAAAAATTTATCAAAAATAAACCTCCAAGTTGGCGATAAGGTCGAACGACACCTTATAAATGGCGATTTAGTTGTTTTCAACCGTCAGCCCAGCTTGCATAAATTGAGCATGATGGGACATCGCATAAGAGTGCTTCCTTACTCTACATTCCGATTAAATTTAAGTTGCACAACCCCTTACAACGCCGATTTTGATGGAGACGAAATGAATATGCACGTCCCTCAAAGCTTAGCCGCGCGAGCGGAAGTCGAAAATTTACTAGTCACCACCCGACAGATTCTGACGCCTCAAGCAAACAAACCCGTTATGGGTATACTACAAGATGCTCTGACTGCCGCTACGGAGATGACTAGAAGGGACGTCTTTTTGAATCGCGGACAATTTATGGATTTAATGATGTTTGTGCCAAGTTGGGATGGAAAACTTCCCCGACCTGCCATAATGAAACCCGTACCTCATTGGACAGGAAAACAGTTATTTTCGCTAATAATACCGGCCGGATTGAACATCATAAAGATGCATTCGGACCAAGAAGACGTCGAACCGTATAAATGGATTTCTCCCGAAGATAGAAAAGTTCTAGTAGTCAACGGCGAATTGATAATGGGAATGTTGTGTAAAAAGACATTAGGTGCTTGTTCTGGTTCTCTGCTTCACGTCTGCGCGTTGGAGCTGGGACACGAAGTTTGCGGGCAATTTTACGGACACATTCAGATGGTCGTAAACCAATGGTTGCTGTGCGCCCAGGGTCATTCTGTCGGCATCTGCGACACCGTTGCTGATCCCGAAACGTGCAACGAAATTCAAAAAGATCTTCAAGATGCCAAAAGGGAGGTGGCCGAAATAACACGAAAAGCTTACGACGGGGAACTGCAACCGTCACCGGGTAGTAATTTGCAAGAAACATTTGAAGCGCAGGTGAACAAAGTTTTAAACAAAGCTCGCGATAAAACGGGTAATTCGGCCAAGAAATCGCTCACCGAATGCAACGCCTTTAAAATTATGACCGTGGCTGGTTCGAAGGGTTCCGATATTAACATCTCCCAGATGGTGGCTTGCGTAGGTCAACAAAACCTAAATGGTAAGCGGATTCGAAGCCAGATTGGGAAACGTACGCTTCCGCACTACGTGAAAGATGATAACAGACCCGTCACGAAAGGTTTCGTTGAAAATTCCTACGGTTCAGGTCTCTCACCACAGGAGTTCTTTTTCCACGCTATGGCTGGTCGCGAAGGTATCGCCGATACCGCTTGCAAAACAGCCGAAACTGGATACATCCAACGTAAGCTCGTTAAATCGATGGAATCTGTCATGGTGGAATATGACGGAACGGTTAGGAATCCGTCAGGATTGATGATACAAACCGCTTACGGAGAAGATGGACTTTCCGGTGAATACTTGGAATTTCAAAATTTACCGACGGCAAAATTGACCAACGCCGAGTTTGAAAACAAATGTAGGCTCGACGTAACAAACGGCGATTACTTTAGTCGAAACTACACCGAAGAGGTGAATAGGGACCTCTCGATGTCGGATCAAGTCGTCTCCGAATTGGAACGCGAATGGGAACAGTTGAAACAAGACCGAGGTGCGTTAAGGACAATTATGCCCGCAGGAGAGTCTCGAGTTGTTTTGCCGTGCAACTTGGATAGAATGATTTGGAATGCTCAAGAAATGTTTCAAATTGACCAAAAGAAACCCACTGATTTGTCACCGTTAAAAGTCGTTCAAGGAGTTCGACGATTATTGGAAAAGTGCGTAGTGATAGACGGAAATGATGATATATCGAAATCGACAAACCATCAAGCCACGCTACTCTTTCAATGTTTCACGCGATCGATTTTGAACTCGAAATCCGTGTCAGAATACAAATTAAACGAGGACGCTTTCGAATGGTTGATGGACGAAATCGAAACGAAATTTCAGCTTGCCCTGGTGGAACCGGGCGAAATGGTGGGTGCACTCGCCGCTCAATGCTTGGGAGAACCGGCAACGCAAATGACACTCAACACTTTTCATTTCGCCGGTGTGTCGTCTAAAAACGTTACACTCGGTGTGCCGCGTTTGAAAGAAATCATCGACGTCTCGAAAAATCCCAGAAACCCCGCCATGACGGTGTATTTGAAAGAACACGTGGCTTCCGATGTCGAAAAGGTACAACGTGTGGTATGTCGTTTGGAGCACACCACCTTGAAAGCGTTGACGCTAAGCTCGACCATTTTCTACGATCCAGATCCGCGCAACACCGTCATCGGAGAAGATCAAGAGTTTGTCGACGTGTTTTATGAAATTCCAGATTTTGATCCGACCAAAATTTCACCCTGGTTGTTGCGTATCGAGTTGAACCACAAGGAGATAATAAATAAGAAAATTTCTATGGAAGAAATAGCCGCCACGATTCGGGCGAATTTTGGCGACGATTTGTTTTGCACTTTCAGCAACGACAATGCGGATAAATTAATTTTACGTATTCGAATGTTGTACAACGTAATGGATAGCGAAGGCGACCAAGAAAATTGCAAGTTTAAGGATCAAAAGTTCATAGATGACACCTGGCTTATGAAAACAACTTTGAAAGGTATTCCCGAAATTTCGAAAATCTATATGGACAAACCCCAATCAAATGAGAAGAAGAGAAGGACGGTGAGCGAAGATGGCGATATGAAACTTGTTTCCGAATGGGTGCTCGAAACGGATGGGACTAACTTTCGTGCAATTTTGTGCGACCGCGACGTCGATGCCGCACGAACTGTGACCAACGACCTTCACGAAACTATTAGCATTTTAGGGATAGATGCTGGTCGCAAAATGATACAAAACGAGATGAACGCGGTGCTGAAATTCTACGGCCTCTACGTAGATAACAGACATATATCGCTACTCTCTGACGTGATGACCGCCAGTGGCACTCTTATGGCCATAAACCGACACGGTATTAATAAGCAAGCGTTTGGACCTCTAATGAAATGCTCCTTCGAGGAAACTGTTGCCGTTCTATTGGAAGCCGCTTGTCATGCCGAAGTGGATCCTCTAAACGGCGTTTCGGCAAATATTATCATGGGGCAGACGGCTAGAATTGGAACGGGTTGTATGGATTTGTATTTGGACGTAGAAAAATGCGCAACGGCAGTGCCGCATTCTCAAATCAGCGACAGCGAAGAAATGGACACCGATGAAACTGTTTCTTCATTTTTGGATCTATTGGATAGTGGTTCGTCATCGAAAGGTCCAATATTTTCACCGCTTCCCGCGATGTCTTATCCGACGTCTGCCCATACTATATCTTCACCTCAATACGTTCCTGCTTCCCCAAGTTACTCTCCCACTTCGCCAAATTATGCTCCCATTTCGACAGGTTTTTCCAATACCTCGTCATGTTATTCTTTACCCTCTCAAAGTAGTAATTATTCCCCTACCTCACCAAGTTATTTCCCCACTTCACCAAATTATTCCCCCACTTCTCCGAGTTATTCCCCCACTTCACCAAAATATGCTCCCATTTCAAACGGATTTTCCGATACGACATCGCGTTATTCTTTTGCCTCTCCGAGTGATTTCCCCACTTCCCCAAGGTAATTTTCGTTGATAATCATTCACAATAAAATTACCAAACAATAAATAAATGTTTAATAAATACAAATTATTATTATTAAAATACTGATTGTAAAAATTAACCTTTTGTTTTAATTATTTATTGGTTTTAGGGTTCTAGTATACAAAGTGTAGCGGTCCTAGAATTAGTTCACGATAAATAGAAGTTCCGCGCTACATAAAGCTACATAATACGCACATTCAATTCTAACGCTTACTGATGTCACACATGAGTAAGTCGTTTAAAGTCTTGCAGGTAAACCTGAGGAACTCGGAGGCCGCCACGGCCGACGCGTAACGCTTTGTTGCCGAGGAAGAAATACTCTTAGCCATCTTTTCGGAACCCTACTGCTACACTGCGGCAGCAGGAGGGTTTCGTCTTCCCTTCTCCCCGAACACACGGACGGCAGCCATCTTCGGCGACCACTTCCGAATTTGCATCATGGTTAACGACGCGGTAGGAAATGAATTCACGTTCTCCTTCCTCCCGCAAGTTTCCAACAGGTTCGTAACGGTCGTGTCAATTACCTTCAGTAGCAAAGTGACCTACTATTTTATAGGCACGTATTTTCCTCCTTCAGAGGATATACAGATTCCACTCGAAGACCTCCGGAAAGCACTGGGTGTTTGCGGAAAGGGGAAGACCTACATTTGCGGAGATTTCAATTGTCGATCTAAGGTGTGGTATGACACAGTAGATTCCAACTCCAGGGCACAGGCGCTGGATGAATTCATTGTGCAGCACGAACTTTTCGTGTTCAATCGACCTAACAAACCGCCTTCGTTCGAGGACTCACTCGGAAGGAAGAGCAACGTGGATCTAACATTGGGCACTTGCGGCACCGTCAATGAAACCCACTCGTGGGACATTGCGGAACACGTCATAATCACAGATCATAAAGCAATCACTTTTGAAATAGGTGCACCTAATAACCCCATCAGGGTTTTTGCACGGACGGATCCAGGATCTAATTAATAAGAAAGCCCACATGAAGAAGATCTACGTTGGCCGTCCTGATTGGTGGACCGACAATCTTGAAAAAGCGCGAAATAAGTATCTCTCGCGGAAGACGGCCTTGTATAGGAACCGCATTGAGAACGAAAGGGATGGGCTGTACATTGCAATGATGGAATCTAAGGACAAGTTCTTGGAAACCTTAAAAAAGGCAAAGCAGGCCAGTTGGCAAAAATTCGTCGAGGACGACCTTGTACCTAGTCCCTGGGGGGTTACCTACAAAATAGCGGCTAGAAAATATAGATCGAAAAACATCCTCACCACCTTCAGTGGTGGGGACGGGAAGATAACGGAAACGCCGGAAAAGACCCTAACCTACCTCATGAACGGTCTACTCCCCGACGTCGATCGAAACTCCGATGCAACGGTGGATCACCAAACCATGCGGTCGGATTTCGAAAATCTGAAGGGCGTGCCGAACATGGCGCAGGTTAGGGAGGTCGAAAGCGACGAGCTGGATGACCTAATCAGGACGACACAAGCCAGAGAGGCACCGGGTTTTGACAACATTCAGGGATCTTTTCTTAAAAAACTCTATGTTGTCATCAAAAACGTGTTAATGGGTATTTACAATTCATGCATTAAAGTTGCTTATTTCCCCAAGCTGTGGCAGGTAGGGGTCCTTAAGATCCTACTGAAGAACCCAGATGGTGAAACAAGCAACATCAAGAACTACAGGCCGATCACCCTCTTGCCGGTGTTCGGCAAAATATTAGAAAAAATAATGAAAAAGAGAATATTAGAAAGTAATACCCCTTACCACGATCGGTGCCAATATGGCTTCGTGGAAGGTATGAGCACCACAACCGCCCTTAAGGCATTTTTTGAGAAAATAGATACTACGGAGATGAAGCGGAAGAAAGCCAAGGGTTTTCTCGCGGTAATCTTTTACGACATCTCCGGAGCCTTCGATAACATGTGGTGGCCAGCCCTGTTCCGCTCGCTGAGCGAAAAAGGGCTCCCCCACAGGTTAAAGGTCATGATTAAAAGCTACGTTTCAGCCCGGGAGGTGACTCTCATCTCCGGGATCTCAAAGGTAGGGAAAAGATCCACGAAGGGGTGTCCCCAGGGCTCGGTCCTCGGTCCGATCCTATGGAACTCCCTTCTGGATCACTATCTAAAACAAGACAAACAGTGTGGCACTCATACCTTCGCATACGCGGACGACATCGCGACCGTCGTCACGGCGGCTTCCCGAGCTGAACTTCAAGCAAAACTGCAAACATGTGTTAACCAATTAAGCGGGTGGTGCAAGGACATGAAACTCGCTCTGTCGGAAACGAAGACGAAGATCATGTGCTTGTACCCGAAGCGTGTCCATAATTATGATTTAGATGTGAGACTCAACGGCAAGAAAATAAAGGTGGCAAGGGAATATAAGTACCTTGGGGTCCTTATTGACGAAAACCTATCGATGCAACCACATGTAAACTACGTTTGTGGCAAAGCCAGTAAACTAGTTCATGCGCTGCATCGAATGGCAAAAAGAGGTTGGAACCTGGACACCTCGAACTCTATGCGAAGGATCTACCAGGGGGCGGTAGTCCCCATCTTGGCTTACGGAAGCGAGATCTGGATATATAGAATAGGGGATAAACACACGTTGGCCCGGCTGATATCGTGCTATGGATTTTGCTGTCGCGTGATAGCAAAATGTTATAGGACTGTGTCGGCCATAGCCGCGGGTGTTTTGGCAGGTATCCACCCGATCGATTTAGAACTCTTGCGATTACTGTCATGGCGTGAAGTCAGAAACAAGAAAGCAACCACCTTTCTGGGGGTAAGGATCGACCTAAACAACTACAAATACAGAGTGGAGATAAAAAAGAAAATGGACGACCTGATAAAAGAAGAATGGCAACGCAGATGGGACAATGGATTGGTGGGTAGAATTACCTACCAATTCATCCCCAAGGTAAGCACCGAAATAACGAATCATTCTTTCCAGATGTCACAAATGCTAACCGGGCATGGCGAGTTCGGCCGACACCTCAAGAGATTGGGGAAGTCGGAAGACGGACTATGTCCGGCCTGCAAGATTCTCGACGAACCTACACATCGGATACGGGAGTGCGATTTGTACATGCAAGAACAGTTGGAGTTGGCGGCCTACCATGGCATCCATCTCCCTGCACAACTGGACGAGCTGTACGAAGAAACACCACCCGACCTGATTTGTAAGTTCCTCGAGAACAAGACCGTCAATATAACCGAAAACGAGACCTAATCGTAAAAATTAATAACCCGACAAGAAACAAGGTCTGGGTGTAACCGAACCGATATAATTATAACTGAGAAGATAGATAGACTCCAAACATAGAAATGAACACTCATGCTTACCCACAGTCACGAAAGTAAACGCCCACGCAATCACGGTGTAAACCTGAAACAAAAGACAAATTAGAAACATTTTACCAAATTATGCAGATTACATGTACGATACAATACATTAAATGATGGCGGTTTGAAACCCGTTCAAAATTCACAAAAAACTACCGGAACCAGAAATAATGTTTAGAAAATTTTATTTTTTTTTATGAAAAATTGAATGTCCTGCCAATTTGCAGGATTAACTTTAGATTGGTAATACTAATCTGTTTTTTATTGTATATAATAAATTAACTTCAATTGCTGTAGCCTGTAGGTTATGTTCGCTGTAATTGGTTATTTCATGGTGCTTGATGCTATTTTTGAGAATGACTGCTGTTCCTCCTCGAGCTCTTCCCCCGGGATGATTGGTGCAGTATATGGAATATTTTGGAATTTTCATATAACTTTTTGCAGTCATATGTGTTTCTGATATAAGCATAGCATCTAAGTTGTGATTTGTACTTTTTTTTTGTACAAGTACTTTGTACTTGTGATTAGGGTTACTCTCCATTACATCTTTCCAATCATGGTTATTAGAAGATCGAGCATCTTGTCCATTTTGTCCATCATTCTTGTTACCATTTGCTCGAGATTATTTTGTGGTTGCTGTTGGATAGTCGGTATCATTTGACTTTGCTGCGGATTATTGGAAAATTGTTGAGACTGGATGTTGCTTGCAGTTATTTGGGCATAGGACATTCCATGTTGGGTTGGATTTCCATTTGGAAGAGATGGAAAATTTGTCATAACGGATGGTTCGTTGGCTTGCTTCTTCCGTAGTGTTGGGAATCTTTGCTTTTGGAGCTCTTTATACACCGAGCAACCTCTGTAGTTTGCAGGGTGATTATTGTTACAATTCGTACACTTTACTTGCCCATCTCTCTCCTTTCGTAATTCCATTATTCTAGTGGTTATTATAGTATTATGCCAACCAACCACTTTCCGTACATACAGGGTGGGATAACTGATCGCTTTAAAAAATGCAACCACTTTCCGTACACTATAGGGTGGGATAACTGATCGCTTTTAAAAAATATATTTAGGTTTTTGGCCACCAATCAGTACACTTATATGATAGATTAAGAGCACCATCTAGCGAAAGGTTTGCCAGGTATCCGTATAGGGTGTCGTATCAATAAAAAATTGAAAAACGCGAATAACTTTGTTCCCCGTGCGAATTTTTTCTCCATTTATGCACGAATAGTTGCGCCTGGACCTACAGAATAACTGTGCAAAATTTGGTTGAGATCGGTCAAAGGATCTAGGAACGTATAGCGAACAAGCAAACACGCAGACAAGCTGTTTTATATATATAGAATTTATGCTCTTCAATTATGGTCTGATCATAATTTTTCATACAAGCATAAATAAGCGAGTTATCGGCAAAAAATCGCGTTGGGGGGAGCTAAAACCCCCGATTGTGGGGGACGACGGCGTGGGATTTTATGGGACTTTTGGGGGGTTCATTAGAACACTCCAATGCACATCTCTGCCAAAATTCAGCTTGCCCGGATTTTTTGCAAACTAAAAACTTTCCTTGCCTGGACTATAAATAAAACAAGGTGGAACTCGCTTTAGCGGCAGTTCCTAGGCTTCTATACAGCTACCTTTCTGGTGTGAAAAGTTGTTGTTGCTAGTTATTTTTGGTCGACATAATATTTATAATGTATCATCAGATAATCCGATAATCTGCACCAATTACATTTTTTGCGGTTGGTAATTATCATTTACTATATAAGTAATAACAATCAAACTTTTCCATTCCATTCGAAACTTTACTTCTCTGTAATGTGCGGTCCATTTTTTGAGGTGGACTAATCCTCTCTTTCTCTTTTATTTACAACTTAACTTCACTAATCACATCAAGCCACTGCTATGGTTAAAATAAATAAAAACTTGTTTTTTTCACATCAAAGTAAAACTAGTAAATCATATCCTTGGGACAATACCTTATCTTCACTTTATTCTGGCCGTTAATCCCTGCGGCAGTTAGACCAGTAAGCCACGTATCAAAGAATAATTGGATCAACGGACAATCGTATCATGGTATAATCGTATCAACGGATCATCGTATCAACGGATCATCGTATCAAGGTATAATCGTATTAACGAATCATCGTATCAAGGTATAATCGTATCAACGGATCATCGTATCATCGTATCATCGTATCATCGTATCAACGTATCATCAGATCAATTTGCTTATATAGGACATCGCCCTATGAGTATAGTAGATGTAACAGTTTGGCTAATTTTTCGCGCGTTAAGTAAAAGTAAATTACGGTATTAACAATGGCATTAATCGAAAACAAATCTGCTTTCAAAACTGTAAAGAATGTGCAATTTGGTATTTTTAGTCCGGAAGATATTCGTAGCATGTCTGTCGTCCCAGAAGGTATAAATCATGTAGAAATTATGGAAGGAAGTCTTCCAAAAGTGGGCGGCTTGATGGATCCGAGGATGGGAGCGTTTGACAGCACTTTACCATGTCAAACACGCGAAGGCGACCGGGACACTTGCCCCGGTCACTTTGGTCACATCGAATTGGCCAAACCTATCTTTCACGTTGGCATGATTAACAATGTCATGAAAGTTTTACGCTGCGTCTGCTTTAATTGCAGTAAATTGTTAGTGAACACAAAGAAACAAAACCACTATGAACACGCTCAGAAGATAACTACAGACGATTCCAAGAAACGCTTAGAACTAGTGTACGGTATGTGCAAAGAACAAACAATATGTCACGCGGATGGTGGATGTGGAAATCATCAACCTGTAATTAGAAAATCGGGTCTCGATTTGACGGCCGAATGGAAGGAATCCGACGGAAAGGTTCCACAAGAAAAAAAGTATTTGTTGGCGGAAGAAGTGCTGCATATCTTTAGACAAATTAGCGACGCAGATTGCAGCGCCCTGGGAATGGATCCGAAATACTCACGACCCGAGTGGATGATCGTGACGGTTTTACCGGTTGTTCCTCCTTCCGCGAGACCCGCAGCTTTCATGGGCGATTCGCCGAAGAAACGTCAAGACGATTTGACAAATAAATTGGCCCTAATCATAAATATACTTTGTATAGAAGCCTAAAAGTAGCGCACTGGCTACCCAGTTCTTAGACCTCTATACACATAGAGTATTTCCAACACGATTTGAAACGCTCTGTATGATTTTGAATTATGCGGACGGACGGACGGACGGACGGACGGACACGGAGCTAGATCATAAGGCTTCTTGTTATACTTTGTATAGAAGCCTAAAAAGTAGCGCACTGGCTACCCAGTTCTTAGACCTCTATACACACAGAGTATTTCCAACACGATTTGAAACGCTCTGTTTCAAATGGATAATGAGATTAACGAATAACAAATCTCTTATTATAAAAGGCCAAGTCTTTCTTTCTTTCTGTCTGTCCCACGGAAATACCCGAAGCAAACCGAACCGAACCGAACGCACAACGTATCATCGGATCAACGTATCATCGGATCAACGTATCATCGTATCAACGTATCATCGTATCAACGTATCATCGTATCAACGTATCATCGGATCAACGTATCATCGGATCAACGTATCATCGTATCAACGTATTATCGTATCATCGGATCATCGTATCATTTTGTCTATATAGGTAAGCTATTTCCAAAAAAGCATTATGTGAACTTCCATAATGGATAATGAAAATTTTGAAAATCCTGCTGCAAAGCGACGGCGATTGAATCGTGAGAGAAAAGCACGTACAAGAGGTAATAACACAGAAGAACAGCTTCGATCACAGCGACAAGCTGACGCTCGGTCTCATGCGATACGTCGACAACGTGAAACTTTGGAACAAACTCAAGCGCGGCAAGCTGCTGACGCTCGGTTCCATGCGATACGTCAACAACGTGAAACTTTAGAAGAAACTCAAGCGCGGCAAGCTGCTAACGCTCTATCCCATGCGACACGTCAACAACGTGAAACATTAGAAGAAACTCAAGCGCGGCAAGCTGCTAACGCTCGATCCCATGCGATACATCGACAGAAAGAAAATCGATACCAAAGTCAAGCAATTCAACTCCAAATAAGAGCATTGAGATTTGATGAATCTCACGTTACTCGACACGATTGTGGAGAAATGAATTCCATCTGTCAGTTCTGCGGCTCAAAGAATTTCGCCAAGGAGCGTCCAGTTGATAAACAATTTAACAACTGCTGTCATAAAGGAAAAGTGAAGATTCCGCAACCGCTCGATCAACATGGGAATCTATTGTTATACTAGATGATACCCCGTCCGAGGACGGGCAGTTAGAAGGACGGGCAGGCAGCCAAGGTCATATGGCTTTTGGATTGCACTTAGAGCTTTCCTTAATCTTCATTCAACTTAAGTTACCTTGGGTAGCTGCCCGTCCTTCTAGCTGCCCGTCCTCGGACGGGGTATCATCTAGTTAGTGAATAACGAGATCAACATATCAACGTATCAACTTATCATCGAATCATCGGATCAACGTATCATCGGATCAAAGTATCATCGGATCAACGTATCATCGGATGAACGTATCATCGTATCAACGCATCATCGGATCAACGTATCATCGGATCAACGTATCAACGGATCAACGTATTTAAATTATATAGGTGAAAAGTTATGTAAATAACACGATTTGAAACGCTCTGTATGATTTTGAATTATGCGGACAGACAGACAGACAGACGGACAGACAGACACGGAGCCAGATCATAAGGCTTCTTGTTATACTTTGTATAGAAGCCTAAAATAGACGTTTACTAAGTTTTTCCTCTCCTATTGGTCCGAGATCGGCGCCATATTGGAAAGAAGGCGTAGAAATTACCATTTTCGTGAATATCTCGTTAAACGTTGATTTTACGACAAAGTCAGTTATTATCAATATTATTCATCATAAAAATCTCTACAAAAAAAGGTTCTTAATATATTTTTCATAATAGCCACGATTCAAAGAAAACTCTCATATTTTACCTGTCCGTATTAAAATTTAAACCCTTTTCAAACAGCACATAAATTACACATTACCCTGTACATGCAACAACCACAACAAGTTGTCACTTTCGCGCCTTTTCAAAATGTTTATAATTTTAGGTTATCGGTTTTGTTTTATGTGATCGAACTACATTTTTATACTTTTAACGTTCCATTTTGATAACTTCGAATTAAAAAATGGGAATCAATCAAAAACCGCTGCGATATGCCCATGCGGACGGCCACACCGACGTTTGTTACTCCGAAGATGGAAGGTAAGATATTTTTTTGCCGAAACAATATCCTTAATGTTTTCAACTTTTAGTCGCTTGATAACGTGCGGTCCGGATGGAGATTTGCGAATTTGGTCCGGTTTCGAAGACGACGATCCCGTTCAAACTTGCGTGGGAGAACGCGCGCTTTGCGTATGCCAGAAGGGAAGTCAGGTTCAAGTGGCCAACGATAATAACCAAGTACAAACTATGACTTTTCCCGAAGCCGAACGTGATGGAATTTTATGTCGATTTACCGCTCAGGTCAATCATATGGCTGTCGGGAAAGATCACGATGTAAGAGTTTTTGTTTTTAAAATATCTATTCATAATTTTGTTTTTTCAGTTTATTGCTATCGGTGCAGAAGATATGCAGGTTAAGGTGATTGATTTGAAGGATATTGTTAATAACAGTGTGTCGTTTGACGGCCTGAAAGGGCCTCCGTTTAGTGTCGCTTTGTGTCCAGAAGCAAAAATGTTGGCCGTTAGTTCCGGCGATGGAGTTTTAAGGATCTGGGAGGTCAAAAGTCAAGATTTGTTGAAAGAAATTGAATGTGTTCCTAAAGCTAACAGTTTTGAGAATGCAAAATTGTTGTGCCGTGTTGATTTTGAACCAGGGTCTGGGAAACGTTTAGCATACCCGACTAGTAACGGTGTAATTATTGTGAATACGACCGACTGGACAAGTAAGATGGTTTTAACGGCTCCTACAGTTGAAGTGCCTTACAGCATCGTGCAGTTCTCACCTTGTGGTGGTTTGGTGGCGGCCGTTTCGCAGAAAGGTGACGTGGTGGTTTGGGATATTGCTACTCAATGTGTAGTCGATATTGCTGAACATCCTCGTGGGACTTCGATTTGTGCCTTGGCGTGGAACCCTTCAGGTAAGAACATTTAAATTTTTTGTTTAGTTATGGTTGGGATTTTAAATACTATTGTAAAGTGAAAATATAAAATAAATGTTATGAGGGTGGGTAAACGGGGAAATGCCCGCCCCCACTATGAATTTTCAAACACCGAAAAAACCCGATTAAATGCACTAAAATTTTATGGCCTTGTGTAGGTCTACACGGTCAACCATCGGTTTTGCTTTTTGGTATTGGGCCTTGGACTGGGGGGGATTGAATACCCCCCAAATCAAATTGAATTGATGTATATTTTTTTACTTCTTCTACCAGATAAATAAAAGTAGAATAAACTCTCTGTAAAACTCTGCAGAGAAAAATTCTCTAATAAGCCAAATCAAGTCTTAGCTGTGAGTTTTCCAAGTTGATAACTTTTAACTGTATTTTTAAGGATTTTTCAGGTTATCACTTTATCAGTTTTCTTTCATCATTTATTCGTTTTTGGCACAATACATGACAAAAAAGTATAAGATAAGATTTCAAGTAACTAAAACAAAATTTGTTCTAGTCTTGGTAGTTTTGGAGATCAGCCCTGAGAACTCTAAATTTTTTTAATTTATTCACAGCCAGAGCGTACCCGGTCAAAAAGTTTTTTTTTGCGGGGTGGGGGGGGGGGACAAAAATGTCTACAGTTTACGTCTACCGTTTTGAAATTTACTTGTATTAGGGTACATTTTAATTTATAGACCACCTGGAAAACAGATATCTGATTGGTACATTCATTTATTACCAACCTAAAATTAATAATCTGTGCGGTGACGACGGCGACGTCGCGTCGCACAGTGGGGCAAGACAGCTTCAGAAGTGGTATTAAATCAAATACTTTTTTAATTGATTTTTAAAATGGATATCTCTTTTCGAGGCTGTTAGTAGTATTGAAAAAATTCATAGGTAGATTCGTGAATATATTTTTATTAAAGAAATCTGACTTTTTCGATCAGACACTGACGCGCATGAATGGACTAACGAGATTCAAATAAAATTGATTGAGCTACTGTGAACAGTCGTTTTCAAGCTGATTTTTAGGAATTAAATTTGAGAAAACTGTTACAGTTATTGAGCTAAAATTTAGGATACTTATTTATTCACATTTAAACTAACACCTAAAATTTTTGTAAAGCTTTTTATTGAAAATTGTACAAGGTACAGATCGACGCGTAACTCATGTTTCGAAATGACGCGCCAATCGGGCGCATCGTTTCCGACCGATCCAGTTATCTGAAATAAATGAATTTTTTAAATAATTGTTCTATATGAATGTGGCTCCAGTTGGAACCTCGAAAATTTAATTTAAACAAAAAATGACAAAATGGCGAGGATTTAAAAAAAAACTTCGATTTTTACAACAAAATATTTACTTTTCACGGCCTACAAAATGGTAATTTTAAATATATTTTGGATATTTTAGATTCTGACTGGAGCCTGAAATATATTCTAAATGCCTAAAAAATAATCAAGTTAATCCGCCAAGTAGTTTGTTGGGAAAATGTGCGCCCGACTTGAGAAATGTCGTTTTGAGATAAATCGTTTTAAACTTTTTCGTGCTGTAATTAGGTGGATAATGGTTGATATTCGTAACCTACCCTTAATCGCGTATATTAGGGCCATACAGAATACATTCTTCGGCTTCGAAGAAGTTAAATTCGGCACTTATTACTTCTTTTGTGGCAGTTCTCGCCTCTTTAGAATAGTAAGACGCTCGGTGATTAGACAGTATGATGCGCTCGCCGTCTCTCTTATATGCATAAATTTTAGCCTTCTCGCCGATTTTTTCATAATATATGTAGGAATACCTCGGTTTTTATCCCGTCTTTATTTACAAAAAGAGGTGTATTTTTTTGGAGCTCAAAAGTCACTGAAATTTTCCTATCAAAACTTTTTGTTTTATTAAAGAACCAACATATTTTTGTAACTCATATTATTTTGTCAGGTTTTACTGAAAGTAATTTATTTTGAAAACTTTTAAAATAAAAATTAGCATAATAAATTAGTCAAAATAGATTAAAAAAACAAACAATTTTAGGTATCTTGTACCTAACATTATTTGTTTGTGTAAGAAATGTATCAGTTGAAAACCTTGTATAGTAACTGTACCCATAAAAAACATAGCAGTAAATTAGTTAACAAACCCAGATGCTCCTGGGGGGTTTCAATTTGTAAGAAAAAACTTTTAAGCTCCTTTTTCACAATCAATTCGATTTTAAGGATGGACTAAAACGTCGATTTTTAATAATTTTCTTATTTAACAATTTTTTTAAAATTTTTTTGGTTTTTTGGACTCCTAAAGACAATTTATTACAGACAGCTACAACTTATATTTGTATATTTTGTATAAAGTACAAAATACCAAAAGTGGTTGTAGTGCAATAAACTAAGCCACCCAAATCAAAATTTCTTCTGCTACACACTAAAGAACATAGTTAATACTCGTATAGCAAATTGTAAAAATATTTTGGGTGAAAGGGGCCCAAACTTTTGAATAAATCCAATTTGAACTTAGCTAATTTTGCTAATTTTTACATGTGAGATTCCGCGCGTCGTCATTTTGTTGACGGTACGTGTGGAATGAATGACCCTAACACTAAGAAAATTTCGCAGCGGCAGAAGCAGCTCGTCTCTCGTACATGTAACATCGATTTATTTTTTGTTTTATTCGATATTTTGGGGGTGAAACGTAAAAGATTATTGCCCCATACCGCAACTATACTTTTTAATGCTATTTCAAGGTTCTCTAAGTTCCCGGTTTCTTTTTTCCCGGTTTTCTTGATGGAAGGCGCTTCTCGTATGTTTAGCCCAGTAAACCAGAGTCAAAACCGCCCTGGAGGAGTGCAACGCGGAGCAAAGCGGCGCTCCGTAAGGTAGGTTTTGACGATGGATAAACCTCCAAATCGAATGCACACCTCAAAAATCGAAAATAAAAAAAAAACGAGAGCGGTCGTCGGACCGTCCACAGAAGCTAAGCTTCCTACGCACAATAGAATGTGAGGTGGGAAATACATTAGGCTCAGTATGTCGACTAAGTTAAAATGAAATGAAAAGTATTTTAAATCAAGGAGGTAATTATTTTTAAGTATTGTTAAAAAAAATTTTTATTAGTAACGAAATTGCCGAGAAATTGCTATTAAATTTGTATTACGAAATTACAAAATACTTAAATTTTTTTTTCTTGCAAGGGAAGAGGGAACCTTCATAGGCACCACCCCTATCGGGGGTGGTAGTGTCAGATTCTTCTGACTAAAACTAAACAAGGTGGAACTCGCTTTAGCGGCAGTTCCTAGGCTTCTATACAACTACTTTTCTGGTGTGAAAAGTTGTTGTTATTTTTGGTCGCCATAATTTTATAATGTAATATCAGATAATCAGCACTAATTAAATTTTTGCGGTTGGTAATTATCATTTACTATATACTAACTAATAATAATGAAACTTTTCCATTCCATTCGGAACTTTACTTCTCTGTAATGTACGGTCCATTTTTTGAGGTGGAACAATCCTCTTTTACTTTTTTATTTATATTAACTTCACCTATCACATCAAGCCACTACTGTGGTTACAATAAAAAAAATATGACAATAAATTTTATCCGTTAATTTGATAACTTAATCCGTTGATCCGTGATCTGATAACTTAATCCGTTGATACCTTGATCGGTCAGATCATCGGATTAAGTCTACTATATAGGTTGAAAATTACAATCTTAAAGCACAGAATATTTTTGTAACCTATTTAATATATAAAAAAGTCGATTTTAAATTTAAAACACATTTTATTTATTTTATTATACATACGATTTGTTTACAATCACAATTTCGAGGGTTCCTGATTAGATTTGAATTATGCGGACAGACAGACGGACGGACAGACACGGAGCCAGATCATAAGGCTTCTTGTTATACTTTGTATAGAAGCCTAAAAGCAAGTAGTGTCGCACACTACATTAACTGTATCATTTGTATCATTCCTAAAAGTAATTAGGCTAATACAGATTTTGACGTTTAAAATTTTATTAAATTTTAAACGTCAAAATCTTCGAACAGTATATAAATATAAAATTATATTTTATTCAGCGTCCAAAAAGAGTAGTTGCTTAAACAGTAAGAATCATGGTAAAGACGAAAGAATATTCCGAAGATCTGAAAAATCAGAAAAAATTCGGGTGCGAGCCCTAACCATTAGCGACCTGACAAAAATTTCTTCAGCTACACACTAAAGAACAGGCTTATTTTAGTCTATAGAAACAAAAATTTTCAAGATTCGTTAAAAAACAAGCCCAAAATCGACTTTTGAAAAGTACGGGAAATTGGCATCGAGTATGCGGCATATAATTTAAAAAATGGAAAATAACCCGTGTATTGGGTTTTGATGGTGCAAATTACTTTTTAGGGTGGATCCGGCCCGGCCAGAATTGGGCGCATCAAAAAACCTACCCTACGCCTCTCCGGGGCTCCGGGCGGTTTTTCAATCGCGTACGCCGCTCCGCGGCAGAGCTAAACATACGAGAAGGCGCTATCCATCAAGCAAACCGGGATGAAGGCAACCGGGATTTTAAACCCCCAAAAAATCGCGTAAAATCAATAAATAATCGATGTTACATGTACGAGAGACGAGCTGCATCTGCCGGTTCGAAATACTCTAAGTGTTAGGGTCATTCATAGCGCACGGACTGTCAACAGAATGAGCGACGCGCCCGAATCTCGTTAATCTTACCACTGAATCTCGTTAATTTTGCTAACTTCAAAATCGATTTATTGAAAAGTTTGGACCCAATTCCCGAAAATTCTTTTGACAATTTGCTATATTGACCTTGTTCTTTAGTGTGTAGCAGAAGAAAGTATGATTCGAATGCTAATGGTTAGGGCTCTCTAGCCAAAAATTCAATGAAATCATTGAAAATTGGAGACCCGTTAAGGACAGCATTTAAGAATACGGGTCGGCTTTCAGCCTCCAACTAGCTTATAAGAATACGGGTTGGCCTTCGGCCTCCCACTTGCTTTCAGGAACACGGGTCGGGTCGGCCTTCGGCCTCCAACTTGCTTATAAAAATACGGGTCGGCCTTCGGCCTCCCACTTGCCTTTCAGGAACACGGGTCGGCGTTCGGCCTCCCACTTGCTTTAGGGAACACGGGTCGGGTCTGCCTTCGGCCTCCCACTGGCATTTAAGAATACGGGTCGGCCTTCGGCCTCCCACTGGTATTTAAAAATACGGGTCGGCCTTCGGCCTCCCACTAGCATTGCCCTTGCGATGGTCGAAATTTGTGTGACGAATTTGCGTTAACAATTTGTGTGACGAACGATTTTTTTCAGTTAACTGCCAATTAGATGGTCGAAAGTTGTGTGACGAATTTGCGTTAACAATTTGTGTGACGAACGATTTTTTTCAGTTAACTGCCCGTGCAATACCCGTGCGATAAGAAGCATAGCTTCAATTTAATTTTTTCACTTTTTCGTCAATACACGGGTAATTTACGATTTTTTTGCTAATATTCTTTACTAATATCTACTAATCACACCCCCACCTATCCGAATTTCAAAGAAAAAATCAAATCCGAGCGAAAAAATTTCACCCGTCCCGACAAAGGACCCGATGCATGTATGCGAGTCTGCATGGGGGGCGCGGCCTATTCAATGCTAATTTACCTACTTTTAAAAACTGGATTGTGGGGTTGTTTTCAAGGATTTCACCCAAAATATTTTTTTTCTATAGACTAATAAAACCATGTTCTTTAGTGTGTAGCACACGAAAATTTTTTTCGGGTGGCTTAGTTTATTGCACTCTTCCCCAAAAAGAATCATGACTTAAAAAGTTTTAATAATGAACTTCATTACAGAAAATCCGTTATAATTCGGGTAATTTGATGAATTTTACTTGAATATTTTTTGGACACATTTGCAAGACCCCAAACTATAAAAATATGTACTAATAAAAAAAAAATCGAAAAAATGTATCGGCCACAGTAGGTAACCCCCTTAAGTTGTATATTTCTTTCCGGGGCTCTTAGTAGTATTGAAAAGAAAATCATAGATAGATTCTTGAATGTTTTTATTAAAAGAATCGGATCTTTTCTATCAGATACTGACGCGCATGTATGGAGTAACGAGATTCTAGTACAGTTGATCGCGCTAATCGGGATCACTGAGGGGCCACCGAAAATTTAATAGTATTCTAGTGTGTGTGGGTTAGTGGTGTATTGAAACGTTATAGAGAGGAATCTTTAAATAGCATTTAGTTTTTTCATTTAATTGCCGGATTTAGCTGTCTTGCCCCACTGTGCGTCGCTTCGTTTAGCTAGAGAAAGGGAGCATATATGTTGAGAACAGTTGAGAACGATAATGTCAAGGAATTGCGATAGATGTTTAAGGTGTGAAGCCGAAACTTCAAACTGATTATGGTGGCATTGAGCCAAAATGACCTTGTTTTTTGTTTTTGGGTGATGGTCATATTTGTTTTACAGGGTAAGAAGTTTTCGCGTTCTTCTTAAATTAATATTATACCTTGCAATTTAAAAAACGTTTCCAAATAACTTCAATAATATCGTCACTAATTTTATGACTTGGATTTTTTTCCCAAGGTGTGGGTTCATTTTCCAAAGTGATATTCGTATAAGCAAGGAAACGCACCTGCTTGTTTTTTTTAAATTGCAAGGTATAACCACGTATAACATTAATTTAAGAAGAACCCGAAAACTTCTTGCCCTGTAAAACAAATATGACCGTCACCTGAAAACAAAAAACAAAGTCATAAGCTAAGCTTCAAGCTAAGCTTCAAGCTAAGCTTCAAGCTAAGCTTCAAGCTAAGCTTCAAGCTAAGCTTCAAGCTAAGCTTCAAGCTAAGCTTCAAGCTAAGCTTCAAGCTAAGCTTCAAGCTAAGCTTCAAACCAAGCTTCAAGCTAAGCTTGAACAAGCAGGTACACTTGTAATTATTCAGAACCTTAAAAATTTATTATTTTTCATTGAATCTTTTGCAATTTTTGTTTGTAATCCGGCAGGGGGGTATTTTTGGTGATATTTTTCATAACTATTCCAGTACCGTTCTTCTTAACCACTTCACCCGCGGGTTATTTGTAACTAAATGCATTTTGCACGCCCCCGTGTGTACTATCGGGTGAAGTGGTTAATACAGAGGGACGTAAAAGTTTTTCTTGCGCAATAAATTAAGTGTGCCTGGGGGGTATGGAATACCCCCCAGACCCCCCGGTCCCGGCAGCCTAAATGAGTTCCTGATAAGCATCCATTTGTTTTCATTACTCTAAGCGAGCGCCATCGCAATGGGGGCGCTAAACCTCGACAAAACAGGTTTTTTTGACTAACAGAAGAGCTCGCTACGACGCAGGACTTGGATACCGCATTAGTTCCTAAAAAATCGTGTGATGGGCCACTGTTGCTTGAAATTTCAAATCTGTGAAAATAAAGTTACAATTTTTTTGAAAAACCTAAAAATATTTGAAACTAAAAATGAACCTTCACTGGATTTAGCAAAAATATTCATATTTTCCATTAAACCCAATGAATTGTTTAGCAATTTTTTTTAGTAATTGTGAGATTCTGGAAGAAATTGTCCAACTGCAGTATTTATTATATTATTTATTTATTTGCATATAGCAAGAACGTTGAAATTTAAAGCGCTACTTGCTCGGAGCGACATTGAAAATTTTGTAAAATTTTTACCTACGAGGTTCAAACGATGGGAATGGAAATTTATTAAAACTCAAACGATGCTCGAGTGATTAGTATTAATTTTAATATAAAATTCACCATGAGGGGGGGGGGGGCTAGCATTTCTACAGTTCCTGCCAAAATTGTTTTAAACAATTTAATTTTTATTAAGAACCTTTGAAGCACAAACAACGAGAAGAGAAGCTCATTAAAGCTCAAACGATTGATACCGATTTTTAAAAAAATTCGCCACCGTCGTTTCTTTAGCCCCCCCAAATTTTGGGAATAACTGCGCCATACGTGTGGTTCGAAACTCAAAAACAGCTCAAACGTTTTGACACTTATTTTGTTAAAATATTCGCAATGGGGGGCAGCGCCGTAGCAAGGGTGAGGCGATTAAGGCATTTGCCTCAGGCGCCATCGCAATGGGGGCGCTAAACCTTGACAAATTTTCAAAATGATAAAAATCTTTTGGATAAAAATATTCAAATTTGCCCCAAGCTAAGCTTTAAGCTAAGCCCCAAACCAAGCCTCAAGCTAAGCCTCAAGCTAAACTTCAAGCAAAGGCTGAAGCTAGATTTGAAAGAAAATTTTGCGGACTTCCTTACATACCTGTAAAATTTCACTTTGCCGGATCCTTTGCGAACTGAAACCAATTTTCAGCTTGGACTAATACAAAAATTTTGGAAAATTTATGTTAGATAAAATTTTATGCTCTTCAATTTTGGTCTGATAATAATTTTCCATAAAAATGAAATTAAGCGAGTTATAGACGAAAAACTACATTGGAGGAGTTAAAATTACCAATTGGGGAGAAGCCGGCAATAGATTTTAGGAGATTGTTTTGGGGTAGGAAGGCACTCAAATACACCATGTCTACCAAATTTCGGCATTCCAAATTATAAATTGCAAAAAAAAAAGAATTTTTCTTGGAAGAAAGAATTTTTTTACCGAACACGGGGAGAAGAATGATTGACCTATAATTTTTGCTGCTTGTTTTTTTTTAAATTACAGGATAGGTATGTGTTTTTAATTTTAAAACGGGAGGGGGGGGGGGTTAAAATACCCTATTCTTAAAGAGTTTTCAAAAATTGGAATATTGCCGTCCCTATACAGAGAAAAAATTCTTTTTATTTTAAGCATTTTTTCCTGCAAATTGAAGTGCAAATTCGTCTCGCATATTTTTGATGTCTATTTTACAACAAATGAAGTAACAATTAAAGAAATATTTATTTCAAATTGTTGCTAGACAAATTCCTACTTCAATTTTTTCTCAGTGCATTGGCCCTAGCAACATAGGGCTGAAACAATTTGTACAAAAAAAAAGCAATCTTATAGAGTAAAATTTCAACTTTAATCAGTAGCTCATTTATAAAAGTAGTACCAACTTCACGGGGAAGTTTTTGAAGGAAAAAATATATTTTTAAAGATACCGCGATTACTTTTCTATTATGTTCTCAACTTCATTCCAAAATTTTGAGCCAATTTGTTCAGAAATAAACGTAATAAAAATTGTAGGAAATGGAGAAATTGCTTTTTGTGACGTGCAAGGTCAATTGGGACTCTTAACCAACTGCGTCGCTGGTTCAGTCGAAAAACCACCCGTTATAGAGAAGGAAGAATCAAACGATGTTGATTTTGATGATTATCAAATTGGCGACGACTCGGACGACGAAAATGCAGTTTCGCTCGAAAAAATTAAAAACGACGTAATGGGAATTAATGGGGCCGATTCGGTTGTCGATCAAGGTGAATGTAGTCCTAAACGTTGTGTTCTTGTTTTACGAAATATTTACAGAATCGGTGCGATCGCTCACTCCAAGACCCAGAACTCCAGATATACCGCTTCAGAGTGCTTTCATGCCTACTTCAACCCCGGAACATTTAAATCCGCGTTATTTTTGCTACAATAATGTTGGAATAATCCGTAGTTACCGGAATGATGAAAAGGAAGGTTCGAGTTCCATTGAAATCGAATTTCATGATGCTACCTTTCACAACAGCATGATGCTGCAGAATTATCAAGAGTACACCATGGGAACTTTGAGTACCGCTGCTTTAACCGTTGCTAGCAGCAGGTAAGTTCACGTTTTTGCAGTAAATGTTCCATTATTTTTTTTTTATTATTTATTATCGGGTGTGGTGCTTACCACCACTGCACTGAAGCAGAAGCTTATTGTGCCCCGTTCGCCCCCAGACTGTGCAACACCAGCAACTCAGCAGCGCCAGGCGCCTTGTGCTGAGCCGCTTGGTCGGCCTTACGTCACCATAACACCCCCAACAAGCGGTCACAACCCCGGTTTCTCAATGAGTCCCGGTACTGGCACCTCACCCGGTTCTTCCAGAGTCCCGCGGGCCGCCACCATTGCGTAGGTCCAGCCTGGCGTACGACGAAGGTCCGATAAAGCGTTGCACAGTCGATGAGGGTGGAGGCGAATTTTTTGTAACAAATCAGGGGTACCGCCGGCTTAACGTGTCCTCCGAAACACGGCCGACCGCAGTTCTTTTTAAGTCGGTCACCCACACAAGTGGTTACCCGAACAAGTGTTGCTTGCATACGAATATCGAATAACTCGATTTCGAGCAGCATATCTGATGCGGTCGACAAAATGTTACATTAAAACAAATAGAAATTCTTTGTTTCAGTCAAATGGCGATCATACCGCTTGATACTGGAGCTAAAGAGTGGAACATTAATTTAGCTGATGAAGATGAAGAAATCGTTTGTATCGCCAATTCAAGCAATTTGGTTTGTTTTGCAACAAATTGTTACCAATTGCGTGTTTACAGCGTTTATGGCACCCAAAAAGCTGTCATCTCAGTTCCTGGTCCGATCGTCACTATGGCGGCGTGTAAGCACTCTGTGTTGATTGCCTACCATAATGGAGCCGTCCGAGTCGGCGATCAAAGTATCAGTTTGATGCTAGCCAAATTTGAAGGTAATTTCAGCTAGATAATCCAATTATTGAAGTTTGTTTGAACTTTATTATAACAATTTAGGAGTTAAAATCGAAAGTAAAAACTTGAATTGCGCACTGCGACCTGAAAGACAACTCCAATGGCTTGGTTTTACGGATTCGGACACTCCTGCTCTGCAGGACTCGTACGGAATGGTGTATCTGTATCCGATGGCTTCAAACGTTTGGATGCCGTTCTGTGACACCACTAAAGACGTAATATTTTTTCGATAATTAAAAAAAAATTTAGTGTTTTTTAAATATTTTCAGCGCAACAATCCAGCTGATGGTTATTTCATCTCAGCTGTTTGCGAGTCTCTCCTGGCCGTCAGAGGCATTCGGTGTCGTGGTTCCTTGTATCCTGGTTTCACCCCACGTCCCGTTCTAGGTGAGTTGAAGTTGGAACCGCCATTTATTGAAATGAGCACCGAAAAATCGCAATTGGAAGCGAATTTGTTCACCTGGTCGACTTTGAAAGTTGAAAACATGGAAAAGAAGTTCAAAGAAACGGCACTTAAAACTTTCGCGGTAAGTTTTCTATTTTTAACATTCGAGTTTATCAACATTTAAATATTAAAAAACATTTATTGTTTTTTAAAAATTCAGTATCAATATTGATTAAAATGTATTATAGAAAATTATTTTCTGGCATACTCCAGCACCACTTGAACCGTTTCTTTTAGCTATCCTGCAAGAACAATTTGGATTTACGAGCATTCGAATTAATCGAAATGATGTCAAATCCTCAGTTGGTGACTTTGGCCATCAAGTACGCCTCCAAATTGAACCAACAGCGACTGGCAGACAAACTTACCAAATTTTCAATGACTTTAAGTGAGTCAGACTTGGATAGCTCGATCTTAAATGACACAGTAAGCAATAAATTTGTGTTATTGCTCCAAAATATCAATTTCATTTTAGGTTACCTCAACTCCAAATACCAGTGTGATCATATCAAATCGGAAACTCATGTTAAATTCTGCGAAAAAGAGGATTTTGAAACATAAAGCCGTCGTCGAAGACAAGGTAAGCCTTACTTGCATTGCGCCCTCCCGTAGAAAATCGCTCAACTCGTTTGAAGTTTTGTTTACCAGATGTTTTTTTGTTTCAGGTGACTACATCAGAAGTTCCAAAACCTTCCACAGATTCCACAGTCACCCCCTCAAGTGAAGAAACCAATACAACTCTGGTAACTAATCTGCCCCCCTGTTACTTTAATTTTTTTAAATTCAGAATTTACAGGACGAAATAGTCAACAACGACACAACTTTATCAGAATCCATGATAAACACTCAGGTTTTTGCAAATGTAACCTTATTTTTCTTTTCTTACAAAATAATTTTTTAGGATTCAATTTTTATTGAAGAAGAGCCCAAGAATCCATTCTTGAAGCGTCTGAAGAAAAGCGACACTGCAGTTCACAATCCTTTAAGTTTGACTGATAAATTTGCAGGGTATGAAGAGGAAAAGAAGGAAAACAAAGCTAAAGAGAACAAAGAAAAACGGAAACAGCCGGATTCCGACAATCCGGATGGCCAGAAAAACAAACAAAGGAAATTGGACAAATTTTTATTTTCCAAAAGGTCTTGAAAATCTTCAAGTAGGTTTTTTCATTCAAAGTTTTTGTTGTTTAATCTAATAAAATATTTATTCGCTATTATCTTTTTTTGTACAACTACCATTCGCGTGGTTCTGGAAATAATCCTTTGGAAAACATTGATTTCCATTCGGTTCCATTGGGATATTCGTATTTTTCTATAGTTTTGGGTGTTAATGTTGTGCTGTAGCCTGGTGACTGAAAAAATGGTTGTGTATTGCTAAGTTAATGTGAAAATAATTCATCTTACCTTTGGTGCTTGGTAACGTGCTTTGTCCATTATAACAGGGTTGATGAAGTGTTCATGTTGTTGGTCAACATATTCTATCAGCCTGTCTTGCATGGTTCCAGAAAGTGCGACGTAATCCCACATTTGAAGGTGCTGAACCATTTCACAGAGACCTACTCCTCCTGCATGTGGACATACTTTTACTGAAATCAGAAACCAGAACGTTAATGACTTAATTCGGGTCGAAAAATGGCCCCTTAAAATAATTTTTTTGCTTAGATCTCGAATACGGTAACATGCACGCCAAAAATGAATAGAACCTTTTTTGTAGAGAATTAAATTTGCTACAAAAAACCTCCCCTTCATTTTTTTTATAATCCCGATATATTGACGGATAATTAGCACGGAATCGGGCACCTCGTGAAAAACAGTAAGTTTAACTAACCGAGCCCATTTATTTGCCGATTCGTTCAAATTGGAAAAAATTTCTTCAAACATTTTATCTAGAAAATTTAATTCTTTATCAGTTAAGTACTATTCATTTTTTATCTACGGATGACTGTTAAAGAGTTATATCTAATTTTCGAGTTATAAGCGAAAAATTTTTTTTGTTTTAACCGATAATGCTGAATATCTGTGGATCCATCAGAATTACAGAAAACTTATTAGAAAATTATTTATAGGAAATTTAATTCTCTACAAGTTACTTCTGCTTCGTTATTTAGTTACAAGAGCCCATTTACGAGTTATACGCGAGAAACAAATTTTAGAACGCATTTTGTTGCTATTATTGATCAAACTAAGGCGTTTGTTAGTCACCCGCTCAAGTTAGAAAAAAAATTCTCGAACATTTGTTATAGGAAATTTAATTCCCTAAATTTCATTAGCTATACGTTTTTTACGTACGCGGTACCGTTTCCGAGATCCAAGCAATAAACGGATCGTGTACGAGCAAAAATTGTACCGTTTAATTTGTGGGCCATTAAATAGACGCTCAAAATTTCGTTAACGCCTCCAATTCGCGCCGAATCGATCTGGCAAAACTGCATCGCATCGGATTGCAAAAATTGCTTGAACATCACCCTATTACAACACATCTCGCCAGTCGCTACACCAATTCCTAAAGGTTTTAACGCTTTCGAAATGGTTGCATGTCCCAAAATATCATCTGGGGACGTCGGCTCTTCAATCCACAACAATTTGAATTCCTGCAAACTTTTCATCCACTCTATAGCTTCTTCAACGTCCCAAACCTGGTTTGCATCCACCATCTGCAACAGAAGAATTATAAAACGACTGCAGCTTTCATTACGACCCTAACTCTTACTAATATTCTGTCCCAGCCAATCACGTTCCTGACAACGTTCAATCGCCTGATATCATCTTGAAGATCTTGGCCAACCTTGACTTTAAAAGCCGTGAATCCCAGTTCCAAGTATTTTTGGCACAACTCAATGATTGTTTCGTTAGAATAACCCAACCAGCCAACCTGGGTCGTGTAAGCCGGATATCCATCTTTCACAAGCTTTTCGGCGCGTTCTTCTTTTCCCGATCGAGCTTCCGTTAAAATTTTGATTGCTTCTTCTTTTGTGATAACATCGCTGATGTATCTGAAGTCGATCGTGGAAACCAACTGTTCTGGTTCCAAATCGCTCAAGAGCTTCCAAAGCGGCTTGTTGAGCAATTTCGCCCACAAATCCCATAGGGAGTTGATTATAGCCGCCGTTGCAAGATGCATTACGCCTTTTTCGGGGCCCAACTAAAAAAATTGTGGGTGAAAAGGTTTGTATGAAAAAAGGAAGGGGTTTTTGTTTAACAATTTTAAAGAAAAACCCGACGTGAAATCAAAGTTACCCATCGAAGTTGGGTATCGCTGGTCAAATTTCGCCAAAAAGTCCCAAAATCTTTGTAAATTTCGATCGCCGTTTGGCCTATGACTAAACTGGACAGAGAATTGACCGCAGTGACGACAATTTCGGTCCCACGACCACAGGTAAATGTTAACCCATGCCCTTCAGTTCCGTTCGCTGTCTTTAGGACCACATAAGCGCAGGAATAGTCCGGATCTTTGTGCTAATTAAATATTAAACATTAGTTCTAAAATTGTGATCTTTTTACGACTTACCATAGCGTCGGAGCCATGAGCACCCAACGACGTCGGAAATCTTACATCTTTAACTTCCAACGAAATAATTTTTAGATTTTCTGAAGTCATTTTGAAAATTAAATGAACAATCTGAATTTGTGTGTGTCGCTTATCTCATCACTTGCGATCCACTAAGTAACAGCAAAGTAAACACGTCTTGATAATTCGTTATCAGCTTTAATTTATGTTAAATCTCGAAAAACAAAAATTTTATGAACTGTTTAATTTATTTGTAAATAATGACGTTTTAATGAATAATAAAGAGCGAAGAACAAAATATTTGCTTAAGTTGTTTGCTCTTAAGAGCGAAGAACAAAATATTTGCTTAAGTTGTTTGCTGGCACCTGGCACCTACCGAACAAAAATATTTTTGAAAAACTTGTTTACGCGAAGTGCTGTAGAAATTTAAATAAATAATTTTTAAGATGTTTAAATGAATTTCGGGACAATTAAAACTCACGTACTTTATAAGAAGGTTTTTTTTTACTTTGCTATCGGAGCTGAATAAAATTTGAACTAACATCTTATTTATAATTAAAGCGGATACAGGAATTAGGTCTTCGCCATGGCATGATTTCTATGACAATGCGTTTACACGTGTGCGTGCTGACGTCACTGTATGCGTATATGTAATTTAGGAGCGACTTGTCTTGAAGGGTACCCGGGAGCGCGCCCTACCTGTGAAAAGTCAAATGGCTATGGAAGAATATAATATTCATGTGCATCCAATCGGAACAGTTATAACGCACAACCTAAACCTGAGAAAAGCTCCAGGATATAATTTGATTACGAGCTAAAATCTGAAAAACTTACCAACATTGGGCATTAAGATGATTACGATACTCTTTGACGCTATGCTTAGAGTAGAATGAAAAGGCAAAAACATGGAAAGGATCCGTCAGAAGACTCTTCGTACCTCCGATAAGTTTCTTGCTCATTTTCTTCAAGGTTATTGAGAAACGAATTTTGGAAAAACTCAAACATATTTTTGAAGAAAGAAACCTGGTTCCGAATTATCAATTTGGATTTTTCCAACAGCATGCCTCGAGTAGCAAGAAAAAACAAATAAAATCAAGAAAAAGAAAAATCGACATAGAGCAATTTTGAGGTGGAGTCGAAAGGTTATCAACAGAAGGCGCCACTAAATTGGAAAGCGGAATAAATGGCTTTGCATACCAATCACAGACCCCATCTGTCGATTGCCCTTTTCCAAGGTGTTTCCAAAATGTCGAAAAGGTTTGGGGGTCGTCTATAAAGGACGTCCGCAAGTTTTTTCGACTTTTTAACCCCCCTCTCCATTTATCTAAAATCGAACTTGACCTTAAACTAAAAAACCATTCATTAATTTTTAATTTCTTTAAAATTTTTATGACTAATAAAAATTGGAATTAAACAAGCAAGAATTTAGATAAACTTAAAAGCTCAAATATGACACTTGGTCACATTTTGTAACCCCCCATTGTCCTTTATGGACCTTCAAAGGACGTCCACGCCTAGGGGAAGGGGGGTTGAATAAATGTGAAGTCCGCATAAAAATCCAATTTTTGAGATTGAATATTTTAAAATAATATTTTGTAAAAAATGTATTTACTCCTTTAATTATTCCAAATGTATGGTAAACAATGTCGTGTCAAGTTCGATTAAGTGAGGCGGGTCTTTGATTTGTGACCATAGGACGTTCCGGCGGGGGGGGGGGGCTGAAAATTAATATTTTTTATATGTATTATTTTCTCATTTAATTATTCATTACTTTCCTATTAGTAGGTGTTTATTAAGATGGTGCGGCGTAAAGGCCACACTGAAACTTTTTCATGTTGGTGGCAAAAAATTCAGATTCTTGATTAGCCTAAAGAGCGGATCATCAGCACAATTTAGAATTACAGCAGTACCTAATAATAACGTCGGCTTTCCCTACTATTCCGTAAAAAAACTGTGAAGAAAAGCTTTAGGTTTATTTTATTCACCTCCACTACCCCCTCCCAAGCGATTCATTTAAACAAATACTGGCCGGACCCCTCCCGCTTTAATTTGACAATGAAGAGTATTAATATTTATAACATTTTTATTTTTTATTTTAATTTTGTGCCCTTCCATAAACTCGAAGTTTAAAAAATACTCTATATTAAAGAAAAACTTTACTACGAAAAGTACAAAATCGTAAAAGAAAAACCCAAGTTTTGCAACTTTAACAACAAATTTTTTAGTTGGTTCTGACGGTGATCCTCTTGCATTCGTGATGGATCCAATTTATGTGACATTTCATTTCTTCCATTTTTGATTCGAGGGACTCGAGCCTTGTCAACAGCATCATCATCATGTAAGCCACATTTTCGGCCTAAAATCATTGAAACTGAGCATTTTTCCCGGCGGAATAAAATAGAAACACTTACAGGATTGCGGGATTTTTCTACATGTTTTAGGTCAACATTATTCAGTAGCTCAGCGTCTTTTTGACAACTGTTTAAACAGGTATTTATGTTTTCAGTGAGGCCAAATCTGGAAAAAATTGTTTAGATTATTTGGACTTGGAGGACACGGATGAACGCGGTAATCAAGAAGGATTGAAGCAGAGAAAGCTCTTTTAACGGAAAGGATATTATGTAGTATATTCCATGGATTTTTAGAATTCTATTTTTAGAAACAGAGCTTTTGGTCTTCCATTAGGAAGATTAAGAAAAGACCGAACGTTTTTTCTTTCCACGAAGTCTCCAGAGCTCGAAGTTTTATTTCAACTAAAGTCCACATTTTCCAGAACATGAAACCTTAATAGAAGGAATAATGTAGAGCAGCAGAATGAAAAAAAAATTGGCTTGCAGAGCACCTCTTCAACTGCACAAGGTTGTGACGCAACAAAAACCAATAACCAAATTTTACTTCCAAAAATGAAATATTAAACATTAAACAGTTTAAATATATAACTAACATTCTTTCTCTTGGAACATCTATTGGAGTTTTATCCTGCATCATTATAACGATATTTTGCAACTGAACCATAATGGTTTCAAATCTTTTCACCAAATTACTCGCATTATTCAAATCGTTATCCAATTGTCTGTTCATATTGTTCAAAACGTTCAACCTTTGGCCAACGGCCATTACCTAAAATTTTAGAAGCTGGACGAAGAAGCAAAGTATGGAGTTTTGGACAAACCTTCTCCTTGTTCTGCTTCATTTTAAAAAAATTTTTGGTAACATCTTCGGCTTGGTTTTTGAATACTCCTTCGGAGTCGTTGATTTCTGTGTTCCACCAATCTATCATTGAATTCAAATCACTAAAAGTTTTTATTTCCTCCATTATTATATTTTGTAAATTATTGAACTAGAATTTAGAATTATTGGCTCAGACGTTTATTAATTTTAGACGTTGTCAAAATTATTGTACAGGATGCGGCAAATACCATTTTTTTTGGATAAATGTCGAGGACAACATGGACACACTGCGTACCATTAGGACAAATTAAACATGTTGGACAAGTCGTAGAAGTGTTGATGCTGGCCATTTTTAGGGTTTAGCGCTGTGCTCCATTTTTTGACCAAATTTGGGATGAACTAGCAAGAAGAGGGAGGGCGAGACTCCAGTTTTTCGTTGCTTGGTTACTTCTAATTTCAAAACTGAAATTCCTGTCAGGTTGGTTATCGAAATTTTTGTGATGGAAAAACTTGGTCCGGCACTTTTGGCGTTCATTTTAAATTTCCGCGGAGTGTACTTTTTCAGAGCACCAAGAGATTTTGACTGTTTTCCGCATGAAGCCTACTTAATGATTTTGTTTTCTGTGTTTATTTTGCTATGGAACACCAAAATTTACCCGTGCTTCTACAGAAAACTCTACTGTTGGACAGAATTTTTAGTCGAGGTAAAAATTCCAACCCCTTGGAGTTTCTCTCAAAAGTTTGTTTCAGTTTGCGGTGGGATTGTTCATAATGGAATTCGTTATGGACGACTTTTGGCTTCCAATATTGGGTGCTTTCATCGCTGCAATTACGAAATTAGTTGACATTTCCAACGAAAAGTTTGGAAAATCCCGAATTAAAGTGTTGACTAGTTTACTCGACGCCGTCAAAACTCCGGAAGGTTTGCACGTCGTTAGCATCGCTTTCAGTACTTTCGTTCTATTCTGCGTGCTCCAAGTGACGAACACCGTCGATTTTCGTATCATCAGGTTATATTTTTACAATATTATGACATTTTTTAAAACTTATAATTTTTACAGGTGTCAGGGAGGGAAGGCTTTTGTCAAGGACACGATGAAACGAAGTAAAAGATTTGTTCGGAAATTTTTACACACAGCTAGACACAGAGGTCGAAGTCGCCATATTAGCTTTGCACCTGGTACAAAAGAACCATCGGATTTTGATGAAGACGAATCGTTGGACGATAACTTGGAATTTAATCAAAATTACAGATATTGTCGGTCTCCTCGCGATTATCGGACTCCTGAAAGTTGAAGTTAATTATTAACATAAAAAAGGGAATTACTTTTGTAACAAATTGTAAAATGGAGTTATCGTTCGGAAATTGTAATGTCGGACCTCTTAGAGTCGAATACGTAATCAGGCTATGTAAAAAAATATAATATATAATAATAAAACCAATGCCCTTGTATAAGCTTAACACAGTGGTCTTATGTGTCTTCTTCGTTCCCTTTTCCGTATAACCTCTTGGTTGTCGAAATCCCACCCCGAAATCTTTTATTTGGTTGTCCGGAACTTGGAATTCAGATACGTCGAAAGAGAAAACAGGATTATGTCCTGTCTGATGTAACTATGCGCTCCAAACTAGTGTTAATATGGTGCACAAAAAATAATCTGGGTTGCTTTATGAAAAAAACCATTTATGTAGAAAATTGTTTATTATTATGTGCAACACAAATAAAATCATGGTGCAACTTTAATAAGCCTTATCGAAGGTTCCAGTCTGTTCCTGGCCGTCCTCATAGATTACTTTTAGGCTTCTATACAAAGTATAGCAAGAAGCCTTATGATCTGGCTCCGTGTCCGTCTGTCTGTCTGTCCGTCCGCATAATTCAAAATCATACAGAGCGTTTCAAATCGTATTGGAAATACTCTGTGTGTATAGAGGTCTATGAACTGGGTAGCCAGTGCGCTACTTTTAGGCTTCTATACAAGGTATAGAAAGAAGCCTTATGGTCTGGCTTCGTGTCCGTCCGCATGTTTTTTCAATGCAGACCAAATATAAGTTATACGTATTTTATTTACATAATTTTTCACCTATGTAGGAAATTTAAATACGTTGATCCGTTGATATGTTGATCTGTTTTTTTCAATGCATACCAAATCTCTTATTATAAAAGGCCAAGTCCTTCTGTCTGTCCCACGGAAATACCCGAAGCAAACCGAACATCAACGTATCATCGGATCAACGTATCATCGGATCAACGTATCATCGGATGAACGTATCATCGTATCAACGTATCATCGTATCAACGCATCATCGGATCAACGTATCATCGGATAAGTTAATCCGATTATCCTACTCAAAATTACTATATAAGCAGAATTACATTATAACGAAATAATAAGTGTTGAACGTCAACGAAAAATGTTTTCAGGTGAATTAATAAAGGATGTGGAACAGGCGCTAAAGAGGGACTTATCGTTCGGAAAATACGAAGATTTTGAAGTCAGAGAAGAATTCAAACGAGCTACTATTAATTCGTTAAAGGAGGCACTTCGTGAGTTTAGCAGCAATGGAATGCGTAAAATTGATTTAAATATTGCGAAAAAAAAAGTGGCGGCAAAACGTATAAGAAACAGAAAAAGAGTGGAGAAACTGATTGCTGCCGAACAGAAAAAGAAACAAGTTGGAACTTGCTTTAGCAGCGGTTCCTAGGCTTCTATACAACAGATTTAAGAAATGAAATATTCTGAGATTTATATTTGAACTTAAAATGCTATTCTTTTGCTTTTAGGTGAAAAAATAATTTTTTATCCGATAATAAAGATACTAATCTGATAATCGAAATCTCTTATTGTCACTAAATTTTACTTATACTATACTAGAATATTTTTTAGCTTGGTAGGTATTAAAAATTCAGATTATCAGAATTACCACAGATATAAACAAGGTGGAACTCGCTTTAGCGGCAGTTCTTAGGCTTCTATACAGCTACCTTTCTGGTGTGGAAAGTTGTTATTATCTGGTTAGTTTTGATCGCCATATAATGTAACATCACATAATCAGATAATCTGCACCAATTAAATTTTTTGCGGTTGGTAATTATCATTTACTATATAAGTAATAACAATCAAACTTTTCCATTCTATTCGAAACTTTACTTCTCTGTAATGTTTGGTCCTTTTTTGAGGTGGACCAATCCTCTCCTTTCTCTTTTATTTACAACTTAACTTCACTAACCACATCATTAAAAAATTATTTTTTCACATCAAAGTAAAATAAAATACAACTACTTTTCTGGTAGTTGTGGTAGTGTACTTTTCTGGTAGTGTAAAACTACCGTTATGAACGTCGACATTTGGTTCTACAACGTTACCTACTTCAAGAACAGCTGCGTTTTTACTTCGTGGATTTTGTCGGCGAATTGCATGACTACGTGAACGATGTAATATTTGCGAAGGGGTCATGTTGGCAATTTGCTTTCGCTTTCGAAATTCGCGTAATTTCCGGTCCATTTTTTGAGGTGGATCCATCCTCTTCCTTCTCTTTTATTTACAACTTAACTTCACTATCCACATCAAGCCACTGCTGTGGTTAAAATAAAATAATAAATAATTAGTGCAGATTATCTGATTATGTGATGTTACATTATATGGCGACCAAAAATAACCAGATAATAACAACTTTCCACACCAGAAAGGTAGCTGTATAGAAGCCTAAGAACTGCCGCTAAAGCGAGTTCCACCTTGTTTATTCTTTGGGTATACAAATGGAACGTACACTTCACCAAAAAGATACAGCAACAAAATTTCTTGATTGTAATGGAGAAATGTCATTTCCATCTTGTATTTACCATTGGGAATAAGCGGAGGTAAATGTGTCTCATCGATAACAAAATTGCACATGCTATATGTGACATTCTGCAATCAAATAGGTAATAATTTTTTTTATAGCTATAAATCATTTGCGGAATCTTATAAAATTAAAAATCTCCAATGTTACCACATTTTTTCGCTCTGCGCAATCCCATTACATTTGCAAGGATAAGTTTTCTCAAATTGACTTGATAGCGCAACGGAAAGTATCGATATTCATTACTCAGAAACTTATAGCCTTATACGAGTACCTAAAAATAAGTAAAATTAAATTGAAAATTTATATGCATATTTAAGAAACATTTTCTCATGCAGGGTCGTTTCCATTTTTATGCCCAATTTCCAAGGCTTTTGTGTAGAAATATTTGCAAATCGCCTTAACCCCCCCCTTTGAGTACCAGAAATATTTCTGTTATTAAGGCTTCTTACCCTTAGCCAGTTTTAATTCTTTATTAATTGATATCAAAGATCGATTAATTTCATAGCCACCTATGATCTATTTTTCGATCAAAAAAGTGACCCAGAACCGACTTACCTTCCCTACTCATAATTAGATAACTCGAGTATAGATTAAATAGAAATCAATACCATAATTAAAATAAAGGTTAAAAAAAATTATTATCTTACCTCAACTTTATCCTGCATGTCAAATTTTAAAGAAAAAGAAGAATTGTGGGCCGTGGTAGTGCGATTGTATTTAAAGGCTTTAATTTTATAGAAATTGAAAACAGTGTGATTGTACCTTATCATTTGCATTCGTTCATCTTTAATTTTGAACCCATTTTGATGAAACTAAAAATAAGTTTATTAGAGTATAATTCTCTATCCTTTTTTTTAATTATCCTTTTTTTAATTTTGTGTAATATTTAAGCATGACAATGTTTATAAAAATGTTCAGTCTATTTGTAGATTAATTGACCTTCTTTTGTTTAATTATAAAATTTTTATTGGGTAGGTATAGGGATAAAATATTACTGGTGGCGCGCTGTAAGCAACAACAAACGTGACGTCACACTAAGGATATAACCTCGCTTGACCTCGCTCAGAAATGCTTTGATTTGGTTTTGAACGATAGTAATACATTACAACTAAGTAATAAATAAATAATTTATTAAAAAATAATAAATTTAACGTATTTTAATTAATTTAATCTCGAATTCATTGCTCTGATAAAAACACGTTTATAATACACAATACAAGAAAAATAGTAAGGTTAACTTTTGAATATGGTTACGTACAATATGAAAACACATTAAAAAATTTGTTATACTTACATATTAATATTATTTCACCAGTGTAACAACCCGCGTTAAGCTCTTATTATTTATATACCGACCACGAAATTGTAACACGTAAAATTGAATTTATCAATGTAATTAAATGTTAAACCATGTTATGTATAAATTATTTAGTTAATAATTATTGAAAAATATTAGTTTATAACAATTAAGCCAGTGTACAAATTGTTTTAGAAGCGCTGAAATTCTCGAGTTAATATTGTAAATTTAACAACCCTCTTTTTAGGAAGTTGTAACGAGAATTTCAGGACTAGTAAAAAGCTTTCAACAAAGATTTATAAATTGTGAGAAGTCATAAGGTTGTAGAATATCAAGCAAAAAGCCATATAGTTTATGGTATGCACGTGGACACAACCCCTTTAAAAAAACCAAGTTTCTCTTTTTATGAATGGGCAAACGATTTCTAATTTTTAGAAATCGCTTGAAGCCGTTAGATTTTCAGAACTAAATCGGGTAATAAAGCAACCCTTAAAAAACTTTCGAATAGTCTCTACGCGGGACCCAAAACTAAGAATCCACGTACGATTTTTTACCACTTCCCGAGAGGAAGTGATTCAATAAATAAAGACGAACCCGCAAAAATCAGTTAGTTGTCAATCACCACGCGAAAGTCCGTTGTCAGTTATCAAGCACCACGCGAAAGGCCGTTGCCAATTAGTTGCTAGTCAGTTTTCAATCACTATGCGAATTAAATCAAGTATTAACTTACATAGTTAAAATAGTCAAGTTAACGGTAGAAATTTCAGTATCATCTTAATAAAACGACAAATTAGTGAACATATAAAAATTACGCGAGTATCAAACTTAACGAAATAAATTCAATTAAAATCAATCGCCGCGAGTTCCATTTAAACCAAGGATTACCTGAGAGACGGAAGGATTGTGTTCACGGACAAAAGTCAGGTACCATTTATTTCAAGTTACATCTTTTACAATCTGTTACATTTGGCTGGCATACAATTTACCTAAAATAAGATTAGTTGTAAGTCATTATACCTTAGATGGTTAATTTTCTAGAATTTGTTTGTTATCTGATTTTTCATTTAAAGTTTAATAAATTTGTTAATTAAATTAAAGGAGTTTCATTTCGGTTGTGATTTTCAGTAAGTAATAAATTGACTGTCTTAAATATTTTCCCCTCGTTCTCTGAAGAACGGTCTACCTACCTAAATAATTAACCAATTTAGAAGCAAGTAAGTAATTAAATTGTTACTCACGAGTTAGAATCCAGACTCGTACACTAATTAATTAAATGGATTCTGGTGGCAGCAAATCAAATAATTCAGTTTAGCGATTCAATTAATTACCTCAATTTAAGATTTAAAGTAGTCAGCTTTTTTATAAAAGTTCATTTTTTTTAGAATAAAGCAATCAGCTTTGTTAGAGTGGTGGCGCTGTGTTAGAGTGGTGGCAGCGATAAAGTCAGTTTTCCACACCAATGCTAATTTAATTACATCATAAGTGTTCGGTTTACTAGACCAGGATAAACAATAATCACTACCGTATAAAACCCATATGAAAACAATGCAAGTTTTATTTTATCCTTATCGTGACGTCAAATATTAAGTTGATATTACAGCCACCAGGGTGCGTACAATTAATATTTTTCCCCTATAGGTGTTTTAATATTTTAATAATATTATCCAACGTTTCGGGCCATTTCAATTTGGCCCATTTTCAAGACTAAAAAATAAATGGCCGAAACATTGGATAATATTATTAAAATATTAAAAGACCCAAATAAAAATGTTTATAATTAATTTTCAGTTTATTAAGAAAATGTCACAAGCGATCGTTTATAGAACTGTAATATAAGTGGTTAAAGTGTGGTTAAAGTAAAAGTGCCATTTACTTGTGCATGTTTTTGTCGTAGTTTCGACCGATAAAAGTGATTGTGGTATTATTTGGATTCTTACGTTAACCGATTTAAACGACTAAATTTGTTTATTTGCAGCGCCCCCAACGTTAATTTCAGTTCCAAATTCTTAGTATATCTTGTATACTAATGGCCGGTTGTATGTCAGTGGTTTAACTCGAGGATCAGCCAAACCTGGTTCAAGTCTTGAACCAGGATCAACGCCCATGCGGTTGTATGTAGGTCGGGTCAACTGATCCGAGAGTTATCTTCAAAATTTATGTTGGTACTCCTGAAAACAACATAAATCCCTAGAAAAACAGTGATTTGTAACATTTGACATTCGATGACATGAGATTGAAAAACAAGTAACATGAGGTTAATTGACATTCCATAATAATAAGTAATAAATACTGTCAAAATGAAAATTTCGTTGCTGGTAAACATCAGCACTTTGAGGTTATAAAAATGTAAATATTGACTTGAACCAGGGTTAACCCATCGATTTCGGTGGGTAAGAAAAATCTACAGTTAAACCAGATTCAAATCTTGAACCAGGTACAAACCAGGTTCCTGGTTTAACTCTGATCCGAGTTTAAACCACTGACATACAACCGGCCCTAAGAGACGGTCATCAGCTTAAGCGGTCTCCGGGCTCAGTAAAACCTTATTCTCTTTAACAAACCTTAACAAAAGCTGAGTATGGCAATCAGTGGTCGAGTATGAGAAAATCCACCAGTGGGGAAATATTTTGGGACCCGTAGAATATTCATTAACGTTATTATTAAATAAAGAATTTTAAATATATGCCGTGCACTCTGAAGGCTGTAATTCGGTAACCGCTCGATTGAGCAGAAAAAAGTACAAGATCTTTTCTCTAGATAAATTGGTCTACTTTATTTTCAATAATGTGATATTTTCCTCTAAAGTGCATCCAAACCGAGATATTCACGAATATTCGTAAAAATATTGTCACGACCGTGTCGTGCGGGATCTTCATTTATTTGAATTAAACTGGCTCAAACATTAACACATTTATTTATACCTCCAAACGCATATGTACATACATCTTAAAACTAATACTTAAAAAACTAAGTCTTACATTATCGATAAGGGATGAAGTTTTCTTATATATAGGAACCATGGCAGTATCGCTCTCTTGCACTCGATTTTCACTTTTCAACACCACATATCTAACTCATGTATGTAACTGATTATTATTCGTTCAATCACCTCCAAAGAAGACTTCGCTAGCCCTTCACTTATTTCTCACCAATTTGCAATCAATCTATTTTCTCCGCTAGCTAATCATATCCGGGGCAATCGCCTTTTATCAATAGTGTCGATTTAGCATAGTTGTTAAGGCGACTGGCGTACTAATATTTTTATTAATGTAACACTTGGCGCCCAACGTGGGGCCGGAACCCACGACCCTGAGATTAAGAGTATCATGCTCTACCGACTGAGTTAGCCGGGCTCTTTGGCCATATGCGTTTGGAGATATAAATAAATGTGTTAATGTTTGAGCCAGTTTAATTCAAATAAATGAAGATCCGCACCACACGGTCGTGACAATATCCTTCTTTGTATGGTTTTTCTAAGGACGGCGGTCATGGATTGACAGCGCGATTAACAATTTTTACTCATTGCCAAACACTGATAATAACTAAAATTAATAATTTGACTAAAGTGTAGAAGTAATAAATTAGTATCTAATCAATATGATAAGTACCTTTACCTTAGATAAAAGATCGTCATTACAGGTAATATCTTGAACCAATAATTTAAATGCTAATAGCAAAATAATATTTTTCATTTCGAGTCCGAATGTATTCACAAGCAATTTTAAACTACATTTGCTAACAAAAATGTCGACCAATATACATAAATCCTAATTACAATGTAATGTCTGATCTGATAAAAGTCATTTTGTGAATCATCTGGTATATTAAGCAAAATCAGATAGAAACTCTTACAACCTTCAAATGGAATATGAGCTAAATGTTGTTTATCATTTATATAATAATGAAACTCATTGGGGGTGAGGGTGGCGGAAGCTGAAATCTCAAAAAAGGAAATGATTTAGAAAGGAAAAATTCATTACCAACTTAATTAATAATTTACATTAAGCAAACGCCATCATGCGGGACAATTTCAAATTAGTAAGTGACGTGTTAAATGAAAATAAATATACGTTTTTCAGGTTTACGACATAACGAAGTGAACTAATTAACAAAACATATTACAGTAAATTTAACAACATATTAAACTTGGACTTGTATAATTTTGAGATATACGTTCAAACACAGTCATGTTGTTGCTGCTGGTGGCGCCACCAACGGTAATGTAAATTGCGATATTCTCCCTAGTTTGAAGCTAATAAAAATAATCAATACATCAGGTATCAACAGTAATGTATTAATTACGTAATAATTTGCCGATAATACTAGCTAAGGGATGCATAACCGCATGTTTTGCGGAGTTATGAACATATACTTAAAAGGGCTAGTCTTGATTCCAATATGATGAGTTAAATTCTTCCTTTTCTGAATAAACCACAATCCATCAGACCGTTTCTTGTAGTCATTTTAGTTTCTAGATTGATTCCTAGCAGTGTTTGGAAAAGAATCTGAAACAATCAGATGTATGATGGCTATATATTAAATAAAAAAATTTATGCAGAAAACTTGTTTATTATTATGTGCAATACACAAATCAAATCAAGTGTAACTTTAATAAACATTATCAAAGATTGTAGTCTTCTCATGACCTCAGCGTTAATTATTCATTTCTATCCTTTTTTATTCTTCGGGTATGCAAACGGAATGTACACTTCACCAAAAACGTACAGCAACGATATTTCTACATTGGAATACAGAAGTGTTACTTCAACCTTGTATTTGCCATCAGGAATAAGCGGAGGAAAACGAGTTTCATCAATAACAAAATTGCATGCGGTATATACGACATTCTATAATCAAATAGGTATTAATCATTTTTATAATTATAAATTATATTATAAAGAACCTTACGAAAGGAAAAACTTCCAGTGTTGCCACAGTTTTTTAAGGTGCCCAATCCTATTACATTTGCGTCAATAAGTTTTTTCAAATTGGCTTGGAAACGCAGCGGAAAGAATCGATACTCATTACTCAAGAACTTATAGGATTGTATGAGTGCCTAAAAATGTTATAAATTGTATTATTATGATTGAAAGTTGACCTTTTTTGACTGACAAATTTAGCTTTACAGGACTTAGAGATCGATCAAAAAAGTGTCCCAGAATTGGTTTACTTTATCTACTCGTGTTTACAAAAATTGAGTGGATTAAATAGAAATCATTCCCAAAAATAAAAAAATTGGTTAAAAAAATCTGATTTACCTCAATTTTATCTCGTACGTCCAATTTGAAAGAAAAGGAGGCGTTGTGGATTGTAGTGGTGCGGTTGAATTTGGAAGGTTTCAGCTCAAAAAAATGGAAAACGCTTTTATTGTACCTCATTAATTGTATTCGTTCATCTTTAAATTTGAATATATTTTGATGAAACTGAAAATCAATTTGTTAGAGTAATATGGGCAAACGAGCCCGGCTAGCTCAGTCGGTAGAGCATGAGACTCTTAATCTCAGGGTCGTGGGTTCGGGCCCCACGTTGGGCGCCAAGTGTCACATTAATAAAAATATTAATCCTAGTAAAAGGAATAAAATATTAGTACGCGAGTCGCCTTAACAACTATGCTAAATCGACACTATTGATAAAAGGCGATTGCCCCGGATATGATTAGCTAGCGGAGAAAATAGATTGATTTCAAATTTGTGAGAAATAAGTGAGGGGCTAGCGAAGTCTTTTTTGGAGGTGATTGAACGAATAATAATCAGTTACATACATGAGTTAGATATGTGGTGTTGAAAAGTGAAAATCGAGTGCAAGAGAGCGATACTGCCATGGTTCCTATAAGAAAACTTCATCCCTTATCGATAATGTAAGACTTAGTTTTTTAAGTATTAGTTTTAAGATGTATGTACTGTTGTGATACGCGCTATCCATGTTGAGGATAGAGTCGTACCAACAAGGAGAGAAGTATAGTTGGAGACCGGAGGTTCAAACACATTTGTTTACATGTGTTTGTTTTTTTTTTGTCGTTTGAATTTAATTTTAAGTTTGTTCGTGTTACATGTTGTATGTAAACGGGATATACAACATGTGGAAATTAATCAAACGTGCAGAGAACCGTCGGCCATGTACAACAAGCCGAGAATATAAGAAGCTCCGGTTTTTTTAAACAAAATATATAGTAACGAACGTTACATAAAAGTAAATAAGGAAGGATCATCCCAGATCACGAAAGGTGACGGTCGTGTATTTAGTACGGTGAGATAAACTCGCGAATTCAAGTGAGATTCAAATAAAATATACTGAGATAAATTATATTCGTGAACGAAATACGGTGGTGGTACCAGAGAAGATTAATTCCTTGGAGAATTTAAGATTCCGTAAGATAGCAGGATACGAAAGGTGTTGGCAACGAAGGTTGTGGTTGAGATCGTGTCATACAGATACGAAAGGGAGATCCGGATACCAAATTATCCGATCTAGGAGAAGCAGTTCAAGAAAGAGTGGAACGATTATATCCGCACGAGAATTGGATCGTGACGAGATTGGGAATGAGAAAATAGAAGAAAGAAAATAGTGCGCACGTTACAAATCGCAGGTTATCTACCATTTATTAATCAGTGCGTAGAATAGTATTTTATATAAAGATTGTTTGATTGTTTGGGTTATATGTTATATGTTGGAATTTGTTTATTTGATTAAAAACTTGTTAACGGAATCCAACTGTAGTTTTATCTTTGTTGGAGTCAAGAATTCGTTCGACATAAGCTCGTATAAAAAAGTGTTGGTTGAATCAGATCCCGACGCATTAATACCCTGAGAAGTTAGAGTCGAATTAAAGGTAGGTGTCCATAAACCGATTGTGTGCGTACTCGTGCATCTTCAAGGCATCAGACGCTACAGTACATATGCGTTTGGAGGTATAAATAAATGTGTTAATGTTTGAGCCAGTTTAATTCAAATAAATGAAGATCCGCACGACACGGTCGTGACAATATCCTTCTTTGTATGGTTTTTCTAAGGACGGCGGTCATGGATTGACAGCGCGATTAACAATTTTTACTCATTGCCAAACACTGATAATAAAATTAATAATTTGACTAAAGTGTAGATGTAATAAATTAGTATCTAATCAATATGATAAGTACCTTTACCTTAGATAAAAGATCGTCATTACAGGAAATATCTTGAACCAATAATTTAAATGCTAATAGCAAAATAATATTTTTCATTTCGAGTCCGAATGTATTCACAAGCAATTTTAAACTACATTTGCTAACAAAAATGTCGACTAATATACATAAATCCTAATTACAATGTAATGTCTGATCTGATAATAGTATTTTATGTAATAAGTACGCAAAATATGGTTTTAGCGGACGAATCGTAATGTTACGGACGAGGCGCCAGCCGAGTCCGTAACATGAAGATGAGTCTGCTAAAACTATTTGCGTACGTATTGCATACAACGTTTTATTGTATTAGTTTCGCAAAAAATATTTTCTTGAATTAAAATATTCATTTTAAATAGACATCAATAACATACGTATGTATATTAGAAGGCTGTGCGAAAATGTTTATAGCAACCGGTTGCCAGATTTTGGAATAAACAAATTTGAATCCGCTAAAGTGCTGTCAAGACGACTTTAAGTACTAGGCCGCTAAAATAGAATTTTGCGGACCCGAAACAGCTTCAAAAGTAACCATTTTGCGTAGCTAATACAATAAAAGTCATTTTGTGAATCATCTGGTATATTAAGCAAAATCAGATAGAATCTCTTACAACCTTCAAATGGAATATGAGCTAAATTTTGTTTATCATTTATATAATAATGAGATAAGGGATAATTATATAAATAATCAGTACATAAAAATAACCGGACCGGACCGGAAATACTTTCCCATTTCGACGACAACTGGAAAGTAGGTAAACTGTGCCGATTCTGCCGAACTTTTCTAAGTATTATTTTGCGAATTTCTAAAATTCCAAGCGAAAATCACAAATCCCCCTGCTCCAAAAATTATCCGAAAAAATTAACTTAAAAGTTCTACATTTTTAAGGTTTTGTTTTAAGTTTTTCAGGAACCTCACAAATTTTTAGATTTAAAAATTTATTTTTAATTTTTTTTTCTTTTTTAAAATCTAATTAATACTCGCAGACGAAATAGTTGCCTCGGAACCCGGACTGACTCTAATAGAAATCTGACTTATGCTATGAACAAGGATAAACGACTAGGTATTGCGGATGAATTGATTGTTGCTGCATGGAATGTTAGAGGAATTCGTAACAAAGAGGAAGAACTGGTCATGCATCCGAAGGAAAGAAAAATTAATATAGCGGTTATCAGTGACACCCGTTATCAGTTATCAGTGACATCAATAATCGATTATGTAATAGTTAACAGAAAAATGGCAACACAAGTGAGAGACACACAAGTGAGAGACATAGAGGTTATGATATATATTCAGACCACTACCTAGTTATCTCAAACATAATCTTATACAGAAAATGGAAGAAAATAACAACAAAAAAAGAAAAACAGCTGGGGCCAACTCCATTTAGGGTGAATCTGTTACAAGATTGGAGCATACAAAACCTATATCAGAATAGAATACAAGAACTTATACAAAAATTCATCACAAGCGACGACATTGAATGCGAATGGAGCAATATAAAAAATATAGTAAGACAGGCAGCAATGGAGGCTCTTGGCACAAAAGTGAATAAGAAACGAAAATACAGCATGAAAGTATGGAATACAGAAATTGCAGAAGCCGTAAAAGAAAAAAATGAAAGATATAAGATAATGCTCTCTAATCCGTCAGAACAAAATAAGGCAAGGTACAAAACTATTAGAAACCAAGCTAAAGACTTATTCAGAGAAGCACATCAAAAATCGTGGGACAGCTTTATCAGTAAGGTTGAAAATGATCTATATGGAAGAAATGAATTCGCATATAAAGTCATGAATTTGTTAAATAAAAACGAGCGACACAATGCAAGGCTTAACTGCATAAATAAAGAAGAGTGGATTGAACACTACAAATGTCTGTGGCAGAATTCACATGCACAAAATGCAGAAGATAGATTCCCCTACAATGACAAGGTACATTCCATCGATTATAATGAACTAGAAAAAGTGCTCAAAAAACTGAAGAACCGTAAAGCAACAGGCTTGGATGGCTTAAATTCAGAATTGTTTAAATATGCGGGTCCCCTCTTGACATTACGACTACTACATTTTATGAATATGTGTTGGAGAAAGGCTGCAATTCCGAGAGAATGGCTGAAAACGAAGGTAATTTCCCTGTTTAAGAAGGGTAACAGAACTAACTGCGAAAATTATAGAGGCATAAGCATTGTAAACTCGGGTTATAAGATCTACTCTTCAATTATAAATAACAGACTCAAACCATTAATGGAGGCGACAATATTGGAAGAACAGTCAGGCTTTAGAACTGGACATTCATGTATAGATAATATCTTTATACTCCAACAAATAATTGAAAAGCATCGAGAATACAATAGAGAGACACACTTAGCCTTTGTGGACTTTGAGAAAGCCTTCGACAAAGTAAACAGACAAAAGCTTTGGAACATTATGACAAGAAGACAGTACCCACAACATCTTATAAATAGCATTAAAGCCTTATACAATGGAACATCGGTAATACTCCAACTTGAGGAGGGACTTACTGAAGAAATATCAACTAACCAGGGTGTTAGACAAGCATGTGGTCTGTCCCCAACTCTTTTCTACATATACTTGGACGATATGATACGACGGTGGAAAACTGAACACAAAAACGGCATCCAGATAAATAACAACAGAGAAATATCCACAGTGCTTTATGCTGACGATCAAGTAGTGCTACAAGAAACGGAAGATGATCTCCAAACAGCGGCACACAAGCTACATCTCCTATGTTCCGACTATAATTTTAAAATATCGACAAAAAAGACAAAAACGATGGCCTTCGCCGGAAAAGACCCTATAAGGACAAAGATTGTCATAGACAATAGCATTGCTGAGCAGGTTCGACATTTTAATTTCCTCGGCTGTGATGTCACCTATGAGAAAAACGGCGACTCTACCACTAACTCAGCCACTCGAAAAAATTTTTCGAGTGCTACACACTAAAGATCATGCTTATATCTGTCTATTAAAACAATAAAAAGTGTGAACTTGGTCAAAACAACCCCAATATCGACTTTTGAAAAGTACGGAAAAGTAGCATCGATTAGGCGGCAGACCCCGGCCGATGCACATCAGTCGCCCGTGGTCCGTTGAAAATGCGTAAAATTTTTTCGCTCCGATTTGAATTTTTATTTGAAATTCGGATAGATGGGGGTGTGATTAGTAGATATTAGTAATAAATATAATCAAAAAAATGGAAAATAACCCGTGTATTGCCGAAAAAGTGAAAAAATTAAATTTTTCTTGCCTTCGAATTTTGGGGTGTGCATTCGATAAGGAGGGTAATCCATCGTCAAAACCTACCCTTACGGGGCGCCGCTGCGCTCCGCTCCGCTTTGCACCCCTCCAGGGCGGTTTTGACTCTGGTTACTAGGCTAAACATACGAGAAGCGCCACGCATCAAGAAAGCCGGGATAAATGCAACCGGGATGTGAGAGACCCTAGAAATAGCATTAAAAAGTATAGTTGCGGTATGGGGCAGTATACTATTACGTTTCACTCCCTAAAAATCGCCTAAAAACAAAATATAGTCGATGTTGCATGTACGACGGTCGAGCTGCATCTGCCGCTGCAAAATATTCTAAGTGTTAGAGTATATCATAGCGCACGGACTGAGCACAGAATGACTGACGCGCCCCTGAATCTCGTTAATCCACCACAAATTTCATGAAAATTAGCTAAGTTCAAATTCGATTTTTTAAAAAGTTTTGACCATATTCACATTTTTTATTGTTTTAATAGACAGATATAAGCCTGTTCTTTAGTGTGTAGCAGAAGAAATTTAGTTTCGAGTGGCTGAGTTAGTGGTAGAGTAACCAGAAAAACAACGATCTACAAAATAAACTTAATAGATTCAGAGCTATATGCGGCACAATCCACAAATATTTAAAAAATAAAACTACTAAGGATACCCGATTGAAATTTTACAAAACTGCAGCAATACCAACATTGACCTACGGGTGTGAAGCATGGGTCATTGGAAAAAGAGACCAAAGCAGAATTCAGGCTGCTGAGATGCAATTTCTGAGAGCTACAAAAGGCTGCACCAGAATGGACAGAATTCGAAACGAAGAAATTCGACACGAGCTTAACATTAAACCTCTGCTGGAGTCTATTATCACATACCGACAACGATGGTGCGAGCATTTGAATAGAATGGACAATTGTAGACCAGCAAAACAAATACTGGGATACCACCCTAAGGTGAAAAGAGACGTCGGGCGACCGAGGAAGCGATGGACGCCGGAACAGGCTTTAGCCTAATCCAGGAAGTAATGATGATGATGATGATTTTTAATTTTACTACTAAATTCCTAGTTTAAGAACTCCCGCCACATCCTGCTCCACGTGTGAATCTATGAATCGTCAATCTATGGATGACCGCGATTAAATTTTATAATTTTTTTAATTATACGCTGTGCCTCTCGTGAGCTGTCACCTTCACGTCCGCGTTTTTGTCATCCAAGTTTCTTTATGCGATTAATCTTGAGTTAGCGAGGGTTCGTTCGGTGCGCTCCACCATTTCTTTTAGATTCCCTTGAAATTCGAGTTGTAACAAAATAGTAATTTCATCTTGCTTAATGTAACGCGGGAGTCTCAATTCGGCACCTATAAGACAGCGTAGGTACTTAAATAACCTTACTAGTTCGTTATCCGCGTATTTAATTCTAACTCCCAAATCTAATCCATCCAAAGCTTCTTTGAAAACTCCATGTGCATATAGGTTGATAATAGTGGAGAGAGAACATATCTCTGCCTAGAGGCGTAGCTATCCTTAAAAATTAGGGGTGCTAAAGTTTTTTGTGGGGCTCATCAAAACGAGGGGGGGGAAATAATTTTCAAAAGATGCCCGATACTCCAAATGGAAGGTTTTCTCATATGTGTTTTTTGCATCCTTCACTGGAGATAGAGCTGGATCTGCTCCTGCTCTCTTTATTCTCCGATTCATCAATCGCATGTTCGGATTATCTTGAGATGTCGTTCAGCTCGACGTCGTCCTGCTGTACCTCGGCTGTTGCCCTCACAGATGCTCGTGAAACTCATTGGGGGTGGGGGTGGGGGAAGCTGAAATCTCAAAAAAGGAAATGATTTGGAAAGGACAAAATCATTACCAACTTAATTAATAATTTACATTAAGCAAACGCCACCATGCGGGACAATTTCAAATTAGTGACTTGTATAATTTTGAGATATACGTCCAAACACAGTCATGTTGTTGCTGCTGGTGGCGCCACCAACGGTAATGTAAATTGCGATATTCTCCCTAGTTTGAAGCTAATAAAAATAATCAATACATCAGGTATTAACAGTAATGTATTAATTACGTAATAATTTGCCGATAATACTGGCTAAGGGATGCATGACCGCATGTTTTGCGGAGTTATGAACATATACTTACAAGGGCTAGTCTTGATTCCAATATGATGAGTTAAATTCTTCCTGTTCTGAATAAACCACAAAACCTTGTAGTCATTTTAGTTTCTAGATTGATTCCTAGCAGTGTTTGGAAAAGAATCAGAAACAATCAGATGTATGGCTATATATTATTACATAAAAAAATTTATGCAGAAAACTTGTTTATTATTATGTGCAATACACAAATCAAATCAAGTGTAACTTTAATAAACATTATCAAAGATTGTAGTCTTCTCATGACCTCAGCGTTAATTATTCATTTCTATCCTTTTTTATTATTCGGGTATTCAAATGGAATGTACACAGTGGCGGTGATATGAATAAGCAAATGTAAGCAATGCTTAGGGGCCCGGGACCGTAAGGGGCCCTACTGTCCATAAGTAGGTACCCTTAGAAAAGAAATAGACAATAACTATACTTTAATTACGGAAAGTACAAAAATTAAAGATTTTGTATGCAAGTAAAAAACTTACGAATGATAAGGAGTAAATGAAAATGTTTTGTTATATTTTATCAAAAAAAGTTCGTTGTTAGTTTATGCTGCCTTTTAAAATTTGTCAGTAAATTTTATGAAACTACCATGTGTTTACACTTTGTTGGGTAAATATCTGCCAAACAAAAAGCATTCTAAAGTGATCCCTTCATATTATTTATTACCTACTTCCTCAAATAAACATATTTTTATACCCTTAACTAACATTTTCTAGGTCGTTTTTAATTATGTTATCGGGCAATTCTCATCCACGCCTTACGAGCGGCAGAATTGATCCTGTCTTCAGGGCTATTATACACTCGACAATTCTTCAATAAAGTAATATATGTAGGTAACACTTTGTAAGTGGTGATGCTGACAGATCATTTTCTTGTTTTATGTTGATATTGTGCCCACAGCAGATTTTTTTAACATTTTATTTTTATTATCGTTGACGCAGTACTGCGTTGACGATTTCAGCACTAGAAGGAACTAAATAAAATAAAAGGAGATTCTTTCGACAAATTACTTTAGTGGTACGTTGTCGTGTTGTTCTCAGTTGTTTTCTATTTAATGATTTTATGCAATTCAGCAATTGAAATTTCGATAGGTTAGGTAATTTTAAAAACTTCAGACGAAAATGAACTGTGAAAACAAACCAAAAAGCGGTGCTTTAAAAAGGAAATTACAGAAGGAAAAAGAAATAAGAAGAGAAAAACTGCCAAAGCTAGATAATTATTTCAAGAAGAAACCAATTGAAAATATTGTCGCGACTGTTACTGATGTAACTGGAGTACATTCTTTAACAGTTTGCAAGCCATCAACTTCAACATCAACTGAAAATGAAATAATTGAATCATCTTTAATTTTAAAATAAATGAAGATCCCGCACGACACGGTCGTGACAATATCCTTCTTTGTATGGCTTTTCTAAGGACGGCGGTCATGGATTGACAGCGCGATTAACAATTTTTACTCATTGCCAAACACTGATAATAAAATTAATAATTTGACTAAAGTGTAGAAGTAATAAATTAGTATCTAATCAATATGATAAGTACCTTTACCTTAGATAAAAGATCGTCATTACAGGAAATATCTTGAACCAATAATTTAAATGCTAATAGCAAAATAATATTTTTCATTTCGAGTCCGAATGTATTCACAAGCAATTTTAAACTACATTTGCTAACAAAAATGTCGACTAATATACATAAATCCTAATTACAATGTAATGTCTGATCTGATAAAAGTCATTTTGTGAATCATCTGGTATATTAAGCAAAATCAGATAGAATCTCTTACAACCTTCAAATGGAATATGAGCTAAATTTTGTTTATCATTAATATAATAATATGAATTATTATCAGTACATAAAAATAACCGGACAGGACCGGAAATACTTTCCCATTTCCACAACAACTGGAAAGTAGGTAAACTGTGCCGATTCTGCCGAACTTTTCTAAGTATTATTTTGCGAATTTCTAAAATTCCAAGCGAAAGTCACAAATCCCCCTGCTCCAAAAATTATCCGAAAAAATTAACTTAAAAGTTCTACATTTTTAAGGTTTCGTTTTAAGTTTTTCAGGAACCTCACAAATTTTTGGATTTAAAAATTTATTTTTAATTTTACTACTAAATTCCTAGTTTAAGAACTCCCGCCACCTCCTGCTCCACGTGTGAATCTATGAATCGTCAATCTATGGATGACCGCGATTAAATTTTATAATTTTTTTAATTATACGCTATGCCTCTCGTGAGCTGTCACCGTCACGTCCGCGTTTTTGTCATCCAAGTTTCTTTATGCGATTAATCTTGAGTTAGCGAGGGTTCGTTCGGTGCGTTCCACCATTTCTTTTAGATTCCCTTGAGATTCGAGTTGTCACAAAATAGTGATTTCATCTTGCTCAATGTAACGCGGGAGTCTCAATTCGGCACCTATAAGACAGCGTAGGTATTTAAATAATCTTACTCGTTCGTTATCAGCGTATTTAATTCTAACTCCCAAATCTAATCCATCCAAAGCTTCTTTGAAAACTCCATGTGCATATAGGTTGATAATGGTTGATAATAGTGGAGAGAGAACATATCTCTGCCTAGGGGCGTAGCTATCCTTAAAAATTAGGGGTGCTAAAGTTTTTTGTGGGGCTCATCAAAACGAGGGGGGGGGAAATAATTTTCAAAAGATGCCCGATACTCCAAATGGAAGGTTTTCTCATATGTGTTTTTTGCAACCTTCTCTGGAGATAGAGCTGGATCTGCTCCCACTCTCTTTATTCTCCGATTCATCAATCGCATGTTCGGATTATCTTGAGATATCGTTCAGCTTGACATCGTCCTGCTGTACCTCGGCTGTTGCCCTCACAGACGCCCGTGAAACTCATTGGGGGTGGGGATGGGGGAAGCTGAAATCTCAAGAAAGGAAATGATTTGGAAAGGAAAAATTCATTACCAAGTTAAATAATAATTTACATTAAGCAAACGCCACCATGCGGGACAATTTCAAATTAGTAAGTGACGTGTTAAATGAAAATAAATATACGTTTTTCAGGTTTACGACATAACGAAGTGAACTAATTAACAAAACATATTACAGTAAATTTAACAACATATTAAACTTGGACTTGTATAATTTTGAGATATACGTTCAAACACAGTCATGTTGTTGCTGCTGGTGGCGCCTCCAACGGTAATGTAAATTGCGATATTCCCCCTAGTTTGAAGCTAATAAAAATAATCAATACATCAGATATTAACAGTAATGTATTAATTACGTAATAATTTGCCGATAATACTAGCTAAGGGATGCATGACTGCATGTTTTACGGAGTTATGAACATATACTTACAAGGGCTAGTCTTGATTCCAATATGATGAGTTAAATTCTTCCTGTTCTGAATAAACCACAAAACCTTGTAGTCATTTTAGTTTCTAGATTGATTCCTAGCAGTGTTTGGAAAAGAATCAGAAACAATCAGATGTATGGCTATATATTAAATAAAAAAATTTATGCAGAAAACTTGTTTATTATTATGTGCAATACACAAATCAAATCAAGTGTAACTTTAATAAACATTATCAAAGATTGTAGTCTTCTCATGACCTCAGCGTTAATTATTCATTTCTATCCGTTTTTATTCTTTGGTTATTCAAATGGAATGTACACTTCACCAAAAATGTACAGCAACGATATTTCTACATTGGAATACAGAAATGTTACTTCAACCTTGTATTTGCCATCAGGAATAAGCGGAGGAAAACGAGTTTCATCAATAACAAAATTGCATACGGTGTATACGACATTCTATAATCAAATAGGTATTAATCATTTTTATAATTATAAATTATATTATATAGAACCTTGCGAAAGGAAAAACTTCCAGTGTTGCCACAGTTTTTTAAGGTGCCCAATCCTATTACATTTGCGTCAATAATTTTTTTCAAATTGGCTTGGAAACGCAGCGGAAAGAATCGATACTCATTACTCAAGAACTTATAGCCTTGTATGACTGCCTAAAAATGTAATAAATTGTATTATTATGATTGAAAGTTGACCTTTTTTGACTGACAAGTTTAGCTTTAGAGGACTTAGAGATCGATCAAAAAAGTGTCCCAGAATTGGTTTACTTTATCTACTCGTGTTTACAAGAATCGAGTGGATTAAATAGAAATCATTCCCAAAAATAAAAAAATAGGTTAAAAAAATCTGATTTACCTCAATTTTATCTCTTACGTCCAATTTGAAAGAAAAGGAGGCGTTGTGGATTGTAGTGGTGCGGTTGTATTTGGAAGGTTTCAGCTCAAAAATATGGAAAACGCTTTTATTGTACCTCATTAATTGTATTCGTTCATCTTTAATTTTGAATATATTTTGATGAAACTAAAAATCAATTTGTTAGAGTAATTTTCTTCATATCCTAGTTCAATCAAATCAAATTATCAATTTTTTCAACAGATATTTTCTGTACCTGTAGCAGTAAGTAGCCTAACGGTCAGATAATAAACTACTTTCCGTATGATCAACGGCAAAATGACCTAACGACGTCTCCTAATAAAGCCCCCAAAATTTCGTTAAAATCTCTTGGTGGCTGTTCCTTCAGATTTTGTACTTGAAAAAATGAAGTTATAATCAAAAAACTATATTGGAAGAACTACCATTCCCGATTAGGGCAAAAGCTGACAAGAATTTTTGGCAAAGTCGCGCCTCGTACCTAAAGGCGCCACGACCCCGCAAGACTGAAGGCCTACAATGGCTACCAATAGGAAGCTTGCACCCCGACGAATTGCCTTTGAAGTGTTAGATCAGATCGGATTAACCAAAGTCGGATAATCGGGGTTCTACTGTAATAACATGAAGTGTTATTTGTTAAACTCGTTTAACCTTTCACGGAACTCCACAAAAAATACACTTTTATAACTTGAGGCCGCATACGTACAACTTACCTCTGCACGCGGGCGCTCAATACTAACATCCTAAGGAAGAGAGTCCTTTCTGCAAATTTTCAGTTTTTCATGATTTGATATTTACTGTCTTATCTACATGTGGCCCAACCTTTCTTACTTGTAAAAGTCCTCTCTGAAGCAAGATAACTTTATAAAAGTTATCTGCAATCATCTCAAAACAATGAAAATGCATGCTGGATTCTCTCCCTCTTAGGACGGCAGAAAAGGCATAGCGCGGCTCTGATTTTGAATGGATGACAATTAAGCAAAAATTAATTTTTACCAAGGTCATCGAGTGCTACACAATTTTCACAAAGTACTTTACCTTAGATAAAAGATCGTCATTACAGGAAATATCTTGAACCAATAATTTAAATGCTACTAGCAAAATAATAATTTTCATGTTATTTTTATACAAGCATTTTTTGAACTACACGTAAACGTATGCCGATGAAAATATCAACGAACATTCAATATTGCAACATCAATCCTAATTGAAATCTGATCACTGATCTAATCAAAGTCGCCAGTTTTTGAATCAATTGTTACGGTTAACAACGAAAAATAAAAACTTCCACAACCTTCAAATGCAACAATAAGCTAAATTTTGTTTATCATTGGAATCATATCGGTTAAATATATAAATAATACATAATTGTTTACCTGTTTACCTAACAATACCGGAAAGTTATAGGATTAGGGAAGTTTACGCCCCCCCCCCCCCCCAATACTTCAATTGAAGTGATGAGCCTCATTAATGACTCAAAGTTAAAATTTTTAATAAAATAAACCTAAGGTTTTTCAACGTATTGGCAGGGAAAGCCGACGTTGTTATTATCAGTGGCGGCTGGTATGAGGAGGGCGACGGGGCACCACCCTCCCAAACCAGAATATTATGATACGAAACCTGACCACCCTGTCTCTAACGATTTGTGACGAATTTTGAATTCATCTCAAACCGCTAAGATAAGGAGTGCTTTTGGTTGGCACATCTGAAGCCCATAATTGTCAAAAGCAGCACGAGGTGCCAACCAAAAACACTCCTTATCTTAGCGATTCGAGCGCAGAGCAAGAGATGGCGTCGATGGAACTAATAAAATTAATTATACTAAATAATTAATTTTTTTTCCGCAATGCAGGGGAGGGGGAAACCTTCATAGGCACCACCCCAATCTAGGATTGCAGTGCGAGATTCTTACTCATTAAAACCCCCTCCCCGGTGACAGCCGGATTCACCTCTCGGTATTTCTTCTTCTGTCACCTGCGATGTTATGTGTCGTTACCCTTTTTCTGCCCCTTCTGGTCTTTTTTCTTAGTTCGGATGGATTGGGAAAACCACTCCAGCCTACTTCCGTTTTTGTACCCTTTCGGGACTTTTTTTTCTTTTTCGACTGAAGTGGGAATACCACTTTATGACCTGAACTATATGAGCTGCCTCGAGGGCCTTCTCGTCGCCCAACTTGGTGCGGATGATCTCCGTTAAGGCCTCAGCAACTCTGTCCCAATCACCATTGGACGATAGCATCTTTGCTACCAGTGTGTTCGAGATCAAGTTTTTGATTTAGTGTTTTGCTCTAATTTCTGACCACTGCGAGCAGTCGAAGATGGTATGGAGAGTATCGTCTTCCTCCTCGTCGCAGTAGCAGCACTCGGGCGACTCTCTTCGTTTAAAACGGTGGAGATAGGCATTGAAACAGCTGTGTCCCGTTGGGGCTAGGGTTATTTCATAACTGACGTCTCCGTAACTTCGTTCGACCCATGGTTTGACATCTGGAATAAGGAGTCTACACCTTTTCCACCAGTAATTCAGAAATCGTCAACCGTTATTCAGATTTGTCAATTAATATTCAGAAATCGTCAACGGTTATTAAGATTTGTCAATTGCAATTGCAATTCATGATTTCTGAAAATCAGTTGACAAATCTGAATTACAATTCACAATTTCTGAATATCAGTTGACAAATCTGAATTACAATTCACATTTCTGAATATCGGTCGATAAATCTGAATTACAATTCACGATTTCTGAACAGCAGGTGAGGTTTTCTGAATTACTGGTGGAAAAGGTGTAGTCCAAGATCCCTTCTCCCCATGAGTCCCATCTTTGCTGCCACGCTTCAAGGAGGACTCTTCTACTTTCTTGTTGGTTTCTTGTCTGGGTGTCGATAATTTCTTGCTCTTTCCACCTCCATGAGATCGATCGGCGGAGTACTTGCGATCACCAGACACGGTACGGCAGGCCGACGTTGGTACGTTAAAACGGCTCGCGTTCAAACGGTCGCGTTCAAATGTCCTGGAACCTTTGCTCGAAGCTCGTCCTATGCGATTTGAATCATGACTGCAGGTTTGTTGGAGGCTCGCCGTGCCTCCAATTGGTCTTTCTTGCTAACTTCGGTGGCGGGGTGGCTATCGGGTTCGTGTTTGTGTTCGTGGGAGCCTGGTTTGGTCCTCTGCTTTGATTGCATCTTTGCCTGGAGAGAGAGCTGGATCTGCTCATGCCCTCTTCATCCTCCGATTCATCCATGTCATGTTTGGATTTTCTTGGCAGGGCGTTCAGCTTGGCGTCCTGCTGTGCCTCCGTGATTGCTTTCATTTTTTACCTTCTCCGTTGATTTTCGTCATCATTGGATTTGGATACCCGTTTGTCTTCCTTTCTTTTTTTGTCCTTCATCTTCTTGGATGAAGTTTGGTCAGTTTAACGTAACACGATCTGAGCTTGAAAACAACTTCAAAATCATGCACAAAGAAATCGTAACAATCAGATGTATGGCTATATATTAAAAATTAAAACATTTATGCAGAAAAATTGTTTGTTATTATGTGCAATACACAAATCAACTCAAGTATAATTATAATAAACATTGTCAAATGTTGCAGTTTGCTCCTGACCTCAACGTTCATTAATTTCTATCCATTTTTATTTTTCGGGTATGCAAACGGAATGTACACTTCACCAAAAATGTACAGCAACGATATTTCTACATTGGAATACAGAAATGTTACTTCAATCTTGTATTTTCCATCTGGAATAAGCGGAGGAAAACGAGTTTCATCAATAACAAAATTGCATACGGTATACACGACATTCTATAATCAAATAGGTATTAATCATTTTTATAATTATAAATTATATTATATAGAACCTTGCGAAAGGAAAAACTTCCAGTGTTGCCACAGTTTTTTAAGGTGCCCAATCCTATTACATTTGCGTCAATAAGTTTTTTCAAATTGGCTTGAAAACGCACCGGAAAGAATCGATATTCATTACTCAAGAATTTATAGCATTGTATGACTGCCTAAAAACATAGTAGATTGTATTATTAAGATTGAAAGTGGAGCTTTCTTTGGTCGATCAAAAAATTGTGCCAGAACTGGCTTATTTTATCTACTGACTAGAGTCAAAAATTAAAAAAAGTGGTTGAAGAAATCTGATTTACCTCAATTTTATCTTGTACGTCCAATTTGAAGGAAAAAGAGGCGTTGTGGATTGTAGTGGTGCGGTTGTATTTGGAAGGTTTCAGCTCAAAAAAATGGAAAACGCTTTTATTGTACCTCATTAATTGTATTCGTTCATCTTTAATTTTGAATATATTTTGATGAAACTGAAAATCAATTTGTTAGAGTAATGTTCTCCATAATATCCTAGTTCAATCAAATTTTCAATGTTTTGAATAGGTAATATTTTTGTACCAGAAGCAGAAAGTAGCTTATGGTGATTATGCCAAAAATTAATTTTTACCGAGGTTATCCAGGGCTACACAATTTTCGCAAAGTACCTTTACCTTAGATAAAATATCATCATTACAGGAAATATCTTGAACCAATAATTTAAATGCTAATAGCAAAATAATATTTTTCATGGTGTCGCAATAGTTTCAAGCAATTTTGAACTACACGTAGACGTTCGGTGACAAAAATGTCAACTGACGTCGAGCATTACAACATTAGTCCAAATTGAAATTTGATTACTGATCTGATTAAAATCGCCAGTTTTTGAATCATTATGGGTAACAACGAAAAATGAAAATGCTCATAACCTTCAAATGCAACAATAACCTAAATTTTGTTTATCATTTCTAAATTACACAATAGTTGTTTACGTAACAATACTGGAAAGTAGTAGGGTTACGGAAGTTTACAAGTTTGCCTCCCCCCCCCCCTTAAATCGATTTTGAACCATTTAAAATTTCAGAAAATGTCTTGGTTGAAAGTAACCAGCGATGGGGCTCTTTAATAGCTCAAGGTTAAAATTTTTAATTAAATAAACCTAAAGGGGGGTTCAAAGTTTATCAGTAACGCTGAAATGGGGAGCTGAAGATCCGGTCCCTCTATAGGCCGCACAACCTATTTTTGCGTGCGTTGGGAGTGGGGAAATCTTCCAAAGACACAACCCCGATGTTATGGGGTGGTAGTGTCGGATTTTTACCGACTAAAACCCCACTCCGTGATGACAGCAGGCTTCGACAATTGTCATTTCTTCCGCTGCCACTGGCCAATCTTCTTGAAAAACTTCCGCCCTTTCGGGACTTTGCTCTTCTTAGTTTTCTTTTCTTAATCGTCTTCTTCGCGCTGCCTGTCCAGTTCCTCACGAAACTTGGTCCTAAGAATTTGGATTCGCAATCCAATGCGGTGCCAAGTCTCGGAATTGCTGGGCATCTCGCCTATCAAAGATTCTGGTGTTAACCTTGTCAGATCATATTCGAGCCGAACTTCGACCCATCTCGGGCACACGAAGATGGTATGCTGTGCATCGTCATCTACCTCCTCGTATTAACTACACACAGGTGAGTTAAGTCTTCGAAACCATGTTGAGGTAGTGATTGAAGCACCCGTGGCCCGTCAGAGCCTGGGTCAGCTCGAAGTTCAACTAGCCGTAATCGCGCTCTACCCATGGTTTCAACGTTGGGACAAGTCTTCTCGTCCAGGACCCCTTCACCCCTCTCGACTATCTCTCTTGCCACGCTTCCATGAGCTTTCGGCGATTCTCTTTTTTCTGCTCTGGGTGTTTATAGTTTGCAGATCTCTTGTTGACCAACAGGTCGATGGGGGGCATTGCCGCCCCCCGGGAAAACCCGGAGGCTCATCCCTCTCTGGGCCCTCTCGAGGTGCTGGCGGTATCTGGCTATGTTCATAGTTTCCCCTACACTGGTGCTCCGTATAGGATCCCGGAGTTTGCAACTGATGCCAGGACCCGTCATTTGGAGTATGACGGGCCGCCGATGTTCGGCATCAGCCGTGTGAGGACTACCGCAAACTTGGCCGTTTTCAGGTAATGGATATCAAAGCACATCCGGCGATCTATGTGCACGCCCAGCCCCTTTACCGCTTTCTGCGGCAACAGGCGACAATCCCCCCAACGTGATGTCGAGGTCTTCGCATTTTCGTTTGCCTACCAACAGCACCACCTCGGTCTTTCCCTGCACCAGAGTTAATCCTCTGCTGTCCATCCAAGCCTTGATGGTGCTTATGGCTTCGTTAACTTTATGTTCAAGTTCTTGTTTGGTCTTCGCGGTCGCCACGGACTCCCTCGGGCAACGTCTGCCTCAGTACTTTATCATACTTTAGGTTCCACAGTTCGCGACCGAGCACCGATTTCTATCTCTTTATGGAGCATCTCTTCTTCTACTGCAATCACGCGCGCACTCAGGTAACTCTTCAGAAGCCGTACAACCACAGCAGATCACTAAAATAATGGCAGGTGCTGGAAACCGAAAGTCTGAGCGATCATTACTACGTAGAATACCAGATTGGAGACACAGCGAGATATATAAAAGCCCACCAGTTAGACGCAGAAAAACTGCGAAAGGTCATGGATGGGCCCACATGGAACCAGAACTCCGAAGTATTGGACAACCCGGAAGCGTTGGTCGAGACCATACGACAAGTGTATGACGCCAGTATGCCCAAGAAAACCAATAACGTTAGAAGAAAGGTGTACTAGTGTGCAGCTGAAGAAGGACTGCATAGCTGCAAGAAGATCCATACAGACGATGCATAGAAGAGGCAACCACACGTAAGAGATCGGCTATGCGCCAGCAAGAAATAAGTTGCGTGCGGCCATTCTCCTCAGTCAGAAGAAAAGCTGGAACGACTTGCTGATGGAGGTGAAGGCCGACGTGTGGGGCCGCGACTCATCGTCCAGGAGTGCCCGGCACTGGTTCTCCGCGCCATGAATGGATCAGTGGGGAGTTCCCCGTACTGTGGAAGACGGCGAGTCTGGTTTGGCAGCCCGAACTGGTAATGACCCATTTACCTCATTAACGGCATGGAGAAGCTTTTTGAAAGACTTACACCAGGGAGGTTTCAGCCTCAATTGCAGTTGCATGGTAATCTGTCAGACTCGCAGAACGAATTTCAAAGGGGCCTATCAACAATAGATGCCCTGATGGTTATAGTCGACAAGGCACGGAAGGCGAATAGTGGTAGCTAACATCAAAAACGCCTTCAACTCGGCAAAAAGAAAGAGGCATCGACGAGGCCTACGTAATCAACATGCTGAAGAGCTATTTAAGCGACAGGGCGCAATTGGTTAAAGAAACCCTTCTAGAGGAGAATTTACAGATCACTAGCAAGGTCTCACAGGGTTTCGTACTGGGAGCTACCCTCTGGAATATAATGTACGATGGAGTTATCCGAGGGGGCGACGCTTATTGACTTTGCAGAAAATCTGTCGCTGATAGTCACGGCCAAGTTGGCACAACCATTCACGACCGCAACCAATGCGTCACTTTCCATGATCGAGGAATGGATCACCAGCCGGGGTCTTACGAGTCGGTGCTCCTCATCGGCAAGAGGAGGTGCGAGAACCTTTTGACAAAAGACTCTGCTTCGACGTACACGTGAGAGAAACGGCGGAAAAAGCGGCCAAGATGGGTGCGGAACTCGCACGGTTCATGTCGAACATGCGCCGACCTACATTTTCCAAGATGCGCGTCCATCCCTCCGTTACTCAATCCATTAAGCTCTACGGGGCACCGGTGTGGAGCGGAGCGAAGCAATACGAGGTTTCCAGCACCGGATGAATCTCCGCGTGACATCCGCGTATCGCACGATGTCCGGGGAGGCGATTGCTGATGATTAGCACGCCACCAATTGACTTACTGGCGGAGGAGAGCAGAAGAAATCACGAGACCGACGCAAAAACGGACGCGGAAAAAAATAGTAGTAGAGAAGTCTTGCTGGAAGAGTGGCAGCGTCGGTGGTGGAGTGGCGAAAAGGGGCATATGCATAATGGACCTCTCATCTTAAACCTCAAACCCTGCGTCCAGAGAGGACATGGAGACCTGAACTATGAGTTAATCCAGGGCAATTACGGGTTATAGGTGCTACAACTCGTTCATGCATCGGTTTAAGAGGAGAGAGGCAGTGAGATGCCGCTACTGCGGGGAGGAGGACGATATGCTACATACAATCTTTGAGTGCACGAGATGGTCTGAGACTAGAAATGTCAGCAGGACGACTCTAAACCCCAACAACAATAAAGGAACCAATTATATTTTTAATTTATTTTTATTGTTACATAAATAGTTGATCCAACTACCGACGGTCGTCTTCATCGTAGCTATCTTCTTGGATTTCATCGTCATTATCATCATCCGTCGAGTCAAAAGAAGTCATAGATTCTGATAGACGGGCGACATCGTTGCACTTGGTGCGAGTTTTAGACGAACGTCTGGATTTCTTTTTGCGTTTATTGCTCGTTTTCCCCTTCTTCTTCTTCTTCGTCATAACAGGTTTATTTTGCTCGTCTTGAAAACAAACGTTAAGCTGGAAAAACATACTAAAAAATATTTACCTTCAAACGACACTCTCCGTTCGGTCTGGTGCTGCTTGTCTGCGTACTCGCACTTGGGGGGGATCTTGTCTTGTTCTCGTATCTCTTCACAGGTTGGTTTGATATCTGGGCTCTTACTCAGCATTAAAATTTTAGTCTGTAAAATATGAATTTAATCCACTTGTATTTTGCATGGACAAATTTACTCGCTGATTGTTGTACGACTATGGGAAACTCGGTCTCGATTTTATCGCGTAGCGTGCTGATAATTCCAGACAGGTTGTTGAAATCTGGGGTTCCCACTACAAATAAACTTTATTTTTGGCGAAAACAAAATATTGGGTATATACTTGATGTTTGCTTGTGGTTTGGAGCCAACAAGTCGGAAGTTGAAGTTTGGTTGTTGTAGTGAAAGTTGACTTGGTTAGGGTTTTGTTGCGGTTTCTGTATCATCATAGGTGGTCTCGCAGGACCTACAGGTTGAGCTTGACTTTGATTTTGTATATTATATTGATTCGGCCTGGGTGGTTCCTTGAAGTAATTCAGTTGTGGATGCACGCATTGTTGAATTACTTGCTGTCCTGGGTTGCAAACGTAAGTTGGGGTAGGTGAGCAAGGTAGACTAAAAAAGGGGAGTGTTCGTTATTTTTTGTCTTTAAACCCTGGCGATGATTGCATTGGGTTGCCTAAATACATTTGGTGATATGGTCTTCCTCCAAAAAATGTATTTAGGTTCCCAGTTAAATATTTTTTTTACATCAATACCTACTTATAAATTCTTTGATGTGTTACCTGAAATTTTGCACGCCGCAAGTTTTGGGTGATGAATTAAATGTAAAACTTACACCACCCGGTATTTGTTCGTGCACTGTGCGTATTGGTGCAGAAGGGCAGTTAACGCTCTGTTGACATTCGCGTGCTAAATATTGTTGTTGAGGATTAGCATGGTCGGGGTGAACCGATATAGTGGACGAATCGAAAATATTTCTGTTGTGTATTTGGGTGCCGGTGACGTTGCTTAATCCATATGGGTTAGGAACTACAACACAATGGAGTTAATCAAATTTATTTAAACAAAATTTTCGTTGAAAACCTATGCGATACAACGCTTCGTTGTAAACATTCGAGTATTGGGATGTAAATGGTTTACTTTCCATGACAGAAATTTTGATGTCTATTTTGACACTTCAAAATGACTTTAATCTGTTATAGCCGCCAGTGCGTACGCCACTGCTATGTTGCCATCGTAGTTGATAATATGACCTGAATTTGGAAAATTGGAACATTCGCCAAATCCATAATGTAATAGTGGACAAGATAAAACCACACATGTGCCAAAGGCAGAAGGAATACCATGCAAAATGGAACATGTAAACCAAATCGGCTTTTCTTCAAGGTCCTCTTAATCTAAGCAAATCTAAGCTACTATTACTATTTTATTTATATACTAATAATGGCATTAACACCGTTATCATCGGGAATCTAGATAACCAATACAGTGGCAGCTTGCTCTTACGATCCAAGGAGCCACGGCACTGCCGTAACATACATTAAGTAAGTTTATGACGATCTGGAACGGATTTATTTTGAAATCAGAAGCGAAGATCCATGTAGAAACCGCATTATATGATTTACGTAAGAGACGTTCACATCTTAGCAGTTGGTGCGTTTGGCTTTACATGATGTTAAATTTTAATTTTAATATTTCGCGCCAGTATGAATTACTTAGTGTTGGCTGTATTTCAACGTTGCAAATGCTTTGAGGTGAGCCGCAGCTTGACAAGGAAGGGCACCTATTAACAAAGTAGCAAGCGTACCCCAAAAAATGACTCCTATGTATTGGCCTGACTATTCAAAAATTCTTTCGGGTGTTTTCTTTCTCTTTTGAGATCTAGATAGTAAAATAGTATTAATAATGCCCTTTGCCCAGGACCCCGCAAAACCTAGGATCGTCTTCGTCCTAATAAGAAATTAATAGTAAACTATCTCGAGGTTAAATGTTCATCTGGAAGAATTCCAATAATAAAGCAATTTATTACGACTTCAAATCAAGTACCGACATCTGTTGATAACCTTTTCAACTACAACAGGTGTTTCCAAAACTTTGTCAATCTGATGATAATCAAAGTTAGTGTGTATAATATACAGCCTTTTTACAATTACCTCTCTAGAATTATTCGTCAGAATAAAACTGCACAATTTTGGCTATCCTTTAACAAACTTTGTATCTTTTAAGATAAACGAAATGATCATGCTTAAGGTCTAAAAACGATCGCCGTGTATATAATAAGCGAAGTACATAATTCCCCAATCAAATTTTCTGATGTCCTTTCGATCGACTGCCCTTAGGTATCTAGTAGATTATTAAATTAGTTGTGCGGCCTAAAGGCCGCACTGACGGGGTCTTATAATCAGATTAACGGATCAATTAAGCGTTGTAGATATATCTGATTAGCCTGACAGACAGACAGGCTGTAAGAGAAGACGCTCAGTACGTTTAAATACAGCTGGAGAGAGTGGACATCCCGAGGCGAAAAGCGGAGAGTAGGGCGCATCAGAAGATGGACGTACTGAGGTTGGGAGAAGAGGTCTATAATGGTATCTATCAATGAGGACTTGGTACTTGCGCTCCACGGTTCTGTTATGCAGAGATGCCTAAAAGATCAGGGACGTTCCGGAAATCGGTTCATTGGTGGACGGAGAAAATCACCGAGGCCAGAATAAGAAGAGGAGGACGCCATATCTGATAGCAAACGACGGTGTTGGAAGGAGCTCTTTGCCAAGTTGGAAGAGGACCCGTGGAGTCTGACTTACAAGATAGTTACCAAAATACCAGGTCGGGTTGTTAAAGAGGCTGTTGCCAAGATTGAAGAGACAACAAACGGTGAGATAGACTTCCATCTTACACAGGCACTTACCGGCCATGGTTGCTTCAACGTCTAAAGCCAGAAGAGACATATCCACATTCCCATACTGCGAAGCGGAAAACGACGCGGAGCATACCATCTTCCACTGCTGGAGATGGGAGAGAGAACGCGTGATCGTCTCCCTTGCAATGGGGGAAATCCTCACATCTGACAATATGGCTGCCATCATGCTCGAAGACGAATACGGCTGGTAAACCAACAAGCGCTTCACATCATCGAACGGGAGTAATTCCTAGAGGCGAATCCCCGTTCGGTGGCGGGGGGGGGGGAGGTTTTAGTGGGTGAAGTCCCACACTACCAACTTAGATTAGGTCGGTGTCTCGTACGAAATTTCCTCATCCCTGCTTAGTTTAAAAAAAAAGATGGAAGAGACGTTCCAACAGCTGCCTCGATAAGAGTATTTCCTTCCTAGGTGAAATACCGCGGTGTTTGTCCTTATAAGGAAGGCGACAAGCCTGTGGACGAACCCACATGCTAAAGACCCATCTGCCTCCTGGATCACGCCGGCAATTTCCTCACGGAATTGATTATTTTAAACCAAATCGAGCATGAATTTAAGAAGAGCAGCTGACTCCAAGAAAAAATTTTAAATCCGGAGTGGAAGATCCACAGTGAACGCACTCACGACCTTCGCGAGGGCGATTCGGGAGACAAGAAGCGGGACATAGACGACCAAGCGATACTGCGCCAGGACGTGCGTAACGCCTTCCACTGCTCCGATTGGAGGCACATCCTCGCGGCGCTAAGGAACGGCAAGTTGACCCCGACATTTTCAACTTGATCGTTAGCTAACGGGAAGATCGGCACCTGCGAATGAAAGAGCACAAGAATGACGTGGAAATAACCAGCGGAGTCCCACGGGGTTCGATACTCAGACCAATCCTGCGGAACGTGCAGATCGTAGGCTTTGTTGACGATCTGACCTTCGTCGTAGCGGATAGAGGCGTCCCGTAACTGTAGTCCAAAGCCAACGCGGCCATCCAGACGGTGTCTTAGTGGGTGAGCAGCAAAGAACTCGTCGTGGTCCCTGAGAAATTGGAGGCTGTTGTGGTTAGCGGAAGAATAAATAACTCCGCATATCGGTCTTTATTTGAACCAGTGCCCTGTAGCCCTTAGTCGCCATCTTTGGCGTAGTCTTAGATAAGAATCTTAACTACGCCAAACACATTAGGGGAATTAGCAACGACAACATCCATCGCACGGCTGATGCCGTCGGGGGACCCATGACCATAAAGAGGAGGAAGCTCGGCATGATCGCGTAATGGATCAAGCTGTATGTGGCTTCAGTGTGGCAGAAAGGAATGAGAATCGCTAGGAACCGAGCCAAAATCCTAAGCATCCAGGGCCGCATGCCAATCAGAATGGCATTTGTCTACAGCGGTGTTAGTTATTGCATCTACACCGCTCGTCGACCTTCTCGCGCTTTAATGAGCCGCGAAGTACGAAGGAACACCAGAAGTCGCAGATGAGATCAACATGAAATGACAAGAGCGATGGCAAGCAGCCACCAGAGGCCAGTGAATCCGGACGCTCATCCCCAACATCTAAAAATCAGTTTCCAGATAGCACGGGGAGATTACTTACCATCTCACTCTGCTGCTCACCGGCTATTACGGTTGTTTCAATCACTACCTGCTCCGGTTTGAAAAACTGGTCTCCCCAAATGCAAATAATGCAAGGAAGCACCTCGCTATTATCACCGAAAACGTGGTTGCCATTATGCTTGAGAGCCAAAACAAATGAAACATAATACAGTCGACTCTCGATAAATTGAAACTCAAGGGACCAGAAAAAAATTTCTCTGAAAAAATTTCTAATTTCATTTAAAAATTCTAAAAAAATTTAATATTGATTTTATTCAATTTATCGAGTATTTTTCAAGGGACCGGGAAAAAATTCAAATTATCGAGAGATTCAAATTAACGAGTGTTCAAATTATCGAGAATCTACTGTAGCAAGTTTCTGCCAGAACGTGATAGTGGAGAGGCACAGTGAGTGGACGACACCGAGTATGACGGTTGTAATACCGTGAGGCGGAAACCCGGTACTCGGTGAAAAGGAGGGTGAGTTTAATGGGTGAATTCCCACATTACCAGCTCCGATTACAGAAAAATTTAGGTTGTAACAGTTGAATATCTATTACAAGATTTCCATTACTTTGACGAATTATTGATTCCATTTTGGGTTACAGACACAAAAGACACGTTATAAAGTGATCCGAGTCCGCATCTACGCCTCTGAAGCTTCTCTTTTATGATTTTCTCCTCTATTTCTACTGTAGAAGACTCCCGAAATTTTAATCTTACTGTTGCCAGTATCGGGCCATCTTATCTCTTGTAGCGCTGTGATATCCATTTTCTTGAATTCGCAACTTCTGCTGTAGACCAGTTGAGAACATATTCCACGATTCAATATTCATTATCATTTTTCCTGACTGTTGCCGTTTCCAAATATCCGTCCCATTCCGAGGCAAATCTAAAGTCTTAGGGTGTAGTAACAAACTAAAGGGGTTGTTAGCCCCTTGCTCAACCCTCTTCCTTTATCCGGATTTGGAACCGACAGCGACAGCTTATGAGATCCTCAATTCACCCATCAGGTTGCCTTTCCGTAAAAATATTCGTGAGTCATGATAGTCCAGGCAAGGAAGGTTTTTAGTTTGCAAAAAATCCGGGCAAGCTGAATTTTGGCAGAGATGTACATTGGAGTGTTCTAATGAACCCTCCAAAAGTCCCATAAAATCCCATGCCGGCGTCCCCACAATCGGGGGTTTTAGCTCCCCCAACGCGATTTTTTGCAGATAACTCGCTTATTTATGCTTGTATCAAAAATTATGATCAGACCATAATTGAAGAGCATAAAATTCTCTATAAAATAGTTTTTTTCATATTTTTCCATGGCACACTAATACTTAAATTATTGACCGAAAACACGACCCACCCTTAAAATGGCACAATATTGATTCGTTGCAGGGAGAGAAATGTTTTAGGGCACGCGAAATGCTTTTAATAATAAATTAATTGAAATTGTCGCCAAGGTTGGAAAATGAAGAGAAAAATAAATATTTTCAAAATTTGCCCAAGTTATAGTATCTTCCAAGTACCGAAGCCGAAATTTTGGTTTGAGCTTACTGCTGAAAAGCTGAAATTTGGCAAAGATGTATTGCCATGTTTTGCTACTGTAAAGATTAAATTTTGACTTATATAGCGGGAAATAATAATGGCACTTAATTCAATTATGCTCCGACTAGCTATGCACGAAAAACTCAATAATATGGGTCGTAACTTGGGTCCATCTAGATTAATTAAAACACTCATATACGTCACCTTAAACTAGTGATCTTTCTTATAAAGATAACTAAACCAAATTGAAATTTGTATCAGCTTTTTCTCCGATTTACTACTGCTATGGATAAACTAAATTAAACGCAAACGTTGCAAGAACCAAATATTCGTTTCATGCAACCCTAACAAATTAAATTTTACAAAGTAAAACATTAGCAATAAATCCGCAAATACTAAAATTTACGCGACCGAACCTTTAAAAAGTTTTGTCTATCCCAACAAAATAAAATCAGTGCGACACATAAAACTCTTACCGAACTAGAATGTTTTTTTTTTCGGAGTTTAATGATACGGCCGATATGATGTCGCAGTAACCAAACGTAGAAGATTAAGATTGGAAATCAGCTTCGAATCTTGAACCAAAAACCAGTTAGGAAAGACCAGTAGATATTTTTCTTCCTCCAAATTGTATAATTAATCACAGGTAAGTTATTGAACCAATTTTCTTCTAATGTTTTACCATTCACAAACCATCAGTAACATAACCATCAAAATTCCTCAGCCGTCCCAAAACTTTCCATAAATTTGTGAATTAAATGTAATATCAACTTTTGACTGTATTCGAATTTAATTACAAACTAATATCAAAATAATATCCAAATCCAAGAACCATTTCCAAAAATTCTCTTCAATAATCAATAATCCGTCTTTACTCTGTGACGGCTCGCTCAAGAATCCTAAATCCAAAAACTAATTTCCAAATTATAACAGCACGTCTTCACTCTCCGACGGCTGACTTGAGAAACCTAACTGCTCCCTTATCATTTCCAAAACCCCACTAAATTGTCCTCTCCAACTCGCGCATAAACTAATATAACGAATTGTCACTTCTTATTAAATTTAATGGAAAATCTTAACTTCACAAATAAACTAAATCAATTTAATTTGTTTCTCATATTTTCATTAACAAAAACAACCACCAATATTTTATCCTTCACATTTTTTTTATTATATTTTTAGATTCATGGACGTTTGCATATTCCAGATACTTGAGGCAAAAGCAGTTAAACAATTTTTCAACCAGAGAAGATTCAGATACAATCTAATAATTACCTATTATGGTCTTATATTTAATTAATTAATGTCATGAGTATTTTAATAGATTGACCCAATCACGTCATACCCCCCATCTCTTATAATCAGAACATGACAGTATATTGAAGTGTTTTAATAAACCCCCAAAATGTCTCATAAAAATCCCAAGCCGGCGTTCCGTCAAATGAGGATTTTAGCCCCCTAAGTGCGGTGTTTCGCCTATAGCTCACGTATTTTTACTTTTACGAAAAATTACCATTAAACAAAGTTTAATTTACCTATTACAGTATGTATTATAGTACTACCTACTGCAGCGCCATAAGTTACAGAAATTTTATGTTCTTCAACTTTGCTTAATGGTAATTTTTCGTAAAAGTAAAAATACGTGAGCTATAAGCGAAACACAGCACATAGAGGGCTAAAATCCTCATTTGAGGGAACTGTCACGTGAATTTTACGCTTGCGCGCAATTTAAATTTTTGCAGTTTGGTTTCGTTTAAATAGAGTAAATTATTCTCATTGTAGTAATGTCTTAAAATTTTTAATATTAGTTGGATAATGTAAAGTCAGTATTTTTGAATTAAAATTTATGCAATCAAATATCTTAGTTGGATTTTCCCGCTCCAATGTTTTATCGACAAAGTATATAAATCAGTTTCGAAATAATGTTGATCCACACATCATTGAAATTACAAGTCACGTAAGAATAAAAGTGTGCTGACGGAACATAAATCTATCGTGGAAATATTGTGCTGACCCATGCACATTTTAAGAACGGATTGATTTTGTATCCACCTAGTTAAATTTATATGTAATGTTAGAAACACAAGATGCCGATGTACAGACGTTTATAAGTAGGATAGATGTAGACAGACATTTGGTTGAAACACGTGCGCTTAAGAAAGGTTGTTGTTCAAATTTTATCGCCCGGCAGATGTAAAAAACGTTAAAATCCAGCTTTATCGCAATATTATGTTGAAATTTGTTCGCTTCAAAACAACAAAAAATGCTAAAAACACGGTTGGCAATGTCGTAGATAGCGAGTTAACTTACTTAACAAAAAACGTGGATGCAGACCACATGTTTCGCGGCTCGTTCTGCAGTTTATTTAATTTGACGGGGAAATCCTGACATCAGATCGGACCACTTAGGTGCGAGGTTACGTATCCTATCCTTGTTTCGTGTCGAATCTTCGAAGACCATGGCCAATTAGCATCTCGTTATACCGCGTAAGGAGAATCTTTAGAGTCCCCTAAATGCACTTCGTTGCTTAGATTTTTCGGGAGGAACCAAATAAAAGCGATGCATTTCGATGCAATTATTAGAGATTCACGAATCACCCGACGTGCAGCGGGTCGCTGTGCTAGTAGTTGGCTATCGACCAACTATTAAGGTGAAATTTAAACTATCTATTATATCTATTAAACTATCTATTATGTTTTGTTTAGCTATTTTTGCCAAGGTAAAATCTATCTACTGTGAAGGTAAGGTTATCCAAAGAGATTTCACCAGTGTGAGAGTCAACGCGACGAATCAGCAAGTTGTCGTGAACCTACTTGGAAGGGCGATTTTACCTCCCTCTTTGAATAAACTTCGGTTTTGTTCACGTGGCGCCCATTTAAATACTCCGCGTGTAAATTTGCCCCCCCCCCGTTAGCGACAACATCCAAAATCACTATTGTGGACCGCCCAATCGTTGATGAGAGACTTGTTATGTTTTCCTCAACGCTCAGACGCTCAGACGCTCAAGTTGGTTGGAAGGTTGAATTGTACACTTCCTGAGCGGTTGACTTAATTTGCGAAAGAATTTGTTTTAATTAAGTGTTATGTTTTCCCTCCTTTCCGTTCCTAATGAGAGAACGGTTTGGAAAGGCAAACAATACCACGCAGAAGTAAAACTCCTACTTATATTCGTGGTAACCCTGATGTTGGTATAAGCTAACTCGCTATAGCCTGGAAGCGAGGGTCGTAAGTCCAATGAAAATTCCACTCTGCGTTGTGCTGAAAAATACGAGAGTACGCTTCGTCGAAAAATAAAACAATGATTAAACAATAACGTTTTAATGAAAATAGAAACGATATCGACGAATACAAACGATTGTGGTAGTGACGTGCAATAAAAATAGTAGGCACGTTAACTGATTGTGACGACGGTACGTCAAAAGTGACACAATACGGGACACCAGAATGGTAGGCCCGTCAATACAAATAATTGACTATGATTTAATGTATCACAATACCACTTAGTAAACCCAAACAAGAATATTAAATTTGTCTCACCTGAGCTCAAGATGAGTTTACACAATAATAAAGACAGCAATGATCCTTGTATGGAATGCAGTGGTTGATGTTGACTTGCAATGGCTCCCGATCTAGGATCCTCGGACTGTTGTACACCGACGTAATACTCGATGAGCAGGTTTTGGCAGGCGGATACGAAGATGAACAGGCGTCACTCCGCTGCGTTGATAGTATGGTACACGATGGCGATTCAAGTAAGATAATATGATCGTCCAAAAATGTAACGGTCATTCAAGCACTTTATGTTGTGTTTGGTAAACACCAAACGTAAACAAGCTGGTTGTCCAAAAAAATATAACCAAGCGAATGTTACCAAACAAATTTACAGTTGGCAATACTTTGTACTTCGATAAAGAAATATAGTGGTTCGAGATAACGAATCGAATAATATTCCAAAAATATTGGAACTGGCTAAAACAAATAGTTACGCACTGATTTCACGAAATCCGCAATGACGGTGAAATTAACTACTGCGTACTACTAATTTTGTTACGAAAATCGACCGATAAAAAATTGATTCACACGCGATCAATAAAAATCGAACTGTCTTGTCGTACTATCAAAGCCAAAGTTAAATTTTTGACGGCGCGCGTCTATATCCTGTACTATCAAGTACGTTGTAAAAATGAAATGAGAGATGGCGCTTGGAGTAACAATATGAATAATTTAGATGTTAAATTAGGTGACAAAAATAGATAAATTTTGTTACAGACTATCAAATCGCGACGTTTCGTCACAAGCCCTTTTGCTCGTTCAATCCACCCATCCCTTCGCGGCTAGAGCTAGTCAACCTTTTAGTTTTGTTCGGAAGGTGTCTTGTTTGCGATTTGTAAGGTAACAGAACGCCGGCTTGGGATTTTTATGAGACATTTTGGGGGTTTATTAGAACACTTCAATATACATCTTTGCCAAATTTCAGCTTGCCCGGACCTTCTGTAAGCTCAAACCAAAATTTCGGCTGCGGTACTTGGAAGATATTATCCTCCTCCTAGGTCCTTTTGCCCTTATGAGGGCTTGGTGACGTATGATTTAGTCATGTGTCGATGTTGTTCAAGGTGTCTCTCCATGCTTCTCGGTCCGAAGCCAGACGAGTTATCTCTCGCAGTCCGCAGTTTATCAATACCTTTGTTTGGTCGACCCATCTCTTTGGCGATCTTCCCCTAGGTCTCTTGCCCTCGATCTTTCCCTGCACGATAAGTTCCGTTTCTCCTGGATACATGTCCCAGGTATTGAAGATACGATACATTCGATTAACATCTCGAAGCAGGTGTCGTTTGACGTTGAGTTGTTCTAATACTGAGTCGTTAGTGCGGTGCTCTGTCCAGGATATTCTGAGGATTCTTCGATAGACCCACATTTCGAATGCTTCGATTCTCTTCTGATCCGCCTTCTTCAATGTCCAGGTCTCAGCAGCATAAGTAGCCACCGGGAAAACAAGAGCGTTCACCAGTCTCAGTTTCGTAGCTTTGGTAATAGAGTTGTCTCCCAGACATTTACTAGTTTAACTGTGGCAGTTCTGGCCAAGGTCAGTCTACGTCTTATTTCAGCTTCACTGTTTCCATTATTTGTGATAAGCGATCCTAGGTACACAATCTTCTCTACAACGTCAAAACCGGCTACATTATGTATATTTGGAGAATTATCATCCGCTCTGTTTATTATCATAATTTTAGTCTTCTGCTGGTTGAGTTTAAGTCCGTATTCCTCGCTTATTTCCGCTAGTTTCTCCATTATAGTAGCGATCTGCTCGGCGTTTTCTGCAATTATCAGAGTGTCGTCTGCATATCTTAAGTTATTGATTTTTCTCCCTCCTATCGATATTCCGCCCTTCCACGCTTCTAGTACTTTGCGCATGATGTATTCGCTGTATATGTTAAATAGTATTGGGGACAGCGTGCATCCTTGTCGGACTCCGGCCTGCGTTTGAAATACGTCAGAGTATGTGTTGCCGACCTTGACCCTCGCAGTGTTGCCTCTATATAAGGACTCTATCAGGGCTACAAGATGCTCAGGCACGCCCATTTCCTGGAGTATTTCCCATAGTTGGTTCCATTTCACTTTGTCGAAGGCTTTAGAATAATCCACAAAGGAAAGGATCATGGAGACATTGAATTCCCTAGCCTTCTCAATTAGTTGTCTCACGTTTAAAATTTGCTCTCTCGTGCCTTTTCCTGGGATAAAGCCTGCCTGTTCTTCGGCCATTTGTGGCATTAAAAAGGGTTTCAGTCTGCCATGTATCACGTTCAATAGTACCTTGCTTGCATGCGAGATCAGACTTAATGTTCTATAATTGGCGCACTCTGTTGGAGAGCCTTTTTTAATATTGGTGTGAATAGGAATTCCTTCCAGTCATCTGGCCATGTGCCCGATTTCCATACTTTAGTGCATAGTTGATGTATTATGAGTACTCCTTCCTCTCCCGCGGCTTTCAGAACCTCACCCGTGATTTCGTCAGCTCCTGGTGCCTTTCCATCTTTTAGTGATTTTACCGCTTGTTCTATTTCTGATACAAGGATACCAGGTTCTCTTTCCATTGCAGGGATACAATTAGTCGTGTGGGTCTGAACATCTTTATATAAGTTTTCGCAGTAATCCCTCCATACTTCGGCTATGCCTTGGGTGCTGTTTATTAGTTTTCCGTCTTTATCCTTTATTACTTGTGTTCGAGGTTTAAATTCTCTTGTCAAGTATCTAACTTTTTGGAATAGTTCTTGGGATTCATTGCGATTCGAGTGTTGTTCAAGTTCTTGACATATCTCAGTTATCTGATTGTTTTTGTCGACTCGGCACGACTTCTTTATCTCTTTGTCAAGCGCTTTGAGTCTCGTTTCTCTTTCTTTATGTTGTTCTAGTTTGGTCTTTCTTTGCAGTTCCACCAAGGTCAAGGTTCTTTCGCTGATCCAGTGATTCCTTCTTTGGGTGTTTGCAGTCTGGCATTTTTTTACTCCGTTCAGTATCCAGTGTTTGGTGTTCTTCCAGGCTTCATTTATCTCTCCATTTAGGTCTGGGTATTGTTCTTCTTTTAGCGCGCTCAGAAGGCTCTCGTTATCGGATATTTTCATTCTCTTTTTCATAAGCGGTTTTTTGGGGCAGCACAGCTTCATTCTATTATATTATTAAGATATTATAACTTGGGCAAATTTTGAAAAAATTTATTTTTCTCTTCATTTTCCAACCTTGGCCATAATTTCAATTAATTTATTATTAAAAGCATTTCGCGTGCCCTAAAACATTTCTCTCCCTGCAACGAATCAATATTGTGCCATTTTAAGGGTGGGTCGTGTTTTCGGTCAATAATTTAAGTATTAGTATGCCATGGAAAAATATGAAAAAAAAACTATTTTATAGAGAATTTTATGCTCTTCAATTATGGTCTGATCATAATTTTTGATACAAGCATAAATAAGCGAGTTATCGGCAAAAATCGCGTTGGGGGAGCTAAAACCCCCGATTGTGGGGGACGCCGGCATGGGATTTTATGGGACTTTTGGAGGGTTCATTAGAACACTCCAATGTACATCCCTGCCAAAATTCAGCTTGCCCGGATTTTTTGCAAGCTTGAGCGAATTTTTCGGCTGGACTAATGCACCGATCTGTACGCCACTGCTACAAAGCCATCTTTGTTTTTCTCCCACAGATCCAAAAGCTCCATCCTTTCTTTTAATTATCGAAATCAATCATCCTGATCTCCTTCTCACTAATTAAAACCGCCTTGTTCTTCTCTCTTGCCACGAAATTTGACATGTTTACGTCGTCGTGCGTATTTTATAATCTTGTTGGCTTTCCCGAATCAAAACAAAAACGAAGAGTTATCGACAAACAAATGAACAATCAAACTTTGAAAACACGACATTCTGTAATTTGGATAATCTAGCGTGATTATGAAAGTTTTAAAACTGTGAGGTTAGAAAAATTATGGCAGAGGAAGACGAAATTGACGTTTTGGGTGACTTTAGTTTAGAAAGCTTCTTTTCGCGTAACGGGGCCGATATGTAAGTGATAATTGTAAGTATTGATGAACGCCTATTTAACCCTGTTGTTTTAGTGATTCGAATTTGGGTTCTCACAATTACGATGAATCTAACTGTGATTGTGGATCGCAGTGGTTTGGTAATCAGTCGACGATCGAGCATGCAGGGTGGTGTAAGAAAGTTAAAATGTATACGGATTTTACGCAGCCCGACCAGGATATAAATTTGGTTGGTAGAGAAGTGTCGGACGAGACCGGGTGGACACGGAACGAAAAAAATATGTTGGATCGTGGAATCGAAATTTTTGGACGGAGTAGCTCACGATTGGCACAATTCATAGGGACTAAAACGGCATCTGAAATTAAACATTACTTGACTCATTATTATAAGCACACGAATGTTAAAGTGGAAATTATCTCGCACTCCAATGTTGTGTCGAATATCAAGGATTCTGCATTTTTAGAAGAAAATGATGTAAGTAAGAGAGAAAATGACGTGGTCAGATAAGAATGGTAAATTTGTTGAATTTTTGGGATGTTTAAGGTGCTTTAATTATAATAAATCGTATAGGTATGACATTTGTAAGATATTAACCTCAATAAGAGTTCAACGTTCTTCTGATTGTTCGTATAAATTATATTCTTTTGTCTCCTTTAAAGGTGCGCTTATGAAAGCTTATAAAAAGCTGCATGAAATTTGAGTCTAGACAATACGCAAAAAACTGAAAAAAAGTTTTACTCCACGACCGTGCGTTTAAAACCCTGTGAGAACGGCAAGGAATATCAAAATTTGTATACAAACAATTTTGTAGGCAATTAAATTTCCTGCAGAAAATACTTAGCTTTCAAAGCCGCAGATTTTTAAATCATTTTCAGTTGTAAAATTCAATATCGGCGGTAAAAAATTTTTCAAAAAAATTCATGGTGAAACCAGAAAGTATGACAAACCTTTTATGGTTAGAAAAAATTTATTTTGCAGAAATTTGGTACTTTGAGGCTCATGGGTCATTCCATCTCAAATCGAATCATGAATTTACTTGACCCATCCCAAATTTGACAAAATTTGGTACACACCATCTTAGTAAGAAATAAAAAATACAAATTAAAGGATTTGCCCAAAAAGGTACTCGTTTCCTTGTTTTGGTCTTTCAAAAAGTCAAAAGGTTGGTGTGTAGACTTGTAGGAAAACGACTGTAACTTCATCCACGGTGGTCTAAATTTAAAAATAAAAAATGTTCTGTAAAGGTAAACGAACATTCTGTTAAAATATTTAACCACATTTTATATTTTCAACCCCTAACTGGATTAATTTTTTAATATTAACCCTATTTCAACCCCTATTTCTAAAGGGGTCTTTTTTTTTGGTTATTTTTTTTACAGTTTTTTTTGTACAAATGTGCTGAGCATGCGTACCAAATTTTATCATGGGATGAGCATGGGTTCGGTTACTAAAAATTAATTAAGTATAGGCACAAACGGACAATAATCAGTTTTTCGGCGATTTCTCAAGTTTCTTTGAACTTTTATGACAAAGTAGTTTAATATAAAATTAAAGCTAATAGACCAGTGCAGAAGCCTTTGAAAATGATAAAAAGTGAACAAAAATAGCAGTAGGATGAAACCCATTGGAAAAGGAAAAGAATATAACAAAAATGAAAGGAAAAATAATTTACGGGCGATCTGAGGTCGGGAAGTGGAAGGGGGTGAGTTTTAAGGGTAGAAAACTGTTTTTCTCGATTTCCGGCAAAACCACAAGTCCTATGGAAAAAAGTTAAATAGCAAAGTTGTAGGTAATAAAAAGATCTACAACTTTTGTATTTACACTTTTTTCACATAACCTCAAAATTTATGTGAAAAATTCAAATAACCAAGTTTTTGGTTTTTAATTTTTATCTTTTACAAAAAAAAAATTTTTTTCACGAAATTTGGTGAAAACTTACCTTTTTATGTCCCAAACACACTGTAATTTTTTTGATTTAAAATATTTATTTTTTCACCTTATTTTGACTTAATATCGAAAAAGCACCCTAATATTCAATCGAAAATTCTCGCGTCAAAATATCTGCTTTTTTAAAAAACTCGGTGGGCTTTTTGTTCGTTGAAATCTCTACTTTTCGATGGTGTAAAAAAAATATACATTACTATGGTAAATATTCTCAAAAAATGCAAAGAAACGAAAACAACTCGAATCAGAAATTTTTTTTTCTTAAATCATCATGTACAATTTTGAGCTATTTATTAAAATTTATACTTTAATTACTCGAAAAACGTAAGATTCCGTGTTACATTGATAAACAAAAAATTGCAAGTCGAAATAAACAACATCGTTCATGAAAATACACGTGCAGGCTGAGTTACTTTAAGAGAATTGTGACAAAGCTTAAAATTTTCGGATTCGAGTTTTTTTCGTTTCTTTGCATTTTTGAGAATATTTACCATAGTAATGTATATATTTTTTTACACCATCGAAAAGTAGAGATTTCAACGAACAAAAATCCCACCGAGTTTTTTAAAAAAGCAGATATTTTGACGCGAGAATTTTCGATTGAAAATTAGGGTGCTTTTTCGATATTAAGTCAAAATAAGGTGAAAAAATAAATATTTTAAATCAAAAAAATTACAGTGTGTTTGGGACATAAAAAGGTAAGTTTTCACCAAATTTCGTGAAAAAAAAAATTTTTTTTGTAAAAGATAAAAATTAAAAACCAAAAACTTGGTTATTTGAATTTTTCACATAAATTTTGAGGTTATGTGAAAAAAGTGTAAATACAAAAGTTGTAGATCTTTTTATTACCTACAACTTTGCCATTTAACTTTTTTCCAGAGGACTTGTGGTTTTGCCGGAAATCGAGAAAAACAGTTTTCTACCCTTAAAACTCACCCCCTTCCACTTCCCGACCTCAGATCGCTCGTAAATTATTTTTCCTTTCATTTTTGTTATATTCTCTTCCTTTTCCAATGGGTTTCATCCTACTGCTATTTTTTTCGGTTTCAAAAATTATCGGCACTGGTCTATAATTAAATTCTCTACAAAATAGTACATTATATATCAAGGTTGTGAAGGCCGTCATTATTGCCCTAGCGCCAAGATTATATTCCGAGGTGCTTTGCACCGAGGAATATAACGCGCGGAGGCAATAATGGTCTTCACAACCGTGGTTTATATACTATTTTTTCCACTACTAGATTTATTACCATTTTTTTAATTCTTTTTAATAAAAAAATTTTCAAGTTTAAAATATTTATTTCAAATGACAGTTTTGTTTTGTTGATTTGACAGTTGTTGACAAATTTTAAATCACGTATGTCAAATCATTTCATTGGTTCATTTTTTTAACTTAAGTGTGTAATGAATCTGTCAAATCATTTCATTGGTTCATTTGTATAATGAAAATATTATTTACCGCATGTCTAAAATGCGTCACTTCACATGTGACTTGGATAAGTTATAATGGTAGCCTATATGACTAGTAGTGGAAAAAAATATTTATACAAATTTTTCGTCCGATTCGTATTCACATAGCAATAACAGCTCAAAGTATAGCTAAGTTGCGCGACCACCATTATAATTATTTATTTGAAATGGTCGGAATCGATTTTCAATTAATTGTATAGATTTTCATCATAAATATTTATTATCTGAATACAAGTTGACCACACCATCCCTAATTTTGATAAAAAGTTTATCATAATATGACAATGCAATTGAACCAAAAATACGGGGGCAGTTACCTAAAGTTGACCACCCCAAATAAAATTTAAAATTTCCTATTGGAAAGAAGAAGGTTTATATAGTATACTGTTAAAATTTTACATGCGAATGTGTTATCAACATTTTGATTAAACTTTAATTTTGATTATTAAACTATTTTGTCATAAAGTTCAAAGAAACTTGAGAAATCGGCGAAAACTGATTATTGTCCGTTTTTGCCTATACTTAATTAAATTGTAATAACCGAACCCATGCTCATCCCATGATAAAATTTGGTACGCATGCTCAGCACATTTGGGTCGGGTACAGTTCGGCGCGAGTACAGTTCGGCGCGAGTACAGTTCGGCGCGAGTACGGTTCGGCGCGAGTACGGTTCGGCGCGAGTACGGTTCGGCGCAGTCCCATTCGTGCGAGTACGGTTCGGCGCAGACCCCATTCGGCGCGAGTACAGTTCGGCACAGACCCCATTCGGCGCGAGTACAGTTCGGCGCAGTCCCTATTCGGCGCGAGGCCGGTTCGGCGCAAACCCGTTTCGGAGCGAGATTTCCAGATTTTATCAGGTTTAGAAAACCTAAATACAGTCAACTCGCGTTATAACGAATTTCAAGGGACCGGGAAAAAAGTTCTATCGAAAGTTCGTTATATCGAAATTAAGTTTATATTCTATATCAGGGGTGGCTAACTTGATTAGACCCAAGATCTCCTGTTTACTAACGAAACCCTGTGCGATCTACCAATTACATACTTATTGAAATCTTAAATGAAACAGCATAGTTCAGTACAAAATCATATAGTTTTTTTTATTTTATTAAGAGAAAAAACATAAATGTGAAAATTATTCTTAGTAACTACTTATTTGACTATATATTAGTGTGAGCATTGCGTCTGAGCATCTTCCACTAGTTTAGCATAATCAGGATTGTAGTTGGAAATTGCCAACCTTAAAGAATCCAATGTATGAGCGTCTGTCAAGCGAGACCGGTATTTATTTTTTATTTGTTTTAAGTAGGAAAATGCTGACTCACATAAATATGTTGAACCAAAACACAAATGAAGTTGTTCAACAAATTTATTGAAATTTGGATATTTTTCGTTGGAAACCAATGCCCAGAAATCTTGACCTGAGGATGACCTTGCTTTTAGAAATATGTCGCAGCGCAGAGTAATAATTTCGTTTTGTAACATCATCTGCTCCATTTGAAATGTATCTGCAAATTTTGTAGCCAATTCATAGATATCACTATGATCAATGGAATCATTAAACGGATAACTGATGAATTGAACCATCTTCTCAATTTTTCTGAAATCACTAAAGCGAATTTCGAAGTCTGCTACCACTGCCCTAATTTCTGACGTGTACTTCTCAGAAATGAAATTGTAGGTAGGATGTTTTTCAATATGATCCTTGATGTTTACAAATTGTTCAAATTTTTTCTTCTCTATGTCAACTATCATAGACGCTGTTTGACTTTGAAATGCCGCAATAGAACTCATCATTTCTGTTAATGTTTTATTCTTGCCTTGTAGATTCAGATTTAATGTACTCAGTTTTCCAGTAAAATCTGCCAAAAAAGCTAAATCACATTGCCAGTCTAAATCACGCAATTGCCGATAATCATCACCCCTTTCATCAAGAAATTTTATTATTTCTTCCAATAGATCTCGAAATCTTTGCAAAAACTTGCTTCGACTCAACCACCTTACGTCAGTGTGCAATGCTAATTCTGGTTCCTTCTCATCTAATTGCTGTTTAAAGAGCCGCCTTTGTAGGGATTTTCCCTTTATGGAATTTACAATCTTGAAAGAAATATCCATCACATGTTACGTGTTTAATCTCTTACTAGGCAGTACTTGTTGATGAATTATGCAGTGGTAGCTAATGAAGTCTGGAAAATCTTCGTCTTTGTGACAAAGAGCAATAAAACCATTATGAATACCTGTCATTGCAGGAGCTCCATCAGTAGTCATTGATACGAGTTTATACAAGGGTAGCTTAATTTGGCAAATATGTGCTTTGAATTCCGTGAAAATATCATTTGATGTTCCTTCAGCGTTTCTTTTCAACCACTTATCCATAACGTACGTAAACAACTATGAGGCGTGCGTGACACAGAGTCTAATCGTGATTTACATCGGTAATTGTCGACACTCCGGTAGTCTCTGTCGTCAACTGTCAACGGACTGACTGAGACGTAACACGGGACGGATTGACACCCGCCCCTCCCCCGCGTCCCACACGCTTCCTTCTTATTGGTCATCGCGAGCCGAAAACAAAAGACTATACTGCGTAGAATAGAGGATAAATAAATATTATGATGCGTGCAGCAGTTGGTGATTACGTTGCGCAGTCTGGTCTACGTATTTATATTTTTTGCCTTGCCACGATCGATTGGACTAACAGTCGCGATCGACCGGTCGATCGCGATCGACCTGTTGGCCACCCCTGTTCTATATAAATTATATGATTCTATGACAGGTGACCACATGACAAGTGAACGCACGACAAGTGAACGCACGACATCCGAACACATGACAACTGAACACACGGACAACTGAACACACGGACAACTGAACACAATCGTAATGGATCTAGCTTTTCGGGGTAATTATTATTATTTTGAGTCCATTCTCACTTTTTCCGTTCAACTTGGAAAAAAGTTCGAGGGAGCGGTAGATCCACCTCTTTGCGGCAGATTTAACTTTACGCGGAGATTTCTTTTTTTTTAATTACTTTTCTAAAGAAAAATAAAAAACTAACACTAACCTAACGACAGATCCACCTCTTCGCGGCAGATCCACCTCTTTGCGACAGATTTAACTTTACGCGGAGATTTGTTTGTTTTTAATTGGTTTTCTAAAGAAATATCAAAAACTAACACTAACCTAACGGCAGATCCACCTCTTCGCGGAAGATCCACCTCTTTGCGGCAGATCCACCTCTTTGCGGCAGATTTAACTTTACGCGGAGATTTATTTGTTTTTAATTTGTTTCCTAAAGAAATATCAAAAACTAACACTAACCTAACGACAGATCCACCTCTTCGCGGCAGATCCACCTCTTTGCGGTAGATTTAACTTTACGCGGAGATTTGTTTGTTTTTAATTGGTTTTCTAAACAAATATCAAAAACTAACACTAACCTAACGGCAGATCCACCTCTTCGCGGCAGATCCACCTCTTTGCGGCAGATTTAACTTTACGCGGAGGTTTATTTGTTTTTAATTTGTTTTCTAAAGAAATATCAAAAACTAACACTAACCTAACGGCAGATCCACCTCTTCGCGGCAGATCCACCTCTTCGCGGCAGATCCACCTCTTCGCGGCAGATCCACCTCTTTGCGGCAGATTTAACTTTACGCGGAGATTTATTTGTTTTTAATTTGTTTCCTAAAGAAATATCAAAAACTAACACTAACCTAACGACAGATCCACCTCTTCGCGGCAGATCCACCTCTTTGCGGTAGATTTAACTTTACGCGGAGATTTGTTTGTTTTTAATTGGTTTTCTAAACAAATATCAAAAACTAACACTAACCTAACGGCAGATCCACCTCTTCGCGGCAGATCCACCTCTTTGCGGCAGATTTAACTTTACGCGGAGGTTTATTTGTTTTTAATTTGTTTTCTAAAGAAATATCAAAAACTAACACTAACCTAACGGCAGATCCACCTCTTCGCGGCAGATCCACCTCTATGCGGCAGATTTAAATTTTCACGGAGAATTAAATTGTTTTTAATTAGTTTTCTAAAGAAATATCAAAAACTAACACTAACCTAACGGCAGATCCTCCTCTTCGCGGCAGATCCACCTCTTTTCACGTACCGCATAAATTCGCCAAATAAAACGGAAAGTGTTCAATAAAATTTTTCGAAAAACCAACTCGTTTCGCTTAAAATTGCGCACAAATATTTATATGCAAATATGGTTCCGATTTCAAATCGAAATTTTTCAAAATTTGCGTTTTTGCAATTTGCCACCTTAATTGACGCCGCACGAAAAAAGTGTACATTTCGAAAAATTCGCACTCGAGAAATGCCACCCAATACCGTTTTTAAAATTAAAAATTGTTTCATAGTCGTCGCGCCACAAGGACTGTAAGGTCGAAATTTAGAAAATTTTTCAAACGGCCATAGCGTCCTTATTTACGAAAGGATTTTTAATTTTCCACCGGCATCGGAAGTAGACCCCGGGCCTAAACAATTTTACTTCTATAGCTTTTTTTCGTATCTCGCACCGCAAAGCTTTAAAATGAAAAACAAAATTTTCAAATATTTTTTTCGAAAATCGAAATTTTAACGATGAAATCTCATTTGCCGAGTAATTTTAAGAATTTTTGTCGAATAAAATTTAGTAATATTATTCTTCCGCGGCCCAAAAAAATGACCTCAAAGCTGAAATTTTTTGAAAAAATCTGAAATTCGCACCTCTTTGTTGTGAAATCGATGGCGAAAATGAACGAAAGTAGAATGATCTCGTTGCAAAATTGTCGAGGAACAATGCAAAGTCGGTTTCGAACCTAATTAGCTAAAATGGACCATCTTTGTGGGGCGTTGAGTAGACATCAAAGTAAAAGTTTTTCTTCGAATATTTCGACGACTGAATTTTTTTTTCAAAATATGAATATTTAACTTCGGATTAGGATTTGGCCAGTATTTATAAAATAATAATTATAAAATCGTAAACCTCAAAGTTACTATGTCATGATTATAAAAAATAACAAATATTTAAATTTAAAAATTAAGATTGTGTTCAGTTGTCCGTGGTTCAGTTGTCCGTGTGTTCAGTTGTCCCTGTGTTCAGTTGTCCGTGTGTTCAGTTGTCCGTGGGTTCAGTTGTCATGTGTTCGGATGTCATGCGTTCACTTGTCGTGCGTTCACTTGTCATGTGGTCACCTGTCCGGTCACCAAATTATATTCAAATTCAACAGAAACAAATTTAATTTTTAAAAAAATTACTAATTTTTGTTTGTATGCAGGTTACTGCACTTGTCCGTTCAATAGCATTCTCCAAATTTAATATACTTGAGAAGACACTGCCGTCAACGTCATGGCTCTGCAAGTAACTTCTTACAGCACGGATACCTAATTTTGCTTCCTTCAGGGTTGCAGGGGGCTCTACAGAAGGTTCATCTTCGTCAATATCCTCTTCTTTGTTTAAAATCTCATCGTCTGTGAGAACACCACAGACAGCCAAATCGTCGTCGAATGCGACAAACTCTTCAAACGTTGAAAACTGCGCTTCTGTAACAGAGCGTATTCTGTTCCATTGACTATCAACTTCAACAGTAACAGGGGATTCGTCTACTTGCTCATTAATAGTCTTCACAAATCCACACGTTCTAAAACAGTTACGAATCGTTTGTGCAGTGACGTTATGCCAAGCTTTATAGCTCATTGTCATTGCAGTCTAAACAGTTACTTTCGATATCTCGTTTTTGTCCAAACACTAACAATTCAGAGACAATCTCCTTTCGATACAGAACTTTGAAGTTTTTAATTATTCCTTGGTCTAGGGGTTGGAGTCTTGAGATTGTGTTTGCCGGAAGGAATTCAACTCGCACGTTAGAAAGAACAGGGGGGTTGTTATGAGCGGTGCAGTTATCAACAAACATGATAATTTTTCTACATTGTTTTTTTATATCACTGTTGAGGGTTTCTAGCCATTCCTTCCACAGTTCAATAGTCATCCACGACTTTTTATTGCTTCTGTACGTCATTGGGAAGGACTTAACATGTTTAAAGCACCTAGGTTTAGCGGATTTGCCTATTAGTAAGGGCCTCAACTTCTCCGAACCATCCATATTTGCCGCAAAAAGTAGTGTAACTCGCTCCTTACTCAGTTTTCCTCCATGACACTTTTCATTTTTAAACGTAAGAGTTTGGTCAGGTAAACATTTAAAAAACAATCCCGTCTCATCAGCATTAAACACATTTTTCGGTTCGTATTCACATAACAAGTCTTGAAGTTTCACTTTCCAGTCGTCACAAACACCTTCGTCAACGCTGGCACTTTCCCCACAAATTTTCTTAAACACCAAGTTATGACGCTTTTTAAAATTAGACAACCAGCCGTCACTAGCCGTGAAGCCTGAAATACCAAGCGTTTCGGCATAACTTTTAGCTTTCTCCTTGATCAAAAAACCACTGATGGGAATTTTTTGCTGCCTAACTTATTGAACCAAGTGAACAAACATTGTTCTAAACGGGGAAACTCACTTGGTCGGGCTTTTTTCCGGCTACTTGCTTCGTCAGTCGTGTTAAGAATGGTTTCTTTCTGTTTCAAAATTGTAGAAAGTGACGAAAAAGGAATTCCAAAACTATCCGCCACGTCTTTTTTCTTTCTGCCACTCTCGACCGCCTCAATAATTTTCTTCTTGTCAGAAATTGACAGACACTTCCGTTTTGAACTCATGACTGCAAATGAATTCGATCTTGCATTCTAAACTAAGTGACGTCAAGGACGAGTGTCGACTTTGCATGATAACAGAACTAAATTTGTGTAGCTACAGTAGCTACACATTATGTAATTTGTATGTCTTTTAGAATTGCTCAGGATTAGATTACCGTTTCATACTTACATTATAATACATAGTAAGGAATCAGCAAAAGTTTTATCCTAGTCAGTCTGTCACTTTGATAGAAATGCATTCAAAATTGCAGAAATAGCATAACAAGGGTTTTGATTGAGCATATAAAAGACATTGCAATAACAAAAATTATTAGACTTGGGCCAAAAAAACTTCGTTATATCGAGGGGACCAAAACCCATTTAAATTTTCGTTATAACGCGAGATTTTCAAGGGACTGGCAGTTTCTTTCTGTATATCGAGATTTTCGTTATATCGAACTTCGTTATAACGCGAGTTGACTGTATTTTAATTTACCAACCAACCCGAATCATCGAGGTTTTATGGCCATTCCCAAAAAAATAGATTCCGGTGGTTTACATCCCGGTGGTTAGATCAGCCGCGCCTCAATGATGTTTTTACCGAGTTGAACGCAAATTAGAGATTCCGGAAATATTCAAAACCAGGCATGCCGCATCAAACGGGACCTGATATTAATTTAATACCAATGTGGCCACCCACTTTTCATTTAAATTACTTAAATCCGTTGATCCGTATTATCGGATCATCCGGTAAAATATACTATATAAGTGTAACTTTTATGTCTAATAAAACAACAATTATGGCTGGCGAAATTGTAAGTAAACGTGGTAAACAAAAATTTCATGGAAGTGGATATCTTGTGGCGACCATAGTTTTGGTACCACCTAGAGATGGCGCTGACGGCAATTAGCGCGGCACCTCTCCTACGCAAGTATAGAGGGCGCTACACATTTCCTGCAGGGGTACCAATGGTCAAGATTACCATTGGGGAAACCAAGAGGAAAATTCATTAGTTAACTACGCAGCAAGCAAGCAACAAGCAAGTGAGCACGCAAGCAACCGGCAGCAACAAGGCATTATCACGTGTGAATAAAGTAGTTATCAACCAACTGTTTCGTTTTATTAAATTAAATAGCAATAAACAAAATTGCTAAAATCTCTTATTATAAAAGGCCAAGTCTTTCTTTCTTTCTTTCTGTCTGTCCCACGGAAATACCCGAAGCAAACCGAACCGAACGCACAACGTATCATCGGATCAACGTATTATCGTATCAACGTATCATCGGATCAACGTATCATCGGATCAACGTATCAAGGGATCAACGTATTTAAATTTCCTATATAGGTGAAAAATTATGTAAATAAAATATAACTTATATTTGGTCTGCATTGAAAAAACAGATCAACGTATCAACGTATTTAAATTTCCTATATCGGTGAAAAATTATGACAGCTATTTCCAAAAAAGCATTATGTGAACTTCCATAATGGATAATGAAAATTTTGAAAATCCTGCTGCAAAGCGACGGCGATTGAATCGTGAGAGAAAAGCACGTACAAGAGCTAATAACACAAAAGAACAGCTTCGATCACAGCGACAAGCTGACGCTCGGTCTCATGCGATACGTCGACAACATGAAACTTTGGAACAAACTCAAGCGCGGCAAGCTGCTGACGCTCGGTCCCATGCGATACGTCAACAACGTGAAACTTTAGAAGAAACTCAAGCGCGGCAAGCTGCTGACGCTCGGTCCCATGCGATATGGCAACAACGTGAAACATTAGAAGAAACTCAAGCGCGGCAAGCTGCTAACGCTCTATCCCATGCGACACGTCAACAACGTGAAACATTAGAAGAAACTCAAGCGCGGCAAGCTGCTAACGCTCGATCCCATGCGATACATCGACAGAAAGAAAATCGATACCAAAGTCAAGCAATTCAACTCCAAATAAGAGCATTGAGATTTGATGAATCTCACGTTACTCGACACGATTGTGGAGAAATGAATTCCATCTGTCAGTTCTGCGGCTCCAAGAATTTCGCCAAGGAGCGTCCAGTTGATAAACAATTTAACAACTGCTGTCATAAAGGAAAAGTGAAGATTCCGCAACCGCTCGATCAACATGGGAATCTATTGTTATACTAGATGATACCCCGTCCGAGGACGGGCAGCTAGAAGGACGGGCAGGCAGCCAAGGTCATATGGCTTTTGGATTGCACTGAGAGCTTTCCTTAATCTTCATTCAACTTAAGTTACCTTGGGTAGCTGCCCGTCCTTCTAGCTGCCCGTCCTCGGACGGGGTATCATCTAGTATTTATATATTTGATCGTTTAAGTAGAAATGAATTGACCGAATTTTACCGCTGCGAACTAAAAGAGGTTGCAAGGCACGCATTCACGTGCGCGATGGAGAAATCGTGAAGAGATTAAATGTTCATATCGCGATCCTTCAGCATCGAAAATTATTGTCAGTCAAGCGGTCACACAAATTAAAAACCGATCAGAAAATGGCATGGAAGGAACAGCACAAATAGTCAACGAGTGTATACACGGACTTCCAGCAGGTGCGCAGGGAATATTGCCAAGTTTTCAAACGTTAAATAAAGTTGTCCGAAGAACGCGCAACGCGAATAACATAGCCCCACCAAATCCCGAATCATTAACGGATTTAATAATACCACATGAATATCGTACATATACGCAAAATGGAATGGAAGAAAACTTTCTTTTGATGGATTCGGGAGAAAATTTTGAACGCATATTAATTTTTGGCAGGCAGCAAAGACTTAATATTTTACGAGAATCTAAGCATTGGTTTGTTGACGGAACATTTAAAATAGCTCCCTTGTTGTTTAATCAATTGTACATAGTTATGGCTGAGAGATACGAAGGAGTTCATCTGATCTTATACGCTTTGCTCCCAAACAAAACTAGAGCTACATGTGTACATGTGTTCAAGTGTTTCATGTGACTACGAATTAGCAGCGATTAGAGCTCTTCAAGAATGTTTTCCAGGAGTGAGAATACACGGATGTTTTTTCCATCTTTCCCAAAATATGCATAAACATTTAGCCAGTATAGGTTTAAGAACAACTTACTGTGATGATGATGATGAATTTGCATTGAAAGCACGAATGATAATCTCTACAGCATTCGTACCTTACCAGCATTTATATCGGGCCGTACAAAGGTTAGCAACAGAATTGCCGGCCTCTCTACAACCTATTCTGGAGTGGTTCGAAGTAAACTACGTGGGTGTACAAAATAGAAGAGACCCATTATTTTCGCATGATGTGTGGAATTTATATGAACGTACGCTAAATAATTTTAACCGAACTAATAACCATGCAGAAGCTGGAAATAGACGAATTCAGTGTGAATTAGGAATGACACATCCTAATATATGGCAGTTCATTAATGGGCTAAAAAAAATTCAAACACGTCAAGATTTTGCTTATGAGCGACTTGTTGCTGGAAATCCTCCACCCTTGAAATTGAAAAAATACAGAGACGCGGACAGAAGAATCGCAACACTGGTGGAAGATTTTGAGAATCGGGATATTATCGATTATTTACGCGGATTGGCGCATAATTTTGCTATGCGCGAATAATTTTGTTTTTATATATTATATTTTCTTTATTTAAATAATAATTTTTTTTTAAATAATAATTATTTTTTTAAAATAAAAAGTAAGGGTGGCGTAGCGGGTAAAATGGAGAGTAAAATTTTAAGTCTACCAATAATAGATCTCAAAACTGACTGATAATCGAGGTTTTTCTGTAGTAATAAATTTAAATATTCAGGTTTTCTGAACCTGAAAAAATCTGGGGAAAAAATCTTGCGCCGAACCGGCCTCGCGCCGAACTGTACTCGCGCCGAATCGGGACTGCACCGAACTGTACTCGCGCCGAATCGGGTCTGCGCCGAACCGGCCTCGCGCCGAATCGGCTGAAACGGCTGCGCCGAACTGGGCCATTCCCTACACCCTAACACTTAGAAAATTTCGCTCCGGCAGAAGCAGCACGTCTCTCGTACTTGTAACATCAGGCGTATTCCTTTTACAAGTTTTATTTCTATCTCAGTTACGCAACTGAGACGAAGTGAGCTGAGCCGAATAGAGATTAACTGAGTCAAAGTGAGAGAAATATAAGGTGAAAAGAACAACAAAAATATGTACAATACCAACCCATGATATAATAATTTACCTACCAACCAAATTATTTTACAAATTACATAATCTCCAAAAAGATGAAATAGCAACTTATTGAAACCGGCAATTAACATTAAATAACATAAAATAAATAAGTAAAATAAAATAATCCGAGCTATTTCCCACTTTGTCTCAGTTGTAACACTTTGAAATAGCAAGATCACTTGGGTTAGGGTAGCAGGTAATTTTCTCAGTTAAAACTCAATTCGGCACGGCACGGTACATTTGTCAAAACGGACAAAAGAACACCCTTTTAACTGAGTCAACTGAGTATCTCAGTACAATCTCACTTAAAATAGGTAAAAAGAATACAGCTATCGATTATTTTTTGTTTTTACGCGATTTTTTGGGGGTTAAACGTAAAAGGGAGCTGCCGCATACCGCGAGTATAATTTTTAATGCTATTTCGAGGTTCTCTCACATCCCGGTTGCATTTATCCCGGTTTTCTTGATGGGTGGCGCCTTGTCGTATGTTTATTTATTTATTTAACAATTTAAACACCCTCCTAACAGTATAAACTAATTATAAGGAGAGTGTATACAGATAAAAAAACAAAAAAATACATAATATTATGTAGAAAAAGTTAAAGTTGGGGCCATCACCCAACTCTTCTGCAACTTCTTCTGCCGCGGAGCGGCTACGGCCATGATAAACCGCCCGGAGCCCCGGAGGGGCGTAGGGCAGGTTTTTTGATGCGCACAGTTATGGCCGGGCCAAAAACCCACCCCGCTGTAGAGAAATTTTCAATCGATTTCGAGTGGTCAGTAATAGCTAACTATCCCCATATATTTTTTTCTGAATCTGCAATTGTCGGCCCAAAATCAAATTTGGTACTCAGGTTGACTATATTAGTCCTAACAATATATATTCATTTTTAGGGGAAAAGAGACCAGTTTGGGGAGGGGGTGCAAAACTAACAATAAAAAAATATTTGTTCCCGCAATCTAAACTAATAAGTTTGTTGAAAATAAAACAGCCCATTATGTTCATTAGTTCCAAAGTTATACACCCTGATGTTTGAAAGTGTAAACTGAAAAGTATCACATTTAGCCGGCCATAACATGGAAACGAATTAATTTTACAAAAAAAAAACAAATAATATATTTTTGGTTTATCTGCTTTGTGGGTAGTATACTAAAATTTTTATCAAAATTATAGTGGGTGTGGTAAATTTATATTCAGAAAATAAATATTTATGATGAAAATCTATACCTACAATTAATTGAAAATCGATTCCGATCATTTTAAATAACCAAAACGGTGGTCGCGCAACTTATCTATACTTTGAGCGGCTATTGCTATGTTAATACAAATCTGACGAAAAATATGTATAGAAGTTTTTTTGTAGAGAATTTTATTATCTTTAATTTTATATTAAACTATTTTGTCATAAAGTTCAAAGAAACTTGAGAAATCGGCGAAAACTGATTATTGTCCGTTTGTGCCTATACTTAATTTATTTTTAGTAACCGAACCCATGCTCATCCCATGATCAAATTTGGTATGCATGCTCAGCACAATTGCACAAAAAAATAGTTAAAAAATGAACAAAATAAAATAACCGTTTTAGAAATAGGGGTTGAAATAGGGTTAATATTAGAAAATTAATCCAGTTAGGGGTTGAAAAAATATAATGTTTTTGAATATTTACCTTTCCAGAACATTTTTAATTTTTAAATTTAGACCACTGTGGATGAAGTTAGTCGTTTTCCTACAAGTCTACATACCAAGTTTTTGACTTTTTGAAGGACTAAAACAAGGAAACGAATGCCTTTTTGGATAAATCCTGAAATTCTTATTTTATTATTTCTTAGTAAGATGGTGTGTGCCAAGTTTCGTCAAATTTGGTGGGGGTCGAGTAAATTCTTCAGTTGATTTGAGATGGAATGACCCTGAAATGATAAACTAAATAAAAAATCTTACAGCGATTATTACTTTTCGATCAACACCGGAAGGTACGAACTTGTGCACTAATTGGTTGGCGTTTCTTAGAGATGAAAGGTTTCTCCACAGTGAGGCCTCAAAAATGAAGAACTTAAATATAAATCGAAAATTTCTAATGAAATGTTTGCAAAAAAAAAACTTTTTTGGCGACGAAAATCGAATATTTACAATTTTGCTCAAATTTTGACGATGTTACTTTTCAAATGGTGGCGTTATTTGTCGTTTTTCATCAACTATCGTCATATCGTCGTTGCGCCTTCAGAATGCGACATGTGCATTTTAATAAATTGTTCAGGAGAAGAAAAAAACTCTTGTTTTTGGTTTCGGTTTGAAGAACAGACACCACGTGTTTAAATTTACGATTTATACGGCCTAATTGACAAATTTAATAACATTGCTTGTAGGGAAATGTGTGGCTTGAAATCCTTAGTCGAAATCTGTACTTAACGCATTTTGCTTCAAATGTGCACAAGTCGCATTTTGAAGGCGCAACGACGATATACTAAATTAAAGACCATTAAAAATTGGATCCGAAACTTGGATCGGTTTTTTCAAAATTACTGATGGTTTCCTCGTGAGGGGCAGACCAAAGCGAAAATTGTGGAAAAAGCTTAGGACGTCTGTAGCGCCCTTATTTACTGACCGATCTTCAAGTTTTGAGATGCAACGCTCTTTTTTGTTATATAACTTTCCTTCGTATTTTCAACACCAAGGGAGTAAAACTGAATTTAAATTTCGAAATTGTTTTTCCAAGGAAATCCTTTGAAAATTAAAAAAAAAATTCAATTGTAAAAATTAATTATTAATTAACGACGGAAATGGACGCGCCAACGGTTTTCAATAATTTTAATAGAAAACTTATTATAAAGTTCTTCTGTAGTCCAAAACATTGGCAAAGCTGTAAATCATTAATTTTTGGAATATTGCAAGAATTTGTAATATTTTGACTAACACGGCTGAAGGAAAATTTAAAATATCTAATGTGTAATTTCTACTACAATTTTAAATGGTTTTTAATTTAGTTCATTATAGAACCTCATTCGTTTTTACTCCCAGGGGTACTTGATGTTCACCTTCTAACACATCGTAACTACCTCTTAATTGAACCTCACACTTTCAACTCCCATACCTGACTGCCTCACATTCGTTCATTTACCCCTTAAGAAAACCTAAAAACTTTTCCATCAATCTATTTTCTCACTATGTAATCATTTCCGGTGTATATTGTCTTTTATTCGCAATGTTAATTTTGCTATAATTGCTTAGGCGACTCGCGTATTGATATTTTTATTATTCTTATTTTATTATAAATGTGACTTACTTACCATATACTCAAATAGAAATTTATGAAGTTAAAAAAAATTATACCTTTGTGTAGTATTTTTACAAAATAATGTTGCGTATACGCAATGTTGGGATTAACAGTATTTATTATTGGGTAAAGTACGGATTTGCCAACCCGGAATTTTAAATTACCTATAGAGATTCGGAAAGCTGACGGTTTATATAGTTTATAGTAGTATAATAAAAAAAAATTTGCGGTAAATTCAGAAGTTTTTCAATAAATCGAGGTTGAAGTTCGAAAATATCCCATAGACTAATGTAAATGACGCGTATAAGGAATCTCATGTAACTTGTAGGAATTTTCATAAATTCATAATCATAAATATGCAAAAATTAAATTTTGTGATTATATCGACGTACATATTTCATAAAAATCATAATTAATGTTCTGTTGAGAACAAATTGTAGCAGCTGAAAAGTAATTTCGTTCAATAACATAATAAAAAATTAATTATTTTAAAAATGTTTCGTATACGCAACGTTGGGGATTAATGGGTTAAGCATTGGTTTTTACATCTTATGTAGCTTGATAGACTTGCCCTTGATGTGCCTGTACCGTGTTTTTATTGTTATGATGGCAAATTGCTAACATAGGGGAACCGACGACTTTACGTGCCTTCCGAAGTACGGAGACGGTGCAGAATATTTAAAATAAAATAATAGGACCAAAATGTCGCATCAAAAAGCTCTAAAACAACCGTTGGCTTTTTGATGTAAAAAAATTACCCCCTTTTTTCTGCAGAAATTTCCCTGAAGGTCGCCGGTTTTGCCTACTTTTGCATTTGGCCACCCTATATCTTATTTGTTTGTGTATCTGTTTATGTACCACTTTTGATGCAATTTTTTGTAACCATTATATTATTCTGTTAAGTAGCTAAGAGCCTACGAGCTTAAACATGGTTTGAGTAAAAGGAAATCCTTGTAAACACGCTTGGAGTAAGTCAAAGTGAAGAGATTTAGGAGCAGACTCACCTCGAAAACCCGGGGTGGTTCCTTCGCCCCCTACTCAAAGGAGTGGAGCGCGTAATTGCATGTTTTATTTTTTTTTCTCAAAAACGAATTTTCGTTTGGAACTGGCAAGATTCTGAAAGGGTTTTAATACATCAGGTCAGTTAACTCACAATTAGGACAAATAGTAATGTCGATAGAATTTAGATTCCCCTTATATCTGCGACACTAAAAAATTTGACAACGCCGGTTTTTTTGGGAGGGAAACATGAAATTTGGCAGTGTTGTTCCTTAGACCAAAATAAGCGATCTAATCTAATAAGAAAATAATGTAATTTTTTCTTGCATCAAAATTTTCTTGTGAAGCTTTGATGGCTTATATTTTCCTTCAATCATTTAACTCACGTCATCAAAGCTTTAAAGCTTTAAGAGAAAATTTTGATGCAAAAAATTTAGAAGACAATATTATTTTCAGCTTTATAAAGCTTTTAAGCGGAAAAACTTTTTTTTCTTGGGCATTTTTTAGGACATAACATAGGTCAACTTTTGTTTTGAATCTCCGCGATTTTGAATGCCCCCACGCCAAATAATCTTAAAATAAAGCTGAATATAATAAAACTATAGAAAGTTATGCGGTCTGCCAGCCGTCGCAACCTTCTTAGTATACCTTTACAACTTCAAATTGAGACTAATCAATTTTAAATTGGGGAAATTCAATAATAAATTGCACTTTTTCTTGAGATAAAAATAAATATGTACAGTGTGATTGCCATGGTTGTGCGGCCTATAGGCCGCACTGGAACTTTTTAGGTGGTTAACTAAAAAATTAACTGATCACAAGTCTAAGTTAACCATTCTATTTTCGAGAGAGTGAATCATATTGATAGTAACTTACACGGAAATTTACCATTCTTATGTGGCTTCGATCTAAAATAGACTTCATTTGCTAAAAAATTATGTTATAGATTCCGGCCTGCATTGAGGAGGTTGTTGTTCAGCTAAGCACGGCTTCTCCGACCGTCTCCTGCCGTCAACGTTCCAGTTCAGATTCTTCAAACACTGAAATGCATCACCATAGTGTACCTGGTCGCACGGCTTTCTTTAAAGGAGGCTTTGTGAACTCTCCCACTGTTAAACCAAGAAAACGAAAAAAAGTGACGTCTTTGGATGCTAAACACGCGCGCTTTAGAGGGGGCTTGCCTAAAAAGCAGACCCAGAAAAGTAGCCTAGATCTGACTGCCAAACCCCGTGATTTTAATTTTATTGATGGCGGTAAAACGGTTGTCACGTCTGTGAACGGAGAGGAAGTGGTGAGGATAGAGAAAGTTATAAGTGATGATGATGACGTAGATATCGAAAACAGCGATTCTGACGCCGAAGAAACCGCCAAAAGTATTAAACTGGTGGAACCAACATCTTCAAAGGATATCATTCAAACTCCAGTCGCCAATGTCGAGGCGAAAGTCGAAACTCCCCAATATGAACCAACAATAAAAAGTGAAAGTAAAGAAGAAATTCATATTGATTTGTCTACTTTAGAAGACCACGTGGTGAAGCAATTGTGTGACGATAAGCCACCAAAATGTGAGATTGTGCTGGACGAAAATCGGGTGACGGATTTAGAAAAGTGCATCCACTTTGAATTTTTTGATGGACGACCCACGAAAACCGAATTGAGATACTTAAAGGTAAGACAGTTTTATTTTTGGAAGCATTCCAGCTGTACAAACACCTTTCAGATTGTCACCTTGAACAGAATTTTTTTTAGATACGTAACCACATTGTAAACGCTTGGGTGACTTCCAAACCCAATTACGTCACGAAAACTTCGATGAGGATGGGGCTAAAAAAGTGCGGCGATGTTAACTGCATCAGCCGCGTCCACCAATACTTGGAGCGGATCGGCGCTATAAATTTCGGTTGTTGTGAGTTTATTCCACGTTTTCACGGTCGTCCAATCTACAGTAATTTTTTTTTTTTAGCGCAAACGGTCTATACGGGATCCTTGCTCGAATTAATGACGCATCCGGTTGTTACAAAAGAAAAACCAAAGAAGTCCGAGAGGGAAATGAGTGCTCCCACGCCAAGATTGTTTTTCGGGAGTAGACCAAGGATCAAGAAAAATTTTGACAGCGTAAGGTGACGTCCCCTCATGGTTAAAATTTTTCATTTAAGTTGTTTGTAGGACGGAAAGGGCGGACATACTTCCACTCACGACGAAAGCGGAAAAGTGATCAACACCTTTGTGGTTTCTGAGGAGCCTGTGGTGAAACAAAAAACAGCTAAGAAGATTCCTACCAATTTAATCTACTGCAAACCGTTCACGCCTGAAACGACGGTAAGTTTTTTGGTTTGTTTATAGGAATCTACGACAATTCATCGCGGTCAATTCATCGCCGCGACAATTCATCGCCGCGATAATTCACCGCGTGCGACAATTCATCGCCGCGACAATTCATCAAAGACAAACATGAATTGTCGCGGCGATGAATTGTCGTGGCGATGAATTGTTGCACGCGATGAATTGTCGCGGCGATGAATTGACGTGACACCGTTTATAGACTTTTTTTAATTTTTTTTATTAGGCCGATTATTCTGTTGAATTGCACCTGTCGACGGTTCTGTTGATGGACTTGCATAGTCACATGTCTTACACTGAAGTGATGGGACTTATAGGTGGTCAATGGGATCCACAACGGAAAGTGTTAACAATAATGCGTTATGTGCCTTGTCGAAGTAGCGCGACGTCTGCAACGCACTGTGAGATGTGCCCATTCAGTCAGGCCAACGCTGGTGATATCATCCACAATGAAGGCTTGGATATCTTAGGCTGGTTTCACTCTCATCCGACTTTTGCGCCAGAACCGTCGCAGCAAGATTTGGAAACTCAGCTGTTGGTACAAAAATGGATAGGATGCAATAAGCCGTGCGTGGGGTTAATTTTGTCGCCCTTCAGTGAAGCTTTAATAGCGTCTCCATATCGTTGCTTAATGGTGAGAAGTGAGGAACCGGAACGGGTCGTTCCCTATAAGTTTAAAGTGAAACTCTTGGCGGATCAAATCCGTGATGAGCAGCTATTACAGGATGCAAAAAATATATTTACTTTCGAGTGCGTCAACACCAATAGGATCAATTTCTTAGAAGCCTACTTTTTGGATGCGACGATTAGCCACTTGGAGAAGGTAAATATTTTTTTTTTTTGGTAAATTTATTTTATCCTGTCGATTTTGTAGTTTTTGTCAAGCGTGAGGATGCACTTGGCCAAATGTTCAAATTTGAGTGAAGCGGCACGTGATAATATTATAGCCAGGTTGGAGACAGTTTGTGATGTTTGATTGGAGGACTTTGAGTATTATTTAACTTGTAAAGATACTTTTTTAAGGAAATATTTATACTTTTATTGTTGTTAAAATCAGAATGTTTTATTTCTTTATACCTTGGATGGCAGTTGTTATTTTTTACAGTATTTTACAGTTTCTCAAGTAGAAACATGTACTCTCCCTCCTCTTTGAAGGTCACATTCTCGAGGTAATGCGTCAAGATGAGGAGCTTTTGATGTCACCAATATTAATCCTATGGAGCTTTTAGCCCAGAAACGGCATAGTATATCTACTGAAGTGAACTGAAGCTAATTTTGAAGTGAAAAATGAAACTGAGAATACCCATTCTGTTAACACTAATGTCCCAAAATGGGTTTTCTATGACGAGGAAAACCCTGAATTTCAGGAGAGGAAAGCTTTTCTGCATGAGTGTCTTGAAGACATTGAATGAGAGTTCAATTTCAACATGTTGGAGCATATGACCGAGCATTGTGCGGTGTAACCATACATTTTGTCGTCGCATTGATAAAAAAAATCGGTTCTTTTAAGAACCACAAATTTTTTCGAATTGGGTATCTATTATTTGCTTGGGTTCGATACAGAGGATTGGGACGTTTTAAAAACCGCCCTAACGGGCGGTTTTTTTAAACGCTCACTTGGGCTAAACATACTTGAAGGGCCATCCATAAAGAAAACCGGGATTTGAAAATAACGGGATCTAAAAAACCCGAAAAGTGTAAAAATTGGGATTTGATGGGACGTCTTAAAAATCGCCCTAACGGGCGGTTTTTTTAAACGCTCACTTGGGCTAAACATACTTGAAGGGCCTTCCATCAAGAAAACCGGGATCCAAAAAATCTAGATCATAGAAAACCTGGATATAGCATTTAAAAGTATAGTTGCGGTATGCGGCAGTTCCCTCGATACGTATCACCCCCAAAAAAACGCATAAAAAAATAATGACAAAAAAGGAACCTTGCATCGATGTTACTCGTACGGGAGACGTGTTGCATCTGCCGCGCCGGTGCGGAAATCGCTAAGTTTAAGAGTATAGGGTCATTCCATCTCAAATCAACTGAAGAATTTACCTGACCCCCACCAAATTTGACGAAAATTGGTACACACCATCTTAGTAAGAAATAAAAAATACAAATTTAAGGATTTGTCCAAAAGGGCATTCGTTTCGTTGTTTTGGTCGTTCAAAATGTCAAAAAGTTGGTGTGTAGACTTGTAGGAAAACGGCTGTAACTTCGTCCACGGTGGTCTAAATTTAAAAATAAAAAATGTTCTGTAAAGGTAAATGAACGTTCTATCCAAATATTCAATCACATTTTAATTTTTCAACCCCTAACTGGATTAATTTTATAATATTAACCCTATTTCAACCCCTATTTAAAAAACGATTCTTTTTTTTTGTTTATTTTTTTACTGTTTGTTTGTGCAATTTTGCTGAGTATGTGTGCCAAATTTTATCATGGGATCTGCATGGGTTTGGTTGCTAAAAATAAATTAAAAATATGGAATGCAAAATTGAATTTTACAAAATAATGTTTGGCAGTATAAAATCAAAATTAAAATATAGGCCAGAAGGAGTTGACTACTATTAAATTTTGGGGTACAAATATATCAGCAAATTTTGCCAATTTTGGGAGCTTTTTTGAATTTTTGAAGATCTTTTCAGCAATTTTTTGGATTTTTCTCCAACCGTGGAAAACCTTTGAGGTGGTGATAAAAGACACTTTTCTAAGACAAATTTTCAAATAAAATATTTGCCCAAGTCCAAACCCTTGGGGGGTACCTTCCTTTAAAGCAATTTTTTGAATTTCTGATTTCAAACGGCCATAGCTCCGATATTATTGATTTTTTAAGGTTAATGGATTAGAACTTTTTTAAAGATCATTCGCTTTTCTATAAATTAGGTTATAACCCCTTATCGTCTAGAATCAACGGATTTCGAGTTATAAATTAAATTAAGGGAAAAAATGTTTAAAAAATTCAGGTTTGTTTTTTTTAAATATTCTTGCGAACCCCGTATCTCTTAAACGAAACGTCTAAGAGAAAAACTAACGGCCCAAACCGGATAGGGAATTTAACGGGCTACAACTTTTGAAAAGAGCACGCCTGTGTGCTGAAAATGAGGGAGGCCATTTTGAGCATTTATTAAATTAATTTTGTGAATTTATTTTTTTTACCTACACCTTGTTCATTATTTTCAGAGTTTCTGTGAAAACGGTTGGTTGCCCAAAAAAATTTATTTGACGAAAGTTGTAGCCCGTTAAATTCCCTATCCGGTTTGGGCCGTTAGTTTTTCTCTTAGACGTTTAGTTTAAGAGATACGGGGTTCGCAAGAAAATTTAAAAAAAACAAACCTGAATTTTTTAAACATTTTTTCCCTTAATTTAATTTATAACTCGAAATCCGTTGATTCTAGACGATAAGGGGTTTATAACCTAATTTGTAGAAAAGCGAATGATCTTTAAAAAAGTTCTAATCCATTAACCTTAAAAAATCAATAATATCGGAGCTATGGCCGTTTGAAATCAGAAATTCAAAAAATTGCTTTAAAGGAAGGTACCCCCCAAGGGTTTGGACTTGGGCAAATATTTTATTTGAAAATTTGTCTTAGAAAAGTGTCTTTTATCACCACCTCAAAGGTTTTCCACGGTTGGAGAAAAATCCAAAAAATTGCTGAAAAGATCTTCAAAAATTCAAAAAAGCTCCCAAAATTGGCAAAATTTGCTGATATATTTGTACCCCAAAATTTAATAGTAGTCAACTCCTTCTGGCCTATATTTTAATTTTGATTTTATACTGCCAAACATTATTTTGTAAAATTCAATTTTGCATTCCATATTTTTAATTTATTTTTAGCAACCAAACCCATGCAGATCCCATGATAAAATTTGGCACACATACTCAGCAAAATTGCACAAACAAACAGTAAAAAAATAAACAAAAAAAAAGAATCGTTTTTTAAATAGGGGTTGAAATAGGGTTAATATTATAAAATTAATCCAGTTAGGGGTTGAAAAATTAAAATGTGATTGAATATTTGGATAGAACGTTCATTTACCTTTACAGAACATTTTTTATTTTTAAATTTAGACCACCGTGGACGAAGTTACAGCCGTTTTCCTACAAGTCTACACACCAACTTTTTGACGTTTTGAATGACCAAAACAACGAAACGAATGCCCTTTTGGACAAATCCTTAAATTTGTATTTTTTATTTCTTACTAAGATGGTGTGTACCAATTTTCGTCAAATTTGGTGGGGGTCGAGTTAATTTTGCCTACTTTTCAGTTGATTTGAGATGGAATGACCCTAATATAGAATCGCACGTACCGTCAACAAAATAAGGTGAGATTCCGCAATTATTCGCCTCGTGCGTCACTGAAAGTTGAATTTTTGCGAACTTCAAAGTCGATTTTCTCTAAAAGTTTCATTATTCAATGCCTTAAAAATCCAAGATTAGTCCCGTCCTAGTTAATGAATTAGATTCGGCCCGCGTACGACTTTTTCTGGCCCAACAATCTTAACATTCGTCTTGACAAGCTTTCACTTCTTCGCGATTTTATTTCTGTTTGGTCTATAAAATTTTGGCATTAATTACAAAACTTGCAATGCAGACGTATAACTTCAAAAATCGCCTAAGGCGTACTCGTGAAGATTTTTAGCGAATATGACGTGCATTTCGCGGACTACCAAATTCAGGCGGGGTGATTCAGTTTTTATAATTAATTAAAACTACCATGAATTCTCAAATTTTTTTATTTAAAAATGTATGAAAATTTTAAATTAAATTTAAGGCTTGGTTCAAATCTTCGATCAAATCCTCTTCATCTTCCAAGCCCACCGAAATCCTGATCAAATTGTCGGTTATTTTCAACACCTTCCTTTGATCTTCTGGCACAGAAGCATGAGTCATCACGGACCTAAAAAAAACCAAGTTAAAAGTTTACTTTCCAGATTATAAAAAAAACTAACGGTAATTCGGCCAAACTTTCGTATCCACCCAAACTCTCTGCCAGTGTAAACAACTTCAAACTGCTCAAAAATGTGTTGGATTGCTCCAAACCACCCTGTATGTAAAAGCTGATCATCCCACTATGACCTGATGTTTGTTTTTTAGCCAGTTCATGTTGTGGATGCGACGGCAATCCTGGATGGATGACTTGGATAACTTTAGGATGCTTTTCTAAGTATTTTGCAACCGCTAACGAGTTTTCACTGTGCCTCTTCATGCGAATATTCAAAGTCTTCAAACTTCTGTTTACCAAATAACAATCAAAAGGCGATGGCACAATTCCCATGGCTAAAAAGAAACCATTATCACTGCTTTAAATTTTCCTGCAAGTTTCAACCAACCGTTTTGTAAAAACCTCAGTTTTTCCGCAAGTTCTTCGTTGTTGAGCAAAATTGCACCCATGACTACATCAGAATGACCGTTCATGTACTTGGTTAAGGAATGCACGACAACATCAGCCCCCAATTCGAGCGGCCTTTGTAAATAAGGGGTCAAAAATGTGTTATCCACTACCAACACCACTTTGTGTTTCTTGGCGATCTCTGACACCCCTTTGATATCAAACACTTTGAGGAGCGGATTAGTCGGCGTTTCCATCCAAATCATCTAAAAAAAATATTTTTTTCTAACAAACTGCTTTGACCGTTGCAAAATTTACCTTTGTATTAGGACGAATGCTTTTCTCGATGTTGCTCAAGTCGGTGAAATCGACGAAAGTAACTTCGATTCCCACGGGAGTCGCTACTTTACTGAACAGTCTGTTCGTGCCTCCGTACACGTCGTCACCGCATATTATGTGGTCTCCTGTTTTAAAGACGTTTATCATGGCGGAAGTTGCGCCTAATCCTGACGCGAAACATAAACCGTGCTTTGCGCCTTCCAATTTTGCGATGCACTCCTCCAGGACGTTTCGGCACGGATTGCCAGATCGACCGTACTCGAATTTCTAAAAATGGTTGATTAGTTGGATTTGGTGAAGGTTGGATGAGAATATTTACGATTGGGTTTGCAGGCGATGGTTGTTTGAACGTCGTGGATAGGACGATCGGGTTTACCACGCAATGTGAATCCCATTGTTCTGGTTCTTGAGCGGCATGAATTGCAGTCGTGGCGAATCCTTTTGGGAAGGGTAAGAAACCGTTGTTTTGTGCCATTTTTTAAATTTTACTGAAAAAAAAGAAGATGTTATAATCGACGAGATTGTAGTTAATCGGCACTGATTTTATTTATTCATATCGGCGCGTAGGCGTTGAATGTCGCCGGTGCTATTTATGATAATTACAACCGATGTTATCTTTTGTAATGCGATTCTTTAATAGACACTCAAATTTATTTACTATTAATTTCCGGCTGTTATTTCCAAATTTCATTTTTGGCTTTTGCTGTCAGGATTGCATAAAATAATATACTCAACTTGAGACAGAAGCGCCTCTTAATCTTTTGTGCGAATGGGATGCCCTTGACAGCGGGGAAGCTGCCCTCCCCCGCTGTCGCGTGCATCCCCTTCGCACGCGAGATTAAATGGATCGCTTATCGCATATTTGAACAATTATTTCCATAATATTTTTATAAATAGTAAATATAATTAAAATATTTTCAACACGTTAAAACTCAATACTCATTAAATCTATAAAATTGGAAAACTAAAAATTAAGAAGTTGTTAGAATCTCTAGCTGCGTAACCTCTGGTATTGTTTATTCTATAATTAATTTTAAGAAAATAGTTTTTAAACATTTTTAGAAGAGCCTATAATTAAAAATCAGTAAAGTTTTAACTTGATCATTTTTTTCATCATTTTTTGCTAGATATTTGTCTTTTTTACCCCCCCTCCCCAAATCAAAATTACGATTTTGTTTAATTCGCAAAATTATGTAACTGAATGTCATCTCTTTTAATAGTTTTGAGACCAACTGTTCCAAAGTTTTGCTCTGGGCATTAATGGATTAAAGAAAATCAAGACGAAAATAATATTTTCTATTTACAGCTTTCAGCAATGTTTATTGCTCTCCTCAGATGTTTTATTTTATTTTGTTTTATATTAATTTTCGAATACAATGTGGTAACCCCCCACATATTCAAAAATTTTAAAATTCAGCTTGTGTTAAAAAAAAATCTGTTGAAATTGTTACAAATTAGAAAAGTGTAGATTCATTTTGTAGTATCTCGCCCCCCCCCCCTGGAACGTTGACTGGATTCGCTCTCGAGTAAAATTGATTGAGAGCAGAAGTCACATAAATATTACCGATCTTTTTTTTAGCGTAATTTTACAAGAAAATTTTATTTAAACATAATATACAAAGCTAAGAGTCAGGGAATGGCTTACAATCCAACAATAAACGAATATGAAAATCACAGTAATAATCTTAAATATTGCAGGTACATATGGTGTTATAATCTAGATAAGAACATTTGAAGCGAGGCAAGTCAAAGAAAGTCTGAAAAAGCCGAACAATTACAGTCTACAAACTTTGGTAATTACGTATTAATAGATAATTAAGAGTATATACAAAAATGTCTGCTTCAGTTTAGAATTATTTGTTCTAAAAATGTAGTGCAGAACGAAAACATTATTTAGAAGAATCCAAATCTACGGTATGACATATTGATTAATTACCCTCCCCTATTTTAAATTTTGATTCTAAAATTATCTTAATTTTTTTTATAGCGCCCATTAATTATGAAATGGAGGATAAAGAAAATCTTACGAATTTATACAATGGGGGGGGGGGGGGGGGTTCAAAAATCAACCTTACGTAATTAGTAGACGCCCTAACTGTTGGAATTAGGAACATAATGATTAAAGGATAATCCGGTTAGATTGGTAATAACTAATTACTATATAAGTGTTGGCATATGATATAAAAGTACAGAAGAAGAGACGATCGAGGAAGACAGTGTAAACCGTTTTTATTTATCAATAAACACCTATATATTTAATTCATGCGCAACAGGCTATGGGCCCAGCATCGTGAAATAAAATTATAGGTTCCGTATTGAGAAGTATTTCAAAACCGAGTTTGTGTGAACGATGGCGGCAAATAATGGATTACCAATGTTCGAAAAACTGAAGGGTCGCGAAAATTTCAGCACATGGCGGTTTGCGATGAAAACCTATCTCGAGCTCGATGGCTTATGGAGTTGTGTGGAAGGTAACGATACAACAACAGATACGGCTGCTAAATTACGACGTGAAGTGCAAGCAAGATCGAAAATTATCTTAATGGTTGATCCGATCAATTATGTCCATATTGAAAATTCAACCTCCGCAAAAGATGTATGGGAAAAATTGCAAGCAGCATTTTACGATTCTGGCTTATCACGTAAGGTCAATTTAATGAGGACATTAATCGGGACCAAATTGGAAAATTGTGATACCATCGAAGATTATGTGAACATAATAATGGGTACCGCGCAGAAGTTAACCAACATAAAATTTAAAATAGACGATGAATGGTTGGCAGTTTTTTTATTAGCAGGATTGACCGAAGAATACAAACCAATGATAATGGCAGTCGAAAGCTCCGGTGTTGCGTTAACAGCCGATTTTGTTAAAACAAAGTTGTTGCAAGAGGTCAGGAATCCAAAGTCGACTGATGTTGCTTTATACAACAGAAGCAAAGAAAAGAAATTTAATAATCAAATGAAACCGATCAGAAATCGAGGGCCGCGGTGTTTTAAGTGCGAAAACTATGGCCATATAGCAAGAAACTGCGACGAAAAGAAGAAATCGGGATCTGATAGTGAATCACGAAATTGTTCAAAAAAGACTTCATTATTCTCGAAGGTAAGTTGCTTTAGAGCGGGTCATGAAGAAAACAACTGGTATGTGGATTCAGGGGCATCAGCTCACATGACGAACTCGGGTGAATTAAGAAATTTTAGGTCAGCAACGCAAATGGAAATAACGGTGGCCAACGATCAGAAAATCGCAGTTGCCGGTATAGGAGATACGCAACTGAAAATCAATAATAAGTTCGTAAAAATTAATAATGTCTTGCAAGTTCCGGGTTTGACTGCAAATTTGTTGTCTGTTAGTCAAACAGTTAAAAATGGTAATAAGGTTGTATTTGACGATTCAGGATGCCAAATATATGATAGAAATGGTATGGTTATAGCGAAAGCGAAATTAGTGGATAATGTTTACAAACTCGATTGTGAAAATCGCATAAAGGGTTTTATGGTCCGATCGGATAATTTTGAATTGTGGCACTCTAGATTAGGCCACATTAATTCCACCGACTTATTAAAACTAAGAAATGGAATGGCAACGGGCATTGATTTCGACAACAAAAAAGAAATTAAATGCATTGCATGTTGTGAAGGTAAGCAGTCTAGAAATACATTTAAAACTTCTGAAAGTAGATCGACAACAACGCTAGAACTAATCCATTCCGATTTATGTGGACCGATGGAGATAACCTCGAATGGTGGTGCGAAATATTTTGTCACATTTATTGATGATTATTCAAGAAAAGTGTTCGTTTATTTCTTGAAATCCAAGGATCAACTTTTTTCTACATTTCAGGTGTTTAAAAACTTAGTGGAAACGCAAACTGGAAATCGGATCAAAATTTTGCGATCAGATAATGGTACGGAATATTGTAATGAAAGGTTTAAAAATCTGTTTCAGAAATCTGGCATTCGGCACCAAACTACCAATCCGTACACGCCGGAACAAAATGGAGTGGCTGAACGGATGAATCGTACGTTGGTTGAAAAGGGTAAATGTATGATTTCGTTTTCAAAATTGGGAAAGGAATTCTGGGCAGAGGCAATTAACACAGCGGCCTATATTGTTAACCGTGTGCCTACCAAAGCTTTACATGAATTCAACAAAACTCCGGAAGAAATGTGGACTGGCAAGAAACCGGACTTGAGCCACTGTAAGATTTTTGGATGTAATGCGATGGTACATGTTCCTAAGGCAAAACGATCGAAATGGGATTCAAAGTCAAGAAAATTTATTTTTGTGGGATATTGCGAAGACACAAAAGGTTATCGATTATTAAATACCAAATCAAAGCAATTAATCAAAAGTCGCGATGTCAAATTCTTTGAAGATGGAAACAGTTCAATAATCCGTAATAAATTTGAAAATCTCGATGATTGCAGTAATAGTGAAACTGATAACATGGAAATTGTTCATGATGTGATAGTGGATAAAGTGGGGAACACTTCCGAAACCATTACCGATGATTCAGTGGAATGTGAAAATTTTGAAGATTTTTTGAAGAGTTTTGAAGAGACCGATATTGATGATCCAGAATTTCTTCCGAACGAGGTAACCCCATTGAGCGATGAACCGCCATGGAGATCAGCACGAAAACCAAAGCCGATTGTCAGAAAGGATTTTGTGTCTTATTTTGGTCAGGCTTGTGATGAAGTACACGATCCATTAACCGTAGAAGAAGCTCTCAGTCGAAAAGATAGTGCCTCTTGGAAGGAAGCCATGGATAAAGAAATGAACTCTTTAATGGAAAATAACACGTGGTCTCTAACCGAACTCCCAACAAACAAAAAGCCGTTAAATTCCAAATGGGTTTTTAAGATGAAGAAAAATGCTGCAGGAGAAATCTGTAAATACAAGGCTCGTCTCGTTATAAAAGGATGCGCACAAAGAAAAGGAATAGATTACGAAGAAACGTACTCTCCGGTGATTAGATATACTTCAATCAGATATTTAATGGCCCTGGCAGTAAAACATAATTTGAAAATTGACCAAATGGATGCCGTCACTGCGTTTTTACAGGGAGATATCGAAGAGGAAATATATATGAATCAACCTCAAGGCTTTAGTAATGGTTCAAAAGTTTGTCGTTTAAACAAAGCGATGTATGGTTTAAAACAGGCAAGTCGACAATGGAACATAAAACTCAGTGTTGCTCTGAAGAAAATAGGATTACATCAATCCAAAGTGGATCCGTGTATATATTTCAGAACAAGTGGTAATGATATGTTGTTCGTAGCTGTCTATGTTGATGATTTGTTGATTTTCTCGAATAATGTTGAAACGAAAAACAACTTAAAAGAAGAATTGAAATCGAAGTTTAAATTCAACGATATGGGTGAAGCACGTCATTGTTTAGGTTTACGAATTACAAGAGATTATAAGAATGGAGAATTGTATCTGGACCAACAAAATTACATTAATGAGATTCTAACAAGATTTAATATGATTGATTGTAACCCAGCAAATACACCGTTAGATCCTAATCAAGTCCTATCGAAGAATGTGTGCCCAAGCGATAACGATCCTTCTAAAATGGCGAACGTCCCTTACCAAGAGGCAGTGGGGAGTATCTTATATTTATCTCAAGTAACGAGGCCGGATATAGCCCATGCAGTTAATACCGTGAGCAAATTTAATCAGAATCCAAGTAAAGTGCACTGGACCGCAGTAAAACGAATTTTTAGGTATTTAAAAGGAACAGATTCTTTCAGGTTAAAATTTAGTAGAAAGGAAGAACCGACGATTTCAGGTTTTTGCGATGCCGATTGGGGAAATGACATTGACGATAGACGCTCCTGCACCGGTTACGTTTTCAAAATGAATGGAGGAGCTATATCATGGCATAGTAAACGTCAAGCCACCGTTGCATTATCTACCACCGAAGCAGAATATATGGGACTTTCTTCGGCTACTCAGGAAGGAATATGGTTAAAACAATTAGAACTAGACTTGTCGCCGAATTTAGAAAACCAACCGATTACAATATTCTGTGATAACAGAAGTGCGATTAATCTTGCATATGGAGATGGATATAATCCCAGAACGAAGCACATTGATATCAGGCATCACTTCATTCGGAATATGATTGAACAAAAGAAAATTCAAGTGAAACATGTTAGTACCGATGACATGATTGCTGATAGTCTGACGAAGGCTGTTAGTGCTCCTAAACATAATTCTTGTTCGAAAGGGATGGGATTGCAAAATTAATCGATGATGTATGTTCCAGTGGGGATGTTGGAATTAGGAACATAATGATTAAAGGATAATCCGGTTAGATTGGTAATAACTAATTACTATATAAGTGTTGGCATATGATATAAAAGTACAGAAGAAGAGACGATCGAGGAAGACAGTGTAAACCGTTTTTATTTATCAATAAACACCTATATATTTAATTCATGCGCAACACTAACTAAACTCTAAAATAATTGAATCTGAACTGTAATGGTGGGTTCATGCTAGATATTTAAGAATTCTTTAACGTAAGAATGAGGCATTCGTAAATTAATTTTACTTCTTGCCAAGTTGACCAATATTTCCAAACGTTAAGTTCAATTAAATTAAAGAAAGTATAGCATGAACGCCTTATATATAGGGGGTTACGTACAACAATGAACTTTTTTAAATTAAATTAAGTTACGTTAAATATTTTGCATGAACCCACCATAAGTGGAGATACCATTTTAGCAGGATGGTATGCTGAAAAACATGTTCCTCAACTTGGATTCGAACCCAGACGTATTAGCTGTGAATACGTGCGCTCAAACAACTGCGCTGCCGAGGCGATTAGTTTAAGTAGCGCGGAACTTCTATTTATCGTGAATTAATTCTAGGACCGCTACACCATAACGTGGTGTTTTTATTCAAGACTTGATTCAATATTTTTGAAAATGAGAAAATAAATTAAAAATGTTAAATCCAACTTGAAAAATTAACTAAGTACTTAATTAAACAATAAATTAAAATTAATTTTTTTCATGAGCTTTTATCATTGTTTACTGTACCTGCAAGTGTTAATTTTGATTTGTTGTTTAATTAACTAATTTTCAATAGTTAAAAAATCACATATTTTGAAAAATTAAAAGGGGGAAGGGTACGAAAATCATGAAATTATCGAAAAACTATAAAGTAGAATTCATTAAATTGAAACATGAGATTGATAATTCAATAACGACTTGCACGTCGTCAGTTTAAAAGTAAAATTCACGAAGTATCCGAATATTTTTGACGAAAATGAGTTTTTGGCTTAAATGAATTCGAGTGTCTTTCTCTATAAATGGAAAACTTTTTTAAATGTGTTTGAATAATATTTTCCAAGCTATTCATTGTGATCAAACCCCTCCCATTGACAAGAATATCCCATTAATAACAATGCGGTTTTGTATTTACATTTTTTAATTAAACATTTTTTTTGTTTTTATTGCAATTTAATGTTCTATCGCTCTTATTAAAAAACTCTCGATAAATTATCAACTGATGAATACAAATGTTCAATTTTTTCGGGGGAGGGAGCATCCATGGTTTATCAAGACGTAGCGAAGCGATCAGTTATTTTTCTTGGTTTTAGGTATTAAATCCTTTAGGAGTATTTACATGATACCACTTTCGCCTTAATGACGATAATGGGAATGGAAATTTCGCTTCATGGATGAATTTTCCGGTAAAGGCCGACTTTCTTCTTCGGCCATTCTCTGAACGTATGCGTCTCTTCTTCGCCTCTATTCCATTCTATTCTGGACCTTTTGTAGCAGCAATTTTTTGCCCGCTATTTGTTTAATGTCGTTTGTCCATCTCCCCATACTTATTCTGGTCCATCTTGGTCTCTATTGCACGATTCTTATGGTCCCATCGATCTTTCTCTTGTCGTGCCACAGGTCCAACCCATCGCCACTTCAGCTCTGCCCATCATCGGATGACGTCCGTCACCCAGTTCTTTGTCTCATCGTATCATTTCTTATTCTGTCCTTCAAAGAAACACCGAGCATCGTTCTCTCAATCGCCCTCTGGGTCACTCTGAAGCGACTAACAGTCTTATTGTCCGCAAAGCTTAGTTGGCCAGTGATAGAACACAAATGTCAGAAAAATTGATAGGTATTTTTGCAATTATATTCCAATTTTAAAGCTGTCCAAGTCAGCCATTTCAAAAATGAAAAGAGAAGATCTGGATCAACTTTGTAAGAGAGGTTTAATCGCAGAAGAAACTCATGTTTCGGCTACTGTGCAGTTGTTCTGACCACTCGAAACAAATTTTCTTCAGCTACACACTAAAGAACACAGTTAATATAGCAAATTGTAAAAATATTAACCGAGAATTTATTATCAAAATTTTGAAATAATCGATTTTGAACTTAGCAAATTTTACGAGATTCAGTGGTAAAATTAACGAGATTCCCGCGCGTCGCTCATTCTGTTGACAGTCCGTGCAGTTATAATGACCCTAACACTTAGAGTATTTCGCACCGGCAATATACACATCCTCAATCCACCCGGACATAGCCACAACCCGCCTCCAGGAGGCGATCACCGATCTCGGAAGGTGGTACGAAACTTGGCGCATCGAGGTTAACTCGAGCAAAAGTTCCGCGATCATGTTTCGAAATCGTTGCAAGCCTCACAACTCCAGTGTCTGGATGTTTGAGGAGCAAATCCCCTGGAAAACCAAGGTCAAGTACCTTGGCATTACCATGGACCGGCGCCTCAAATGGGACGCTCACATTTCCTCCGCAACCGGTAAAGCCAAATGCCTCTTCAATAGATTGTTCGTCCTCATGAACGCAAAAAGTACCATGTCCCCCGCTAACAAACTAAGATTATACAAAGCCATAATCCGCCCAACAATGATTTATGCCTCCCCTGTCTGGGGATATGCACGCCCCAGGGCCATAAATAAACTTCAAGTCATCCAAAACAAAAATCTCCGAGCTATTTTCAGCGCCCCCTATTACGTCACTAACAGGCGACTACATGCAGACGCCAAACTAGACCTCATTAACACTCTTAATCGTAAACATGCCACCAATATCTACAACAAATCCAAATTCTCAGAAAACCCACTAGTAAATCAACTAGGTCAATACAACCCAGCCGACTTTTTCATACCCCGTCCCAAATCACTCCTGACCACGGACAACTCCTGATAGTATCACCCCCCATAGTATCACTATAATCCCACTAGTCGCCAATTCTGACTAGTTCCAACTAGAAGCCAATCACTTCGAGGTCATCAATAGAAATTAATTCATAATTTCTTTCTTCGAATTAGGGACTCTACTATATCGGCAAACGTAAAAAATTTTCTTTTTCTTCTCATATTACATTTTCACAGTCACAGCTCAGGTTTTTACCAGTCAGTCCGCCAAGCGCCAATTCCCAGAGACCCACCGGTCTCTATAAATTCCAATGTCATTAATGTATTCTTTCAGATGAAGGAGAAGGCCGGCTGCGCCGGGATGCTCCATCAAATACATATCAGGTTCGCACCGGCAGATGCAGCTCGTCTCTCGTACATGTAACATCGATTATTTTTTGTTTTTACGCGATTTTTTGGGGGTGAAACGTAATAGTTTACTGCCCCATACCGCAACTATACTTTTTAATGCTATTTCAAGGGTCTCTGAGCTCCCGGTTTCATTTATCCCAGTTTTTTTTATGGGAGGCGCCTTCTCGTATGTTTAGCATAGTAACCAGAGTCAAAACCGCCCTGGAGGGGTGCAGAGCGGAGCGGAGCGGTGCCCCGAAAGGGTAGGTTTTGACGATGGATAACCCTCCTTATCGAATGCACACCCCAAAATTCGAAGAAAAATTTTTTTTAATTTTTTCACTTTTTCGGCAATACACGGGTTATTTTCCATTTTTTGATTATATTTATTACTAATATCTACTAATCACACCCCCACCTATCCGAATTTCAAAGAAAAATTCAAATCGGAGCGAAAAAATTTTACGCGATTTCAAGGGACCTGTCTTTGAATTGTATAGCGTCTGCCAGGGGTCTGCCGCATATTCGATGCTAATTTCCCGTACTTTTCAAAAGTCGATTTTGGGGTTGTTTTACAGATTTCTCGCAAGATATTTTTTCTATAGACTAAAATAAGCCTGTTCTTTAGTGTGTAGCTGAAGAAAATTTTTTTCAGCTGGTCAGAGTAACTGCACAGTCGCCCATGTTTCTTTAAACAACAAATTACGGTTAGACGAGCGAAGAAAAGTATGGGAATGAAAATATTTATTATTAAATTCTACTTGTCCTTGGCAAATCTTCCATGATTTTCCCTGCCATATTGCTGTCACAGCCAATTGCAGTCATTCCCCAAACAGACCAAGGTAAGTGTTGCCCTTAGACTGCCATTTTGCCCACTTGAAATCGATATTCAAAATGTCTGTCGTCGGGCAACATTTGAATATTATCATTTCCCTTGGGTTGTTACATACAATTATTCACCGGGAAAAAAACTCCAAGTGCGACATAATTTTATAATGTTTGAAATTGCACATTTGCGGTGACAGAGCCCAAGGGCTATTTCGAACGGTGACAGGTCTTCGGGTATCTTCATGCGTTTTGCAGCACCTGTCACCCCTAATATACAGAGTGCGGACGGAGCGCTCAGAAGGAAGGAGCACGGAAGGCAACACACCGAATATTTATTACTTCCCGCGATCTGCTTGGGGAATTACATCCCGATGGTAACAGTCCTCGGGCTGTTACCGCCCCCACAGTGCTGTAATCGGGTGTAACAGCAAAAATCATTTGCCAAGGACAGATTTTTGAAGTATAATTTAATAATAAATAAATTCGGAAGAAAATCTAGTTCCCAAAAAGAACGAGCAAAAATAGGTGTTTCATTCCCCAGGTAGGTGGGAACTTTCCGGATCTTTATTCATAACCCCATTGAGAGTCGTTAACCCAAAAATAACAGTTTTATAAATTATTTTCTCTAAAAATCTTAATTTACGTCGACTAACTGATGTAGGTCAATTTTGAAAAGGTCAAGAATAAGTCAAATCTGTTTAGTATCTGTAAGACGATTAATTTTTTCCATATACTATATAACCATTTTCTAGTAAAAAGATTTTTAGAAAACCAATAAAAAAATTTTTTATCGCATCCTATACATAACATCACTTTTTAAATCATTAAAACATAACATTGAACATTACAATTTGTTGCATCAGATTCTTGGAACATAATTTTTCTAACATTTACGGATTTTCCTGCCGCTGCAAGAGCTGTGATATTCCGAGCCAGGCAAAATTTAAATTTAGCGCCAAACTTTTGGGAAATTTGGATCAAACCGGTGCAACGAGACTGTGCGTGTTTTGATCGATTTTAATATTATTCAAGGTCGTCAAAAATTACCTTAGATAATAATATATCAGTAATTTAATAAATTAACCAAACTGGCAACTCGTCATATGGAAAGTTTAGGCGTTACAGAAATTGGCGACGTTTTAAAAATTAATTTAGTTTAATTTAAAATTTCAGGTTATATCGTAAATTATTTTGAAAAATAAACTTACCGCGACCGCAAAATTTCACACCCGCAAACGTTGAGAACTACGTGATAAGATAGGAAAACCACTTTTGCAGGACTTGTAACCAAATGAACGATCCATGATCGGCTATCGCTAATATACGACCTGAAAAACTTGCATCACAACTTTTCATGACTTGCGCCTTTCAAAACCGCAATCTTATTTTTTAACGAAACGATAATATTTGTGGATGTAACAAACTGCGTCACGTTTTTTGCGAAATACATTTAATTTTTTGGTGTAAATTCAACCATAACAAGATTCGCGCGCAAATTTGAAATAAAATTGTACCGTCAAAGCGCGTAGCGTTTGTTTGTTTACCATATCCGGTTAGATATCGTCGTTGTGTTGATGCAAGTACCCGAGAGACACTCGAGATATAATTACATTATTTTATATTTACATAATAGTTGTCAAAGGTTAAATTGGTTGCATCGTTTGTCGTAAATTGTGCTGATAATTTTAATGGGGTTTGGTGGGTGTTTTATGTTTTAAATTAAATCCAGTGGCGGCTCGCGGGGTAAATTATTGGGTAGGCTAACAGCTTGTTAAGCATAGATACGTACAAGCTGCGGGAGGGGAATTTTTATAAAGTAATATACAGGGTCTCCTGACCAATAGAAAACTTGAAGGTGTTAACAAAAGCCGTTTTCTTAAGAAAAAATTTCAAGTAAAACCCCCTTTGTTGTAAAAACAATTTTTCCTGTCTACATTTATTGGGTAGGCCGGGCCTAACCTGCCTTTTTTCTTAAACAGAAAAAGGAAAATCTTAAACAAGACATGTCGGCCCACTAAAAGCCCTCTCCCACCTCAAAGCATTTCACCGTATACCTCTTGCCTTCTGTCTATTTTCCTGCCTTCCACCCTTTCGGGACTTTTCTTTCCAGCTTGTTTGTCCATGTCTTCGTTTTGTCTTGTTCTTTTTTCCTCAGCCATTCTCGCCATAATGGTCACTAACATTTTTTAGATGGTTTTCCACTTTACTTTCCAACATGAACTTCTCTATGTTTTTGGGTCTCAGCTTGGCCCAAGTTGAAGTTGGGTGTCCTGTCACTCTTGTACCCACATGAGATGGTTGGTCAGGCATTGGGTAGTTTCGCAATTTAATTGGCCATGTTTCCTTGTTATCTACCGGTCGATGGTGGGTATCAACATATTATGCATCCACCTCCCATTCTCTATAATGTGTCCCATCTGCAGTGGCGTAGCTAAGGGGGGCGGTGGAGGCGGACCGCCGCGGGTGTCACCCGTCTGGGGGTGACACCCGACCCCAAATTATTTAAATTTCCTGATTAAAATTACCTCGTTTCTTGGTTTTAAAAACAAAAACGAGTGACCTTTTTGGTTTTTTAGGTTTGTGGGGGTGACATGTGTCACCCATGCTAGCTACGCCACTGCCATCGGGATGACCATTTAGCACTAAATTGAAGATACTTTTGGTCGTAGGTACTCTTCCCTCGTCTCTATCGCTTGTCTTGGTTACTTGTTTTGGCCACATAGTTTTTACCCTGGGCGCAACCTCTTTGGACCATTGCCAGTTCTAGTTGATGCCTCCGTTTTGATTCCATCCAGATTGGCGCCGCGTTGAGCATGATTGAGTTTTCCACGCTACACAGCAGCCTTCTCTTGAGCTCGTCTGGTCCCCTTATATTCAGAATGTGCCTATGGAGAGCCACCGCTGAGGTCGTTGCCTTCGCGAACACTTTGGATAGGTGTGGGCTAAAGGACGTCCACCCCTAGCACTTTTACCGACAGAGATGTATCGATGACCTCCACCACAAACGAAACCGGTTCCATCTTCCGTTTACCAGTCAACAAGACTGCTTCCGTCTTCTCGGGGACGAGTTGGAGCCCCCCTGCTTGGTGAGGGCTGACTTTGGTAATGTCATCAAATACATTGTAAAAACCTCTACCACTGGTAGAGTGGGGAGGTTGGCGACACCATCGTACATTATGTTCCACGGCGCCAGTTCGGAGCCCTGTGAGACCCCGCTGGTCAATTTTGCTCTTCCATAATTGTTCATCAATGAGCAGTGTCCTATCGGTAAAGTAGTTTGCCACGATGTTCACCAGATAGGATGGAATGCCCCTGCTCACCATTTTTGACGTCTAGTGTGATTAATGCTACCGCTTTTCTTGTTCTTCATGTTCCTTCTTTTGACTTTTTTTTATTGATGTCACCATTTTGTGGAGTGCTTTGACAGTCGATCTTCCTTTTCGGAATACAAATTGGTTTTCTGTTAGGTCACTTGATCGCTCCAGTTTCCGTATTATTCTGTCAAGGAGCAAACGTTCAAACAGTTTGCCTTTTCTAATTAATATTAGTTTGACTCTCTTCCAATATTCTGGAAACTCGCTTTTTAACAGGACGTTGTTAACTCGAGGAGGAAGTCAAGAGGGATGTTAAAAATCTACTTTAGGATTATGGCCGGTACCGCGTCCGGACCCAGAGTTTTGTTATTCTTCGTGTTCTTGATGGTCTTTTCTAGTTCTTCTTTTTCAAAGATTTGTATGTTTGTCGTTGGTGGTCTCGTGACGACCGGCTCCACGGGGTGTTTAGGGAAAAGAGTTGAGAAAATGTGTCTTAGCCGTTCTTCCGTTAGACCCGGGATAGGTGGTTTTCCCATTTTCTTAGAGACTATCTGATAGGCTCGTCCCCATACGTAACGTCTTTGTCCACCTCTTCTATTGGTTGTTTGCATTGGTTCTTGTATTTTCGCTACTCCTTCCCCCTATTTCGAATCCCAAATCTCGTTTGTACCTCTTTTATTTTCGTTTTCACTTCTTTCGTTTTTGAGATGAGTTAGCAAAATGTTAGTCCCCCCCTCTATTCTAATTTTGGATCCAAAATAGTCTTTATTGTTAAAAAAAACCTTTAAAAAATAAGGAAGTTTTGTATGAAAAAAAAGTTGTCCTCGACCCTTTCTAGAAATAATTCTATTTCAGTCAAATAAAAACGTTAGACAATATCAAAGGTGTTCAAACTGCCTTCCATCTATTTCTAGACACTTTTGAATTCCTCTGCCAATTCACTGTTTGGGGAAAAGCTGATCCACCGTGTTCCTGGCAACCAATGAAAAGTGAGCTGGGCTGCTATCTTGCTGCAATCACATTATTGCTCGCGTCCCAGCAATTCAAGGAAATCGCCACCATGTAAAAGATTGGAATACCTTACTCCATTAAGGCCTATGATTTTTCCTCTAAGTACATCGCACCATGTGGTGATACTCCAAAGATCTTGATTGTCAATGGTTCGTAGCCAATGAGGGTTTGTCTGCGACCAGTAATGAGCATTGTGGATGTTGACTTCTCAGTGATTTAACAGTAGCCTCATTGATCCATAAAACTGTCATGGGAACGTGAAGGCCCTTATGTAATAAACAAGCACAAAAAATAAGTCAACTTGGAAGATGTCCGTAAAACTGTCCATTTCACCATCTGACGTTCTGATACATTCTGTAGTGTGTTTTCTCGGGTCACTTTGGCCAATTTAATTAACTTTGATGGTATTTTCATTTCCTTCAATGCCGCATACATTCGCTCCCTGATGACTATGTTAAAAGTTTGCTGAAAGTCCACAAACAGCATATGCAGTTCTATTCCATGTTCACGTGTCTTTTCCATAATTCTTTTTGCCATATTATATTGCATCTACTATTGACTTTCCCCCAGCAAATCCAAACTGATATTCTCCTATTATCGTACTCGTGTGTTTTTTTAATCTTTCACATCACCTCCTTTTTTCAATGGCGCAATGACTCTCTCATTCCACTCTGTGGGCATTTTCTCTTCTGTCCAAACTTATTGTATTAACTCACATAGTCTTTTACAAATCTCTTTTCCTCAATCTACATATAAAAAGATATAAATAAAAGCCTTAATCTGTGTATGTGTCCTTCACGCTCAGGAGCGCATCTCATTGGTTAAATATAATAATATACTATAATATATGGTAAGAAACACAACAAGGGAGCAACGAATGTCACGCCATCTGTCGTGTAAATTTTAATGAGACGTGAAAAAATCAATGTAGTTATAAAAGATAGCTGTCGCAATTCACTCAGTGCGGCCTTCAGGCCGCACAACCAAAGCCAACTAGTATTTGATAAGTTCGTTGTTTATTTCGTCCTTTCTCGGAGATTTTCCATTTTAGGCTTCTATACAAAGTATAGCAAGAAGCCTTATGTTTCATTTTATTAATTGCGCCCATTATTTGCCATTATTTGCGCCCCTCATGTATATTCTCTTGTATAAAAGACCGAGCTTATATAATTTTGTTTCCTTATTTTAGCATTAAAATCGCCGGGTCGAGTAACCTATTGGTGACCACTCGAAATAAATTGAAAATTTCCTATTGCAAAGAGGAAGGTTTATATAGTATACTGATATAATTTAAACATGCGAAAGTATTATCAAAATTTTGAGTAAATCGAATTTGAACTTTGCAAATTTACATGTAAAATTTAACGAGATTCCGCGCGTCGCTCATTCTGTTGACGTGCTGTTTGAATGACCCTAGCACTTAGAGTATTTCGCACCGGCAGATGCAACTCGTCTCTCGTACATGTAACATAGATTTTTTTACGCGATTTTTTGGGGGTGAAACGTAATAGTTTACTGCCCCATACCGCAACTATACTTTTTAATGCTATTTCAAGGGTCTCTAAGCTCCCGGTTTCATTCCCGGAGCGGAGCGGCGCCCCGAAAGAGTAGGTTTTGACGATGGCTAAACCTCCCTATCGAATGCACACCCCAAAAATCGAAGAAAAATTCGCTAAATTTACGTACTTTCAAATTGATTTTTCTCGAAATTTTATGTATACTTTCGCAAGTGAAATTTTTACAATATACTCTATAAACCTTCCTCTTTGCTATAGGAAATTTTCAATTTTTTTGGGGTGGTCACCAATAGGTAATCCCCCCCAAATCGCCCAATACAATCAACATGTCTTGTTTGGGTATCGTTTCACAAATATAAAAATCATCTTTTTCTGTTTCACTACTCTTTTCTGTTGGGGCGTAACAATTTATAATGGACATGTTTGTTCTAGCTTCAACTCTTAAATATGACAGCCTTCCATTTACTGCTTAACATCTATTACCCTCCCTGTATATTCTCTGCCATTTATTCCTTGATTATTTTCTCCAGTAAACAGCAACGTGTATTTTGCTTTCTTCATATCTCTCTGTCCTCTCCATTTCATCTCTTGCAGAGCCACTCCGTCTCATGACCTCAATTGCAACTTCATTCATTTTTTTTTTCTAGGCTTTAGAAAGGTTTTAGTGAAGTTCTTACATTCCACGTTTTTTTTTTCTCTATGTACCAAATTATTTTTCCTGCATTTCTCCAAATCATTGTTTCCTATGCCTTGCTTTGTCGTCCTATATGCCTCCCTTTCTTCCGGTTGAGGCATTTCGGTCGCACCAAATTTTAACAACAGTTTTTTGTTGCCCCATCTGACTTTTTTCCTGTAAATTTTTCTTTCGGTAGCCCAACCTTACTTTCTTTCCGCGTTTGGACTCTTCTCCAGCGTACTCCAGAATTTTATATTGAATTGCCCTTCCCTTTTTTATGTGATGTCATTTTCGATGTATATTATGGTTCCCTTAAGTTTACTTTTCTTTACCATGACATTCAACTTTTGATCCATCCTTCCCAATTTGATAACTGCAATTTCTCTTTCTTGTATTCTTCCCACTTTATTAACTTAACTGATGATGTACATCGGTCGCGGACACACCCTGTATAATCCGGGCGAATCTTATTAATCGGAGACGTTGGATACGAAACAGAGACGCGAGGTACAAATCTGAACCTCGGAAGTGTTCTTGCAAAACTTGTATATTTCTTGGTCGTCCCTGTCGGAATAGAAAATTTAATAGGCTATCCAGATAAACTTCAAAGGGGGGGGGGGTATTAATTAGATAATAACGCAGAGGTGAACTTTAAATGTTATTTTAATTGATTTTAATCGGTGTTTTCTAGTATTAAAAATTTATTGGGGGGGGGGAGTTGTCTCAAATAATTGTGATATTAATATGTTTATTAAGATTTCTTCATTATTAGTTCTCACTTACCCATTTGTGCTCTAAAATAATCAGGCGGCCGTTTAGCCATCTGGTACCTGACTTCCGTAGTTGTGCGGCCTAAAGGCCGAACTGACAATGTTATCATGTATGCCATATAATGGTGTCTCAGACAACATTTTTTATAATTATGTCCTATTATTCAAGTAGGGGGAAGAGCACGTAAAACGGTCCCCGGATTTGACAAATTTCCTATAGAGATTCGGAAAGCTGAACGCTTTTATAGTGGAGTTAAAAGAAAATTTGCGGATAAATAATACTAGGGCCCTTAAAAAAGTATTTAAAAGTGTAGTCAAATACACGGTTTCTCATTAACTCAACCAATAAGAAGCTCGCATTAAATTATCAGGTGATTTACAACATCATTCTGTACGTATATTTTAAATGTGGGATTCCCCTAAATATGGATTTTAAATTTGCAATTGCTTCCTATGTAAGGACAATAAAAAAATCGGTTCTTTTTACTGTGCAATTGACCAATTTACAAAAAAAGTATGATGCATTATATGCATATATACATGAGCACCTGGGTGAATTCCACCCCCCCCCCCCGCCCCTTTCGAATCGTGTTTTCTTAATATAGCCGACTACCTTGTATATCTCACTTGATGTGCAGAATGAAAAACTCATAACAGATAACTGTAGATTACTAATCTAAAGACCGAGGGGTTGTGGAACTTTATGCACCCCAGTCTGTCAAAATGTCTTTTTTTAGACACTTGGTCGGTACCAAAAGATCAAAAGTATATTATATACATAAATAATATTGTTGCAGAATCAACGGAGCATAAACACATGCGTGTACCTGGGGTGGGGGGATGAATTCCTCGGATGAATGGCCTCTATCGTTCGTTATCAACAATAAAATTATGGCATGAATTTATGCGCCGATTATAATAAATAACACAATAAATAACATAAAAGTTAATCAATGTTTTATTGTGTGTTCGGAAACGGAGTCAATTAGAAGAACTTGTCGAGAACCCAGTCATTGGAACTGGAATAACTCCTCGACGAGTCCACCTCCTGCATTCCTTTAGTCGCTATACCAAAGAAGGGTCTAGGACAATTAGGCGCGGCGGATTAGACGCGACCGATTAGGCGCGGCCGATAAGGTACGGACTCAATTAGGCGCGGACCCAAATAGGCGCCGTGCCATTTAGGCGCCGACCGTTTAGGCGCCAAGCCATTTAGGCGCCTGCCATAAACAAATTAAATTGTTAATCTGTTATAAGTCTGTATTTATTTCACCTCTTCCACCTCTTTGCGGCCGATTTAACTTTTTGCGAAGATTTATTTGTTTTAAATTATTAGTTTTCTAAAGAAATATCAAAAACTAACACTAACCTAACGACAGATCCACCTCTTCGCGAAAGATCCATCTCTTTGCGGCCGATTTAACTTTTTGCGAAGAATTATTTGTTTTAAATTATAAGTTTTCGAAAGAAATATCAAAAACTAACACTAACCTAACGACAGATCCACCTCTTCGCGGAAGATCCACCTCTTTGCGGCCGATTTAACTTTTTGCGAAGATTTATTTGTTTTTAATTATTAATGGACTTTTGTGATTTTTAAAAATAAATACAGACTTATAACAGATTAACAATTTAACTTGTTTATGGCCGGCGCCTAATTGGGCCCGCGCCTAAATTGCTTTGCGCCTAAACGGTCTGCGCCTAATTGTATCCGCGCCTAAATGGCATGACACCTAATTGGGTCCGCACCTAATTGAGTCCGCGCCTAATCGGTCGCGCCTAATTGTCCGGATCCCGTCAAAGAAGTGCCGATACCCTGTGTTTCTATTGTTATGATGGCAAATTATTAACACAGGGGAACCGACGGCTTTACGTGTCCTTCGAAGCATGGAAGGCAGTCAAGAAATGAAACCTTACGTTAGCAGTTGATCGCTCTATCAGGCCATGACCTCCATGACAATTACAACATTATTAATATAGTTATTCGAACAGTGTGTAAAACTAATTACAAAATCAACGTAATCTACTCCGATGCAGATTAAGGCCACCTGTTAGACTTTATATGATTTAATCCCTGACCCCGAAAGATGATATGATAATGGGAGGAAATTCGATTTGCCGATTTACAACGACGACCTTTTTGTTTTTTCCGTTCTCGCACAATTAAGCTTAGTCTGTACGTAGTCCTGTAACCAAACGCCACGCTCCACAATTCCGATTGGCTATTAGTCAATGTTTGTGTTTCGTTTTTCACCAATCAACGCACCAATGCACTCAAAAGAGTTGAAATTTTATACGTTAGTTTGAAACAGCTATCTGAAGAGCTGATTAGATTTGGTTGAAAATCGTTCACTTTTACCCATTTTTTATAAGAATGAAAAGTACTAACGAGCAGTGCCGCTTCCCGGTGGAACACATGAGAATGAAAATTATATCAATCGAAAGAGATTATTTTTCCACGTCTTATGATACCCAACCCAACACTTGATATTTTTCTCTTAAATTGTTGTTAAAATGCAAAAATAAAATTAGCGCTTTCAAAAGAATACGAGTTGCCTAGGATAATTTTGATCAGTCAAGTGAATTGCATTTTCTTGCGTGCATAGTATAATTTATTATTGTAACATCAAAGCAAAATTTTAATTACTTATCCAAAAATTAATTCTAACGTAATACGACCATAATTAAAATTTGATTGCTAAATGGCATGTTAAAAATATTTTTCCTCCTCCACCCTCCACGTACCAGCCGCCACTAATACCACTTCGTTTAGATGTGTTCTTTGGAAGTTTTGTTTTAGATAATTTTATGCTCTACAAAAAACTGCTTGGATGTTTTTGCAGCGTAAGCGATATAGTGTAAGAAAATTGCAAAAAAAATCCAAAATCGGTCTTCTGCGATTTTTCGACTTCGTACTTTAACTTACTAAAACACGTCCTCTCGGAACCTTGAGCTTCTTACCTAATTCCTAGTGTGAAGTTGAAATTTTTTACGAAGGAGTGAAAATTATGTTTTTCGGCAAAATAATTTTAAACAAATTTCTATTTCAGTTATATTGTTATCATATAACTCATTATATGTATGGGGTCGTCCATAAATTACGTCACGCTCCTAGGGGGGAGGGGGGTTGCGACCCTTGTGACGATGGGGGATGGGGGGGGTTTCAAAAATTGTGACGTCAAAAAATTAATATATAGATTAAATATTTTATTATAAGGGCCGGTTCCACCAACTGTGATTAAATAATTTAATCATGATTAGTTGGAGTTAATCACGGTTAAATGAAAAAGAGCGTTCCACCATCTTTTCAATCTTGGTTAAAGCAGTTTTAATCATGGTTAACTAGACTTCAAACTAATCAACAGATTTTGGGCTATTAGACGAGTTTAATCACGGTTAATGGCCGGTGCATGCGCATTTCTTTCTATTAAGTAAAGATAATGCTGACAGTTTGAATACACATAGTCTTAAAAGCAAAACGTGAACATCGTATTTATGTGTTAAAAAATTTGGAAACTTATAAAAAAAATATTTTTATATAACGTATTAAAATATTTTATCCACCATATAGGTATATTGGTGGAACGCTTTAAAATAATATCGGTTAAATTCTGAACTTAATCACGGTTAATCATTAATCGTGATTAGTTAACCAACGATTTAATCAGAGTTGGTGGAACCGGCCCTAAGTATTTAAAAAAATGAATTTTTTGAGCTTTTAAAATTAATTTTTTTTTTGTAATTAATTTATTGTAGTTGGTATTCTGTACGTGTATGATAAACATACAGAAGCCAGTGGCGTAGCCGGGGGGGGAGCGCCTCGGGTGCCACCCGACCCTTCATAGATATGGGGGAGGGGGTTCAAGAATATGTGACGTAATACTTGGAGGGGGTCTAGGTTTGGGTGACGATGGGGTGGAGGGGGTTAAAAATTGCTTAAAATTGGGTGACGTAATTTATGGACGACCCCTATATATTAATAGACTTTATCATATAATAGACCTTTTTAGAGAGAGTAACCAAACATTATTAAAAAAATCCAGGTCAACATCGACCGATTTTGAAATTTTCAAAAATGTGCTCTATTTAACAGTGCTGGCGCTCAGCAACTATTCGACTTGAAGAAAACTACCTTAGATAGAAGTTGTAGTAAATTTTATTCTCTATAAGATTCATACAGGTCTTTTTCGTCCTAAAGTCAACTGGTAAGGAAATATTGCGAAGAAACATTTTGTTTTCGCCATTTTTTTTTAAATGGCGGCACTTCCGGGCGGTCGCCGAGGTCGCCACAGTTTTTATTAGGACCCCAAACCTTAAAATATATTCAAAAATCAGAACCCCCTGACCATTTTTAGGAAACTCTTCATTTCATGATTTGGGGTCGTCCATAAATTACGTCACGCTCCTAAGGGAGGGTCCGACCCTTGTGATGATGGGGGGCGGGGGGGTTTCAAAAATTGTGACGTCACAAAATATATAGCTTAAATAATTTATTATAAGCAATTTAAAATATAACTATTTTTTGAGTGGCTCCGCCACTGAAGCCAGCGGTGTAGCTAGGGGGGCGGACCGCCCTTCATAGATATTTCCTCTGGGGTGCTACCCCTAAAAAAGAAAAAAAGAAATTTGAAAAATTGGGGTTCAAGAATATGTGGCGTAATAGTTCGAGGGGGTCTACGTTTGTGTGACGATGGGGGGGGGGTTAAAAATTTCTTGACGTAATTTATGGACGACCCCTATGCAAAATTTTCCTCTAAATTCAGTATTACGAATAATTCTCAAGCAACACAGTAAATTTTAATTAATTGTTAAACCTAATTTTTACAAATTTTAAAATTGAAACAATTTTCTGAATTCAACTATTGATTTGCTACAAATTTAGTCTGCAAAATTTTTCTCTAAATTCAGTATTTCGAATAATTTTCCAGGAACACAAAAAATTTTAAGCAATTGTTAAACCTAATTTTCAGGAATTTTAAAATTTAAACATTTTTCTGAATTCAACTATGGATTTGCTACAACTTTTGTGTGCAAAATTTTCCACTAAATTCAGTATTATTTCGAATAATTTTCCAGGAACACAAAAAATTTTAATCAATTATTGTTCAACCTAATTTTCACAAATTTTAAAATTTAAACATTTTTCTGAATTCAATTTTCTATGGATTTGCTACAACTTTTGTATGGGGTTGTCCATAAATTACTTCGCGCTCCTAGGGGGGGGCGCTTCCGACCCTTGTGACGATGTGGGGCGGGGGGTTTCAAAAATTGTGACGTCACAAAATATATAGATTAAATATTGTATTACTAGCTGGCACGGGCGGCCTTAGCCATCTCGACCCATAATAGATCCGTGAAGGCCATAGTTGTTCGGCCTCACAGGGGGAGGACCATAATAGATCCGTGAAGGCCATAGTTGTTCGGCCTTCGGCCTCACAGGGCGGACCATAATAGATTATATTTATATGCCTTCGGCTGTCTTGACTGCTAGTCCGTGATTGCCAGTGGTTATTCGGCCTTCGGCCTCACAGGGGGAGAACCATAATAGATCGGTGAAGGCCATAGTTGTTCGGCCTTCGGCCTCACAGAGCGGACCATAGTAGATTATATTTATATGCCTTCAGCTGCTTTGACTGCTAGTCCGTGATTGCCAGTGGTTGTTCGGCCTTCGGCCTCACAGGGGGAGGACCATAATAGATCCGTGAAGGCCATAGTTGTTCGGCCTTCGGTCTCACAGAGCGGACCATAGTAGATTAATAATCCTTTTATTAATAAATAATCCTTCAAAGAGCCGCATGTTGGCCACCCCTGATATAGACTATAGTAAAACTATAGACCGGCCGTTCCGTATTGGAAGTGCCGGCCGTTGTTGCTTCTGTTGGTTAATAATGAACGCAAGTCGAATTGCTGGCTTCTACCACGGCCAGTATTTACGGTACGGTGCTTGGGTACTTAACGGTAACGGCGTTTATTTAAAATCGGCAAAAAGCACCATCTAGTGATAGATTAAGAGCACCATCTAGCGAAAGCGGAGTGAGCAAGGATTGCCAGGTAAAGTAAGGGTGTTTAATTTAGAAATTAAACAGGTTTTTGTTGGTTGGTTGTTATAGTTTAGAACCATCCTGTATATAAATAATTTAAGCAAATATTGTAAAAAAAACCTACGTAGAAAAGTAAATAAAGCTAAAAAGCATTCTAAACACTTTTCAGTAGGTCGATTAAAAAATAATTTATTTCCGCATTGTAATCACATCAACATTTAAAACAATTAATCATCAGTTCAATTTATACATTTAAATTATTATGGAAAATTTATATCTATTCAGCTTTACATTTAAAATACCATACATTGGAATGTGATATCTAGCATTAATTTTTATATAAATAGGGTATGTAAAAATTAATAAATCAGTAGCATTTAAATTTACGACTTGAATGTTATTCATCAATAATTTAGGAAGGGGTACTTCTAGCCACCCTTCTCCTATTTTAGAGTAATCAATAGAACTTACAACTCTAGTGATTCTCACTTCACCTAAATTAAGACGGGTACTTCTTGCCACCTGATCTTAAATTTAGACATGGTCCTTCGAACCTTTAGAAGATAAACTATCAGCAGCATCAAATCAACGGTCCAAACAAGAGATCGCACAGCAACACAACAAACAACGGTCCAAACAAGAGATCGAACAGCATCAAATCAAATACAACGGTCCAAACAAGAGATCGAAGCAGCATCAAATCAAATACAAGGGTCCACAGCAACGCCAAGCAAACAGAAGAATTACAAATACAAGGGTCCACAGCGACGCCAAGCAAACAGAAGAATTACAAATACAAGGGTCCACAGCGACGCCAAAGCAATCAAAATACAAGGGTCCACAGCGACGCCAAGCAAACAGAAGAATTACAAAATACAAGGGTCCACAGCGACGCCAAAGCAATCAAAATACAAGGGTCCACAGCGACGCCAAGCAAACAGAAGAATCAAATACAAGGGTCCACACAGCGACGCCAAAGCAACGAGAAGAATCAAATACAAGGGTCCACACAGCGACGCCAAAGCAACGAGAAGAATCAAATACAAGGGTCCACACAGCGACGCCAAAGCAACGAGAAGAATCAAATACAAGGGTCCACAGCGACGCCAAAGCAACGAGAAGAATCAAATACAAGGGTCCACACAGCGACGCCAAAGCAACGAGAAGAATCAAATACAAGGGTCCATACAGCGACGCCAAAGCAACGAGAAGAATCAAATACAAGGGTCCACACAGCGAAGCCACTAGAAGAATCAAAAAACAAGGGTCAAGAAGACGCCACAAGCAAATACAAGCAACGAGCAGTCAAAAAAGCAAGATCAGAACGAGATACAGAAATGGATGCCCAAACGATACGGTTACGAAAACAGGAAATCAAATTGTTTTACATGGGAAGAACAATGGATATAATAACAAATAATGTATCACAAAAAAATCAATACACGAAGGCCACGTGCGAACTATTAAAAAGGGAACTAAGAAAAAAATGGTACAGCATAGACGATCTTCACACAGAAATAATGGTATACGAAGAAGAAAATATAGATGACTACCTTATCAATGATCGATTTGAAGAAATAAAATACAAATACTACGAAACAATGATGAAATTGGAGATGAAAATCAAAGAAGAGATGGAAGAAGAAGAAATAATGGAAAAACTGGCGCAGAAAACAAATCAAGATTTGACTAGCAGGCCAAACAAAAAATCACCAAAAATCGACGACGAATTCATTGTAAAAACAAAAATATTGATGGCGGAATTGGCAAAAATGGAGATGGAGGAGAGGATGGAATTGGAAAAAGTTGAGAATTCTAACCAAATGCCAGAGGAGGAAGATGAGGAAATCTACGAGGAATTTGACATAAAAACGGAATTATTGAGGGCAGCCATAGCAAAAGCAGAAATGGAAGAAAAAGAAGAGGCAAGAGCGAACCAAATACCAGATGAAGAAGATGTTACAACAAAATCAATGGACATGAAATTCGAAGAGGAGATGGAGGAAGATATGAAAAAAGAGATGGACGAAATAGAAGCAAGTTGGAAACAAACACCAGAGGAACAAGATGTAAAAACAAAATCAATGGAGATGGAAGAAGAGATGGACAAGGGGATAGGAACAGAAAGTACGAGTCCAAAACCAAAGCAAAATGAAAAAGATGTACACCCAATATCATGGAAACCCATGGCGACGAAAATAAAAGAAGCAGCAATGCATAAACAAATTTTCAACAAGCATCTAAAAGATGAATTACACAAAATACAGCGGATCAAAGAAGGATTGACACAAGGAAACATTATAAGAAAAAGAAACGAGGATGGTGCACCAGTTAAAATACAATCCAAAGAAGTACAACAAAAAATAGAAGAATGGAAACACAAATGGCTCCTACATCAGTTAGAAAAGAAATTATCCAAACCACTAAACTATGAGATCAGCATTCACGACAACGCAGGAATTCATGAAAATTTGGACAAAAACGAAAAATTGTACACAGACCCTAGATGTCAACAGAAATTAAGAGAGATGCTACGACAATGGAGAAGACGTTGGAAAATTCGAAGATGGAAAGAGAGAAGAAGGAAGAAAAAGATGTAGATGTATTCAAACAGTTAGGGGTGGCAGCTTACATGAACTATCGCCAGTTCATGTAAAGAAAATTCACATCATCTAAACAAAATAGACCATTCCATAATTTCAGGTTAATTACAGGAACAATCATAATCAAATTACTAGGATTTGTTTGACAAGTTGTCATTGTTGGACAAAGTCAAAAACAATACAATATCAAGTCCGACAGTCCAAGGACGAAGAAGACACCCAAACGCAAATGATCCAATTAGCAACACTATGATACGGCAGTCCAATGATGACCAAACGCCACTACCCAGACGCCATTCTTTTGGAGGTGGCAATATGTTTAATTTAGAAATTAAACAGGTTTCTGTTGGTTGGTTGTTATAGTTTAGAACCATCCTGTATATAAATAATTTAAGCAAATATTGTAAAAAAAACCTACGTAGAAAAGTAAATAAAGCTAAAAAGCATTCTAAACACTTTTCAGTAGGTCGATTAAAAAATAATTTATTTCCGCATTGTAATCACATCAACATTTAAAACAATTAATCATCAGTTCAATTTATACATTTAAATTATTATGGAAAATTTATATCTATTCAGCTTTACATTTAAAATATCTACCATATATTGGAATGTGATATCTAGCATTAATTTTTATATAAATAGGGTATGTAAAAATTAATAAATCAGTAGCATTTAAATTTACGACTTGAATGTTATTCATCAATAATTTAGGAAGGGGTACTTCTAGCCACCCTTCTCCTATTTTAGAGTAATCAATAGAACTTACAACTCTAGTGATTCTCACTTCACCTAAATTAAGACGGGTACTTCTTGCCACCTGATCTTAAATTTAGACATGGTCCTTCGAACTTTTAGAAGATAAACCATCAGCAGCATCAAATCAACGGTCCAAACAAGAGATCGCACAGCAACACAACAAACAACGGTCCAAACAAGAGATCGAACAGCATCAAATCAAATACAACGGTCCAAACAAGAGATCGAAGCAGCATCAAATCAAATACAAGGGTCCACAGCAACGCCAAGCAAACAGAAGAATTACAAATACAAGGGTCCACAGCGACGCCAAGCAAACAGAAGAATTACAAATACAAGGGTCCACAGCGACGCCAAAGCAATCAAAATACAAGGGTCCACAGCGACGCCAAGCAAACAGAAGAATTACAAAATACAAGGGTCCACAGCGACGCCAAAGCAATCAAAATACAAGGGTCCACAGCGACGCCAAGCAAACAGAAGAATCAAATACAAGGGTCCACACAGCGACGCCAAAGCAACGAGAAGAATCAAATACAAGGGTCCACAGCGACGCCAAAGCAACGAGAAGAATCAAATACAAGGGTCCACACAGTGACGCCAAAGCAACGAGAAGAATCAAATACAAGGGTCCATACAGCGACGCCAAAGCAACGAGAAGAATCAAATACAAGGGTCCACACAGCGAAGCCACTAGAAGAATCAAAAAACAAGGGTCAAGAAGACGCCACAAGCAAATACAAGCAACGAGCAGTCAAAAAAGCAAGATCAGAACGAGATACAGAAATGGATGCCCAAACGATACGGTTACGAAAACAGGAAATCAAATTGTTTTACCTGGGAAGAACAATGGATAGAATAACAAATAATGTATCACAAAAAAATCAATACACGAAGGCCACGTGCGAACTATTAAAAAGGGAACTAAGAAAAAAATGGTACAGCATAGACGATCTTCACACAGAAATAATGGTATACGAAGAAGAAAATATAGATGACTACCTTATCAATGATCGATTTGAAGAAATAAAATACAAATACTACGAAACAATGATGAAATTGGAGATGAAAATCAAAGAAGAGATGGAAGAAGAAGAAATAATGGAAAAACTGGCGCAGAAAACAAATCAAGATTTGACTAGCAGGCCAAACAAAAAATCACCAAAAATCGACGACGAATTCATTGTAAAAACAAAAATATTGATGGCGGAATTGGCAAAAATGGAGATGGAGGAGAGGATGGAATTGGAAAAAGTTGAGAATTCTAACCAAATGCCAGAGGAGGAAGATGAGGAAATCTACGAAGAATTTGACATAAAAACGGAATTATTGAGGGCAGCCATAGCAAAAGCAGAAATGGAAGAAAAAGAAGAGGCAAGAGCGAACCAAATACCAGATGAAGAAGATGTTACAACAAAATCAATGGACATGAAATTCGAAGAGGAGATGGAGGAAGATATGAAAAAAGAGATGGACGAAATAGAAGCAAGTTGGAAACAAACACCAGAGGAACAAGATGTAAAAACAAAATCAATGGAGATGGAAGAAGAGATGGACAAGGGGATAGGAACAGAAAGTACGAGTCCAAAACCAAAGCAAAATGAAAAAGATGTACACCCAATATCATGGAAACCCATGGCGACGAAAATAAAAGAAGCAGCAATGCATAAACAAATTTTCAACAAGAATCTAAAAGATGAATTACACAAAATACAGCGGATCAAAGAAGGATTGACACAAGGAAACATTATAAGAAAAAGAAACGAGGATGGTGCACCAGTTAAAATACAATCCAAAGAAGTACAACAAAAAATAGAAGAATGGAAACACAAATGGCTCCTACATCAGTTAGAAAAGAAATTATCCAAACCACTAAACTATGAGATCAGCATTCACGACAACGCAGGAATTCATGAAAATTTGGACAAAAACGAAAAATTGTACACAGACCCTAGATGTCAACAGAAATTAAGAGAGATGCTACGACAATGGAGAAGACGTTGGAAAATTCGAAGATGGAAAGAGAGAAGAAGGAAGAAAAAGATGTAGATGTATTCAAACAGTTAGGGGTGGCAGCTTACATGAACTATCGCCAGTTCATGTAAAGAAAATTCACATCATCTAAACAAAATAGACCATTCCATAATTTCAGGTTAATTACAGGAACAATCATAATCAAATTACTAGGATTTGTTTGACAAGTTGTCATTGTTGGACAAAGTCAAAAACAATACAATATCAAGTCCGACAGTCCAAGGACGAAGAAGACACCCAAACGCAAATGATCCAATTAGCAACACTATGATACGGCAGTCCAATGATGACCAAACGCCACTACCCAGACGCCATTCTTTTGGAGGTGGCAATATGTTTAATTTAGAAATTAAACAGGTTTCTGTTGGTTGGTTGTTATAGTTTAGAACCATCCTGTATATAAATAATTTAAGCAAATATTGTAAAAAAAACCTACGTAGAAAAGTAAATAAAGCTAAAAAGCATTCTAAACACTTTTCAGTAGGTCGATTAAAAAATAATTTATTTCCGCATTGTAATCACATCAACATTTAAAACAATTAATCATCAGTTCAATTTATACATTTAAATTATTATGGAAAATTTATATCTATTCAGCTTTACATTTAAAATACCATATATTGGAATGTGATATCTAGCATTAATTTTTATATAAATAGGGTATGTAAAAATTAATAAATCAGTAGCATTTAAATTTACGACTTGAATGTTATTCATCAATAATTTAGGAAGGGGTACTTCTAGCCACCCTTCTCCTAATTTAGAGTAATCACTAGAACTTACAACTCTAGTGATTCTCACTTCACCTAAATTAAGACGGGTACTTCTTGCCACCTGATCTTAAATTTAGACAAAGGGTTTGCCAGGTAAAGTAAGGGTATCCGTATAGGGTGTGTCAAAAAAAATCGAACAACGCGAATAACTTTGTTCCGCGCGCCAATTTTTTCTCCATTTATGCACGAATAGTTGCGCCTGGGCCTACAGAATAACTGTGCAAAATTTGGTTGAGATCGGTCAAAGGGTCTAGGAACGTACAGCGAACAAGCAAACACGCAAGCAGACAAACTCTTTTATATATATTGTCATGTTCTGTCTATCAGAGATGAGGGGTATGATGTAATTGGGTCAATCTATTAAAGCACTCATGACTTTAATTAATTAAATATAAGACCATAACAGGTAATTATAAGATTGTATCTGAATCTTCTAGATGTTTCCTCTGGGGTGCTACCCCTAAAAAAAAGAAATTTGAAAAATTGGGGGGTGGGGGCGTTCAAGAATATGTGACGTAATACTTGGGGGGGGGGTCTAGGTTTGTGTAAAGCGGCATTCACATAGGGTATTGTATGTGGATGGTAGAATCGGTAAGAGTTAAAATGCATTAACTCAGGTAGGAGCGTTCCTACTTTCTTAGCGTTCCTTACCTGAACGCTCCTACCTGAGTTAATGCGTTTTAAGAGCGCGCTGCGGAAAGAGAGAGAGGGAAGCAGTAGATATGATGTTGAAAGAAGCCTCTAATCTTTTGTAGAGATTTAAAAAAATTAAAAAAATTATTTGCGCCATATTTAAGGGAACCCTTGAACCCTTTGTGCATTAAGTTGATTTTATATAGTTTAAAACTCCACTAAGGGCACTTTTTGATTTACAAGTTTTCTATAATTGATGATGAAATCGCTTCAAAATCAGGTTTTGTCCTTATAATGATCTGCAGAAGGCAATAACAAAGTTTCATTAAAATCGGTTGTTATAAAAATTCAAAATTGTCCTTTTTCATAAATTAAATTAACCTATTTACTTTTAATTTAAAGCGCTCAAAATTGGTTATTGCCTTCAATAGTCTTTCCTTATTAATATAAAAAAAGAATTACATTGATACGACGTTTAGTTTTTTAAATTTGTACAAAAGATTAGAGGCTTCTTTCAACATCATTCCCTCTCTCTCTTTCCGCAGCGCGCTCTTTTAACTCTTACCGATTCTACCATCCACATACGCTTGACGAAGTGTGACGATGGGGGGCGGGTAGGGGGGGGCGGGTTAAAAATTGCTTAAAATTGCGTGACGTAATTTATGGACGACCCCATTCGAGGATGTTGTTAAAATATTTGAAGTGTTTTTAATTCTTTTAATGAGCTATATTATGATAACAATATAGCTGAAATAGAAATTTGTTTAAAAATATTTTGCCGAAAAACATCATTTTCTCTCCTTCATAAAAAATGTCAACTTCAGACGAAGAATTCGGTAAGAACCTTAGGGTTCCGAGAGGACGTTATTTAGTATTTAGAACAATTACCTAACGAAATCCGTCGAAAAATCGCAGAAGACCGATTTTGGATTTTTCGCGATCTCTTTCGTGGTTTAATAAGCGAGATAAAATTCAAATTCGGCGCGATATTGTTGGGAAATTTTGGTCGAACCAGGTTGCGACGACAATCGATTTTAACATTCAAGGTCGTCGAAAAATTAGTTCCCATTACATATTTAAGTTAAATAACCAAATTGTAAATTATTTAAATTGCCTCGCAGGCAGCAATAAGTTAAGACGTCCTCACCTCTTGGCGATGATGTTTTGAAAACGAACCCGCAAAATTTAGTCCCACCAGAAAATTCGTTTTGTTAATTATTTATTTATTTAAAATTTCAGGTTATTCCGACACATTTACAGAAATTGTGAACAACCAAATGACCAACCGACGATTGTTGATAATATACAAAAAAAACGTTACATCATAGTTATTATTTTTTATGAATTGCGGTTTAAAAACAACGATGTTGTGTTTTAACGGAACGATAATTTTTATAAATATTTATGGATGCAACCACCTCGTCACGATTATGCGAAATATAAAATAATAAATATTGTTGTAAATTCAAAATCGACACGGTTCGCGGGCAAATTTGAAAAAAATTCGTGCCGAACAAGTGACATAACGTTTCCGTCAAAGCGCCATGTGTTTGTATACCGTATCCGGTTTTGTATCGTTCTTGCGTCTGTGCCAGTACTCGAGATGTAATTACATTCTTTTATATTTACAATTTAGTTGTAAAAGCTTAAATTGATCACATTATTTGTCGTCAAATGTGTTAATAATTTTGATGCGGTTTGGTGAGTGCATCATCGTTTAATATTTTAATTAAATCTCGTAGAAGTTGGTTTGCCGGTGTAGGGAAAGGCGTGCATGTCTGATCAGTAGTTGACGATCGCTCCGTAAATTTCCACCACAAAATGTCACAAATTATTATTAACTGCTTTGTAATTTAATTTTCTTGTGGGTAAATAATTTATGGGTTCGTAACTTATTGACCGTTTTGCGTAGATCTGCGGTCGTTTCGTTTTGTTGTGAATTTGACAACGGGGACGATAATGGCCGCCGGTTTATGTACTTCGTCAAATTTTCTTGCGGTGATTTCACTTGTGTGTCTCTCTTGCAGGTTTATAATGAAACCTTCGATTTAATTTATCAAAGCGTGTAATAGTAACCCGTTATTTGTACTACCTAAATTTCCAAAATGGGCGTGCAGGATTTGCAACAGTTTTTGGCGAGTGCAGCTCTAGAAGGTGGATCGGTTTCGGTGGACTTGCTGAAAATTGCACGAAACGTACCTCAACGACAACAACCACATCAATATGCTAATCGTAAAATTAGACCAATTGGTAACAAATTAAAGTTAATTATGGACGCCGAATGTTGCTTGGACCGACTCTACGGTGGATATTTTTCAGGTTAGTTTTGCTCCTACCTTCTTTTTGCGCCCATTTTATATGGCTATCTTTTAGACTGGGCTTGTGGTGGTCAATGGAACAGGATGGTTCAATTCCTGTCTTTGTTAATGCAAGCTATCGAAAGAGGTAACATTGAAATTGCCGTTGTTTTTAACGGCACCGCTGAACAACAGCGATTGACCGAATGGATTGCCCATCAAGCTAATGTTCGCCAAAGGGTGGGAATGGTAATTTGTTTGGAAGTATTGTATATCGAGGTTTTAACAATTTTGTAATTTGTAGGTGTTAAAACATATTAATACTAAAGGCACCCCACCGCCAAAAATATGGTGGACCCCACCGACTTGCATCAAGACTGCTCTTCGAATGGCCTTACGCCATTTAAATACTACTGTGGTGAGTCCTATCTTTTTATTTTTACTGTGTCTTCGGTTTCGAAGAAGTGAAATTCGGCACTTATTTCTTCTTTTGTGGCAATTGTCGCCTCTTTAGAATAGTAAGACGCTCGGTGATTAGACAGTATGATGCGCTCGCCGTCTCTCTTATATGCGTAAATTTTGGCCTTCTCGCCGATTTTTACATAATACCTCGGTTTTTATCCCGTCTTTATTTACAAAAGGACGTGTATTTTTTAGGAGCTCAAAAGTCACTGAAATTTATATTTTTTACCTACACCTTGTTCGTTATTTTCAGAGTTTCTGTGAAAACGGTTGGTTGCCCAAAAAAATTTATTTCACAAAAGTTGTAGCCTGTTAAATTCCCTATCCGGTTTGGGCCGTTAGTTTTTCTCTTAGACGTTTCGTTTAAGAGATACGGGGTTCGCAAGAAAATTTAAAAAAAAAACCTGAATTTTTTAAACATTTTTTCCCTTAATTTAATTTATAACTCGAAATCCGTTGATTCTATACGATAAGGGCTTATAACATAATTTGTAGACAAGCGAATGATCTTTAAAAAAGTTCTAATCCATTAACCTTAAAAAATCAATAATATCGGAGCTATGACCGTTTGAATCAGAAATTCAAAAAATTGCTTTAAAGGGAGGCACCTCCCAAGGGTTTGGACTTGGGCAAATATTTTATTTGAAAATTTGTCTTAGAAAAGTGTCCTTTATCACCACCTCAAAGGTTCTCCACGGTCACGGGGACACCCTGTATATAGTCGGCGCAATCAATAATATTATTAATAAATCAGAAAAAGAGTTTTATCACATTTATAATATTAATACAAATATGACAAAATTCATTAGTTTTTAATACTCGAATACGAGCAGTTGGGTACTTATAGTCAAGTTGTGCACATTAAAATTGCTAATTGCTGCAAAGATCTTCAAAAATTCTAAAAAGCTCCCAAAATTGGCAAAATTTGCTGATATATTTGTACCCCAAAATTTAATAGTAGTCAACTCCTTCTGGCCTATATTTTAATTTTGATTTTATACTGCCAAACATTATTTTGTAAAATTCAATTTTGCATTCCATATTTTTAATTTATTTTTAGCAACCGAACCCATGCAGATCCCATGATAAAATTTGGCACACATACTCAGCACAATTGCACAAACAAACAGTAAAAAAATAAACAAAAAAAAATAATCGTTTTTTAAATAGGGGTTGAAATAGGGTTAATATTATAAAATTCATCCAGTTAGGGGTTGAAAAATTAAAATGTGATTGAATATTTGGATAGAACGTTCATTTACCTTTACAGAACATTTTTTATTTTTAAATTTAGACCACCGTGGACGAAGTTACAGCCGTTTTCCTACAAGTCTACACACCAACTTTTTGACATTTTGAACGACCAAAACAACGAAACGAATGCCCTTTTGGACAAATCCTTAAATTTGTATTTTTTATTTCTTACTAAGATGGTGTGTACCAATTTTCGTCAAATTTGGTGGGGGTCAGGTAAATTCTTCAGTTGATTTGAAATGGAATGACCCTATAGTGATTTTCAATCGCGAGCGCGATAAAAAGTAGCTTAAACTTATTTGAAATTTTTTTTTTTTTAGTTTTTGGTCTATAACTTTTGTCAGTCCAAACGGCCGATGTCGTAACTTTGGATTTATATCCAGTACTTCAATGCAGACATTTTAAGGTATCACTCAATTAGTTCTACGCCAAGATTGGGTTACTCCTAAACTAAGCGTCTTTTATGAAATAAAAATTAGGATAATAAATTAGTCAAAATAGATTACAAAAACAAACAATTTTAGGGATTTTGTACCCAACATTATTTGTTTGTGTAAGAAATGTGTCAGTTGAAAACCTTGTATACTAACAGTACCCATAAAAAACATAGCAGTAAATTAGTTAACAACCCCAGATATTCCTGGGGGGTTTCCATTTGTAAGAAAAAACTTTTAAGCTTCTTTTTCACAATCAATTCGATTTTAAGGGTGGACTAAAACGTCGATTTTTAATAATTTTCTTTTTTAACAATTTTTTTAAATTTTTTTGACTCCTAAAGACAATTACAAACAGCTACAACTTATATTTGTTAAATTTATTTTTGTATATTTTGTATAAAGTACAAAATACAAAAAGTAATTCCGTTTTAAATGTAATCATGATTTCACACATTTTCAAGACCCCAAACTATAAAAATATGTAATAAAAATAAATCGAAAAAATTGATCGGTCACTGTAGGTAACCCCCTTAGTAATCTTTTAAAAACGATAAAAAACACATTTTTTTTATAAATGAATTTTATTTACTGAACATTTATGTATATCCTTCATAAAAGCCATTTCAGACTTGCAGTTTATTTTTATAACACGAAATTGTAATATTTTAATTACGTCTGTTTTTAATTCAACTTACGCCAAATTTGTATATTTATTGTATTTGTGTTCTTACTGAAGCTGGAGTCAATAAAATCTTGATCAACAATAAATATTAAATTATCAAAGTTTTCAGAAGATTTCAAAAAAGGGATGCATAAGGCCAGAGTCTCACTGCACCACGTCATACCACCAAATAAAATATTAACTAATGAAAGTTGCTGATTTGTAGGTGGGTGGGTTTTTGAACTCGGTGTGAACCAATTGAATTATGTAGTTCAAATTTTATTTGACAGTAGGAAGTGGCACAGTGAGACTCCAGCCTAACCCAAACCCCCCTGTTCATTCAGACTGATTGTATTTTGTGTTCTTCTTATTGTGAGGCTTTCCAATAAGTCGCATTTTCTCCCCTTTTGTTTGTAGTACAAGAGTTCAGTATTTGCTTCTACTATCTTATGTCCGGTTTCAATTAAATTTTGCTATATGCCTGATAATTTATTTTTATTTTTGTGTTTAGCCAATCCTCACATTTAACCTTGTATACTCCGCACCTTTTTCCATCTTGTCGAATTTATCAATTCAATGCAGCGTCCATTCCTACTGAAATATTGCTACTTCACTTGGAGTCTTTACAATCCATTTGTCAAGGTGGATTAATCATTATCATCTTCAATCTCTCTTACAATTTTGTGTGTGTTTTCGCTTGATTCGCTATTTTCTCCATGCCTTTTTGTTCTTACATCTTGTTTTACAGCCCACTACACCCATCAATTTAAGCCTTCCCCTTCTCTGCTCTTTGCCTGATCTCCATTCTGTTATTTTTCTAGCCGTTTTATTGTCTGGTTTTCTACTAATATGTCCAAGCCATCATATTCTCTGGGACTTAACGAATTTCACAATATCTTCTTTGTCAGTTTCATTTTATATTCCCCATTAGTGCCTTTTATATATGTCCCAATATGTTTTTTAGTGTCATACACTCAAACACCTGTAAATTTTCTTCCTTCTTTTTGCCTGAAATTCATTGTCCCAGCAGTGTATGAGATTACTGGTGTTATGGGGGTCATTACAGCCTTTTGTTTGCATAATATGCTTTGTTACCAATTTATATCCTTTCCTTTACACAGCACCGTAGCAAGCTCTTCTGGCGCCTGAGGCAAATTTTAATATACGCGCCCCCCCCTCTTCCAAAAGATTCTTATCTTTTGGAAATTTTAAACTATTATTATTGGGTTTTGTTGAGATTTAGCGCCCCCATTGAGATCACCCTGCCAAATGGATGCTTATCAGGAACTCATTTAGGCTGCCGGAACCAGAGCATTACAGGGCAGGGCAAAAATTAATTTATTGTGAAAGAAAAACTTTCACTTTTACGTCCCTCGGTATTAAGAAGAACAGTACTGGGATTGTTATGAATAGATCCCGGATTTATAAGCACTTATAATTCCAAAATAAACCATTTAAAAAGTTTCAAAAAACAGAAAAAAAAGTTCTATAAAATTGAAAAAAAGCACTAAAATTCAAACATAAAAACCTTATTTTTATTAAATATTAATTAGACATTTGTTTTATAATTATAAAAAAAATTAATAATCATATATTTTTCCAAATTTTCCATTTTGAAAGATTGTCGTTTAACACCTTAGTGTAAGAAAATTGGGCACATTTTGATCAAAAAAATCCAAAATCGGAAAAAAAGTCAGGTCAAAATCGAGCGTTTTTGAAATTTTCAAAAATGTAACAACATTATGTTACAACAAATTCAAAAATTTAACAGTGCTGGCGCTCATCAACTATTCGACTTAGAGAAAACATTAGAAAAAGCTCTAATAAGCACTACGTATGTTTCAAGCAAAATCTTGAGTAAAAAAGCAAAAAAAGCACTATCAACATTAGGTCAAATCACTGCAAATTTTAAGAAACGTCAAGATCCAAAAGGAATATCTTCTGCTTATAATTTAGAGCAATAGCAAAAAGCTTTGAATCCGGGCTCTAGTTATGAAAAGTATCACCTGCTGCCCCCCTCCCGGATTTCAAACGAAAATCGCAAAAGATTCAACGAAAAATAATAAATTTTGATGGTTCTGAATAATGGCAAGTGTACCTGGGGGGTATTCCATACCCCCCAGACCCTCCGGTCATGTAATATCGATTATCATTGGGAACTTCTGAAGATCTTATATAAAATACGCATAGTATGTCAAAATCACCGCTTCCATGGTAACGTAACGCAATACCCCCCCCCTGAATTTTTATCTGTAGGAATTTTTCTTTTCAATTTAAATATATGTATTTAAATAACTATCGCGATGATAACGTGATATTTTTGCTGGTTACCCAGTCAGTTAAGGGGAAATGAAAAAGAACGCGGGGGATGGAATCAACTTTCTTAAAATCCCCTGTGTTATCTTTGGACCAAAATAGAAGAGGAGAAAATTCCCTACAAATCAAAGTTTCAGGATTTCCTTCAGATCTGAAGTAAATCCTGAAACCTAGTTTCGTTTTGTTCACTATCGATGGTGAAGTTTAAATGTACGAAATTTTTATTCAAAATAAGAATTATTATTCAAAACCTTTTGCAATTATTGTTTTCTCCGGATTTTCTTTTTATTTCATAAATACTTAATATGAGAAGTTTTATAGAGAATTTTGTACTTTTTAATTTTGTTTTGATAATTTTCACTAAAAATGAAGGTAAGCGAGTTATAGACGAAAAACTACTGTAGAGGATTAAAATCCCCACTTGCGGTAAAAATAGGCCGACAGGGAATTTTAGGCGATATTGCAAATAAAATCGTGGTCAAATTTGAATATATGCGCAGCCCCCAAAAGATTCTTATCTTTTTTAAAATTTTAAACTATTGTTTATTGGGTTTTGTCAAGGTTTAGCGCCCCCATTGCGATGGCGCCTAAGGCAAACGCCTCAGTCGCCTCACCCTTGCTACGGCTCTGCCTTCACATCTTTTGCCCTGTTCATTGCTATTTGAACACCATTACCTCTTCAAAAATATTTGCATCAATCTGTAAATTCTGCATTCTTTTGCTTGCTTTTCTTCTGTATGTCATAAATTTCGTCTTGATATTTATCTTTAATCCAATTTCTTTTGCTTGATTTTGTATACTTTCTTGTTTTTCGTAAGCTTAAGCTATCATCTGGCCCTCTTTGTTTATCATTCCTTGGGCGTTTGCACTTCTTACTAGTTTTTCCATCATAAGATTAAATATTATGTTTGCTGACAGTGTGACTCACACCTGCATTATTGATATCGAAGGTTTCCGTTTCTTGCTTTGAAATTTTCACTGTAGCTTTTGTATTCAACATTTTCATAGGTACTGGCTTTATTAATTTCATTGGAATGTTCAGTTCTGTTATGATTTGTTATATCTTTCATCTATTTACAGTGTTGAACACTTGCTTGAAAGTTGATTACATGTTCATGAAATTTCTCTTTCACCTCGTCATGTGAATGCAGAAAAAACCTAAGTCCAAATTTTTTGATTTTTATTTTATTACAGAAAATTATAGTATGAGATGTGTTTTACAATGCAGAAAAATCCCAAACTTCGGATCTTTTTGCATTGTAAAACAATTCTCAAACTATAATTTTCTATAATAAAATATAGATCAAGAAATTTGGACTTAGGTTTTTCCTGCATTCACATGACGACCTGTTTCATAACGTGTATGGCGTTTATTGTCGATCTTCCCGTTCTGAATCCATATTTTTAGTCTCCAATTATTTTTTCTGTAAAAGCTTGTACTTTGTATACCACGGATAGAAGCATTATTCCCCCGATATTCCGCAATGTACTTCCTCTATAATTGCCGCACACCTCTGGTACTCCTTTCTTTTTTATCGTTACAATAACTTCTTTATTCCATCTTTAAGGCATTTTTTCTTCCATCCATACTCGCTTCACCAGTTCATAGATTTATTTACGTGGTTTTTCTCCTCCATATTTAATCAGTTCCGCGTTTATGCCGTTTTGACCTATCGTTTTCCTGTTCTTTAAATTGTTTATTACTTCTACTTCTTCGTAACAGGGTTTTCTATTTCTTACTCTATTTTATAGAGTTTCTAGCTTGTTTATGGGACATTTAGTAGCTTTTGGAAGTGTTCTTCCCATATATATTTTACCTTTTCTGTATCGTTTTCAAACTGGTCTTAATTCTTGATTCCCCTTGTTTTTAACTTATGGTCCCGCCTTTTGTCTTGACCCCTTTATAAAACTGTCGTACATTTTTTATATATTTTACTTGCTTTGCCTCTTCTTTCCTTATAATTTTCCAAGTCATCACCTCCCTTTGTGCTCAGCCACTTCAGTCTCGCTTTTCTTTTCAGCCTGTTGACCGCTGCCCATTCATCATCAAACCACTCTGAACTTTGTCTCTGTTTTGTTTCTTTATATCCTATTTTACTTGTTCTGCACTCTATTTTAGGCTGACTATTACATTAGAGCTGTTTTACATTACACTAAATTTTTCAGGACTGAAATTTTTAGTCCTAAAAATGCAATGCGCGCGCCGAATTAGGACGCTGACAGCAAGAATTTAGAACATGTTCTAATTTATTGTTGTTAGCGTCCTGATTCGGCGCGCGCATGATGTAAAATTAGTTTCATAATTTAAAATTCAAAATTCAAAATTCTTGGTAATGGCAAAAGGTTGGTAATGCATCTTTTCATATACCTACTATATAAGTAGGTATTGTTAACAGTTGTTTTATTATCCCAACCCTCACACCCGAGATTTTATTTTATAAGAGTACAAGCTTCTTATAATTTTACAAAAAAAATAACAAACGCGAACAAATCATTGAAAGTTTAGTCCATAATCGCTTTTTTTTTAAAGTTTGATTTTTTGTTTTTGCAAGTAACATTGTAATAATTATGCAGCACATAATTTTTTTCTTTTGCTGATTTGCATTTTTATTTAATTATTTTAAATCACTTTTAAACACTTACAAACCAATCGACATTATTTGACAATTTACCTAATGCGCGCGGCGCATATTCAGTCGCTGAAAAAGTTAAAATTGTCAGGTTGTAGTTGCAAACAGGAAAGTATTACAACAAGTTTTCTATCATCCTAATTCGGCGCGCGCATTGCATTTTTAGGACTAAAAATTTCAGTCCTGAAAAATTTAGTGTAATGTAAAACAGCTCTAACATTACAAAGACTTGAATTTCTCAGGAATTAGTCACCCTTTCAAGGGGTTTTGATGAATACATTTTATGAGGTGGATTATTTCTCTTCTCCTGTTTTTTTCTTTGGTTTTATAATTTTTCATGTAGTTTTACAGCACCATTTACCTTCTTTAATCCCAATATCATTCTTAGTATTTTCTTTTCAAATACTCTCAACGTTGCTTTCTCTTTGACATGCAAAGTACTTCTGTTGCATAAGTCACTACGGGCCTTATCAGATTTCTGTAAATTGTAAGTTTCTTTCTTTTGCTGTTCCCATCTTTTAATAAAATCTTTCTGTTACCATGATAGGGTCTATATCAGACTTGAATTCTTTCGTTAATTTCTTCCCCTTTGTCATTATCACTGTTCAGTTGGACTCCCAAATATGTGAACTTACGAACTTCCTCGAAATTGTATACTATTTATTCAACTTGATGTTATTCTTACTTTTTTTTATTAAGCTCATTGTATTCAATAAATTTTGTCTTTTGCTCGTTGATCTTCAGTCCAACCTCTGCAGCTCTATCAGCGAAGTCTACAAAAATTGCTTCCATTCCTCTCCTAGACCTTAATGTGATCACAACATCATACCTCTTGATTTACTGCGGTGCCCTTGCAGTTTATATTTCTTACTAGCTATTTTATTGCTATGTTGAATAGAGTTGACAGTGTATCAACCTGTCTCACTTCGGTTTATATTCCAAAATGTATGTATAAGTTATCTGCAATGTATAAATCGAGAATCTATAACTGTCAGTCAAATACCATGGGGAAAAAAGGTACTGGGCCCTTCAAAAGTTACACAAATATCCATGTATACGTCAATATTATAAGTTTATGCTTGAAAAAATTACACAATGTTAGGAGTACCACGTGAAACAAGAATTCATCACCCGCGGTAATGTAAAGTGTGGCGAAGGCCTGCTAAAAATTAACAACATCGAATTGCAATTTTAGCTATCGATTATTTTTTGTTTTACGCGCTTTTTTGGGGGTTAAACGTAGAAGATAACTGCCGCATACCGCGACTATACTTTTTAATGCTTTTTCAAGGGTCACCTTCCCGATTTTCAAAGAAACTTTCAAATCGGAGCGAAAAAATTTCACTCGATTTCAAGGGACCACGGGCGAACGATGTCACATCGACATGGTGCATCAGTGGCCCGTACAAATGCAACTTTGTTATTTTCACACTTTTTTCGGATTTTTTTTATGATCACCTCCGCGACGACAACAGTTATACATTCGGATCAAAACATAGCCAAAAAGGCCGTTAATTACCCAAAATTTTGTTAAATTATATGTTAGGGACGTGTCCGTAGTTCTCGAAACCACGCAAAAAAGAGGCCGACAACCTATCCCGGCCACCGCATAGGGTTTTTACTCAAATTTCGGTATTAATTCTTAAAAATCCTCAATTATCCTGGTTTTACATTGTAGCTAATCCCTCTTTTAACCTATATATCAAGGGATTTTTATTTTTGAATATTCTTTGTCACTTGGGCCGTTCACACCGGACCCATTTTCTATGCCGGTGCGCATGATCTCCGCGCAGTGTGGCAGATGTTTCAACAATAACGGTTCAAAATTACTTTTTGAACTGCGATTTAGTGAAAATTTTGCAGCAACAACTGCATGATGGTAAGATAAGAATTTGTATCCGTGTATCATAAACTGGAGGAAATAATTATAGCCTCACTTGCGTTTTTTAAGACAAAATCAGTTATTATAATTTTATTGGATCTAAATAATTTTTTTCGATTAATACTCATAGAAACACAATAACTCACAACATTATTTAATAATAATTTATTAAAAAATATAATTAATTTTAATTAAAACAATAATTATTTATATAATTAAACGGAAATAATTATAGCCTCGCCCAATATTTTATCTTTAATTTGTATTGAGAGGTATGGTTTGGCCTCATAAGATATGAAACCTCCGAAACCTATCCTAACCCCGACATAAAAAATTTGTCAATGTTGTGGCATGCGTCCTATATTTGCGATTGACAGGGCTTTATCCATACTAAAAACAGCTGACAGATGTATTTTTACCTTCACGTGCTGACGTTCTAAATATATTTTTCATTGTCAGTGATAAACAGTTCGTAAAAGGTACAGAAATCCGGAAATTGGAAGAATACAGATTAAGGCGCTTCGCGCGGCGCCTCACGCCGCGTTACATTTGTTGACTGACAACATTCCACCGACACATGAGATGACTGACACATGAATTCATCGATCCATTAGGTCCAATTCAGGTATGCATCGAAGTGCCAGTCGTCAAATTACACTATTGAAGAAATTAGGGGCGATATTTCAATATAGTCATATTTGACCTGCATCGAGCAATTGCAGGGTACGTGCTAGTTTAGCCACCAATTGAGCTTATCCATACTATGGACAGCTGAGAATTGTGTTTTCATCTTCACGTGCTTACGTCGTAACTACATTTTTGATTGTCAGCCATAAACATATAAAAATTCATAAGTGGTAGCCGTTTATAAGTAAAGCCTTATAAAGCTCATTCCACGAACTTGTTTTTACGACTGACAAGATTTATGATACATGTTGGATGACTGTTGATTGTATTTTCCGATTAGACAGTTGCAATTGAACGTAATTTTGAAACAGTCAGCCGTAAACCTATCATAAAAAGTATACCTCGGCATTAGTCCCATATCGGTGGGCCCGGCGCGCTTCCGCCCCATTGAAAAAGGCTGGCGGACGGGGTTCGTGTCGTTCAAAGGCTAATGGTAAGATCCCCCCCATTGTCAGTCGTAAACTCGAAATTTTTTTTTTCTTTCTATTTTTGACATCTTCCGAGGACTGCAGCGGGTGAACGCCACATCGTAGACGACTGACGACCGGCGAGCGTCGGATTATTTTACTGAATTCTTTGCTTTCCCACTACCCTCAGTCGTAAACTTATGAAAATTTTCTATTCACTTGTTGATAACAAGTTGATAAGCCCGGCCCTCCCACTTCGCCCCGGAAATCAGGGATGGCGAGCATCTCTGTAGCATCGTCGACATCGATAATACAAGTTTAGGTGGTCAATGGGCGTAAACCGATCACTACCTAAAACGGTACACGGGCTCTTGGTCTAATAGCCAATTTTGAGCGCTTTAAATTAAAAGTAAATAGGTTAATTTAATTTATGAAAAAGGACAATTTTGAATTTTTATGACAACCGATTTTAATGAAACTTCGTTATTGCCTTCTGCAGATCATTATAAGGACAAAACCTGATTTTGAAGCGATTACATCATCAATTATAGAAAACTTATACAAAACTTGTAAATCAAAAAGTGCCCTTAGTGGAGTTTTAAACTATATAAAATCAACTTAATGCACAAAGGGTTCAAGGGTTCCCTTAGATATGGCGCAAATAATTTTTTAAAATTTTTTAAATCTACAAAAGATTAAGAGGCTTCTTTCAACATCATATCTACTGCTTCCCTCTCTCTCTTTCCGCAGCGCGCTCTTAATTGGGAACATTACCAAATTGCTAGAAGAATTTACGTGAGGCATATTTGTTTTAAATGTCCAATATATACAAATAATATCGAAAATTTGAATTCAAAAATGAAACTGTTCTGAAAGCAACGTTGTATTTTCTCACGCTCTTGTTAACCAATAATAAATTAAGAAAATGAATTTTTGTAGTAGGTATTAAAAAATTGTAAATGTTATGTTATTTACAACCACTGCCGAATGTTTTAGGGTTTTAAGTGGGTGCCAATAGAGTAATTTACGACATAATACCAAATTTTATTTATACTTAGATAACTTTACGACTAGTTAGTCGTAAAAATTGTTTCGTTTGATTGACCCAAAAACCCACGATTAAAAACATCCTAATTACAAATTTTATTTGTTTATTTGATTTTTTACTGATCATTCCGGTGTGTTTTTTATTATCTTTAGTTGGCGAATTTGAGAAAACTACGAAAAAATAGGTAAATGGTGAATAATAATTAATATGATGTCTTGTGTTGTGTTACTGTGTCTTCATAACGTCTTCTTGTTTCCCTATCCTGAAATTTTTCATTTGCTGTACTTTCATTTTGCGGGAAAAGTTACGTAACCATTAGCGACCTGATAAAAATTTCTTCAGCTACACACTAAAGAACAGGCTTATATTTGTTTATTAAAACAAAAAAAAAGGGTGAACGGAGTAAAAACAACCCCAATATCGACTTTTGAAAAGTACGGGAAAGTCGCATCGAGTATGCGGCAGACCCCGGTCGATGTGCCATCGGTCGCCCGTGGTCCCTTGAAAATGCGTAAAATTTTTTCGCTCCGATTTGAATTTTTCTTTGAAATTCGGATTGATGGGGGTGTGATTAGTGGATATTAGTAATAAATATAATCAAAAAAATGGAAAATAACCCGTGTATTGCCGAAAAAGTGAAAAAATTAAAAAAATATTAAATAAACAACTATCGGGAAAACCTAGGATCTTCGGGGCTGCGCCCCGGGGCCGGTTTTGATGGTGCAAATTACTTTTTAGGGTGGATCCGGCCCGGCCAGAATTGGGCGCATCAAAAAACCTACCCTACGCCCCTCCGGGGCTCTGGGCGGTTTTTCAATCACGTACGCCGCTACGCGGCAGAGCTAAACATACGAGAAGGCGCCATCCATCAAGCAAACCGGGATGAAGGCAACCGGGATTTTAAACCCCCAAAAAATTAATTAATTTTGCTAACTTCAAAATCGATTTATTGAAAAGTTTGGACCCCTACCCCCCTAATTCTTTTGGCAATTTGCTATATTAACTTTGTTCTTTAGTGTGTAGCAGAAGAAAGTATGATTAGAACGCTAATGGTTAGGTCACTCTACCCACATTTTCTTCTTTCTTGAGACCAATACGTGATCAATTTGATTTCCTTCATCGCCCTTTCCTCCCGACCACACCCAAGTTATTTTGTGCATCTTCTTGCTAGTGCTACTCATCTTCATATCTGTCGCTGCTGCGCTAAGTTGTATAGTCTATTCCCATTATCGTTTGTTTTCCTGCTACTTCCTTGATATACTATACCTATTTGGGAATTGTTATACATAAATTTTCTATCTTATAAAATTCTTTTTCTGTATAATTGCTAGCTTCCGCTGGGGCGTACAGGTTAATGATTGATAGATTTCGTTTTCTATAAACCCTGTGCCATTCTTCCCTTGTATCTCTTCACCTGAGTATACATATCATCGTAAAACCTTCGTTGACAATTATTCCTTGCCTCTTCCATCAGCGTTTTCTTACCAAAATTTTGACCAGTTATTATTCAAAGTTTTCTGAACACATCATTAAAAATAAATAAAATTTTCACTGCATAGATCGGGAAATAATCACAATTATTGAATCGTGGATTTTTGACGTTATTTTACACAGTTAGCTGTGTGCAAGGAAACTTTTGAAAAAACATTTTTTTGTTAAATAGACGTTTTTTTGTTACTTCTACCACCTCTAAAAATAATTTGATTAGCTTTTATAGAGAAACCTTGTATAATTATGGTACTTTTGAAGCAAAACCGAATAAATTCATATCGTTTTTTGGAATATCTCCTAAAATACCTAGTTTTTTTTAACAAAATTTGGTATATTTAATTTTCGCCAGAAAGCGTACAATTTGGGTAAACGCTCATTTCTTCAGAACTACTAAACATGGATTTATTCGGTTGTGCTGTAGTAATGCTCTCGTCAATTGACTTAAAATTATTGTAGCAAATGAAATTGCACCATTTTAATCACGTGCACCAATCAAAATCTAGTATGATCTTGATTGCACTGCCAATGGTGCACGATTGCCATCACTAAAGCAACACAATTCTCACTTATAATATATTAAGTGCATTTTTGATTATCGGTAACAATTTGACTACGTTGCTATGAAAACTTTGTTGTCAAGTAAATGTCCGAATGCGAAGCATGAGGACATTTACTAATGACAACAAAGTTTGAATATAGCAAAGTAGTTAAATTGGACGATAATCAATAATGCACGTAATAAATTCGGCAAGACTATTGCACACATTTGAATTTGGAGGTTAAATATAATTGAAGTAGTGTTTCTATGGTTATTGTGTAGCAGATTTGACAATTTAAAGCATTACTTTGTATGTCACCCGCTGTGGCGAAATGGTGATAGTACATGAGTACATGATTAGCAATGAGAATATCCGAGGTTCGAATCTTGCCGACGGCGAATTTTTATTTCATATAAAAAATGTATCACATGATATAAAGTAAACGTACACAATTATCAAAAAGAAGCATATGTGAAATTATCAAAGCAACTTGAACAATTATCAAAGCAGCTTGAACAATTATCGCGTAATTCTAACTCCATTGGTTAGAATTGATCGGATCCCTAAATATCATTGGTTGATGTTAGTCATGTGACACATGGGTGCAATAGTCATTCTAACATTGTCATTTATGTTTGAAATTCACACGTGATTGATTTTCCTTTGGCAATTTTTGCAGATTAGACCACTCCTATTCAGCAAAAATTGCCGGCAAAATCATGATCACTAGTGATACTACCGTTGAGAATTACCAGCTTGCAATTCACTGAATCACAAGTTGGAAAAATTTAGAATCTAGCCTTATTTCAGATTAATATAAAAAGTGCTTAACCTCGGGGCATTGCTGGTAAAATTGTCTATCTGCAGTAAAATTTTATGAAATCGAAATAGTTTTGAATTTGCTCAATTACAGTCCTGTTTGTTTTGTTGATTTTGTCTTGACCCTGCATGAAAAAAGTCACAACTGAAAATTGAAAATTCAAATATTGGCGCCTTATATTATTTTCCGGTAGATGGCGATAATATTTTTTTCTGCCAGTCTCTCACTCACTCACTCATTTACTTCCATCTTGCCAAATCTTCACTTTTCACTTTTACATCTTCGCTTGCACACGTGCAATAATTTGTTTAAAATTTTTATAGAATGTCTATCAAACATTTTATTCACCGTTCTACTAAAATGAATTTGTTAATTCTTTTGCTGTAAGTTTTTTTTTGTAATTTTAATTACTTTTTTTTTTTTTGTAACACGCGGTTTTTGTGCACGTGTTTGATATAAATTTCAATTGTTTCAGATGTGCACCATGGATGATCACCATCAAGAAGTTATAGCATACTGTAGAGAATATGGATTTCACGGATTATTAGGTGACGATGCCGAGTATGCCACTTTTGATCCACCACGCTACTTCTCATCCCAACAAGTGAAACTAACCTACAAAGTAAGCATTTCTTTTTATTTTAATTATTTTCTTCTTATTAGTTTATGATGATACATTTTTTAACCATCTTTCGGGACTGAAAGCTCGTGATGATGATACTCGAACTGAGTTAAAATTTCTACTTTTATTGTAAGCCGTTAGCTTTGTACAACAAAATTAAGGTTTCGTTTAATTGCAGGGTTCCTTGGAGACCAAAGAGTATATGTTAAGCGAATTAACAAAAACGTTACAATTGAGCAACGAGCAGGTTTGCGTGGTCGCCGCTTTGCTCGGTAGTTTTCTCTTACCGGAGAGTGAACTACAGGATGTATACCGCAAGGTTGCGCTTTTGTCAAGTAAAGACATAAAGGTAAGTTGCTACTTCGATTTTTAATCTTTTTGTTTATGATGATATTTTTACAAATCATCTTTCGGGTCTGATAGTTCCCTTGATGACAATTTTCAATCTGATGTAATAAATTTTAGTTTTGTTTTATTTGTTTGGCGAATTTTTGTTGACCAAATTTGGTTTTAGATTGCCGGTGATTCGGGGGTTCGGGCGATTGCCGAGTATGTGCGTTCTTTACCACCTCCAGCCGACATGGACGCCATGGTGTCGACGATATTTACCTCGCCGGATGACCGACGAGCCGATTTTTTTAGGCAAGCTGTTCATTACTACCTCAACGGAACTGCTAATGGTTTTTTGAAGTACGGAAACAATGCAGGTGAGCTTATATAACCTTTCTGTTTTCTTCCATAAAGTAACGACACAGCTTTTTCATAGCTGTGTTGTCGTGAATGGAAGTAAATAATTTGTTAAAATGCAATAAGTGAAGTGCTCCTTTGCATTTTGCTTAAAGAAACTTGACGCACATTTTTTAACCTATCCGTTTAATTTGAGAGCGCCTCTAATGTTGAGATATTACAGGAAAGAAACAAGATTTTAAGAAGAAAGTTTCGGTCACTAACAATAATATTACCAATTCTACCACTGCCAAGCCAGAAGAAAACAACTTATTGGACACTGCCGCCGGTTTTGCTTCCGAAACCACCGAACAAGAGGTACGTTTTATTTTTTTTGTTGCATAACGGTCATTCCATCTCAAATCGAATCAAGAATTTACTTGACCATTGCCTAATTTGACAAAATAATTTTGTCAAAATTTTAAATTTGGTACACACCATCGTAGTAAGAAATAAAAAACACAAATTTGAGGATTTGCCCAAAAAGGCATTTGTTTCCTTGTTTTGGTTTTTTTAAAAAGTCAAAAAGTTGGTGTGTAGACTTGTAACAAAAACGACTGTAACTTCATCCACGGTGGTCTAAATTTAAAAATAAAAAATGTTTTGTAAAAGTAAATGAACATTCTATTCCAATATTCGACCAAATTTTATATTTTCAACCCGTAACTTGATTAATTTTTTAATATTAACCCTATTTCAACCCCTATTTCTAAAAGGGTCTTTATTTTGCTTAATTTTGTTATATTTTTTTTGTACAAATGTGCTGGGCATGCGTACCAAATTTAACATGGGATGAGCATGGGTTCGGTTACTAAAAATTAATTAAGTATAGGCAGAAACGGACAAAATTCAGTTTTTCAGGGAAATGTCAGGGAATTGTTCTGACAGGGAAATGTCATGAAATTTTATCGTCTGTCAGGGAATTTTGATAAATTTGAATTACTCAAAAATTTTGTCCATAAATAGTCCGGTCAATTTAGACATCCGAGGTTGCAATAATTCGTAGCCAGCTGAAAATTGGTAGGATTGTTCAAAACACCATCATAAATGAAATCTAAAAAGTCCTCATCGATCTGACACCTGGAAAAAAATTTATTCGGGGTCAAAGGTCACTAAAACGGGCGTTTCGCGATTTTCAGCAAAACGGTAAGTTTTATCATAAAATTATCCCATTCAAAAATTGTAGATCAGATAATTATCTACAAAAAATGTCTAAATACTTTTTTTCCTAAGAGCCACCGTTTTTGAGATATAACGATTCGAAAAGTTGAAAGAGTTTACACCAAAAGCAAGCACTGGGATCCTTAGAGGTAGCACCAGCTAGCACCCACATATGAAAGCTAGCACCATTACAGTTTTTTCACAAATCGACTTTGAAACCGGGGGGGGCCAAAGTAACGCTAGCCCCCCCCCGGTTAATATTTTTACCCAAAAACCTAGCACTGGGATCCTTAGAGCTAGCACCCAAATATGAAAGCTAGCACCATTACAGTATTTTCACAAATCGACTTTGAAACCGGGGGGGGGGGCAAAGTAACGCCAACCCCCCCCGGTTAATATTTTTACCCATAAACCTAGCACTGGGATACTTACAGCTAGCACCCAAATATGAAAGCTGGCACCATTATAGTTTTTCCTCAAATTCATTTTATTAATTTGCACCTAAATGACGATTACACCTCTTTCAACTTTTCGAATCGTTATATCTCAAAAACGGTGGCTCTTAGGAAAAAAAGTATTTAGACATTTTTTGTAGATAATTATCTGATCTACAATTTTTGAATGGGATAATTTTATGATAAAATTTACCGTTTTGCTGAAAATCGCGAAACACCCGTTTTAGTGTAAATTAAATTTACATAATAAAATATTATTATGTACTACAGTACGACCTCGATAATCCGGACTAATTAAAACCGCGGTCATCCGGATTAATAAATAATTCGGATTACTGAAGCGAAAGTTTTTTATTGAAAAGAGAAACATTTAATACAAAACAACTAGAGAATAGTACATAAACAAAAATTAATTAAAACAGAAGCATACTTATTAAATTTTATATTATTTTGTGAAGTAATTTGTAATTTTTGTTTGCTTGATGTTTTTCTGGTTCATTATAAAGGCCGTTTCTTTTAATCTTTGAAGTACAAGAACATCATGCAGTGGGATATTAGTTTCTTCTGCCCACTTGATGCACACATTGAAACATTTTAACTGCCTCGTCATTCTTAACAGTGTGGTTTGTATTATTTAACTCTGGATCTTCATTGTCACTATCATGATGTTCGTTTGTAGCATCTATGTCTTCCAGTGGTAACAAATCTTCATCATTTTCAAGCCAGTTACGTATTTCCACGATCGTGAGATCTTGCTCAGTGAGAACATTGAGCATATTTGAAACATCTATTAAATATTTATGGATTAACAAAATAAAATACCTAACGAAAAAATTTCGCGCTTCCAAGGAAATCAGATTGCATCGCAATTCACTCAGAGGAATTAGATCTTCAGCATCATATTCAGTGTCTGGGTCGTTATTTGCCACATGAGCCATAATTTTGTGCCAGCACTTTTGCAAAACTTTGGAGGAGACTTTTTCCCAAGCATTGCATAGTAGACATACAGCGTCCTTAAAGTTAATGGTTTTTAATAACTTAACAACGTTCTCTTCGTTATTAGATAAAATATGGGCTAAAAGACTTTTCCGATAAAATAATTTCGTCAGTCTGATGGCATTTTGATCCATAGGTTGCAAAAGTGCTGTACAATTTGGTGGTAAAAATAATGCTGTAAATTGTCCATCCTCACTAGTCAGCTCTTCTATAGTTCCATGGCTCGAGGCATTATCGACGATTAACAGGGCTCGTTCAGGCAAAGTGAGACTTCTTAAATGACTTCTAACTTGACGAATAAATGAGGAATGAAACCAGTCTACAAAAATTGCTGTAGTCATCCATTGGCAGATGATTTATATTCAACAGGTATGTTCACATTTTTAAATGCCCTTGGATTTTTTGCCTTTCCTATCACTAACAGCTTTAATTTTTGTGAACCATCAGCGTTGCAACATCCTAGAAATGTAAAGCGTTCCTTACTTATTTTTCGACCTGGTGCGGTCTTCTCCTGAGAACGAACCAGAGTTCTTTCAGGTAACATTTTCCAATACAGAGCAGATTCATGTGCATTGTATATTAGAGTAGGTGCGAGGTTTAATTGTTTTATCTTCTCTGCAAATTCAGTAAGGAAAGGATCGACGGCACTTTGATCATTAGTTAGTTTTTAGACGCGATACGTAGCAGTCAAAACGAAGGCATACACTGCTTATGTGAACCCCTAGATATCTGGGGGGTTCACATATACGATACGGGTGTTCACAATTATTACAAACGCAGATCCGGATTACCGAGGACTATCAAATCCGGATTATAAAGTACACAATGCAATTGAAATGCTTAGCCGGATTATTGCAGAATCCGGTGTAATGAAGGTTCGGATTATCGAGGTCGCACTGTATAAATAATAGGAAAAATTTACAAACCTCTGTAAAGGTTTAACTTTGTTGTTCGTCTTAATAATAATCCTGATAACTGATAACTCCTTGAAGTTGGTCCACTACAAATAGTCGTATGTCGTAATAATTTTTGAATTTCATAGTTTATTTTATCACGGAATTTAGTGTTCAGCTTTTTTAAATTTTAAATGGTTTTAGAGCTAATAATAAATTGTTGATATATTTTAAATATCAGTGATATGAAATTAAGTTTTAAGATCGAAATGTTTACATACAACATTTTTCATCTATAATCTTGGACACGAATTTGACATACTGCCTATTAGGAAAAACAGTTTTTTGTTCCTCCTGAAAAAGTCCAAAACGTCAGGGAAAATACTGATTTCAGTCAGGGAAAACCGGGAAATGTCGGGGAATTTTGTGGACGGAAATAAGTGGCCACCCTGCAATAACAGCTCAAAGTATAGGTAAGTTGCGCGACCACCGTTAAATTTATTTAAAAAGGTTTGAATCGATTTTCAATTAATTGTATAGATTTTCATCATAAATATTTATTTATGAATAAATATAAAACTTTCATTAAATTAGGAACAAATATGAATTTATTTATTAATTTAACATAAAAGGTATCACTTCGTTGAACACATTTTTGAGGTGCGCTTTGGATCATTATCTTGCTGGAAATGAAAACCAGCACCAATTAGCCGCAGTCCAGATGGTATAGCATGTTGATTCAGAATATTTTTATAGCTTTCTTTCTTCAATATACCATCAACGCGGACTAGTTCACCTACTGCAGCGGCTGAAAAACATCCCCAGACCATAATGGATCCACCAGCATGTTTAACTGATGGAACAACACATGCTGGCATCATTTTTTTTCGACGTCGATCGACGAACATAAACTTTTCGTTTTTGTCCGAATATTTCAAATTTCGATTCGTCGGTCCATAAAACAGAATTCCACTGGTCTGCTGTCCAGGATTGGTGATGTAAGCTCCATTGCAACCTCTTCTTTTTGTTTTGAAGCCGTAAGAGCGGTTTTCTCACAGCTATTCTTCCATGCAGACCAGCTTCGCTTAAGCGGCTTTCAACTGTCGTTAACGAAATGGGGTGTTCACGGCTTCTATTGATTTCCGCTCGTATTTTCGTTGCTTTCTGATTGTGTCGTAGATCGTGGCCTTCCAGAAGAATTAACAATAACAGCACGCATTTCAGGTCTTATACTTTTTACTTTTCCGGTATTTAAATAATAACTTCACAAAATTCACAATTCGTCTCTTACAATACGAAATATTACAACAAACTGAGCTGTAAATAGAGAAACGTTAAAATTTTAAAATTTAAAAAACATTAAAATTTCGACGTTAAAAATGGCGTTTGAAATGTCGATTTTCGTATGTGATGTTGTGCTTTTAAGTTGTGGCGTTTCTTCACGGAATTATTATCGCAACAGCAACGCGGGTTCGGACAATACTCAAAGATTCAGCGAGTACAGGTTTTAGCAAGGAGATTGCACGAGCGTAGCGCAGCGGAGCGAGTGTCAATCTCCTTGCTAAAACCTGTACTCGCTGAATCTTTGAGTATTGTCCGAACCCGCGTTGCTGTTGCGATAATAATTACCTTATTTTGTAAAATAATTTAGTGTTAGTTATACACATTTGTTTGTGTTTTTTATTTTTAATGTAACTAATTTTTTGTGTACAAAAAGAATTTACATACAATATTGTTACATTTTTTTTTAATATGGTCGTGAAGGAACAAATTCACCTCCATCAATCGCCCATTAAATCTGTTGATCTAATTGCAAGAATCTTGAAATTTAAATTTTTGTTTCACAATATATTATAACGAATTGTGGGTTACAATTTTTTATTTGTTTTGACGTTTTTAAATGTTTAAAATTGAAATTATTGATTTATAAAATTTTTTTTAAGAGAAATCTAAAATTTTTAAATACATTGAAATACAGTTCAATATACAACATTTACTAACTATAAATAATTCAAATATTTACATAACAACTGCCTTTCACGAACGTAACAATGATCAAAATGAGCGTAACAGGCAGTAAAATGCAGTTGCTATCATAACCATGAAATATAACAATAATTGTTGACAAACCACGCCCCCATGATTATGTCTTCAAAATCAGAATAGCAAATCGGCTCAAATAACCATATTGTTACAAAATAACCAAATGATTATCATAACAAGATTGTTATGTCAAATCAGAATCGCACCGAATAACTGTTTATGATGAAAATCAATACAATTAATTGAAAATCGATTCCGACCTTTTTATATAAATATAACGGTGTTCGCGCAACTTAGCTTTACTTTGAACTGTTATTGGCGATTTACATTACCTGAAAAACGAATTTTTATTTTCATTTAATACGTCGCTTACTAATTTGAAATTCTCCCGCATGTCGGCGTTTACTTAATGTAAATTGCGAATTGCTATGTGAATACGAATCTGACGAAAAATATGTGTAAATATTTTTTTATAGAGAATTTAATTAATATTAATTTTTAATAAAACTATTTTTAAACAAAACTTTAGAAATCGGCGAAAAACTGATAGAAATAGGGGTTGAAATAGGGTTAAAATTAAAAAATTAATCCAGTTAGAGGTTGAAAATATAAAATGTGGTTGAATATTTGAATAGAATGTTCATTTACCTTTACACAACAATTTTTATTTTTCAATTTAGACCACTGTGGATGAAGAAGTTACAGTCGTTTTTCTACAAGTCTACACACCACCTTTTTGACTTTTTGAAAGACCAAAACAAAACAACGAATGCCTTTTTGGACAAATCCTTAAATTTGTGTTTTTTATTTCTTACTACGATGGTGTGTTTTAATTTTACCTATTTTTTTGTCGATTTGAGATTTTTCTTTTGTTAATGAAAGCAAACCAATTGTATATTTTTTGTATTTGCAGCAAGAGAGCTTACAAAAATACAAATTAGCCACTGCAAATGCTGTGATTTCATCCGACATTGTTATTGGTTTACACGATAACGATAATTCGAATAAGAATTCTCCCGAAAGTGGTGCGTATTTGAAGCTTTGAAGTGTGGGCGGGATTTAACGAAGTCTTTTGCTTGCAGAAAATCCATCGCGTCTCAATGGACATTCTGATTATAGTAGCGGTAACTTAAGTAACCACATAACGAATTCTAGTGAAAGTGGACCAAAAATTCCGGTGTCTGTTAGTTCTTGTAGTTCTAACACAAGTAGTTTACCAACTTCGCCAAAACACACATTATCTGCATCACATCCATCAAGTAAGTTATTTTTATTATAATAACGGCAAGGTGTTTTTGTTTTAACTTCCACAGGAGCACTCGTCTAAACTACCAATTTTTTTTGAGTGTTTTTTAATTTAGTGGAAGTAAATCAGTCGATTTTAGGTGTGAGTTTTATCAGACTTTCGTAAGACTCCCAATCCAGATTGGCACATTTTGTTCCATCACAAATTTAGGTTAGGTTAGGTTTCAGAAACGGTCACATGTATTTGAGAAAGTGACAATTGAAATTCAGATTTGTCAATTGTATTTCAGAAAGCGATAATTGACATTCAGATTTGTCAATTGTATTTCAGGAAGCGATAATTGACATTCAGATTTGTCAATTGCATTTCAGGAAGCGATAATTGACATTAAGATTTGTCAATTGTATTTCAGGAAGCGATAATTGAAATTCAGATTTGTCAATTGTATTTCAGGAAGCGATAATTGAAATTCAGATTTGTCAATTGTATTTCAGGAAGCGATAATTGACATTCAGATTTGTCAATTGTATTTCAGGAAGCGATAATTGACATTCAGATTTGTCAATTGTATTTCAGGAAGCGATAATTGACATTCAATGAAAATATTCACAATTTTGAACAACCTTCATGCTTGCTGAAATTATAGTCAATAAATCTGAATTAGAATTGACTAATCTGAATTTCAATTGAGGCTTTCTCAAATACAACTGACTAATTTGAATTTAAATTGACGATTGCTCAAATACAATTGACTAATCTGAACTTCAATTGACGGTTTCTCAAATACAACTGACTAATCTGAAATACAATTATTAACGCTTTCTCAAATAAAAGTGGAAAAGGTGTAGTTTATTACAGGACGTTGGTTTTCTAAATTTCTTCCTCGTTTCAGGTTACACAAATACGGTCAAGCCTGTAACTTCCTTAGACGTCTTACGAACCGCGTCGTTGAGACATCAGAAGGGACTGATGGCTCCGATGATTTTACATGTACTGAACACCCAAGAGGTTCGCCTTCCGTGCGTGATGGAAGACGAACATTCGAAAGAATTTCCGCCAATTCACGAAATTTTCCGTCAATTAAGGCAGCACGTTTACGCTGTATTGTTTAATTTGCACCATCACCGTTTTGTATTTTTGAAAAAGAAAGAGACTGGAGAGATTTCTAACAAAGCCTTGCCGCCGGATATTGTGGTTAAGGAATGGAATTATAGTCGAAGTAACCCATATCAGTATGCAGAGACCGTTAAGGCTGAACCGTTATCTTGGGCCGTTCCCACGCTGCACAGGTTGTGGTTTGGACCTTCGGTCGACGATAAAAGGCGCAGAATGAGAGCGCTGCTGACTTGCATGAATTCCGACTCCACTTTGATTCTCAACACTTCATACGTTCCTCAGCACATGTTGATAATGGCGTGCGTGTTGCGCTACATTATGTCACAGCCTAAACCTATTTTAAGACGGCAAGAGTTGGATGCGTTTTTGTGCCAGGGTTACAGTCCTGACTTGATGAACGCGCAATATTTGCAGGAGTTGACTGTAAGTTATCGCAAATGTAATAGTAAATTTCGGTTTTACCTTTTTATTTCTATAGCTCAATGTGGTTAGCGCGCGTGGCGTACAACTGGCGGCTATGTTTATGCAAGGTGTGGAGATGGCGCTATTGGCGAACGACGCTTGCGGAGCTCCTTTACCGTGGTTGATGTGCTGTCCCTGGCTGTATTTTGACGGTAAATTGTTCCATCATACCCTTTCGCGATCTTCGCAATGTAAAAACTTGCTGGAGCTCTGCGAAAACCATATCGAGAGGGTGGTGAAAGTGGAGCGCATGCGCAAGGCCATTTTGGAGAATTTAGATATTCAGTTTGCCAAAATTCCTTTACCACCACCATATCCGCGTAAGTAATTTTTAACTGTGTTTTTGTTTCGTTTATTAACGAAGAAAATTTAGATCGTCAGGGACTTCCCCCGCCTAACAGCTTGCCTACTCTTTCGTTACCGTCGACACGCGGAGCAGCTGGCCTGCGACAGCGACCTTTACCGTCTCGAGGGGGACAATTACAGATCGCTGGTATTGTGGTTGGATCTTGGGGCGCTAATTATGGTTATCAGGGTCCTCCACAGCTTAATCATGGTCGTGGACGCGGCATTGTTAACCAATATCAGCGGAGTCAAAACCACCAGCAGAGGAAACCAGGACCGCCTAGTTATCCTGTCAATAATAGGAAGATGGTGGTAAGTTTTTATATAATTTTAAACTAAACAGATCAGTTTATTGGCTCTTGCTTAGTTAGGATGGCCTTGACTACTAGCAGGGTTCCCACTTGTATGGAAAACCTGGAAAAGTCAGGGAATTTAGAACTTGTCAGGGAAAGTCATGGAAAGTCAGGGAATTTTAAATTTTTAGCGCCAATGTCAGGGAAAGCAAAAAATTGGTCAAAGAAATATTTTAATTTCTATTTTCAGATAAAATATTTTTAAATTTGAAATAATTTTTTTTAAATTTTCATATACTAAAATGTCAGGGAAAATTAAAATTTTTGTCAGGGAAAACCTGGAAAAGTCAGGGAATTTGCTTTGAAAAATTTAGTGGGAACCCTGACTAGGCTTTTTTGTTTGACTTGCGTTTGTTTGTCTATTGGTTCCCTTAGTGCTTGTTCACAATGAACATACGACATAATAAGTGTAATTTTGTTGCATAAAGTTGAAACCATTTGAACTTGATGTAATTTTACGTATGACCATAATCTGAACTTTTAGGCCAAAGTTAGGCATCTGTAAATTTTACGTCTTATGTTTATTGTGGACAAGCACTTCTTGTACCAGTGGGTGCGAACTATGTAAAAAAAATTTGTTAACTGCACAAGAATTTTTTTTTTTGACTTGGAATGCAAGTTTTAATTTTCATTAATTCATTAATTTATTTGTATCATAAATGTTTAAGCCTGTATTCATAAATAAAATATTACCTACAATCATTTGGGCAGAAACCCCTTTCTAAGGCAACCTAGACAAATTTAGTTAAATTTAATTTATTAAATTCCAATAATTTTCCTTTTCATTAAATCATCCACCTTCAATCATTTCTTTTTATTCAAATCCAAAATACTTTTCAACATTACAAATTTTCTCACACAAATTATACGTTTGACCTATGTCAGAGAGTCTCCTTTCTTGCTTTCTATGATCAAGTACAAATTTTTTTCTTAGGCCCAGTTGTTCAGTCTTGGGTTAATTTCAATACATCACGTGAATCCATTTCAGTTTTCATAATAATTCATTTTCATAAATAATAACACACTTGACCTTTTGATTGGTGATAAATTTTGTGTTAAATATATTCTAAGACGGTCGTTTTATTCGCTAAAAGTCATGCTTTACCCAATTTTACAATCGTTTGCACCGGTCTTAATATCAAAAATATTAAATTGACTATATTTTATCCTTCACACCAATGCATTCACAAACCACTGCTATACAAAAATTAGGCATATTTATTAATTTACACTGATTTAAACCAAAAAAACGATGCACTATTTACGTTGAAGTTAAAGTTGTCATACAGAGAAACAAAATAAATAAAAATTAATTTTAATATAATAACTAGTTTTTTGACATTCCGGGGGTAAAGTACTCACTTTTTACCCCGATTTGCGGGTGTGGGAGAAATAAACTTTTTTTTGCTCTAGGGCAATAAAAAAATCACTAGATGACTGATAAAACAGTCACTAGATTGCCACGTGATCGATGGGGTTTTCTTCGCCGTTCTTAATGACGAAAGTGCGCCCCACGCCGGTTTTAGATTTTTGAATCGTGCATATTAGCGTGGAAGAATCAAATTCTTTCACATCTGCCACGCTCAAATTTATTTCAAGCAATGAAATAAATCCAGATGTTAGGACGCGCGATTTTTTCGGCAATTTCTAGATTCTCCCTCATGGTACGTCTTGCTGTTTCCAGGCCACAAATGTAAATGAACTGAAATGAACGATATATCGTCGGCTTACTGCCAAAACGAGATAACTCCATTTTTGGACAAAATGAGTTATATTATACATGATTGCATTTAAATAAGAGCAAACTACATTTTGACATAACCTGATAACTGTAAGTCAAATTAATATTAAAGGAGTATTAAGAAGTTCAATTTTAACTTTTGTTAACTTGTTTATGGTGAATCAAACTTTAAAATCAGTTTTACTAAACTATCATTTTGGAGTTATTTTGTTTTAGCAGTAAGCCGACGATATAATGTACTATTTCATCAAAACATCCTCCTTTGGTTTTGATGACCATTTCTGCAAGTAGTGGCATTCTTTCTACTAGTTTACTATAGGTAACTTGTTCTAAGGAAGCCCACGCATCTTGTAATTGTTGCCATAATTCCGTAGTAGACGAGGGACAACTGCTACGGACCTTTCTATCAAGCTCCTCCCATAGAAGCTCAATGGGATTAAGATCTGGCGATTGTGGCGGCCAGACCATGCTTATTACTATGCCATCAGCTTCTTTTTCTTTTAAATAGCTTCGACAATGATGGGAGGTGTGCTTGGATCATTATCCTGTTGTAGCACAAATCCACGGCCGATTATTCTGCAACCAGAGGGTATAATAGCGTGTTTGACGAGTATCTTTTTATAATCCTCCTTTTTCATAATACCGTCGATTTTTATAAAATCTTCCGTACCATGGCCAGAAAAACAACCCCACGCCATAATAGAGCCGCCTCCATGTTTGACAGTAGGCACTAAACACTGAGTAGCCATCTTTTCCAAGGTGTTTCTTCTTACAAATATGCGTCGACGAGATCCAAAAACTTCATACTTGGATTCGTCAGTCCACAGTACATTTTACCCACGTTTTAATGTCCATTGTCGATGTTGTAAGGCCCACTGAAGACGTTTCTTTTTATTTATTGGGCGCAGCAATGGTTTTTTTCACAGCAACATAACCTTTTAGGCCAGCACTTCGCAAACGTCTCTTTAATTTAATTTTGGTCGCCCTGAGCGAAGTCGATCACGATTAGTGCCAGTGTTCTCAAAACGATCAATGGTCGACTGGACACCTTTCAGCGACACTTCTACTTTTTTGGCAATTTTTCTATATGATAAAAGTAATAATTGCACTCCGTTTTTCAATAGAAATTTCAATACGTTTTGCCATTGTTAGTTCATAAAACACGTAAACTTGTTAATCCTTTGAATTCCAAGTTGCGACTGATTGAGACACATTTTACCATAAGGTTTTATGATTATAATTTTTAAAAACATAGTTGTTTACATGATATATCATACCACCCTAATCAATTATTAGAACCTGCGAAGTGACATACAAGTTTTGTATGCTATTGAGTAAATATTTACATTAACAACTTTTCGAAGTAATTCAATGAAATTTGTGAGTTTGTTTGTTATTTTTGTTTTGTTGGCTAAGCCGCAATATCCATAATTTACAAGAAAATGTTTCTTTTAAATGTGCAATTTTGGTAGAATACATAAATGTGCAAGTGTATCCAAACTTTTGGCCTGCAGTGTATAGAAATAATTGTTTCAAGAATTGTATCTATGATAAGAATTAATCTGGGTTAAGAGAACCCGAAACTGAACAACTGTGCCTTAATCATGTTAACTAATTACTCTGCAAAATCGCTCATCACACCCAATTTGCAGATTATATAAATGTTGTGGATGTTAAATGTTATCTTTATAAAAAAAATAAATCAAAAACATCATGGCAATAATAATAGCATAAACCCTGACATTTTTTTAATCCATTGTGTATGGCGAGTTCAAAAGTTTTCTTAAACTGTCTGATTCAAAATTCACAACGTGTAACTTCCACAGGAGCACTCGACGAAATACGAATTTTTTTGGAGTGTTTTTTTTAAATTTAGTGGAAGGAAATCAGCCAATTTTAGGTGTGAGTTTTATAAGCCTTTTCGTAAAACTCCCAATCCAGATTGGTACATTTTGTTTGTCAAATTTAATTTAAATGTCTGTTAATGTGATGGTTTCCCGTTACCTTTCCCATGCTCTGCAGCAGGGGTGGGCAACTTTTTGTATAACAGGGGCCAGAATAATATTTACGTTTCGTCCGCGGGCCTTAGTATAGCTAATGGACACATTTTTGTTACTTGTATTTTTTTCTGAAAATATAAAAACAATAATATTTATAACAAAGTTAATTGTACTATATTTATTTCTCTTATCATTTATAACAAATTACAAAGATAAAAAAAACGCAAAGGAAAGGAAAGTTGATTTTGAGTAGCCTGCCTTCCTTTAAGGAATCTCGATAATCCATTCATGCGCGTCCCTATGGGACGCGCATGAATGGATTATCGAGATTCCTTAAAGGAAGGCAGGCTACTCAAAATCAACTTAAAAAACAATAATGAATGCTGTCAAGCTGTCAACCGATCGACAATGCAAATACGCGTGCACGTGCTTTACGTTTCTATTTGACTAATCTTAACCAAATTTGGTGTAGAAGTTACGATATTTACAACGCTACGAAAAACATAGGCTACTTTAGAACCTTGTAGTGAGGCTTCGCGTATAAAAAATTCAGGTATCAATCTAATTCGCGTTATTCTGAATTCGCGTACATCGAACTCGCGTACATGGAGGGTCTAGTGTACTTTTCAATTTACTTTTTACAATACTTTTTAATTTAATTTAAATAAGACGAATTATATCGAAAATTAAACTGTAGATCTCTCCTTTTTCCTTATGTTAGGTACTAACCTAATCCTTTTCTTTAAAATATTTGTTTTTGAAAATATTTATTTATTATTTCTTCTAAAGATCTCGCGGGCCGCATTAGAACTTTGCACGGGCCGCAGGTTGCCCACCGTTGCTCTACAGATCAATGTTTGGCTTTGGATCACACTCTCGAGTGTGTCCGAGTATGCTTGACGTTACACTGTTGGTATTGCAGCATTAGCTACAATTTTGGAAACACGCTTATCATTCATTGGTCACATTGAATGTCTGTCTTTGGGTTGCTAGGCTTGGCGCTTACCGTTATAAATTGCACCAACGTTATTTACAGCTGATTTCATAATAAATTTAACTATTAGCTGTTAGGGATTTCCAACAGATATAAATTAAATCCACTGATTAAATAACATTGACGCAATCAACCTGTAATTGACTTGTCACCTTTGTGATCACCTGGCGCTTTTTATTGGGCAGACTAAATTGCATAACCAATCTGTGTTTACTTGGTGCCAGATTATGGTTTCATTAAATTTAGTCTGGCTTTTATGGGCATTACAAATTGTTGATGTTAACTTGTTCTGTGTAATTTTGTGCTATTGCTATGTTAACGCACTTTCAATTCACTCTTGTTTGTTCTAATTAAAACAAGAACCTACAAAAGTGCTACATCAATCTCAAAGTGGTGTCGAAAGACGCTTACGTTTTTGACTGCCGTTTTGTGACAACTAAACTCGCCCTTATGACATGATTACAATTTTTTTTAATTTTCTAGTTGAACAAAAAGAAAAAGACTCCAATCCCGACACCGCGTGGGCGTGGCCTAACCTTGAAGACCAGCAATGGGTAAGCTGAACCACCCTGGCCTTGTGTTAACCGACCTTGTTTTAACAATTCTCTTTTAGCGATGTATTGGCGAGCGAAGTGTTGAAGGAAGATCTAGCCCCAGGAGAGGGTGTTTTCACCGAGCCGGAGCACCAGGGACAAGGCGATGGTCCTCCTTCGATTGGCACTACTAATTAAATTTGTTTCCAAGTCTCGATGTTTATGTTTGTTTTGTATAATAAAGTGTTTGTGTATATGTGACTGTTTCGTGGTTGTGTGTGACGACGAGTTTGGATCAACTATGACGTTTTTAGTTGGTAAGAATCTTAGACTGACAAAACGAAAGTGATTTTTCGAAAAAAAAATGTGACGTTTATTTTTTATAATCGCACTATATTGTCGGCAGTTTTTGTATTACCACTTGGTGCTTGCTTAGGAACTAACTAAAAGTGATGCTGGTTTTCGGGATGAGATTTAAAAGCACCTCCCAGCTGTGTTCCAGGATAAAAAAACCTGTTGTACATGTTGACTGATTGTTTCAGAACAAATGTATATTTTTCTATATTTGTTACAACTGTTAATATAAAAATATATCGATTGATGATTGTAATAAAAAGGTGAGAGAAGAGAGAGCTTGCGCCTGCAATGGCTGTGAAGGTATTAATTACGATATTTATAAATTTAGAGATCTGTTGGTTATCTAGATCTAACACAACAATTTGTCATCAAACAGCGACCGTAGTTACTGCAAACCGTTTTTGGTTGCCGTGCTAATTAAGTTGTTAACAAAACTTTGTGTTTGATTTAGAATGTGTTGTTGGTTTTTGCTCTACAGAGAACTTATTTACAGTTCAAATTAAAAACCTTTTCGATATGTACAAGAAAAAAAATACCCGTGTAAAACGCCCAAATCCAGAAATTTTACTGTAAAGTTTGACGCGCGCGCCCAATTTAGGATTAAAAAATTGGGCATTTCATATTATACAATGATTGCTCAATTGCTCATTGGAGATCAATATAGCTTTGCAACTGTGTTGCAAAAATTATTACCAAACAAAAGAAAAATGTCGCTCCAATTTTAGCACCTCGAATTTGCTTATTTGTCGAGAACCGTTTTTTCGTGTGATTTCCCCAACTTGCACTTGAAAATGTAATTTCAAAATATGGAAGAAATTTTATTGCAAAACGCTCAGTTTTTGCAACTTTTCACTGTCTTTTTCAATTTTTGTTTAGCAATAGAAATTGATGATATTTGTTGTAGATTTAATTTTTCGCTTATTTACTTTTTCTGTATTTATATGATGTAATAATTAATGTTGTGGCGGATATTGCGGTCCGCCGAGAGTTTTCTTTTCAAGACAAATTTAAAAAACTGTATCTGTTATTAACATAGTAACTTGAAATATTATAATATGTGTATATTGGCTCTTATGGGTGAACGGGCATCCATGAGTACATTTAAAAAAAAATATGTATTTTTAGAGTAGTTTGAGTGATTTTTTTTTCAGTCAACTCGGGGCAATCTTCTCCAAATTTTGTGACAAATTTTTAATTTATTATTGCATGCACTGACGCCGTGGGTAATTTGGTATATATAGTTTGTCGAACATTGCCCGAGAAGTTCATTTTTAAATGGTAATAAAAATAAAAAAATCACTACCGTCATTTTTTGCTTATCATGTTTAAAAGTATTTATAAAATCTAGATCCGTTCAACAGTTTATAGGGGCGTAAATTTGAATTTGTAATTGTCTTATGCAGTTTGGAAATGGTATGGGCACAATAGTGCAGGAAAGATGAATAGTTTGGAATAAATTTTTGAACTAATTTTGATTTTATTTTGTTTCCCATTCCTTTCCCTACTTTAATATATTTTTTAGGCCAGGAGTTCCCCAACATGGATCCTCTTATTGATATTAGGGACAAAGAACATGTTCCGATGTTTCACCTTCACACCCTCAACAGATCGAACTATTCACAAGCCCCATGATGTATAGATGTTTGTTTAATCTGCAGTGTCCTGTGAGAATTTCCGTGACCACTTTCCTGCAAGAAGGCGTGCGAATGGCCGCTCTTGTTTGTCAGCAGCTACCTCTATTCCCTCATATGCTAGCATGCAGTTCCCGGGTTTGTTCTTTCATGAGGGCGTTGATAGTGCTAATGAACGGCTCGGGGCCGCATGGTGGGGGCCCTCTCATTTCCCTCATTGTTGTGGTGTCTTGCACCCAATCGAATGTTCGCGTATTATCTGTTGATATCGAAAATATTCCCCCACCTGAGCCAATATTATTTTTGGAACCGTTGGCGTACAGAAATATGCCTGGCTCTTCAGTCCCTGTCGTGTTTGACAGAATGTCAACAATATTTAGGAGAAATCCTATTAGCATCACGGTTCAGTGAGGGCCGCCTAGAGCAGTCCCGCAGGATCCGCGAACGCCCATCAATTTTTACCCTATTTCTCCAGAACCCCCATACGCGCAGTTTAAGGGTGGCTGTAATCGCCTGTTCCTTCATATGAAGATCCAGTTGAGGAAGGCGGTAAAGAGCCTTAGGAACGCAGTGGGAACCGTTTGTGTTACCCTCGTCACCGCCCGGCAGACCGATCCCCGCAGGATGCCGTTGTTGATAGCTTGGTTCTGGGCCACCAAATTAGGGCACCGTAGCATAGCAAAATAGTCTAAGTATGGAGAGGGTATTGTGCCGACCTATTTGGAGATATACCACGAAGAGATACAAACGGGCCAGATGGAGTTGAGCACATGGAACCGCGCATCCTGAAATCAGAGGTAGAGAGAGCGATAGGCGAGCTGAAAAATCGGAAGGCTGTTGGAGTGGACGGAATTACAGGAGAACTGATTAAGGCGATGGGGGAAGGTGGAATACAAGCAATCCACTCATTATGTGAAATGATATGGCAAACCGGAAATTGGCCGGAGGAATGGTGTGAGCCAACATTCATCGCCATACATAAAAAAGGCTCACCAACAGACTGCAATAACTACAGGCTTATTGCTTTGATTCCCCACGCAAGTAAAGTGATGCTCCATATAGTCAATGAACGATTGAAAAGTTTCCTTTTGCCGCAAATCTCTGACGAACAGGCGGGATTTGTACCGGGAAGAGGAACAAGAGAGCATATATTAAACATACGCCAAATTATTGAAAAAGCGCGTGAGTTCTGTGTCCCAATGGTCCTGTGCTTCGTGGATTACAAGAAGGCCTTCGACTCTGTGCACTGGACTAAACTGTGGAGGATACTTGAAGAGATGGGTACGCCGCGACACCAAATACAACTGATAAAAGGTTTATATGAAAAAAACTCTACAAGAATACGGATAGAAAAGACGTATTCGCAAAAATTTGGAATAGGTGCCGGCGTAAGACAAGGACGTATTATATCGCCACTACTATATAATATTTACTCTGAATATGTTATGCGAAAGGTTCTCCACGGATGGAATGGCGGAATAACCATAGGCGGTATTTGCCAAGGTATTTGAATTTTCTGATATCCTCAAATTCGTATTCCAAGATTCTTGCCACTTTTAGTTTTCTTTTTTTTTCTGTTGCACCTCATGATTTTAGTTTTATTTTCATTCACTAATAAACCTGCTTTGCGGGCTTCTCGTTCAATATATTTGAAGGCTTTTACTAGTGCTCTATGTGTTCTTGCTATGATAACCACGTCTCTGAAAATATTCACAATTTTGAATAACCTTCATGCTTGCTGAAATTATAGTCAACTAATCTGAATTTCAATTGAGGCTTTCTCAAATACAACTGACTAATCTGAATTTAAATTGACGGTTTCTCAAATACAACTGACTAATCTGAATTACAATTAACGCTTTCTCAAATAAAAGTGGAAAAGGTGTAGTCACGGTAAGCAGTCAATATGGCCCACTGATCAACTACAATAAAACAAAAGTCATGATAGTGGATCGCGTCAATAATAATTCCCACAATATACACACATCCATGGGGTTTGAAGTAGTACACAACTTCAACTACCTGGGCTCTCTGATTTCTAATTCTGAAGGGAGTACGCCAGAAATAAGACTGGCCATGGCAAGAACAGCGACCACAAAACTCGTCAACATATGGAAGGACACGACAGTTACTAAAAAACAAAGATGAGGCTTCCACATATGCAGCCGAGACATGGACGATGAAGAACGACGATAGAAGAAGAGTGGAGGACTTCGAAATGTGGACATATAGAAGAATGCTGAGAATCCCGTGGACGGCGCACCGCACAAATGTGTCTATTCTAAACGAGCTGAAGATCGAAACACGGTTGTCGACTAAAATCAGTCAGTCCTACTTGCGATATTTCGGCCACATTGCTCGAAGATCTGAAGCAATGGAGAAGCTGATGATCCAGGGGAAAATCGAAGGAAAGAGGCCGAGAGGAAGGTCCCCTACAAGATGGGTGGACCAAATAAAACCCCTAACTGGACAAACCCTACATGAAGCAACACATGCAGCGCATGATAGGGAAGCGTGGAACAACTCTTTGAAGACGGTGTCATCATGATGCTACTATGTCCTTCCGCAGGGCGATGGATACTGAGAGAGAGAGAGCATAGCAAAGGCCCGATTGTGACAGTATACAGCCACAGGACAATCTTTAGGAAAATCCCCCTTGTCCTACTATACACAGTCAAAAAGTTAAACTCGGTTTAGTTTAGTCAAAAAGTTAAGAATACGGTTTTGATAGTAATCTGTGTTTTTCACCTTCAAGGTCAGGATGTTTTACATTTTCATACTCAAAAAAATGTGCTTTTTCCAAATTCATAAAGAAAAATAAGGCTTGCAGTTTAAACAAATTTACGATGGTGTCACAGCCCGAAAACAAACCACTATAAAAATATGCCAATGACAGAAAAGACGTGTCCAAGGATTTTCGGAAAAAAACCCTCCGAAAACTTTTTATCGAACTTGTTCCAAACTTTACGAGCCCCCTGTATATTCAGGGTTGATCTAATTAAATCGGTATCGATTTTCGATAATTTCCGATAAAAAATTAATTAGTATTAAAACAAAATGAAGCTCATAAATAGCGCCCAAGGTGATTTTTATGAGACTGGAAAAACTTTAAACACCACGAAATCATAATCCAGAATTTTTTTAGGTAAGAAATCTAATTATCGACAGACACCAAGTTTTTCTTGAATTTTTTTCTTTACTCTTGAAACAAAAATAATCTTTAATCCCACTCGTCGGTTTATTTTTACTTTTTGCGTTATATTCGTGCGCCGAAGAGCAGAAAAACGTTAATTATTGATTGGATTTTGAGAGGCTTCTCAAGAAGTTCACAGTTTATTTGAGAGGTTTCAGCACATTGCCTTTATTGAATTAATACTTAGGGCGGCGACAAATAAAACCTCGTGGACTTATTTTTTGCAAACTTTCCGAACGGAAAGCAAAAAAAATTCGTCACTTCAATTTTATTATAATTTTACTTGCATAAAAAAAATGAAACAAGTTTAATCAACGATTATTGAATTTTGGTAACATAAAGACAGAGATAATCAGATAGTAGATCGTTTTAGGGCAAATGAAATTGTTCGGTGTTAAATATCACAAAGGCACGTGGCCCATAAGACTTGACACACGTCGCTGCTGTATCAATTGAATAGAATAATTCTGAATAAACAAAACTTGTTTAACCAAGTGGCTACTGAAACTTAATCATTCATGAACTTACATTTATTTAGACTAATCACTGCTTAGGTAGCGCTCCTCTTAATTTAAGGGTGACTTACCGCACCTGTGTTTGTTTAAAAGATTTTATTACCACTAGCAACACGCAGGGTTAATAATTGTTTATTTACCGTAAAATCACTTCAACAAACTTGACAGTAACAATTTTTAATTTGGAATCGATAGCGAAGTGCTTACAAATTTTAGATCCCTTAAATTTGGCAGAAAATGCCAAAATTGTAGAGAGAAATATTTCTCTTCTTTAAAACATGTGGGAGGGGAGCTGGAATATAAGGCTTGAAATTTAAATTTGCGTTTTTCAATTTTCAAGATCAGTAAAAAGTCCACGTTTTGAATTGTTGCTTCTCATCAGTACTGCATAAATTTTAGTCTTTGCAAGCGCCAAAGAGAAGAATTTTCGAAGGAAGTGCCACAGCTTATTTGATCTTTCGACATTTCTAAAATTAATTGATCGGATCTGCATTTAAGTTGGAGTGACCCATTGTGCCCCTTTTAAGATTTTCCATTTCATTCGGTATATTGCATTTCTGCAAAGTCTTCACGATCCATTTTCTAAGGAGGATCAATTTCTTTCTCTTTGCCTTTACAACGCAGCCTATCCACACAGCATGCGGATGTTCATCGGAGGGCCGCACTAAGAACCTCCGTGAAATCCGCGATTCAATCCTTGAATTTCTATTCTGTAACTCAACCAGTGATCACACCAAGCCACTACTACGGATAATTTACTATGATTTTTGATTTATTTTTGTAATCTGAAAGGAAGAAAAGCTATAACAACTAATTAATCTTGGGATATGATGCCGTGGTTAGGGTTCCACGTCAAACTGTAGGTAGCATTATGTAGTAATCAATGCAGTACCGACTCGTGATGCTTTTCAATTGGAGTACAAAAAATATAACCTTACTGAATTTTTACTTCCTTTGGGATGTACAAATCAATTGGGCTTTTTAAGGATTCTTACGTAATTGCCGACGTTATTACATATTTGTGTGAACCCAGAACCGCGCCAAGCAATAGAAATGCGGCCTTTAGGCCGCACAACTTAAGCAATCATGAGTCAGGGCGGTCTTTAAACACCAATTCTGTCCATCTATTTGTACATATCGCATCTTTCATTGGTTTATATTTTAGTTCCCAATCTAAAAACGTTGTTATGACGATTACGCACTAGTAGATAAATAATGAATAAATAAATGAGAAAATAATTCATACAAAAATTATTGTAATATGGCATACATATTATAAAATAGGTGTATACATTACTACTATCTTGGTTGTGCGGCCTAAAGGCCGCACTGAAGAGGGAAGATTTATCATTTTTTAACAACCTGCATGTTTATTGATAAAATGGTTATTTGTCATATGTATAATCAGCGTTCTATGCAAATTTTTGAAATAAAAAAGGTAAAAGGCAAGAATTTAAAACAAAAGCGCATCGTGAGATAGTAAGAAGTTTTTAATAAAATGGAAAAATCATCTGAAAAGGGTAGAAAAAGTCTGAAAATAATTTTCAAAGATAACTTTGCTGAAATGTTACAATAATTAAGTTTAAATGCAGACAAATGTTTTATTTAAAAGAAAATTTTGAAAAATCTCGAATAACTATAAAAAATTAGTAACTATGAAACTATGAATTTTTATAAAGGGGGGGGGGGGGCGGTGAAATTAATAGAACATAAAAAAATAATATTTACGACATGTTTCGATCTTTTCAGTTCATCTTCAGGCAAGCATAAACAGTAAACAAAGAGTAATTAAAATTAAGACGAATTTTGAAAAATGATTATCAAAAACATTTAAAAAAAAATGGTAAACTACATGGGAGGGGCGAAATTAATACAAAATATAAAAATAATAGTATACATACGGCATGTTCCGTTTTTTTTGATCATATTTAGGCAAGCACAAATAATAAACGGAGAAAAATTAAAATTAAGACAAATATAAAAAAATAATTAATAAAAATCGAAAACTTGAAGTGAAAATTGTAAGAAATGTTGAAATATATCAAAATAATTGAAATAAGACAGTAAAAAAATTAACATAAAATTAGGAAATAAAATATTTATACAATATTTTCAAAAATGAGAAAATATTAATTTCCAGGGCAGTGGTTCGTGAAATTATAAATGATTAAGCATTTATATAAATGCCTATTTATTTGTAATGCTAGTCAGTGCGGCCTTCAGGCCGCACAACCAAGGCAATCACTTAGTGGTCGTCCATGAAGGACGCCCACGTTTTTGTTCGACTATTCAAACCCCCTGCTCCTCCTCCCGTCACAGTTGATTACAATCTTTGGACCCCCCCGCCAGGAACGTCCTGTTAACTTTTTCTATAACATTTTCATGTTTTTTTTACCGCGAGCATGAGCACGATTTTGTATAGCATGATTGTATACCTCCACAAGTCGAGATGATATTTTTTAGGTTAGTATTTTATTAATACCAAGTTTAAAATTTTACACGACATTTTGAACTTAAGGAGTAAATAATTTTTTTGACAAAATATTACATAAAAAAAATATTCAAATATAATTTTCTTAGAAATCCCAAAAATGGGATTTTTATGTGGACGTCTCACCCTGGTCACAGTTTGTAAACCCCCTCCCTCGTCCCCCCTAGATGTGAACGTCCTTTATGGACGACCCCTTAGTTTTTTTAAATATAAAAAAAGTGTATGTCCTTCGTAACTCATTTGTAATTCGTAAATTATTTTGAGAATCTAGAAAGTTGTAGTGCCATAACTACCGCAGTTACGCACTGGTTTTGATTATTTGAAAGAAAAATAGTTTCTAGTATTGCTTTATTTAACTAAAAATTAAAATTAAAAATCTCCGTAATCTACCTGTGATTTGAAAACCATTTTGATGATATGAAAAGTTACAGTGCGGCCTTTAGGCCGCCGGCAATTATGCATTCGTTACCGTTAAAATAATTACTGATTTTGTTTCATTTAATTAAAACAAATAGTAAATCTTTAATAAACATCAACATAATATTTTATATCTAATAATTTTGATGTTTTCTGTTGTTGAGATTTTTCACAGAATTTTTTAATAGGGAAACAAAAAAATTACAGATAAAATTATGTAATGGAACTTTTGAACTTTAAGTGTTATTTTTGTGATAATTGACAAAACGATAAAATTGAGTGAAAACCCAAAGGCTTATAAAGCATCCGGTTGGAGCGTAAATCCCAGATTTCTCTGTCTTATCATCAAGTTTAAGATGTGCAAAATTTTTTTATATCTAAAAAATCACTTCAGTGTTTTTCCAAATTTCTAAATTTCAAGTTTAAATCTTATTTTTGATTAATTTTTTTTCCGTTTTATTTACTTTAGTTTCTCGTTTATGGCATTGGTTGAATAGCCCTGGACAGATGCTCTGCTCGCCCTGATCTTGCTACTGTGCTGATGTGGTAAATTAAAAAAAAAATTTTTTGTAGAAAATTTGATCGGGGTAAAATCCTCAATTAGGGAAGGGGTCGTCTATTAATTACGTCACGCAATTTTAAGCAATTTTTAACCCCCTCCCCCCGATCGTCACACTTTGTCACACAAACCTAGCCCCCTCCAAGTATTACGTCACATATTCTTGAACCGCCCCCACCCACAAATTTTTCAAATTTATATAATAAAATGAAACCCGGGGCGGATTTCATCGCTGTCTTCCCCACCTCGGCTGATGATCTTTGTTTTTTTGTAGGGGTAGCACCCCAGAAGGAAATATCTATGAAGGGCGGTCCGCCCCCCCCCCTAGCTACGCCAGTGGCTTCAGTGGCGTAGCCACTCAAAAAATAGTTTTTTTAAAATAATTATAATAAAATATTTAATCTATATATTTTGTGCACAATTTTGGGAGGGGCTCTAGAAATGCTAGCCCCCCCCCTATAGGAAGTTTTTCAAAAGAATTAATACCAATCGATAGAGAATCGTTTGAGCTTCGAAGAACTTCAATTCTCATCGTTTGAATCACAAAGTTATAAAACTTGGAGCTGTTACACGATTCTGAAATTGTAAATTTTACCAACAACGCTCCGAGCAAGTAACGCGTATAACTTTAATGTTATTAATAATTAAAATAGTCTTTATTTCTTTTGATCAAAACCTTTATTTAAAGCAAAAAAATTTTGCGCGCTACTTGCTCAGAGCAGAGCAGATTTACAATTTCACAATCTTTTAAACGCTCTGACTTTTTTTATGTTGAGAATAGAAGTACGATTCTCGATCCATTATTATTAATTTTATTAACAAATTACGAGGGGGGGGGGCTAACATTTCTACAGCCCTACCCAAAATAGTTGGAAAGAATTTAATTCTTATTAAAAATCTTTAAAACTCAAACGAGGGGAATGGAAGCTCATTTGAAATCAAACGATTGACAACAATTTAAAAAAAAATAATTGTGATCTCACCCCCCCCAAAAGTTTTCACGAATAACTTCGCGATATGTGCGGTTCAAGAATTTGAATGGAAGCTCAAACGTTTGATACTAATTTCATAAAAATTTCGTGATTGGGGTGGGGGTGAAATGTACCTCTACTTTATTTAGTAAGCATCGTTTATTCATCCCTTTCGTTATTAGTGTTATAAATAATAATTTTTATTTATTTTGAATCTACGAAAATCAAAAACCGAGGGAGACCGAGCTAATAAGAAACTCTGCAATTCTAACGCCGAATTTCCGCTTTGTAACTCAACCGGCGACCACACCAAGCCATTGCAATGGTTAATTTTCAATCTTAACTTTGTTAACAAAATGGGAAAAATGCGTTACAAAGTTTTACGACACGCAGGCGACAAATTTAATTCCTTCTTTCATCCCTTAATTTATTAGAGCACTAAGGACTTAATTTGGCAAATTATAGTCGCGCACGAAAATATATCTTTGCTTTCTCAAATAATAGGGATTACCAAACCGATTGCCGGTAGAGATTATGTAATTTTGTTGGAGATGAGCATGATAAGAGGATAACAGTCACGTGCACGCGCGCGGTTACCCTGAAAACTTTTGATTAATTTTAGTTTTTTCTTAAATGCTTCGTAAAATATTTAATTTTTGTTGTAACAATTATTTATACACCAGTTTGGATTTTTATTTCATTTTTAATGGCGGTCAGTTTTGATATAGTAGGTAAAAATAGTGAAACTCGAACGCCACCGCGCTGTGATAAATTTTTTAATGAAAAAGGGTAAAAGTGCCAAAAAATACAAAATGATGTGGATATATAGAAAAGGGAAAACCGCCATCACCTAAGAAGTTCAAAACTCAATCGTCCGCCGGCAAGATTATGGCTAGAATTTTTTGGGATGCCGAGGGAATTCTGTTAATTAATTACCTGTGTCGTAATTAGAGTAAAACAGGCATCTAAGAATAATGCGGGATTATTACAGAAATAAAAGGAAGCTATCTAAGAAAAAAAAGGGCAAAGTGAAACAAAAATGTTTGTTTCTCCATGACAATGCACCAGTTCACAGTCGAAAGTTTCACAGGCTGCTATTAAAAGTGTGGCTTCGAAGAAATAAATCACCCACCTTACAGTCCAGACTTTATATTCTCAAATTAAAAAAAAAAATTAAAAGGGATGAAATTTAATATGCTGTGGAACGATATTTTGCAAGGCAATCGAAACAATTTTTTTCAGCGGTTCAGAAAAATTGGATGACGTACCAAGTGCCTTGAACTTCAAGGAGGTTATGTCGAAAAATAAAATTTATTTTTATTCCTTACATCGTTGTTACCGAACTTATTGATTTCTCCTCGTAGATAAATTTAAAATAATTTAGAACACTGCATTATACCGCTAAAAAAAATTTGATCGAAGTCGCTCTCTTATTTAACATTCCGAATCAAATATCAACATGCTCGGTGGGTAGTCCTGCGGTTAAACCTAAGACTCCCGAAATTCTAAAAACGAATTAATTATTTTTAAACAAATTAATTTTTTAACGGTAATTTGAGACGTTGATAAAGTTTGTACTGCTTAAAGAGAGGATAATTTATGGCGGAAGTTTGTAGGCGGGTCGTTTGTAACCCCTATTTAGGGTGAATAATCCCCTAGCAACCAATGGTAAAGTAGAATGCAGTTTTGAAGACTTTTGTTTCATTTCGAATGGAAAACAAATTTTTTATTAATTTGAAAAATCGGATATTTTTCGAAACGGCGTCCTTGATTTCTGCATGTGCGTATATAGCGTACATCCTATTTGAATGGGAATTAAAAAAAGTTTTGGTGAAATATCTTCTTTTGTATTAAGTTACCTCCGGTTTTGTCGTCGCTAAGGTATCAATTTTCAATGTGAACAAGCCGATAGCTTTAAATTCCATTTACTTTATTAATTTTTGAATTATTAAATACCAGGTATTTTCACATAGCAGAAAAATTTTATATTATTTGTTTTAGTAAAAATCGTATGGAGGAAATTAGAAAAAGTTTGATGGAATACCCGGTATGCGTTACCTATTCATTCATTAAAATGGCTCTTCATTTGGGGACTTGCGGTTCATTGCTCAATATGCGTATTAAGTTATTTAGTCAGGTGGTTAGCGGGTGGGTATGTAAGGGAGAGGGTGTTTTGGTGGTATCGATGGCATACAACCACGGGAAGTCAAGAAATTTGATCTAAAATTATTAAACAATGTCGTATATTTTCAGTGTAAATGCACATTATGTAGTCGATACCATCATCCGATACCATAGGTCAATATATGGGATCGCTCCGTTCAAATATTTTTATTTATTGCACTTTATAAAAATTTCAACATAATACAAGGCGGACAAAAAAATTGTGGGGGACCAATTTTTTCAAAATTCTTTAATTTAACATAGCAAAGAATAATTAAAAAAAATTTCTGCAAACTTTCCCGACTAATTTCTCCGGTATCCAATTTCGACTTGGATTCGCGAAGCATAAAATATTAAATTTCAATTACAAAAATCATTAAACTTTGATTTTTGATGCAAAAGTATCTTCGTAAGGTAAATTGTAATTGACATGTTTAAGTCGTCGATAGCGAGGGGGAGTGTATTAGTCGGTTGGGGGTGATCGGTCACTCATCATTTCACTGTTTTAACAGTTTGAATAACCACCCGCGAACACCTACAAGTCCACCCGGCAAGAAACTACTCCATTATTATTGCATCGAAGAAAAATTGATTTGTGTAACGGATAATTTGCTTCAGTTTTTTTACGGAAGTTTTCAATTATTTAAAACGAGAAAATGTGCTTATTGGAGGAAATTTTGAAGTGATCGAGTTTTTTTTCAGTTTTGTGAATAATTTATTGTGGTTTTTAAGTGCATACGTAAGTTTATTAATTTTTTATTTATTTAAGGGGTCGGAACAGTTTCCACGCAAATTTTCCAGAAAAATTTAGATTTTCTTTTTTATTATTTTAACAACGGGAAATCGAAAAGAAAATTCTATTGTGCACAGTATTTCGTATTTAGATATTTATAATAAAAACTAAGGAATGAACTCCGGGAAAAGCTTCGGGAAAGCTGGAATTTAATTCAAGATTTTTTAGATATTTGAAGCTTCAAATAGATACATCAATATCTGAAGTTGTGTTACGGGTTTGTGCACTTGTTCAACACCAAGAAATTTGATTTTCTTTCCACGCTTCACGCGCTTGGTTAATTTTCTCATGCAAGTGACCGTTTTCGAGTTCTACGCGAATAATTGCGTATTAACTGATGTCATTTTCAACGGATGCAATCATGTTATCTGCTAAACCAGTACAGTTACAAATTTTTTTTTGGATATTTATTTGAGGAAATTTAATTCCCTACAAGTTATATAAGATCAGGTTTTCATGTACGAAGTGCCGTTTTCGAGTTATCAATAGAAAGCGAACTTTTGATATATTGTCGATGCAAGTGTGATAATGCGTTAACTATGTTACAGTACAAACCAGCACAGTTACAACAAAATTTTCTAAACATCATTTAGAGGAAATTTTATTCCCTACAAGTTATATTAGATCAGTTTTTTACGTGAAAAGTGCCGTTTTTGAGTTATCAACAGAAAGCGAATTTTTGATATTGTCCATGCAAGTGCGATATTGCGTTCGGAGTAGGTCAACTCGGCAGAAGGTACAAGGGATAGGTTAATCCTACCGGTCAACTGGGCAAATGAAAACCAGAGGCCGTTTTAATTTTGGGTCAGCTCGGCAAACGCGCTGAATAATGCTATTTCGAGGGTCTCTCACATCCCGGTTGCATTTATCCCGGTTTCCTTGATCTGTCGCGCCTCTCGTATGTTTAGCGCCCGCCGCGTAGCGGCTCGGAGCACGAAAAACCGCCCGGAGATGCGGAGCATCGGAGGGTAGGTTTTTTGACGCTCACAGTTCTGGCCAAGCCAAAATTTATTACTTTGCCGAGTTGGTCTATGTATTTCCAGGTAGAAAATTTGGACCCGGATTAAATAACTGACCATTTGCCGAGCTGGCCTACACCCAATGCGTTAACTATGTTACAGTACAAACCAGCACAGTTACAACAAAATTTTCTAAACATCTTTTAGAGGAAATTTTATTCCCTACAAATTATATTAGATCAGTTTTTTACGTATAAAGTGCCGTTTTTGAGTTATCAACAGAAAGCGAATTTTTAATATTGTCCATGCAAGTGCGATAATGCGTTAACTATGTTACAGTACAAACCAGCACCGTTACAACAAAATTTTCTAATAATTTTTTTGAGGAAATTTTATTCCCTACAAGTTATATAAGATCAGTTTTTACATATAAAGCGCCGTTTTTAAGTTATCAACAGAGAGCGAATTTTTAATATTGTCCATGCAAGTGCGATAATGCGTTAACTATGTTACAGTACAAACCAGTACAGTTACAACAAAATTTTTTAAACATCTTTTTGAGGAAATTTTTTCCCTACAAGTTATATTAGATCAGTTTTTTACGTATAAAGTGCCGTTTTCGAGTTATCAACAGAAAGCGAATTTTTAATATTGTCCATGCAAGTGCGATAATGCGTTAACTATTTTACAGTACAAACCAGCACAGTTACAACAAAATTTTCTAAACATCATTTAGAGAAAATTTTATTCCCTACAAGTTATATTAGATCAGTTTTTACGTATAAAGTGCCGTTTTCGAGTTATCAACAGAAAGCGAATTTTTAATATTGTCCATGCAAGTGCGATAATGCGTTAACTATGTTACAGTACAAACCAGCACAGACAACAAAATTTTCTAATAATTTTTTTGAGGAAATTTTATTCCCTACAAGTTAGATTAGATCAGTTTTTTACGTTTAAAGTGCCGTTTTTAAGTTATCAACAGAGAGCGAATTTTTAATATTGTCCATGCAAGTGCGATAATGCGTTAACTATGTTACAGTACAAACCAGTACAGTTACAACAAAATTTTTTAAACATCTTTTTGAGGAAATTTTTTCCCTACAAGTTATATTAGATCAGTTTTTTACGTATAAAGTGCCGTTTTCGAGTTATCAACAGAAAGCGAATTTTTAATATTGTCCATGCAAGTGCGATAATGCGTTAACTATTTTACAGTACAAACCAGCACAGTTACAACAAAATTTTCTAAACATCATTTAGAGAAAATTTTATTCCCTACAAGTTATATTAGATCAGTTTTTACGTATAAAGTGCCGTTTTCGAGTTATCAACAGAAAGCGAATTTTTAATATTGTCCATGCAAGTGCGATAATGCGTTAACTATGTTACAGTACAAACCAGCACAGACAACAAAATTTTCTAATAATTTTTTTGAGGAAATTTTATTCCCTACAAGTTATATAAGATCAGTTTTTACATATAAAGCGCCGTTTTTGAGTTATCAACAGAAAGCGAATTTTTAATATTGTCCATGCAAGTGCGATAATGCGTTAACTATGTTACAGTACAAACCAGTACAGTTACAACAAAATTTTTTAAACATCTTTTTGAGGAAATTTTTTCCCTACAAGTTATATTAGATCAGTTTTTTACGTATAAAGTGCCGTTTTCGAGTTATCAACAGAAAGCGAATTTTTAATATTGTCCATGCAAGTGCGATAATGCGTTAACTATGTTACAGTACAAACCAGCACAGACAACAAAATTTTCTAATAATTTTTTTGAGGAAATTTTATTCCCTACAAGTTATATAAGATCAGTTTTTACATATAAAGCGCCGTTTTTAAGTTATCAACAGAGAGCGAATTTTTAATATTGTCCATGCAAGTGCGATAATGCGTTAACTATTTTACAGAACAAATCAGCACAGTTACAACAAAATTTTTTAAACATCTTTTTGAGGAAATTTTTTCCCTAAAAGTTATATTAGATCAGTTTTTTACGTATAAAGTGCCGTTTTCGAGTTATCAACAGAAAGCGAATTTTTAATATTGTCCATGCAAGTGCGATAATGCGTTAACTATGTTACAGTACAAACCAGTACAGTTACAACAAAATTTTTTAAACATCTTTTTGAGGAAATTTTATTCCCTACACGTTATATTAGATCAGTTTTTACGTATAAAGTGCCGTTTTCGAGTTATCAACAGAAAGCGAATTTTTAATATTGTCCATGTAAGTGCGATAATGCGTTAACTATGTTACAGTACAAACCAGTACAGTTACAACAAAATTTTTTAAACATCTTTTTGAGGAAATTTTATTCCCTACAAGTTATATTAGATCAGTTTTTTACGTATAAAGTGCCGTTTTTGAGTTATCACCAGAAAGCGAATTTTTAATATTGTCCATGCAAGTGCGATAATGCGTTAACTATGTTACAGTACAAACCAGCACAGACAACAAAATTTTCTAATAATTTTTTTGAGGAAATTTTATTCCCTACAAGTTATATAAGATCAGTTTTTACATATAAAGCGCCGTTTTTGAGTTATCAACAGAAAGCGAATTTTTAATATTGTCCATGCAAGTGCGATAATGCGTTAACTATGTTACAGTACAAACCAGTACAGTTACAACAAAATTTTTTAAACATCTTTTTGAGGAAATTTTTTCCCTACAAGTTATATTAGATCAGTTTTTTACGTATAAAGTGCCGTTTTCGAGTTATCAACAGAAAGCGAATTTTTAATATTGTCCATGCAAGTGCGATAATGCGTTAACTATGTTACAGTACAAACCAGCACAGACAACAAAATTTTCTAATAATTTTTTTGAGGAAATTTTATTCCCTACAAGTTATATAAGATCAGTTTTTACATATAAAGCGCCGTTTTTAAGTTATCAACAGAGAGCGAATTTTTAATATTGTCCATGCAAGTGCGATAATGCGTTAACTATTTTACAGAACAAACCAGCACAGTTACAACAAAATTTTTTAAACATCTTTTTGAGGAAATTTTTTCCCTAAAAGTTATATTAGATCAGTTTTTTACGTATAAAGTGCCGTTTTCGAGTTATCAACAGAAAGCGAATTTTTAATATTGTCCATGTAAGTGCGATAATGCGTTAACTATGTTACAGTACAAACCAGTACAGTTACAACAAAATATTTTAAACATCTTTTTGAGGAAATTTTTTCCCTACAAGTTATATTAGATCAGTTTTTTACGTATAAAGTGCCGTTTTCGAGTTATCAACAGAAAGCGAATTTTTAATATTGTCCATGCAAGTGCGATAATGCGTTAACTATGTTACAGTACAAACCAGTACAGTTACAACAAAATTTTTTAAACATCTTTTTGAGGAAATTTTATTCCCTACACGTTATATTAGATCAGTTTTTACGTATAAAGTGCCGTTTTCGAGTTATCAACAGAAAGCGAATTTTTAATATTGTCCATGTAAGTGCGATAATGCGTTAACTATGTTACAGTACAAACCAGTACAGTTACAACAAAATTTTTTAAACATCTTTTTGAGGAAATTTTATTCCCTACAAGTTATATTAGATCAGTTTTTTACGTATAAAGTGCCGTTTTTGAGTTATCACCAGAAAGCGAATTTTTAATATTGTCCATGCAAGTGCGATAATGCGTTAACTATGTTACAGTACAAACCAGTACAGTTACAACAAAATTTTTTAAACATCTTTTTGAGGAAATTTTATTCCCTACAAGTTGTATTAGATCAGTTTTTACGTATAAAGTGCCGTTTTCGAGTTATCAACAGAAAGCGAATTTTTAATATTGTCCATGCAAGTGCGATAATGCGTTAACTATGTTACAGTACAAACCAGTACAGTTACAACAAAATTTTTTAAACATCTCTTTGAGGAAATTTTATTCCCTACAAGTTATATTAGATCAGTTTTTTACGTATAAAGTGCCGTTTTTGAGTTATCAACAGAAAGCGAATTTTTAATATTGTCCATGCAAGTGCGATAATGCGTTAACTATTTTACAGAACAAACCAGCACAGTTACAACAAAATTTTCTCAACATATTTTTGAGGAAATTTTATTCCCTACAAGTTATATTAGATCAGTTTTTACGTATAAAGTGCCGTTTTCGAGTTATCAACAGAAAGCGAATTTTTAATATTGTCCATGCAAGTGCGATAATGCGTTAACTATGTTACAGTACAAACCAGTACAGTTACAACAAAATTTTTTAAACATCTCTTTGAGGAAATTTTATTCCCTACAAGTTATATTAGATCAGTTTTTTACGTATAAAGTGCCGTTTTCGAGTTATCAACAGAAAGCGAATTTTTAATATTGTCCATGCAAGTGCGATAATGCGTTAACTATGTTACAGCACAAACCAGCACAGTTACAACAAAATTTTCTGAACATCTTTTTGAGGAAATTTTATTCCCTACAAGTTATATTAGATCAGTTTTTCACATACAAAGTGCCCTTACCGAGTTATAAACGGAAAACGAATTGTTGATATTGTCGATTGCAAGTGCGATGTTGTATGCGTTATCGATGTTATAGTACAAACCAGTATAGTTACAAAAAGATTTTCTAAATATTTTTTTGAGGAAATTTTATTCCCTACAAGTTAAATAAGACCAGTTTTTTTTCGGACGAAGCGTTGTTTCCGAGTTATAAAAGCAAAAATGAATTTTTTATATTGTGGCCGCAAGTGTGAGAATGCGTTAACTATACACCGATCTATTTTAGTTACAAAATATTCAAATCTTTACCCTATCTTTTTAGATATGCATACGGCCTTCAATTACAGTCTCGGTTATTTTGGCAAATGGGTTCTTTTTGCGAAGTTTTCTGCAATAACTGATCGGATGTTGTCTTCAAGGGTTTGAATCGTTCCCGAATTATTGGCATACACTTTTCTCTTTGATGTAACCTTAAAGGATAGAGTACCTATAACAAAGGGCAAGTAGCCAACCGACATTAGCTATCAGTTAGTTTAAAAGTGCGCTCCTTTTCGTGATGGTTTACTGAAAACTTTGATTCAAATTTAAATGAACTTCATCAATTTATTTTTTTTTTACGCTACAGCAATCGATAGAGAATTCCATTAGCTTTGAAACCAATTAAAAAAATATATATACCGTGTGAACCGTTTCCGAGATATTTAGGATAAACGAACACCGTTAAAAAGATCGTTAAATCGAGACATCTCGAGAACCATTAACATTTTTTTATTGTTTTTTTTTGCATTTCAAAGTAAATTGAATTTTCTATCGGCGAGTGTAGGCATATCAGCATATCACTATGAAATACTTCTAGAAGCTGATTTTCCTTAATTTTCATTAACATTCCATAAAGACAAAAATAAATTACAGCAGAATTCTAAGTGTTCAGATGACGCTATTTCACTATTTGAAAAGTATTATAGTTGCTTTCAATTTGAATTACGTAGAGCAATTCTGTATTAAAATTTAACCTCATTCACGATCGGCTAATTTTGTAAACAATCGTAATAAAACTAATAACGTAACTTTACATTAGCTTATGTAAGCCGTTCTTTTAGTAACGATGGGGAAGCACCATAATTCGTAGGTAATTTTAATTGAAAGCTGTTGTAATAATTATTGTCGAATTAAAATGTTTTAATTTTTATATTTTTAAGTGAAATTAGCGAAATGAGTTATTAATAACATTATTGCAATTGTACAACGCTTTTATATTGACATTGCGACGCGAATGAGGGCTTCAGAGCAAACTATATCAGGAAAAGCTACAAGAAACTCAGTTCTATAACTTCTAAAACAGATATTTTGAAAAACAACGTAATTTCTAAAAGCTTATGTACAGCTTACCGAATGAGATAATGAAAATTAAAAAAAAGTAGCTAGCAAGTTTGCCAAAATTCTTCAACCACTCTTGTGACGGTTTTATGAAAACTTTGATTTTAATTTAAACGAACTCCATCAAATTATTTTTTCTTCCGTAATACAGCAATCAATAGGGAATTTCATTAGCTTTGAAACCCATTAAAAATATATATGTTAGCGCGAGCTTTGAATGGGCGATAAAATTAAATAAAATTAAACACAACTCACCGATATCGAATATCACTTTTATTACGTTCTGACAAACTTAATTAATTATAGTTACTTTTTACTTGAGTTATCCAGTTAGAGTAGGTTACCAACTGGATAACTTAGATAAAAGTAAGTTTTACACATTTAATCATTTGCTCATTTCATATTGGCCAGGACCGGCTCTTGCATAATTTCCATCTTGTTGATCAGTGTCTCCAGATACTGATCAGGGTCGGCTTTCGTAAGATTTCCATTGGCCAGGACCGGCTCTGGTATGATTTCCATCTTGTTGATCAGTGTCTCCAGATACTGATCAGGGTCGGCTTTCGTAGGATTTCCATTGCTTCTAACACGGCCAACCTGCGATTTTTACGTCCTCGTAAAACGAATTTACCGAAAATATGAAATAATTAGTGATATGCAACATAATTTTACCTGTTTTGTCACCATGGATGTGTGATCATCCTTACCGCTGTAATAATAAAAAAAAATCGGCCTTACCGCCGTAATAAAAATCAGCATTACCGCCATAATAAAAATCAGCATTACTGCCATAATAAAAATCAGCATTACCGCCATAATAGAAATCAGCATTACCGCCATAATAGAAATCAGCATTACCGCCATAATAGAAATCAGCATTACCGCCATAATAGAAATCAGCATTACCGCCATAATAAAAATCAGCATTACCGCCATAAAAAAAATCAGCATTACCGCCGTAATAAAAATCAGTCACCGTTAGGGGTGTACCGTGAACTCATCACCGTTAGGGGTGGTCTTTCACAACTCATTAAATCGTCAATAAATAAATTTCATAATAACTCAACTCACCAGATCCTGTTTTCTGTGTACTTCCAGCGCTTACCTCAAATATTCGAATCCCTGTTCCACGGTTTCGGAGGCGATCATCACGTCATCCAGATAAACCTGTGCCGTTGAATCTTTTAAATTTCCCAGTAGTTACAGCTTGCGGTATCTGGTCGCAAGTAGAGTCCAATAACTTCTGTATTTTGTTTTTCCAGTTCTCGTCCACTCCTGACCATATTTTCCTTTGTTGCATGCCTCGCATCTTGGTATTCGCGTGCGAAGCAAGTGCTAAATCCAGTCCGTACCTCCTCACAACTATCTCGAGTCTAGGGCGCTTGATCGCTTCCCAGCCAATCAGTGCATCCACACCAGGGATGACTCCGTTTGGTACCACGATGAACTCGATCTCCAGTCTCGCTTCTCGTAGGGCCACGCACAGCCGGCATCGACCGATGGCCTCTACATTCGTTCCAAATCCTTCTCGCTGATTACCGAACAATCCGCTCCCGAATCTATTATGTACGCGAAACTTCGGTTCTGACCATCATTCAAGGCGCCTGCGGTGGGCACTATTTCGCATCGGGAAGCATTCAGGCAACGTATTTGAGGATATCCAATCTTTTTAAAACACTTTGATTCGTCATGCCCCGGTCGTTTACACCAGCTACATACAGGGCCATTCTTTGGTTTTCGGTTGGCCATCACCTCTTGAGTATCATATCGTTTTTACACTTCGGTTGATCCATTCTTCTGTTGAAAACTTGCTATCGTCTGGATTATGCGTTGGTAAATTGAATGAGTGTTGTTCGCTTTCAGTTATTGGCTTTTGACGAAAACTGGTAATTTCTTTGAAAAGCGTCTTCATACATTGTTCAAAGTTCAAGTTCATAAAACCACTTTCAGCACCGCACCCCTCTGTATTGATCTGATCCTGGTGGCTATCCATAATATGTCCAATTGTCGATTTCAACAAGCAATACAAACGGAGTAAAGGAGAAAAAAAAATCTTCCGTGGTTAAACGTTGAGTTCGAATCCACACTTCTGATGTTAGCGCGAGCTTTGAATGGGCGATAAAATTAAATAAAATTAAACACAACTCACCGATATCGAATATCACTTTTATTACGTTCTGACAAACTTAATTAATTATAGTTACTTTTTACTTGAGTTATCCAGTTAGAGTAGGTTACCAACTGGATAACTTAGATAAAAGTAAGTTTTACACATTTAATCATTTGCTCATTTCATATTGGCCAGGACCGGCTCTTGCATAATTTCCATCTTGTTGATCAGTGTCTCCAGATACTGATCAGGGTCGGCTTTCGTAAGATTTCCATTGGCCAGGACCGGCTCTGGTATGATTTCCATCTTGTTGATCAGTGTCTCCAGATACTGATCAGGGTCGGCTTTCGTAGGATTTCCATTGCTTCTAACATATATATACCGTATGAACCGTTTTCGATATATTTAGTATAAAAAAAACCGTTAAAAAGCCGTTAAATTAATTAAATTAGCGATTCTAGAGAATCGCTAACATTTCTCCATTGGTTTTTTGGGCATTTTGAAGTTAATTTAATTCTCTATCGATTGGTATAGGCATGTCATTATAAAATACTTTTAGAAGTGGGCTAAAAACGGTTTTCTCCAATTTTCATTAACATTTCAAAATGATAAAAATAAATTATAGTAGACATTTAACTGCACAGAGGCCAGATACCAGCTGTGAATACGCGCGAAAACTATTCCCAGTTCTTTTTTTTGGGGGGGGATTCGTTGTTATGAACTTTTCATGAAGACAATGGGGGGGGGGATCGGTGGTGGGTTGTCCCCTGAAATTTTCTTTACACTTATCGATGAAAAAGATCTTTAAGAGGTTTTTGACGTGGCAGAGGCTGCGGTCGAAAACTAAAAATTTTGGTAACTATTGACTTTTTTGGGAATGGAGAGGGAGAGGGAGATTTATTCGATGTTCTCGTCTAGGCGTCGTTCAAGATTGCATGATGTAACCAGCTTTTGAATTATCCACTTGGGATCAGAGTCTTGGAAGCCGAGATGCTAAGCATATGTGGGGCCCTTTCATGGACGATTGGAGGGGTGGCTGATTTTGTTATCAATAGAAAAAATAATGCATTTGCAGATTTTAAGATATTATTAAGTACTGTGCCAAAATACGGTCCTATACGTAATATCAAATTGAAATTTTAGCAGCGCATTCAGAACAACCTGTACAATCAACTTGAGAAAAAAAATTAAAATTGGTTTCTAATATCAAACTGAAATTTTAGGTCGACATTCAGAACAAGTAGAACAATCGATTACATAGAAAAAATGAAATCTTTCAAAGATTTTCCAGAAATCCGTTCACAATTTTAAATTGAAACTCTGGAACAATGTTCAGAACAACTGACACAATATACTAAAACAAAAAAAACTGGTTATTTTAAAAATGGGGGGCTAGAGTGAAAACCAGTTGTTTTTAATGGAAATTGAAAACCGAAAATTTATTTTAAAAGCGGCACAACCCGGAATAACTTTAGAACAATGCTTAAATTTTAAAATTAGAAAAATGGGGGGGGGGCAACTTCACGGACGCAAGTGTGAATCCTTTTAAAAAGACTTCGGCGTCTGTAAATTATGATTGGAAATATTTAGGCTTTAAATTTAAATTAAGAAACTGCGTAAAAAAATTATTATATTATATTATTCGGAAAAATAATTCAATTTTTATTGTCTATTAAATAAAATAGTATATTTTTTAATTAGGAGTTTGGCGGATGAGCGAAGGGAGTCCGACAACTTTGGTGAGCCACAATATAATACTTTTATTCCGATTTAAACATGCTATTTTTTCTTGAATGTCGTAAAATCTAAATGTAATTTTATAATTATTTGACAAATAATGTAATTTGAAGTTAGATTTACTTTTACTGACGGCTATAGGCGGCAGAAAACATAAAAATTGTAAGGTTAGAAATTATGTTTACACAGGTAAAACTTTTTTATATAAAAGTTTTTAGTTAGATAATGGAATGTTTTACCGAATAATTCACGAAGTCAACATCAACGAAATTTAACGGGTTTTCATAGATTTCTTAAATTCCACAAACCTAATTTCAGTAGACTTTTACTGAGAAGATGTGAGACAGGGGCTAAGGGTGGTTGCAACAAAGGAGGGGAGTAAATGTACTCCCTCCCTTCAATAATTTTTAAAAATTAAGAGGAAAACTATTAAATGGACTAAAATTTCTACAAATTTGAAGAATGCATCTTTTGCTTTTGCAAAAAAAGTGTATCTTCTTAATCTTTTTACAATTTCTCATCAAAGAGATAAATTTTAAAATACGTAGACGTACTTTTTATCCCCCCCCCCCGATATGTGAGAGGCCCGAGTCAAGAAATGGACTGGAAAGGTTTTTAAAAATAGCATTCAGACTAAAGAAAACTAATCCCCCCTTTTTCTCGATGAACTTTGGCTGGATCTACCTTTGGTGTTTTCACCCCTACAAATATATGGTTAAAAGGTGTCCGACTTGGATGTCTTCTATTATTATTTTTGAAAAGAAATGTCCATATTTCTCTACGGACAACTCAACTTTTCTCGCGGACCATCGGTTGGCGAACACTGATCTACATATCAGTTTCTAAAAACTACCCTGAGAGTAATGGTTGTAATCGCCTATGTTTTGTAGACCTATCCTTCATATAAGAACCTTTATTACTTATAAGCAGTGGGCTTGCCGAGCTTTCCGAGATTTTTGGGGCAGAGAAATTTTGGAGCCATAAATGCGCAGTGGATTCAAATATAACACATGACTTTTCGCTTGTTTGTAGAGCTAGAGGTGTAATAATAGACGGTGGGGGGGATCTTCTCTAGGTTCCCCCTCGATACGCAATTGCCTACAAGCTACAATTTATCAGATTTCACGTAAAAGAAATCGTTTCAGAGTTATTAAGGTAAATCTGCATTTTTATCCATTTCATTTCAGCGGTTTCATTTCGATCCATTTCAGCGCCACACAATTCACAAAAATTCTTGAAATGTTTTTCTATAAAACGTACATTAAATTCTCTCAATTTATATTCCACGAATTTCTTACGTACATATGAAGAACCGCTACCGAGTTAAAAATCTTATAGTTAAACAAGGAACTTTTTTGTTTTGATAAATGATGTTGATTATTCGCCGATTTATTTCAGTCATTAGAAAATTTTATATAGGAAATTTTATTCTCTATAAATTATTTTACATCACTTCTCATATATAATAAACCGTTTTTAAGATATTACCAAAAAACATGGTAACATTTTATGTCCTCCAATCGAAATGTTTGATTACATTCTTATTTTTCGCCATTCAATTCTCTACGTTTATTCTATTTCTTACGACATAGCATCTAAAACGTGATTGACTTGGTTGTGCGGCCTGAAGGCCGCACTGAAGGGGATTCCGACCGTCGTAGTTGCTCGTCTTCTGGGCTCTACTCAAGGAGAATTACGATAATGCTTGTAAACTGTAGTTGTTCAGCCTTCGCCTTAATGGTCAAGAGAATTGCAACTAATTGTATAGGCCATGGTGTAATTAGTTAATCAACCCTCAGCTTTATTCTAGGAATATTCGGCAATACTCGTTGGTAAACCCAACACATTTTAGGGGCTATAGTTGGTAAGTTTCGGACTTTGTCTCGTGATGCATCAGGCAATGCAAATGGGTCTGGACCTGCGACTCAATGTGGAATCCGAACCACGGAATCATATGGCTAAAACGGTTAAGTCATTCGGAATCGATATTAAGCAGTAGGCCAACCTTAGCGATGAGGTAATAATAGTACATGGTGATAAAGGAAGTCGGATTAGCAGTGAGGAAAGATGGCTACGTATAAGATTATCCTAAAATAGATTCACCAATAGGAAAGCAGAAAACAAAACAATAAATGGGATGCATGAGAAATAGGCGTTACTCAAAATTTCTTCTTAGTGGGCGATTATCAGTAAATTTTAATAGAAAATTTAGCAGTGGTGTAGCTAGGGGGGGGGCGATGGGGGTGTCACTCGTCTGGAGGTGACACCCGACCTCAAATTATTTAAATTTCCTACCTAAAATTACTTCGTATTTTTTTAGGTTTTTAGGGGTGACATCTAAAAAAGAGGTCATCAGCCTAGGTGGGGTTGACACACATGAAATCCGCCCCGGGTGTCACCCATGCTAACTACGCCACTGAATTTAGCTTTCTGCACGATCTGTGCCATGCATTTTTAAACGGCAAGGATCGTTTTCGATTTATGTGCAAAAAAAACAACCACGTTATTTTCACAATTTTTGATTGAACTTTGCTTTGTGAGTTTTTCATACCTTTGGATGTTCATCAGGAAGATCGATTGGGACGCAGTCTTTTCATTTAAAACTGAAAAACTTGCAACACCGGAAGCTGGATAAAAATTAACCTGTGGCTATGACTGTAATATAAGTTATGCAAATATTTAAAAACTTTAATATTGCCAACTGTGTAAAAAATTTAACCGCTGTCTACACCGACTATAATTTAAAAAACAAATACGTTTTTGAACAGTACAAATTTATTAAATAATTAATGGACGACTTATAGCATGCAACTTCATAAATTGTATATAATTTGAAGCACGCAATGCTCTCACTACGCTGCAATTTTTGTCTTAAAAAATTGTCACCAAGCTGCTAATACTACGTAATTAAATGAAGTTCTTAAAAATGCCAAATTATGGTAAGAAAATAAACGTGCCACCGCAGCTTTTCAATAGCCCGGACACCCATTAAGTGCCATCCAACAGCTTATTCGAAATGAGATGCAAGTTGAGTGGGCGGGGGGTTACTTAAACTATCGTTACTTTTGTTTCTTCAAATTGGATAGCATACAATTTATTTTTGGATCAATTGCAATTATTATAAAAATTAATAAGTTTTCTCTTCTTGCAACGTTTTTCTATATTTTCACACGCTAATATAGGTAAATAATGGTAATAAGTTATTGTAAATTTTTATTATGACGTTTTGAGGTTGGTGATTAAATTGGGACAAATTTTTAATGCTAACAGTGGAATTCTAGAAAGGATTCATTCAGAAACACCTCGTTTTGCAAAATTATTGTTTAATTCGTATTTTTAAGCGACAGATGCGATGTGAATGAATTTCATTCATGTTGAAAATACAAGTTTGTGCCTCAGGGGTGGGTTTGTTCGGTATGCAATTTTGCGTGACGTTAATGCACTTTTATTAAATTTCGCATGGTTCTCATGGTTCTGACCTTCGCAATAACTTTTGAATTGGAACAATTTAGGATTTATAATTAATTAAATGCTTACTTCACTGCTTACTTTAATTTGATTTTAAAAAATGCTTATTAATCGGGGAATCCCATAATTTTTAGTTGAACGCAGGAGAGTGTTACAAACTTTTTGAAGTTTGGCCAATAGTAGCATAGAAATTAAGCTCTTTAAGGATAAAAATTATTATTCATGTTTATTTCTTAACTTCAATAATTTAATTTTCAGCCCGGAAAACTTAAAAACTCAAAAATATATTAAACTAGCTGGCACAGTCGGCCTACCGGCCGCCTTTAGCCATCTGGTTAAGATTGGTCAAATAGAAACGTAAAGCACGTGCACGCGTATTTGCATTGTCGATCGGTTGACAGTTTGACAGCATTCATTATTGTTTTTTAAGTTGATTTTGAGTAGCCTGCCTTCCTTTAAGGAATCTCGATAATCCATTCATGCGCGTCCCATAGGGACGCGCATGAATGGATTATCGAGATTCCTTAAAGGAAGGCAGGCTACTCAAAATCAACTTTCCTTTCCTTTGCAAATTTTTGCACTATTTCAATACAAAAACATGCGCAGGGACCTACATAATAACTGTGCCAAATTTGGTTCCGATCGGTCAAACGGTTTAGGAGTCTATAGGGAACATACATACACACATCCATTTTTATATATATAGATTGATATAACTATTTTTGTTCGAAATATTCACATACATTAATAGAAAATTATAAGAATAACGATTGGTGATAACTCGAAAACTGTGTTGAAAAATGTAAAATAAATCTTAATATTGTTTTTTTAGTAAATAAAATTTTTTGAACTTTGACCAGTAATAACGTGGAAATTAAGCATTTTAGGGAAAATTGTAATCAGAAACATTTTTTTCCAGCAAATATTACTTGTTTTAAAAGCTCGTAAAAATTAAAATCGGTTAACTTTTCTAGAAGTTGTTGATAAAACAGCGCGGCATGCAATATTTTTTAAATTTGCAGTTCAAGAAAACTAGAAAAAATATTGTTACACATTAATAAATACTGTTGGGCCAAAAACTAGTCGTTCGCGGGCCGAAATAAATTATCAATGCACGATGAAACAAAATTCTAAGTCTATTTCCCAGCTCCGCCCATCGCTAATTTTGAATCAAATTTGGTGTCAATCGTTTGCGCACGTTTGCGTGTTCATTATTTTCGTTTGTGTTAGCACCGCTTGCAAAATACCTCCGATTTAAGTGGGCGGGGCTGGGGAAATGCGAGCCCATACACAAAATTAGAACTGAAATAACATCAATTTTTTTTAAATAGTAGGTATAACTGCTACAATTTTGAAATATGGCGGTTGTGCTCCGAGGTTGACAAAAATTCATTTTCTCATAGCTAGTTGAAAATCGATTGAGAAACGACGGGAATAGAGAAACAAACGTACACAAACAATACGTAAACGATTGACAGCAAAATCGAGTCAAAATTCAAAATGGGTGGGGCTGGGGAAGTAAACCTAGGTTATGTTGTTGAATATATTTCGCTAACACAAACGAAAAAAATGAATATGTAAACGAACAAAAACGATTGACACCAAATTCTACCCGAAATTCGCGATGGGTGGAGCTTGCATTTACCCAGTCCCTCCCATTTAAATTGAAAATATTTCGAAAACGGTGCTAAGGGATCGTCCATAAAGGACGTCCGCAATTATTTCCGACTTTTCAACCCCCACTATCCCCCGTCATAGTTGGTCACAATCTTTGGACCCTTCAGGAACGTCAATGGTCACAAATCAACCCCCCCCTATTTGTTCTTCAAAATCGAACTTGACACGACATTTGGAATTGAAGGAGTAAACAAATTTTTTTCACAAAATATTGCATAAAAGAATATCCAAACAAATTTTCTTATAAATCTCAGAAATGGGATTTTTATGCGGACGTCACATTTGTCGGGGACGGCTGCCTAAGGGTGTCCAGTCCAAATAAATTGAAAATTTTCTATAGCAAAGAGGAAGGTTTATAGAGTATACTGTAAAAATTTCACTTGCGAAAGTATTATCAAAATTTCGAGAAAAATCAATTTGAAAGTACGTAAATTTAACGCATTTTTCTTCGATTTTTGGGGTGTGCATTCGATAAGGAGGGTGATCCATCGTCAAAACCTACCCTTTCGGGGCGCCGCTGCGCTCCGCTCCGCTCTGCACCCCTCCAGGGCGGTTTTGACTCTGGTTACTATGCTAAACATACGAGAAGGCGCCTCCCATAAAAAAACCGGGATAAATGAAACCGGGAGCTTAGAGACCCTTGAAATAGCATTAAAAAGTATAGTTGCGGTATGGGGCAGTAAACTATTACGTTTCACCCCAAAAAATCGCGTAAAAACAAAAAATAATCGATGTTACATGTACGAGAGACGAGCTGCATCTGCCGGTGCGAAATACTCTAAGTGTTAGGGTCATTCATATTGCACGTACCGTCAACAGAATGAGCGACGCGCGGGAATCTCGTTAATTTTACATGTAAATTTGCAAACTTCAAATTCGATTTACTCAAAATTTTGATAATACTTTCGCAGGTTTAAATTATATCAGTAAACTATATAAACCTTCCTCTTTGCAATAGAAAATTTTCAATTTATTTGGAGCGGACACCCTTAGGCAGCCGTACCCCATTTGTCGAACCCCCCCCCCCATCGTGACACCTGGTCACTTGTATACCCTCCTCCCCTGCAGGCGTGGGCGTCCTTTATCGACGACCCCTAACACAAACGAACATAATGAATACACAAACAATTGACACAAAATTTGACCCGAAATTCGCTAAGGGCAGCTCTCCCATTTTCCTAGCCAACCCTTTAAATTTGAAGACATTTCATGAACGGGGCTACCACAAACAAAAATAATGAACACACAAACGTACCAAAACGATTGACACCAAATTAAATTCAAAATTCGCGATGGGCTGGACTGGGGAAATGAACCTAAAAATTTTGCCGTTCTACTCGTAATATAGCAATCTAAATTAAGATATTTTTTCAGGATTTTAAATTTAAAATAATATTCATTAAAACTGCCTTCAAGAGAATCGGTCAATGCAGAATTGCTTGAATTTTCTATATTGGCATTTTACTTCGTGGTTGAACCAATAACAGCCAAAAATTGCTTCATACTTGCAAGACTTACGGGCAAGCTCAAATTTAGAAGAATATTTATTTGAGTATCCAAATGAATTCCCCTAAATCCCCTCCCCTCTCGCCGTAGTTCCTTTCTAATTAGGGATTTAGCCTTCCCGAAAAGATTTTCCGCCTATAACTCGCCTTATTTTATGAAAAATTATCATTCGACAAACATTCAATAGACAAAAGCTTTTTGCAAAATGGTGTATTTTCATAATTTTGAAAAGAATTCCTATTAGGTATGACAAAAAAGTCTAAAAAATGGCAAGTTTAAAAAAAATTCGGACAATTTGGCGGACATTGTCGTAATGAACCACTCAAAATTGTTATTCTCGGAATTTTTCCTCCCCCGTGCAATTTGTTATTTTATCCATAACTCGCTTAATTTCAGTTTTCTGGAAAATTCCCATCAGATCAAAATTGAAGAACAGGAAATTTTCTACAAATTTGATTTTCAAAACCTTCCTACGTCGTTACTGAAATAAAAATCAAGCCAAGAAAGGTGAAATGTATATTTTATTGTAAAAAATTGAAATTATAACCAAGTTTTTGTTATTTCGAATAAAAGTATTTTATACTTCATCAGAAGTGAATTCTCAAATAGCTATTTTGTAGAGAATATTCTGCTCTTCAAATTTCGCCTAATGATAATTTTTCTTAAAAATGAAATCAAGCGAGTTGTAGCCGAATAACCGCTAAAGATTGAGGGAAAATTCGACAATAGATTTTAGGAGACCTTAGTCGATTCATTCTTCTTCTTTTTCATGTGCCGATCCGTTACCGGATGTTAGTGGGCTATCATGATTTAGTTGACGGTAGCACTGAAAAGTCCTGTTACGGTTGTAGAAAACCACATTCTTAGGGTTTTTTTAGACACGAATGTGTCTCTTTCCATAGACCTATCCTTAGAATATCAACTGAATCAACTCATTACGCGGTCCGTTTCTCATGGTGTGGCCCAAAGAAGTGAATTCTGAAATAGTCATATGGGAGAGAATTTTCTGCTCTTCAAATTTGGTCTATTGATAATTTTTTGTAAAAATGAAATTAAGCGAGTTATAGCCGAATAACCGCTAAAGATTGAGGGAAAATTCGACAATAGATTTTAGGAGACCTTTGTCGATTCATTCTTCTTCTTTTTCATGTGCCGATCCGTTACCGGATGTTAGTGGGCTATCATGATTTAGTTGACGGTAGCACTGAAAAGTCCTGTTACGGTTGTAGAAAACCACATTCTTAGGGTTTTTTAGACACGAATGTGTCTCTTTCCATAGACCTATCCTTAGAATATCAACTGAATCAACTCATTACGCGGTCCGTTTCTCATGGTGTGGCCCAAAGAAGTGAATTCTGAAATAGTCATATGGGAGAGAATTTTCTGCTCTTCAAATTTGGTCTATTGATAATTTTTTGTAAAAATGAAATTAAGCGAGTTATAGCCGAATAACCGCTAAAGATTGAGGGAAAATTCGACAATAGATTTTAGGAGACCTTTGTCGATTCATTCTTCTTCTTTTTCATGTGCCGATCCGTTACCGGATGTTAGTGGGCTATCATGATTTAGTTGACGGTAGCACTGAAAAGTCCTGTTACGGTTGTAGAAAACCACATTCTTAGGGTTTTTTTTAGACACGAATGTGTCTCTTTCCATAGACCTATCCTTAGAATATCAACTGAATCAACTCATTACGCGGTCCGTTTGTCATGGTGTGGCCCAAAGAAGTGAATTATGAAATAGTCATATGGGAGAGAATTTTCTGCTCTTCAAATTTGGTCTATTGATAATTTTTTGTAAAAATGAAATTAAGCGAGTTATAGCCGAATAACCGCTAAAGATTGAGGGAAAATTCGACAATAGATTTTAGGAGACCTTTGTCGATTCATTCTTCTTCTTTTTCATGTGCCGATCCGTTACCGGATGTTAGTGGGCTATCATGATTTAGTTGACGGTAGCACTGAAAAGTCCTGTTACGGTTGTAGAAAACCACATTCTTAGGGTTTTTTAGACACGAATGTGTCTCTTTCCATAGACCTATCCTTAGAATATCAACTGAATCAACTCATTACGCGGTCCGTTTCTCATGGTGTGGCCCAAAGAAGTGAATTCTGAAATAGTCATATGGGAGAGAATTTTCTGCTCTTCAAATTTGGTCTATTGATAATTTTTTGTAAAAATGAAATTAAGCGAGTTATAGCCGAATAACCGCTAAAGATTGAGGGAAAATTCGACAATAGATTTTAGGAGACCTTTGTCGATTCATTCTTCTTCTTTTTCATGTGCCGATCCGTTACCGGATGTTAGTGGGCTATCATGATTTAGTTGACGGTAGCACTGAAAAGTCCTGTTACGGTTGTAGAAAACCACATTCTTAGGGTTTTTTAGACACGAATGTGTCTCTTTCCATAGACCTATCCTTAGAATATCAACTGAATCAACTCATTACGCAGTCCGTTTCTCATGGTGTGGCCCAAAGAAGTGAATTCTGAAATAGTCATATGGGAGAGAATTTTCTGCTCTTCAAATTTGGTCTATTGATAATTTTTTGTAAAAATGAAATTAAGCGAGTTATAGCCGAATAACCGCTAAAGATTGAGGGAAAATTCGACAATAGATTTTAGGAGACCTTTGTCGATTCATTCTTCTTCTTTTTCATGTGCCGATCCGTTACCGGATGTTAGTGGGCTATCATGATTTAGTTGACGGTAGCACTGAAAAGTCCTGTTACGGTTGTAGAAAACCACATTCTTAGGGTTTTTTAGACACGAATGTGTCTCTTTCCATAGACCTATCCTTAGAATATCAACTGAATCAACTCATTACGCGGTCCGTTTCTCATGGTGTGGCCCAAAGAAGTGAATTCTGAAATAGTCATATGGGAGAGAATTTTCTGCTCTTCAAATTTGATCTATTGATAATTTTTTGTAAAAATGAAATTAAGCGAGTTATAGCCGAATAACCGCTAAAGATTGAGGGAAAATTCGACAATAGATTTTAGGAGACCTTTGTCGATTCATTCTTCTTCTTTTTCATGTGCCGATCCGTTACCGGATGTTAGTGGGCTATCATGATTTAGTTGACGGTAGCACTGAAAAGTCCTGTTACGGTTGTAGAAAACCACATTCTTAGGGTTTTTTTTAGACACGAATGTGTCTCTTTCCATAGACCTATCCTTAGAATATCAACTGAATCAACTCATTACGCGGTCCGTTTGTCATGGTGTGGCCCAAAGAAGTGAATTATGAAATAGTCATATGGGAGAGAATTTTCTGCTCTTCAAATTTGGTCTATTGATAATTTTTTGTAAAAATGAAATTAAGCGAGTTATAGCCGAATAACCGTCTTGGAGGCACTAAAATCCTTAATTGTGAGAGAATTCGACAGTGGATTTTAGGGGACCTTTGCCATCATGACTTTGTTGACGGCAGCACTGAAAAATTCTATTGCTGTTTTTGAAAACCACGTTCTTATGAATGTCGTCTCCTACCAGGTCCTCTTTTTTTCCATAGATCTCTCCCTGGAGTATCAACTGAAGCAACTCATTACGTGGTCCGTTTCTCATCATGTGACACAAATACTCCAGTTTCCTTCTCTTGACTTGATTCATGATTTCCGCTTTCTTTGTTCATGAGATGCACCGTCCATGGGATTATTAAGAAGTATCGATACAGCCTTATTTTAAATTCCTCCAGTTTCTTTCTTGAGGCTTCTGCCAGTGTCCATGCATCCACGCCGTATAACAGCATCGGAATTGCGTACCAATGGAAGAATGTGATTTTAGTCTTCATGTTGAAATCTCGGTTCTTTAGCAATTTAGCCATTTTTATAAACGCAATTTTTTCCTTTTTCAATCCTGCATCTGAGTTCTAATGCATGATCCCATTGTTGTTGATTGTACTACCAAGGTAAGCAAATTTCTCAACCCTCCAATTGTCCTTTGATTCCAGTCCAGACTCCAAGGAAAAGGGCACATTCGTCGAATCACACAAGGATTACCCTCGGGTGATCCTGGAAATTCATTAGAACTCTTAAATACAAATGTCTGCTAAATTTTAGTTTTTCCGAATTTTTTGCAAAGCTAAAAATGTTCCTTTTCTGGACTATCTGTTTCTATTAAAAAAAGGAAGAGTAGAGGCGGCCTCTGAGCCCTATCTTGTGGTGGTCGTGGTTAGGATTCCACGTTAAACTAACGTTAAGTCAGTATGCTCTAGATAAATTAAACGTAAATTTTTTAGGATTCCTGTAAAAGTTGATACATTTAAGTAATAATTACTTTTTGACGCGATTGGAAAGCAAACTGTTGTTTCTCGGTCGCTTGTCTGATGGTGTACGTTTCAAATCGTATTGGTGGATTTTAAACCTTTCGATATCTCAAAAAGCTTATGGAGATATGTTTATTTTAGAAAACTTATCTAAACTGCTAAAAATATTTCAATTTTAACTGTACGTTTGTTACACATAAGAAAATATTGGGGGGGGGTTATGAAGTACGTGAAATTTGTTGAAATATAATATAAAATAATTAGAATCGTCATATAGCGCATAAATGTCAATGGTGGAATCGAACCAGCGGAAGTTTATAAATGGGGGGGGGGTTCATTTATTTAGCAGCTTCCTTTTATTTTGAAACATTAAAATAACCCCTTTACTTCCTTGCATCCGCCCTTGGAATCGAAAATCCGTCTATAGAATCGAATATCGAACTTTTTATTCCTTAAAATTAAAAGAACATCCTGCAAATGACAAAGATTTATCATTTGCATTTTACGAAAAATCTTATATCTAATAAAATTTTTAGGAATCAATTTGTTGTAAAAGCTACAGTTCGCGCGGTATGAAGGTCAGAAGTGGGATGGGGTGAATTCTGCTACGAAGCGCACAATACTGGTTTTTCGCGTTCTGCGGTTTCGTAATAACCACCCAACAGCTAGCTTGTTGTTAAAAATACTCAGAACTGATGTTTAGAATGACAAATTCTGGATTAGAATAATTTAAAAAACGGTTTTTCAGGTCTGTTTGGATGATTTTGGTAACAAGTGTAGACATAAATTGAATAAATTTTAAATTTTATCTTCCTGAAATACCCTCAAAAATTTTTCCCGAAAATTTATTCTAATGTAGAATTTTTCGCCCTATAATTTTACTTATAGGTAATTTTAACGAAAAGTTAGCAGTTTCGCAGTTATTTACGAAACCAGCGAGCTAGAAATGAATTGTGCGTGGATGCTAGAATATGCACACCTTTCTTCTGGGTTCTACACCGCACGAATTATAGCTTTGATGGCAACATAACTTATATCATTTTTGTTCCAAATTTTATTTTCATCAATTTTATGTAATACAAAATTTTTCAGGAGATTCAGCGTTTACGAGATAATCGCAAAAAACCACACGTGCTCACCGTTTGGTGGGAGTGTTTTGAAGAAACTCGACAAATATTCGATTTTAAGAAATAAACAACGGTGTTCCTCGGTTTCCTATTTCTAAAACCTGTGAAGGTTTTATCTGGTGTTTTTTATACGTCGCATTAAATTTTAAAAAAATTCAACATCGAATTAAAACGTTAAAATTCCACCAAGTTTAGTTTCTACTGACCAAAACATCAAGGGGGTGGTTTAAATTAATCAAATAAATTGAAGGCATAAAAGTACAATAATTTAAAAAAGTGAAAATAAAAAAACTAAGTGCGTGACGAACATAAGGCGTCGTTCTTCTGAAAGCTGCGGTTAATTTTCGTTACGTTCAATTGTAAAGCATAATATCACAAAACGCTAATGTTATATTTTTTATAATATAATTTAAGGGTTTCATCATTTGATATGTTGCTTACCCAGACTGCATAATTTAATGCTTCGATACCAACGCTTTTTTATTTGACGAGTTTCACAGTTTGAACCATTTTCAGCCTACTTTGATTACGACATGTTTGTTTTACACAAAGCGAAGTGGTTTAAATATAAAATTTATATTTAGATTTAGCATAATAATGAAAAGCGAAATTGAAAAACTTTGGAAAGCTCCTTACAAAACGAACTTGCGTCCATGGTAACCAATTAAGTAGAATTGTACCGATGCGGCTTCCGAAGCCTTGCAACGTTATTTTTGGTGGATGCTGAAATGCTTTTCAATACATTTAAGTTTTGAACACACCAGGCCTGTTGAAGCACAAATTTTGAAAATAATTTTATTTTATTAGTAAGCAATAATTTATTTAGTGGTTATTCCACCCGTTTTTATTATTTAAATTTGAGTCCTGGCGATTTTTTATGTTGTAATGTATTTTTGTTTGTTTAGGTAATAGTATAATTTATTATATTATTTAAATTGTTATTGCGAAGTAAGAAAATTGAATTTGTACTGCGCACTAATTTACTTACTTGTAATGTTGAATAATTTAAATATGAAAATTTAATATCAAACTCAATCTCCAACAGGTGCGCAGGATTGATCCACCTACAAAACTTCCAGAAATATGGATGCGAGTTATGTCCCTAATAATCCGCAGTTTGGCTTGCAACTCGAATGCAATTGGACTGCAGGAGTGCAGTCTTGTCAGAACTCATGTCAAAGTTCTTGTCCGGACGAGCTTTCCTCCTGCTGGCCCGAAGACATGGCATCCTTCACTTTACCTTTAGATTTAGAACCGCTACCGACGCTCTTTCCATTTTCTCCATGTTCCAGTGCAAACAATAATTTTAAGTGAGTTTCAAAAGTTTCAAGTGTCAAGTTTTACAAAGGATCATTTTTAGAACAGAAGATTTGCAACACAACCCCTATGGATTTATAAAAGAAGGTAAACCTACCGCAGATATGGCCGACGTTTTGTTATCCCTAAAACATGCCGTCGTACATCCAGAACAAAATGAGCGATACAACCAACAGCAGCTTTACCATCCTCAAGTTTTGTTATCACCTGGGGGTTACTCCGGATCGTTGTGCGACCAAAATTTTTCCCAGCAGCCAACCATGTTTCCCAGTATGTCGGTTAATGTTTCCATGAATATGACCATGCATGGGTATCATCCAAATTCGACCTACCCGACCACCGAAATTTCGTGCCCACAGGTAAGCGATTTCGTTATTTTATTCCGTACTGATATTTTTGTGTGTTGCTTGAACGCGTCGTCAACCATCTTGATTGCATTGATTTTGTAAACTTAAAGGACCTTCTTTTATTATTGTGAAAAAACGCAAAATTTTCAACACGATTTTCTATTATTTAAATGGGATTTCCATGCCAATTGAAGGGTTTTAAAAAAGGAGCAATAAAACTTCAAAATTGTGCGTTGAAAATTAAGTCTGAAATTTTTTGGTAAAACCAATTAAATTTAAAAATCATTATTAATACCTAATAGTACAGAAATAAACCGCCTGAAGGGTCAATATTTTTGGAAACATTTTATAGCTTCAAGAATTATCAGTTCAAAAGGTCAAAAAAAATTCAAATTTAATTTTTCTAGAAATTATCGTCGTTTCAGTGGTTCGCGTTGTTTATGCGACTTTCTTGCGCCAAAAACTGAAGTGCACTTTTATTTTGAAAATAGTGGCAATTAATAAAAAATTAAATTCGATTAATGTATATAAAACACGTTTAAAGATCTAACTAAACTTGAAAATATCTCAAAAAGTATGCACCGAATATTTTTTTAAATTACATTTTTTATGTAAAATTGGTTTTTGCAGCTTTTGAAAATAAGCCTTGAGTAAAAAATCTGTTAACAATTTTTGTAGTAAAATCAATATTTTATCTGAAAAGCGTACTTTTATAAAATTATTTAAACATAGAGGGTTCGAACTGTTTAAAGATCGAACTAAACTTGAAAATATCTCAAAAAGTATGCACCGAATATTTTTTTAAATTACATTTGTTATGTAAAATTGGTTTTTGCAGCTTTTGAAAATAAGCTTTGAGTAAAAAATCTGTTAACAATTTTTGTAGTAAAAACAATATTTTATCTGAAAAGCGTACTTTTAAAAATTATTTAAACATAGAGGGTTCGAACTGTTTAAAGATCGAACTAAACTTGAAAATATCTCAAAAAGTATGCACCGAATATTTTTCTAAATTACATTTTTTATGTAAAATTGGTTTTTGCAGCTTTTGAAAATAAGCTTTGAGTAAAAAATCTGTTAACAATTTTTGTAGTAAAATCAATATTTTATCTGAAAAGCGTACTTTTATAAAATTATTTAAACATAGAGGGTTCGAACTGTTTAAAGATCGAACTAAACTTGAAAATATCTCAAAAAGTATGCACCGAATATTTTTTTAAATTACATTTTTTTATGTAAAATTGGTTTTTGCAGCTTTTGAAAATAAGCTTTGAGTAAAATATCTGTTAACAATTTTTGTAGTAAAAACAATATTTTATCTGAAAAGCGTACTTTTATAAAATTATTTAAACATAGAGGGTTCGAACTGTTTAAAGATCGAACTAAACTTGAAAATATCTCAAAAAGTATGCACCGAATATTTTTTTAAATTACATTTTTTATGTAAAATTGGTTTTTGCAGCTTTTGAAAATAAGCATTGAGTAAAAAATCTGTTAACAATTTTTGTAGTAAAAACAATATTTTATCTGAAAAGCGTACTTTTAAAAATTATTTAAACATAGAGGGTTCGAACTGTTTAAAGATCGAACTAAACTTGAAAATATCTCAAAAAGTATGCACCGAATATTTTTTTAAATTACATTTTTTATGTAAAATTGGTTTTTGCAGCTTTTGAAAATAAGCATTGAGTAAAAAATCTGTTAACAATTTTTGTAGTAAAAACAATATTTTATCTGAAAAGCGTACTTTTAAAAATTATTTAAACATAGAGGGTTCGAACTGTTTAAAGATCGAACTAAACTTGAAAATATCTCAAAAAGTATGCACCGAATATTTTTTTAAATTACATTTTTTATGTAAAATTGGTTTTTGCAGCTTTTGAAAATAAGCTTTGAGTAAAAAATCTGTTAACAATTTTTGTAGTAAAAACAATATTTTATCTGAAAAGCGTACTTTTAAAAATTATTTAAACATAGAGGGTTCGAACTGTTTAAAGATCGAACTAAACTTGAAAATATCTCAAAAAGTATGCACCGAATATTTTTTTAAATTACATTTTTTATGTAAAATTGGTTTTTGCAGCTTTTGAAAATAAGCTTTGAGTAAAAAATCTGTTAACAATTTTTGTAGTAAAATCAATATTTTATCTGAAAAGCGTACTTTTATAAAATTATTTAAACATAGAGGGTTCGAACTGTTTAAAGATCGAACTAAACTTGAAAATATCTCAAAAAGTATGCACCGAATATTTTTTTAAATTACATTTTTTTATGTAAAATTGGTTTTTGCAGCTTTTGAAAATAAGCTTTGAGTAAAATATCTGTTAACAATTTTTGTAGTAAAAACAATATTTTATCTGAAAAGCGTACTTTTATAAAATTATTTAAACATAGAGGGTTCGAACTGTTTAAAGATCGAACTAAACTTGAAAATATCTCAAAAAGTATGCACCGAATATTTTTTTAAATTACATTTTTTATGTAAAATTGGTTTTTGCAGCTTTTGAAAATAAGCATTGAGTAAAAAATCTGTTAACAATTTTTGTAGTAAAAACAATATTTTATCTGAAAAGCGTACTTTTAAAAATTATTTAAACATAGAGGGTTCGAACTGTTTAAAGATCGAACTAAACTTGAAAATATCTCAAAAAGTATGCACCGAATATTTTTTTAAATTACATTTTTTATGTAAAATTGGTTTTTGCAGCTTTTGAAAATAAGCATTGAGTAAAAAATCTGTTAACAATTTTTGTAGTAAAAACAATATTTTATCTGAAAAGCGTACTTTTAAAAATTATTTAAACATAGAGGGTTCGAACTGTTTAAAGATCGAACTAAACTTGAAAATATCTCAAAAAGTATGCACCGAATATTTTTTTAAATTACATTTTTTATGTAAAATTGGTTTTTGCAGCTTTTGAAAATAAGCTTTGAGTAAAAAATCTGTTAACAATTTTTGTAGTAAAAACAATATTTTATCTGAAAAGCGTACTTTTAAAAATTATTTAAACATAGAGGGTTCGAACTGTTTAAAGATCGAACTAAACTTGAAAATATCTCAAAAAGTATGCACCGAATATTTTTTTAAATTACATTTTTTATGTAAAATTGGTTTTTGCAGCTTTTGAAAATAAGCTTTGAGTAAAAAATCTGTTAACAATTTTTGTAGTAAAATCAATATTTTATCTGAAAAGCGTACTTTTATAAAATTATTTAAACATAGAGGGTTCGAACTGTTTAAAGATCGAACTAAACTTGAAAATATCTCAAAAAGTATGCACCGAATATTTTTTTAAATTACATTTTTTTATGTAAAATTGGTTTTTGCAGCTTTTGAAAATAAGCTTTGAGTAAAATATCTGTTAACAATTTTTGTAGTAAAAACAATATTTTATCTGAAAAGCGTACTTTTATAAAATTATTTAAACATAGAGGGTTCGAACTGTTTAAAGATCGAACTAAACTTGAAAATATCTCAAAAAGTATGCACCGAATATTTTTTTAAATTACATTTTTTATGTAAAATTGGTTTTTGCAGCTTTTGAAAATAAGCATTGAGTAAAAAATCTGTTAACAATTTTTGTAGTAAAAACAATATTTTATCTGAAAAGCGTACTTTTAAAAATTATTTAAACATAGAGGGTTCGAACTGTTTAAAGATCGAACTAAACTTGAAAATATCTCAAAAAGTATGCACCGAATATTTTTTTAAATTACATTTTTTATGTAAAATTGGTTTTTGCAGCTTTTGAAAATAAGCATTGAGTAAAAAATCTGTTAACAATTTTTGTAGTAAAAACAATATTTTATCTGAAAAGCGTACTTTTAAAAATTATTTAAACATAGAGGGTTCGAACTGTTTAAAGATCGAACTAAACTTGAAAATATCTCAAAAAGTATGCACCGAATATTTTTTTAAATTACATATTTTATGTAAAATTGGTTTTTGCAGCTTTTGAAAATAAGCATTGAGTAAAAAATCTGTTAACAATTTTTGTAGTAAAAACAATATTTTATCTGAAAAGCGTACTTTTAAAAATTATTTAAACATAGAGGGTTCGAACTGTTTAAAGATCGAACTAAACTTGAAAATATCTCAAAAAGTATGCACCGAATATTTTTTTAAATTACATTTTTTATGTAAAATTGGTTTTTGCAGCTTTTGAAAATAAGCTTTGAGTAAAAAATCTGTTAACAATTTTTGTAGTAAAAACAATATTTTATCTGAAAAGCGTACTTTTAAAAATTATTTAAACATAGAGGGTTCGAACTGTTTAAAGATCGAACTAAACTTGAAAATATCTCAAAAAGTATGCACCGAATATTTTTTTAAATTACATTTTTTATGTAAAATTGGTTTTTGCAGCTTTTGAAAATAAGCTTTGAGTAAAAAATCTGTTAACAATTTTTGTAGTAAAATCAATATTTTATCTGAAAAGCGTACTTTTATAAAATTATTTAAACATAGAGGGTTCGAACTGTTTAAAGATCGAACTAAACTTGAAAATATCTCAAAAAGTATGCACCGAATATTTTTTTAAATTACATTTTTTTATGTAAAATTGGTTTTTGCAGCTTTTGAAAATAAGCTTTGAGTAAAATATCTGTTAACAATTTTTGTAGTAAAAACAATATTTTATCTGAAAAGCGTACTTTTATAAAATTATTTAAACATAGAGGGTTCGAACTGTTTAAAGATCGAACTAAACTTGAAAATATCTCAAAAAGTATGCACCGAATATTTTTTTAAATTACATTTTTTATGTAAAATTGGTTTTTGCAGCTTTTGAAAATAAGCATTGAGTAAAAAATCTGTTAACAATTTTTGTAGTAAAAACAATATTTTATCTGAAAAGCGTACTTTTAAAAATTATTTAAACATAGAGGGTTCGAACTGTTTAAAGATCGAACTAAACTTGAAAATATCTCAAAAAGTATGCACCGAATATTTTTTTAAATTACATTTTTTATGTAAAATTGGTTTTTGCAGCTTTTGAAAATAAGCATTGAGTAAAAAATCTGTTAACAATTTTTGTAGTAAAAACAATATTTTATCTGAAAAGCGTACTTTTAAAAATTATTTAAACATAGAGGGTTCGAACTGTTTAAAGATCGAACTAAACTTGAAAATATCTCAAAAAGTATGCACCGAATATTTTTTTAAATTACATTTTTTATGTAAAATTGGTTTTTGCAGCTTTTGAAAATAAGCTTTGAGTAAAAAATCTGTTAACAATTTTTGTAGTAAAAACAATATTTTATCTGAAAAGCGTACTTTTAAAAATTATTTAAACATAGAGGGTTCGAACTGTTTAAAGATCGAACTAAACTTGAAAATATCTCAAAAAGTATGCACCGAATATTTTTTTAAATTACATTTTTTATGTAAAATTGGTTTTTGCAGCTTTTGAAAATAAGCTTTGAGTAAAAAATCTGTTAACAATTTTTGTAGTAAAATCAATATTTTATCTGAAAAGCGTACTTTTATAAAATTATTTAAACATAGAGGGTTCGAACTGTTTAAAGATCGAACTAAACTTGAAAATATCTCAAAAAGTATGCACCGAATATTTTTTTAAATTACATTTTTTTATGTAAAATTGGTTTTTGCAGCTTTTGAAAATAAGCTTTGAGTAAAATATCTGTTAACAATTTTTGTAGTAAAAACAATATTTTATCTGAAAAGCGTACTTTTATAAAATTATTTAAACATAGAGGGTTCGAACTGTTTAAAGATCGAACTAAACTTGAAAATATCTCAAAAAGTATGCACCGAATATTTTTTTAAATTACATTTTTTATGTAAAATTGGTTTTTGCAGCTTTTGAAAATAAGCATTGAGTAAAAAATCTGTTAACAATTTTTGTAGTAAAAACAATATTTTATCTGAAAAGCGTACTTTTAAAAATTATTTAAACATAGAGGGTTCGAACTGTTTAAAGATCGAACTAAACTTGAAAATATCTCAAAAAGTATGCACCGAATATTTTTTTAAATTACATTTTTTATGTAAAATTGGTTTTTGCAGCTTTTGAAAATAAGCATTGAGTAAAAAATCTGTTAACAATTTTTGTAGTAAAAACAATATTTTATCTGAAAAGCGTACTTTTAAAAATTATTTAAACATAGAGGGTTCGAACTGTTTAAAGATCGAACTAAACTTGAAAATATCTCAAAAAGTATGCACCGAATATTTTTTTAAATTACATTTTTTATGTAAAATTGGTTTTTGCAGCTTTTGAAAATAAGCATTGAGTAAAAAATCTGTTAACAATTTTTGTAGTAAAAACAATATTTTATCTGAAAAGCGTACTTTTAAAAATTATTTAAACATAGAGGGTTCGAACTGTTTAAAGATCGAACTAAACTTGAAAATATCTCAAAAAGTATGCACCGAATATTTTTTTAAATTACATTTTTTATGTAAAATTGGTTTTTGCAGCTTTTGAAAATAAGCTTTGAGTAAAAAATCTGTTAACAATTTTTGTAGTAAAAACAATATTTTATCTGAAAAGCGTACTTTTAAAAATTATTTAAACATAGAGGGTTCGAACTGTTTAAAGATCGAACTAAACTTGAAAATATCTCAAAAAGTATGCACCGAATATTTTTTTAAATTACATTTTTTATGTAAAATTGGTTTTTGCAGCTTTTGAAAATAAGCTTTGAGTAAAAAATCTGTTAACAATTTTTGTAGTAAAATCAATATTTTATCTGAAAAGCGTACTTTTATAAAATTATTTAAACATAGAGGGTTCGAACTGTTTAAAGATCGAACTAAACTTGAAAATATCTCAAAAAGTATGCACCGAATATTTTTTTAAATTACATTTTTTTATGTAAAATTGGTTTTTGCAGCTTTTGAAAATAAGCTTTGAGTAAAATATCTGTTAACAATTTTTGTAGTAAAAACAATATTTTATCTGAAAAGCGTACTTTTATAAAATTATTTAAACATAGAGGGTTCGAACTGTTTAAAGATCGAACTAAACTTGAAAATATCTCAAAAAGTATGCACCGAATATTTTTTTAAATTACATTTTTTATGTAAAATTGGTTTTTGCAGCTTTTGAAAATAAGCATTGAGTAAAAAATCTGTTAACAATTTTTGTAGTAAAAACAATATTTTATCTGAAAAGCGTACTTTTAAAAATTATTTAAACATAGAGGGTTCGAACTGTTTAAAGATCGAACTAAACTTGAAAATATCTCAAAAAGTATGCACCGAATATTTTTTTAAATTACATTTTTTATGTAAAATTGGTTTTTGCAGCTTTTGAAAATAAGCATTGAGTAAAAAATCTGTTAACAATTTTTGTAGTAAAAACAATATTTTATCTGAAAAGCGTACTTTTAAAAATTATTTAAACATAGAGGGTTCGAACTGTTTAAAGATCGAACTAAACTTGAAAATATCTCAAAAAGTATGCACCGAATATTTTTTTAAATTACATTTTTTATGTAAAATTGGTTTTTGCAGCTTTTGAAAATAAGCTTTGAGTAAAAAATCTGTTAACAATTTTTGTAGTAAAAACAATATTTTATCTGAAAAGCGTACTTTTAAAAATTATTTAAACATAGAGGGTTCGAACTGTTTAAAGATCGAACTAAACTTGAAAATATCTCAAAAAGTATGCACCGAATATTTTTTTAAATTACATTTTTTATGTAAAATTGGTTTTTGCAGCTTTTGAAAATAAGCTTTGAGTAAAAAATCTGTTAACAATTTTTGTAGTAAAATCAATATTTTATCTGAAAAGCGTACTTTTATAAAATTATTTAAACATAGAGGGTTCGAACTGTTTAAAGATCGAACTAAACTTGAAAATATCTCAAAAAGTATGCACCGAATATTTTTTTAAATTACATTTTTTATGTAAAATTGGTTTTTGCAGCTTTTGAAAATAAGCTTTGAGTAAAAAATCTGTTAACAATTTTTGTAGTAAAATCAATATTTTATCTGAAAAGCGTACTTTTATAAAATTATTTAAACATAGAGGGTTCGAACTGTTTAAAGATCGAACTAAACTTGAAAATATCTCAAAAAGTATGCACCGAATATTTTTTTAAATTACATTTTTTTATGTAAAATTGGTTTTTGCAGCTTTTGAAAATAAGCTTTGAGTAAAATATCTGTTAACAATTTTTGTAGTAAAAACAATATTTTATCTGAAAAGCGTACTTTTATAAAATTATTTAAACATAGAGGGTTCGAACTGTTTAAAGATCGAACTAAACTTGAAAATATCTCAAAAAGTATGCACCGAATATTTTTTTAAATTACATTTTTTATGTAAAATTGGTTTTTGCAGCTTTTGAAAATAAGCATTGAGTAAAAAATCTGTTAACAATTTTTGTAGTAAAAACAATATTTTATCTGAAAAGCGTACTTTTAAAAATTATTTAAACATAGAGGGTTCGAACTGTTTAAAGATCGAACTAAACTTGAAAATATCTCAAAAAGTATGCACCGAATATTTTTTTAAATTACATTTTTTATGTAAAATTGGTTTTTGCAGCTTTTGAAAATAAGCTTTGAGTAAAAAATCTGTTAACAATTTTTGTAGTAAAAACAATATTTTATCTGAAAAGCGTACTTTTAAAAATTATTTAAACATAGAGGGTTCGAACTGTTTAAAGATCGAACTAAACTTGAAAATATCTCAAAAAGTATGCACCGAATATTTTTTTAAATTACATTTTTTATGTAAAATTGGTTTTTGCAGCTTTTGAAAATAAGCTTTGAGTAAAAAATCTGTTAACAATTTTTGTAGTAAAATCAATATTTTATCTGAAAAGCGTACTTTTATAAAATTATTTAAACATAGAGGGTTCGAACTGTTTAAAGATCGAACTAAACTTGAAAATATCTCAAAAAGTATGCACCGAATATTTTTTTAAATTACATTTTTTTATGTAAAATTGGTTTTTGCAGCTTTTGAAAATAAGCTTTGAGTAAAATATCTGTTAACAATTTTTGTAGTAAAAACAATATTTTATCTGAAAAGCGTACTTTTATAAAATTATTTAAACATAGAGGGTTCGAACTGTTTAAAGATCGAACTAAACTTGAAAATATCTCAAAAAGTATGCACCGAATATTTTTTTAAATTACATTTTTTATGTAAAATTGGTTTTTGCAGCTTTTGAAAATAAGCATTGAGTAAAAAATCTGTTAACAATTTTTGTAGTAAAAACAATATTTTATCTGAAAAGCGTACTTTTAAAAATTATTTAAACATAGAGGGTTCGAACTGTTTAAAGATCGAACTAAACTTGAAAATATCTCAAAAAGTATGCACCGAATATTTTTTTAAATTACATTTTTTATGTAAAATTGGTTTTTGCAGCTTTTGAAAATAAGCTTTGAGTAAAAAATCTGTTAACAATTTTTGTAGTAAAAACAATATTTTATCTGAAAAGCGTACTTTTAAAAATTATTTAAACATAGAGGGTTCGAACTGTTTAAAGATCGAACTAAACTTGAAAATATCTCAAAAAGTATGCACCGAATATTTTTTTAAATTACATTTTTTATGTAAAATTGGTTTTTGCAGCTTTTGAAAATAAGCATTGAGTAAAAAATCTGTTAACAATTTTTGTAGTAAAAACAATATTTTATCTGAAAAGCGTACTTTTAAAAATTATTTAAACATAGAGGGTTCGAACTTCGAACTGTTTAAAGATCGAACTAAACTTGAAAATATCTCAAAAAGTATGCACCGAATATTTTTTTAAATTAAATTTTTTTATGTAAAATTGGTTTTTGCAGCTTTTGAAAATAAGCTTTGAGTAAAATATCTGTTAACAATTTTTGTAGTAAAAACAATATTTTATCTGAAAAGCGTATTTATAAAATTATTTAAACATAGAGGGTTCGAAACGAAAAAAAATCATTAAGAAATGATGTAAAAAGTCAAGTTTTACTTTTTTGTAATTCCTGTATCTCTCAAACGAAACGGTTTAGAAAAATTTAAAGACGTGTTTCTAACAGAAAATTTAAAGGGCTGCAACTTTGGTCTAGTGATCTTTTTTTGAAAAACCAATCTATTTCTAAAAAAAACTGAAATTAGATGGAAAATGTAGTTTCATACTGAAATACACCGCACAAAGTAAATACAAATAAGTGAAAAGATAATAAATTATTTCACTAATTTGGGGTTCTCTTATCAATTTTGCTATCCGGAGCGGTATTTCTTGTATATCTTAAAAGATACATGGTTTGAAAGAAAAACAAAAAAATAAAGCATTGCATGTTTTATATTTCTTTTCTTAATTTTATCCAAACTCTAAAGCAGTTGATTTCAGGCATTAAAAGGGTTAGAACCTAATTTGTAGATAATTTCAATGTGATTTGGCGATCCACACGACTTTACATAAACCACTCTTTTAAAAACGATTTAAATGAAAAACAAAATTTCAAAAAGAAAAACGAAGACTTTGAAAATTCGATCCTTATGATAATACAGTCATTTTGTGCTTAAAAGGGCGCCTAGCTTACAAGTTGTGGGGTAGTTTTGATTTCTTCGATTCTATATGTTTTCTGGGGTGCTGCACCCGAATCCGAGGTTTCCGAACAAAATTTCGTGACGGAACATAAAAAAAATGCAAAAAAAGGTAAAAAAATAATTTTTTGGCGGAGTTTTGCTTATAACTCGGAAACTATTAACTTTTCGTAAATAACCTTCTTATACAAAATGAAAGCTTATAAAATTTCTCCGGAGTTTATTTCTCCGGCTAACCGTTCGGGTTCAAGCGCCAGTTTAAAATTTGCGTTTTTCGGCTGTTTCCGCAAAACCCCACTTTTTCCACTCCAAAACTGTAATTTATTAATATTAAGTGCCGTCCTGTGTTATTAATATTAAGTGTGGAACCTGGAGTGATATGGCGATAGAACAGACTTTAATTAAGTCAATGAAGACTAGTGGTGGTCTCACTCATGGCCGTGGAGTAACTGAAGGTGTTGTGAAAAGATGGACGCAAGGGATGACAGCACTGCATAATGTTTGCCAAGAGATTGAACACTTTACGGGAGTGGACCTCGCAACGTCAGAACAACACGTTGACAGCAGAGATGCTATGCAAAAGCGAGACAACGCGGACGCACATAAGTTGCTGAATTGGTTCCACGAGCATCCTCCTTTTCCAGAGACTACTGACCTAATGTCACTAAGTACAGGTGTTGTCGCAGATGAGAAGATCAACTGCCACTTGTCCAAGGAGATGGGCATGAAAGGCATACAGCGCATTGTTGATGGTGATTTTCAAGCTGTGTGAAGAGTGCAGCCTCTAGCGATCATGAACAGCTCTATTCAGATACAAGACAGGTCTGTAGTCATCAACCCTACCACACTTTCCAACGAATGACCATCGTGAAACATTCAGATGAAGAGCTGAAAGAATTTTTGTGTTACGAACTTAGCCCCTACCCTCTCGCTCTTTTCTATGAGCATGGGATGAGAAAAGGAACGAAATCCAGCTTGTACAAGACTTTTGTACCAACTGAACAGGTGGACTTGATCAATTCAAACTATGTCATCGACGGAGGGTTTTTATTACATCGGGTCAAATGGCACCACAGCCAGAGATATTCAGAAATTTGTAGCAGTTATGTATCGTATGTCAAGTCAAACTACAAATCAAATGCAGTTGTCATTTTCGATGGCTACCCTGACGAAGCTTGTGAAAGCACCAAGCGAATAGAACGTTTGAGAAGAGCGCAAAGAAAACAATCTGCTGCAATATCATTTACAGCATCGATGGTGCCCACTGTCTCACAGGAGAGTTTCCTTGCAAACTCTAAAAACAAGAGCCGGTTGATATCGATGCTAATGGAAAAGTTTGAGGATGCACAAATAGAATCACAGCAAGCTATGGAGGACGCTGATATTCTAATTATCACAACAGCTCTTATGTTAGCCCCGTCAAATGAATACGTGACAGTAGTGGGGGGAAGATATCGACCTTTTGGTGATTTTGATTGGCCTGTGCAGTCCTGATATAAAGAATGTCTTCTTTCTGAAGGCAGGAAAAGGGAATGTGTCTCAAACTCTCTACAATCCTCATCTTGCCGCTGACAAAACTATATCAAACCATATATTGTTCCTGCACGCGATGAGTGGCTGTGACACCACGTCTGCTTTGTTTAATCAAGGGAAACTGAAATTTCTTAAAGTCCTGCAGAAGAACAATCACTTGCAAACAGTCATTGATGCTTTCAAAGACCCTCATACTCACCAGGACGATATTGCCGAAGCAGGAAACGTGTTTCTCATGGATCTGTATGGAAAAGGACGTGAGACTAGCCTGAATGATTTGAGATACAGGCAGTACGTATCTTCATCGTACAAAAGTAAAACCAACATTGCCTCACTACCCCCCACCGAAGCTGCTGCACGACAACATTCCCTGAGAGTTTACTTTCAGGTGCAGCAGTGGTTATCCGGGCCAACCACACTAGACGAGCAACAAAGAGACCCGAGCGAGTGGGGGTGGTAAAAAACAAAGAGTGGTCTCATGCCAGTGCCAACCACTTTGAACCCTGCACCGGATTCGATACTCCGGCACATTTCTTGTAAATGTAATAAAAGCTGCCAACGCAATTGTGGATGCAGGAAGGCAGGCCTTCATTGCTCCTCTATCTGCACATCGTGCGAAGGCCTATGTCGAGCCACCGGAAGACGGCAGTGACATAAACGAAGAAGACACCGAAGAAGGAGACCGAGAACAGACTGAACAAAATCGCTTACACGATGCGGAAGGTATGTCTAATCTCACAATCCATTTCGTAATCATTCATCTCTCCTTGAGGTATACGATCATAAGTTGTACTTTTCTCATCACTTATTTAATTTTTCAGATAAACTAGCCCCGACGCTGACGATAGAACAACCCGAACCTGTGCCAGGACCCGCCGCCTTCGATGAATCTCGACTAGGACCTTCTAAACGACAACGATTCGCATAATTTTTCGTTGGCAGAATGAGAAACCGCCGAACGATTCGAATTTGATTTTAAATTATTGTGAAGATAGAATTAATACTAATGATGCATTATAACAATATGTAATAACTTTTCAAAATTTCTCGTTGGAATTTCAACTTTTTTGTAACTGAAATTGTAAATTTTGGAGTTCATTAAATAACTTGAACATTAAGAAATTTTTGAAAAAATTACTTATATTTACATTATATACTAAATAAAAAGGACTATACAAACCTAGGAGATATTTACTAATTAACGAACGGCACTTAATGATAATAAATTACAGTTTTGGAGTGGAAAAAGTGGGTTTTTGCGGAGAAAATGAAAAATTTTCAACTGACGCTGGAACCTGAACGGTTCATCGGAGAATAAAACCTATGTAATGCAATTTGTAGCAAATTTTATGAGCTTTCATTTTGCATAAGAAGGTTATTTACGAAAAGTTAATAGTTTTCGAGTTATAAGCAAAACTCCGCCAAAAAATGATTTTTTTACCTTTTTTTGCATTTTTTTTATGTTCCGTCACGAAATTTTGTTGGGAAACCTCGGATTCGGATTCAGCACCCCAAAATATATAGAATCGAAGAAATCAAAACTACCCCACAACTTGTCAGGTAAAAAGCACAATATGACTGAAGATTAGTTTTTTCTTTGCAATCCATTTCTATATAATTAAATAAGAAAATCAAACATTTATTAATTGAGTTAAGTAAAAATGTCCGTGAGCTTTCACTGGAAACACTGCTAAAACCATACCAGATACGACAAAATGAAATATTTGTATCGAATTTCCAAGTTTTTTAAGATAAAAATATGCTGCCAGGAACTTTTTAATAGGAAATTAACAAAACAGTTTTTATTTTATATTTAATTACATGGAAATCAGTTGAGCAAAAAAATCTAATCATATCACCTGGCAAAGGACATCCCGAGGATAGAATTTTCTTGAAAAAATATAAAAAAATTTTCGTGTCGATACGCAAAAAAACAATTGGTTACCGAAAACACTGGAGTTGGAAAACAATTCAATGAGATAATCTCTCTACAATTGGTGAACCCGACGTGATATTTTTAAGTTACGAAATTTGCGCTCGCGATTTTGTAATCTTTGGTGTGACTAATCAAAAGGTTGCGTGTTCAAATCACGTCGGGGTTGAATGGTTTTCCAACTTCAGTATTTTCCTAGATGGCTGGAATTTTGAGATACATTTCGCCCTCACCCCCTCGCGAATTTTTAATGAAATCACTGTCAAACGTTTGAGCTTCCTATGAACTCCAATGAGCTTTCATAAAAATCATTTGTGCCAAACTTTTGGGGAGGGCTGTAGAAACGGTACCCCCCATTGCGAATTTTTGTATAGACTTGGTGTCAATCGATAGAGAATCGTTTGAGCTCCAATAACCATCCATAAAAATCGTTTGTACTCCAGAGGGTTTTCTTTAGAACAATTCTTTAGAACAATTTTGGGAGAGGCTGTAGAAATGAATTTTTTAAGATGTGATTTTTTTAATAAAATGAATACTAATCGATCGAGAATCGTTTGAGCTCCAATAAGCTTCCATAAAAAATGTTTGTATTCCAAAAGAAAAAAAGTTACAGCGTTTAAAGGATTGTGAAATTGTAAATTTTACTAAATCGGTCCAAACGCTCGATCGATTGCTACCAATTTCATTCAAAAATTAATTTCATGTAATTAAAAAATTTTGAAACTTATTCGCGACCAAAAATAATTCACAATAAACTCACACTACGAGTACTACTGGGGATTAGTAAACTATTTTTATCGACTATGATGGTCGATTTCTTTTTTAATGTTAAAAAACTGCTGAAAAATATGTTCCTCAACTTGGATTCGAACCCAAGTGTATTAGGTGAGAATACGCGCGCTTTAACAACTGCGCTGCCTAGGCGATTAGTTTATATAGCGCGGAATTTCTATATATTTCGTGACCAATTCTAGGACCGCTACAGTACTTAATTCAGATTTTCCTATAACTCAAATATTACACATATAAATAATAGTAATTATATTTTATATCACACAAAACTGGGAAAACTAAATAAATACATTTTAAAGTATTTAATAACATTATTGGTATGTCTTGTCCAGAGGTTCAAGCCATTCTTTACTTTCGCATTGATTATTTATTTTAAAATTTTTATTTCTTTGGGTATGAAATTGGGGTGTATATTTCCATAAAGCTAGACATAAATGCAGTTTCTTCATCTAAATACATCAGTTTTTGATCAATTCTAAACCTACCATTGGGAATAAGTGGAGGAAAACAAGATTCATCCGGAACATAATTGCACACGTGATATGTAATATCCTGAAATGGAAAACTTTAGATAAAATTTTATTACGAGAAAACTGAAGAACCTTTTCAAAATAAAAACTTGTAGTGTTACCACAATCTTTTGTTCTTTGCAGACCTACTGCGTTTGCATCGTATGCTTTTTTCATATTGACTTGGAAACGTATGGGAAAGTGGCGATATTCATTACTCAGAAACTTTTGAACTTGAACGACCACCTACAAATATAAATATAAATATTTTCACTTATTTACTAACATTTCAGCATTTCATCCTGAAATCTAAAACTGCTTATTAGTACCTATATTGCAATACTTAAATAACTTTACGTTCCCTTAAGGTAAAAATTATTCAAACTATTGGGCACATCAAGAAGCCCAATTGGTAGCATTCATAATAATATAGTATTTACAAAATCTTGTATTTTTACGATAGGGCCATTAAAGAAGTAAAACAAAATGTTAAAAATGTTTCAAGTCAATATTACCTCGGTTTTATCCTTCACGGCAATTTTGAAATTAAATGTAATATTAACATCCGCGGTTGTGCGATTGTACTTAAATGTATTAAGTTTAACAAAATTGAAATACTTTTCACTGTAATTCATTAGTTCCATTCTAAAATCCTTAATCTTGAATCCATTTTGATGAAACTGAAATGCAAATTATTATATTAGTTTTTCCTAAATTAGTGAAATTGTGAAAGGTTCTCAAATAAGATTTGAAATATTTTCGAAATTCTGACAACGTAATATAAAAATAGGTATACTGAGAAGTTGTAATTTTAAAAACTAAAAATAAATGAAAAATAAGAGCAAGAATTCTGGAAATTTTAATTCTAAATTAGAATTTACTCAATTTGCGTAGTTTATAAACTAGCCAACATATTGGTTATTATAATATTAGCCAGCTGAAATTGGATAGTTTACAAACTAACTTAATTACGGGGTTGCAAATCGTTGTGCTCATAGAACTGCTCAAATTTTCAATGAAAGCCGTACTGAAAAAAATGTAGGCCACCTGTAAGTGATAAAGTTAATACGAAAATTTGAATATAAATAATTATATTATCAAATATTTCAATTGGTTCCACACATAAAGTGTTAAAAAAGTTTCTTCCTGTAAAACTTCACCAACAACTTGGCGAGGGTGATTTTGATAGAAGAGTGGAGTTTTGTGAACTGATGTCCCAGAGAACTCAAGATTATCCAAATTTGATAAAGATATTTGTTTCAGCGACGAATCAAGTTATTTTTTCAACGAATTTGTCAACAAACACAATTGTAGGTATTGGAATAATAAAAATCCACACGTGTTTTGAGAAGATCATACACAGTATTCTCTAAATGTTGATGTGTGGGTTGGTTACTTGGAAATTATATTATTGGGCTAATTTTTATTAAAGGAAATCTAATCGGACAAATTTAGTATCACAATCTATTACAAAATGAAACTGTCCTACTTATCCATCAGACTTGAGAAAATCAAGGTCATGAAGAAGGAGACATGCTGCTAGATGAATATAATGTGCATTTTCAACCCCGACATTACAATAGTTACATGACAAATTTCCTGCCAAATGAATTGGTAGAAGAGGTACAATGGAATGACCACCAATATTCCCCGATTTGACGCTGCTTTATTTTTCCTCTGGAGACATTTACAAAACTCTGTCACCTTATTCCGCGCATCGGGCGCACCCTTAGATTTTGCGTTTATGATCTATTAAACTTATATGTTAAATTTCGAATCAATCCGTTGAAAATTACTCTTTGAGAAAACATTTTTAGGTCGGGTTGTAAATATAAAAGATTGAAACATTCGCTCAACTAATAAATTTACGTTTTGCAAATGCACAATAATCTTAAGAATTGTATAGTTAGGAAAGTATCATCAAATATTTTAATACACGTACAATAAACCATACGGTAGATGAGGAAGTGTTAATAATGTTGACGTAGCATTAATCCATAATTCACCTCATCGGCAATAAATTCTCTATTCTATAACGTTGCAAACTAAACGTCAATATAGGCAAATGCATTACTATAAATTTTAGGTAGGATCGAGAGACACTTTTATACGATCCATAATCACGAGCCAGTTGTCAATACAAGGACACACACGTGCATGTTTGAAACTCGTGAGAATCAATGCCTTTTGTCTTGCTATCTCGACCATGTGCAGATAAGCGGCCAAATGTGCTCGGGTTTAACATGGAAAGGATAGCGATTTCGAAATTACAGACTTCGATAAAAACAAGTAAAAAGTGCAAAAGTTAGACCTTTCTCGTCCAACCAGACGAGCAAAAAATTGTTTTGCTCGCACGTGTCGTACCAAACTTCTCGATACACTTTACATGGAGAAAGAAGAAAGTGTGCCCTCACACTCTAGGCATTTATCCAATTAAATCACGTCTCCCTTCTTTCTAAATTTATAGGACCCAATTACAAGGATCCAAATCAATCAGTAAGTGGGAAAAATCCCAGATCAGAGTAGGGAGAATGCATAAATTGAGCTGCAAATTGCATATTCGGAGAGATTCACTTGGAATCTGATACTACCTTTTTCGTATCTTAGCGCTTCCAAAAGCGGAATTAACTATCGAGGTCTCACATTTATTAGAGGTCTTTAAATAAATACAAGTCATTGGTGCTAAAAATTAGTGTGTGTCAACTGCAGGTACTATCGAACATTAATACCGTCAATTGTTGTTAAACGATTAATATCGTCAATTGTTAATAAACAATTAATATTTTATCGAACATTAATACCGTCAATTGTTGTTAAACGATTAATATCGTCAATTGTTAATAAACAATTAATATTTTATCGAACATTAATACCGTCAATTGTTGTTAAACGATTAATATCGTCAATTGTTAATAAACAATTAATATTTTATCGAACATTAATACCGTCAATTGTGGTTAAACAATTAATATTTTATCGAGCATTAATACCGTCAATTGTTGTTAAACGATTAATATCGTCAATTGTTAATAAACAATTAATATTTTATCGAACATTAATACCGTCAATTGTTGTTAAACGATTAATATCGTCAATTGTTAATAAACAATTAATATTTTATCGAACATTAATACCGTCAATTGTGGTTAAACAATTAATATTTTATCGAACCAGTATATCGTCAATTGTTGCTAATATTTAATAAGTGATCGAACAATTAATATCGTCCATGGTTACTAAACATTGAATCAATTATCGGACTTTTTATACCATCTGCTTATCACGTTAATCACGTCGAGTTATTGCTTGCCGCTCATAAGGCAAGTACGTAATATTGCTTTTATCGAATGGTACAAAACAGGTGTTGCACTTCCAACCCATGTGTGCATTCCAATCGTTTTTTTTATCGGACACCACATTAACATTTCTTACTTAGACAGTGCCGGCTTGAATTATTTGTCACTTCGCGAATAACTAACTTAGTGAATTATTTCGTACGGAGACCCCTATTTTATCGTGAAATACAGTGCGTGAACCACCCTGTTATTTCACCACCTCCCGATTTGAAGAGTCTTTGGGAAGCTGGTTATTACGCTGCCCTTCTGATATGGTTTGAGACATCACATTCAGCTCCATTCTACGTTCTGAAGACGAAGTCTCACTCCTGAAGGACCCGTCATCGACTTTACCTAGAGGTCGAACATCAACCATCCAGATTAAGTAAGAAACCTTTTTATATTTTTAAGATTGTGATGTTAATTGGTTATATTGACCATTAGTTGTGTTTATGAACGTTCAGTTCAACCCTGGAAGACGATATCGCAACCATTTTGTATACCTTTTATTTAACTTAATATTATTATCTATTATTAACGTAACTTTTAACACGCCATTCGAGCGTTCAGAATGTAACCAAACAATTTAACGTAACGTTTCAAGTTTAGTATTGTAGCTAAAGTTTGTTTGTCCCGTTGTTGGGAATTTTGATGATCAATTGCATTGATTAAGTTCCATGATCAATTTTATGAATCATAGTTTTGAATATTATCAAGTTGCGCTTAAGTAACTATTTATTTTGGTGGAGTGCTGTATTCAATACGCCCCCCTTTCATGCCAATTAACCTTTTGTATTTTTGTAAGAGTAATTGTTTTATGAGTATTAGTTTCGCAACGGAAACCACACGGAAAGGTTCCGTCAACTGTACATATTTATTTTTATACAAGACATGTAAATTTGATAGTATCTTGTGTAAACTTTGTCAACTCCCCCCTGATATTATTTTATTTAATACATTTTTATTATTTCCCAACTTTGTGTGTCATTATTATTGTTGTGTTAATGTTTATTTAGCTATTTTCACCAACGGAAAGTTCGCCTCCTGTAAAGGTAAGGTCATTGAGCGAGGTTTTTCCGGAGTGAGAGTTCGCTGTAAGATCATCAAGTTGTCGCGTACCAGCTTGGAAGGTGTGATAACCAGTCCCCTTCAAAGAGATTCATTTCTTCGTATGCGTGGCGCCCATTTAAACTCCCTCGTGTATATTAACCCCACCGATTTTGACTTAACTCCCCCCCCCGTGTAAATTATTCACACCGATTTTGACAATCTTTAGAATCGCGATCGAGGATTGCCCGGTCGTCGATAGGAAACACACGCTTTGCGACGTGCCGTCACACGACCCTTTCATTCCTTCCACCAACCCACCCCTTCGCGACTTTGAGCTAGCCAACCTTTTATTACCTGTTGGAAAGGTGTCGTGGATGCAGAACGTGGTGTAACAGGATAATAATTTGGCGCGGCCAACGTGGTGCTATCGATAAAGCCCTTTTGGCATGTTATGGTATCGAATTTTTTTTGTTTGTAAATCAAGTAAATTCCAAATTAATTTTTGTAGGTTAAAATATAACTTGGCACCCAACTTAGTAGCTATCGATAAAGCCCTTTTGGCACATTACGTCAAATTTTGTAAATCACGAAGTTTTGAATTAAGATTTCAATTTTAAAAGTAGTACCGACGCGCATGAATGGACTAACGAGATTCCATAACGCCCCCCTATTTAAATTTAAAAGTGAAAATTATCGCGATTTTAAGATCAAATATTGTATTTCCGTTTACCATTAGTTGTTCAGAGAACAAAGTAGAGTCGTGTTCCGCGAATCCTTTTTTGTATTTAATTAAATTTATTCATTTCGATTAATAATGGCATTCAGGATTGTACCGGACAAGTTGCGAAAGGACGAGGTCCAATACGAATTAAAAATTAGAGGTTTACCTTTTCACGGTTCATTAAGAGAATTACGCGATGAATTAGTATCAGCCCTTATGAAAGAGGAACAGGGTGAAAAATACATTTTATTATGGTATCCGTTTTCCTTTGCGGAAGATTTAGCAGCTTTAAAAGAAGGCGTGTTAATTATTAAAAAGTTACTTGGTCGCTTAGAAGTTTCGCGTGATCAGAAACCCAATCTAGAAATGAACATAGAGACGAAACTAACGCATTATTTTAATCGATTATTTAAATCAAAACCCGTATTAATAAAAGATAAAGACTCCAAACTTAGGATTTTAGATCAATTGGAGGAATTTAGGTCAACTTATGGCTTACTATTAGCAGACTCCCGGACGGAGAGAGATTTTAGGTCCAATACCGTGGAGGAAATTACAAAAGAACCCCCTGTTGATCGCGGTACCGTCGAAGCGGCGAATTCGAATAGAAATTTCGAAATATCAACCCCGATCGTGAAGTTTCACTTACGAATTTCAGGTCAGGTCGAAAACGTCTCTATACTGACAAAAGAAAATATGTCAGTAAGAGAAATTGAAAATTTATCCCGGGACGAGTCCGAAAATTTTAGCGGACCGCGTAATGACGAGCAAAGTAATGGTGAATTCGGGTGTAAGAGCCGTATTCATAATAAGACAAATAATAACACCCTTTTGTGTTGGAATTGTGGTGGCACAGGACATTTAGCGTTGCGTTGTACCGTTCCGCAGAAACGTATATATTGCTATCGTTGTGGGAGAAAAGATGAGACCACAAAAACTTGTCCCCATTGTAACCCCAGACAGAGTAGGACCAAGAAAAAAATCGTTGCAGGGCATAATGCTCCAATTAAGAGAAACTAAAGCCCCGATTTTAATATTAAGATTTTTGTGTGTGTTTGTTTTTCGTGTGAATGTATGAATGAATTTTTTTTAGTGCATGTGTGTCGTTGCGAATGTATTTAGTCCTTAGTCATTATTGTTAAATTTTTTTTTCTCGTTGTATTGTAAAATGTCATCATAACATTTTACCTTGCTTTTTGTACTTTTAAGGAAATGTCGCCATAACATTTCGCTTTGTTTTTATTGCGTGTTTATTAGGTTGAATCGAGGAGGTCAGGTCTGGTGCGGACCACCGCTGACTGTAGACCGAAACAACATACATTTTTTTATCGGTTCATAATGCCGTTTTTGCGTGTACAACCCTTATTGTCCCGTGCATGACGTAAAACTGCGAACACCCTTACCGCCCTAACGTGGCGATGAATACCGCAACCCTTAAATTTTGTTGAAAACTCTTACTTGTCACTCAACTTAGTTTAAAGTTTTTTCGTTTCACCATTTTTTTTTTGTGTGAACCCTTACCGTCTATATCGGACGTTGAAAGTCTACCCTGTATTTCGCAACCCTTTCTGTAGAACGAAAACCACCCTAACGCACCATCCCTTAGCAATGCAACCCTCCCTCACATCGGAAATTTTAGTAACAAATTTTTATTAGCCTTCAGCAATTAACGATAAAAGATTTTGATCTGCGTCTTCTACGCACCGTTACGCATTGTCACTGCGTACCGTTTATAGCGAACCTTGTTTTTTCCATCTTTAGCAAATAGCGATAGAAAGTTTTTTTTGTTGTGCCTAGCACACATGTTCACATCTAGATCAAGTATATTTAAGTACGCATGTTATTTACGCACTCGTTTCCATACGTATTTTCTGCTAGTAACACCGTACACTTATTACGCATTTTTTTTTGTTTTGTTTTCATTTGTCTCGAACAAGACACAAAGCGTTTCGTACGCATTCTTACGCTTGACTACGGGTCACGCACTTACGCATTTACGCACTTCATTAGGTTACGCATTTATTTTTTTAAATATTTTGAATTTTGTATGGACATTTAACGTAAAGTTTTTCTAAAATTTTTTTTGAATTTAGTTTCAAGGTTCAATCTTCGAAGTTAGTTTTGTGGGTGTAGTTTTGAAATTTTACGCACACATTTAGTGGAATAGTAAAAGTTTTTTTTGAATTTCATTTGCAGACGTATTTCCGAATTTTGAGTTTGATCTAGAGCAGTTTAAATTATTGTTAACTTCAAGTTTTTTAAAGTAAACATTTTGAATTTCATGTTACCATTTGAATTAAAGTTTTTTGAATTTAACGTCAAGTTTTTTTTAATTAACGTAAACATTTTAAATTTAATAGTGATACTTAAATTATATCGACCCTTGAGGCCAATCTTTTTTTAGTTTAACGTCAAGTTTTTTCGTGAATTAAGATAAACATCTTGAATTTAATATCGGCCTTTGGAGCCAAGTTTTTTTTTCAGTTTAACGAAAAGTTTTTTCGAATTGAGGGGAATTTTTTTTTGAAATTAATGGAATGTTGTTTTGAATTTAATCAAAAGTTTTTCAAACTTGATTAATAGTTTTTCAAATTAGATTGAAAGTTTTCAAATTCAGTTGAAAGTTTTTTTGAATTTAAGTTAAAGTTTTTTAAAGTTTTTTGAAGTTGCTTGACGTCAGTTAAAGTTTATTTTTGAGTTTTTTTTTGAATTTAAAGTTTAACGTAAAGTTTTCTTTGGTGAATCAAATCAATCAAAGAGTTTTGAATCCCAGTCCATTGAGACATTTTTCTTTAAGTTAGTGGTAGGGTAATATCTAGTTATCATTTCGGGTTGAGGTCAGTGCGTCACTGTCGCTTCATACACACTGACCATGTCTTTTTGTCAATCGCACGACGTTAACTTGCCCCCACCATCCCTCACCGTTCTTTCCTGGTATCGAGTACCGTTTAAAATAGATTTTTTTTTAGTTTTCTCGTTTTCATTTTTGAAATTGAAATTAAGATCAGGGCTGAGAATGCAATTGCATTAGACATTGCCTCATGCCGTGTTGTATTGTTTGGACTTGTGTCCAATTTCGGACAAATCATTTGTCGCAACACACCCTTTAGGGGAAGTTTTTTTAACACACCCTGGAAGGAAAATTTTACCGAATTTTATTTTTTTTTGTAGTAAGGTTGTCATAGTTAATAGTTGTTTAGAGTGACCCACTTCTCATCGAGCTATCGAATTATCATGCTGGACATAGTTCCACTGCTAGATAAACATTTTTTTTGGACGTCGATCCACATATGGACGACGATCCAAACCCCAGGGTTATAAAGTAATTTCGTGGGCTTAGTCCATTCCCCGGTGAATTATCGTCCCATTTTTTTTGGCGGATGAAAATCTGCCCCAAAGGAACCTTCTTAGTAAGGGAATTTCGTACAGAAGTAAGGGGTTATAACTCGAAGCAACACTCTGGGAAATTTACCTTTTGTTAGGGAATAATAGATTGACTACAACTATGCTACACGGTCATAACACCTGCCGGTCTAAGGAAGAACAAACCCATTAGGGGTGAACTTGTAAATTTGATCCGTTCATCCCAGAGGCGTATATTTTGACGCCTCCCAACTTTTACCACGTTTTCGGGTCCAACCCAAGCTAGAGTTCAGCGTTTCTGTTTGTGATTGTGGGTCTCACGGCAAGCGAACGATCCCGTGACTTCGCGAACCGCCCTCTCTTGCAACGGTCACAACGGCTTCAGATTTGTTTAAGACCTAGGACGTGGAACATTTTTTTTCTGTGTAACTTTTTTTTTTCTCTCACGCTTTTAGTATGTAAGGAGTAGTTTAGATTTCGGTTTAGGTAGCATTAAGTTCAGTTTAGATTTCGGTTTAGTTAATTTTAGGTATCGGTTTAGTTAGCGTTAAGTTTGGGTACTTTTAAGATAGCTTTAAGTCATTGAGGTTAAGGGAGATATTTGTTATGTCCCTATCGTACGACAGAAAACTACGTGCCCCCAAAGTATAAACGGGTCATTTTTCTTTTTGCTTCATTGTTTATCTCGCAAGTCATTTTTGTAATCTCGAGTTTGTTTTTTTGAATTTTCCGGCATGTCATTTTGTAATCTCGAATTTTTTTTGAATTTTCAGTCAACCATTTCAGAAATTATTGTTTATGGATTTAGAGGGTACGCTTAGCGAACCATTGGCCTAATCACCCAATCAATCGCTCAGTTGAATCAAGTAGAGACTAGGATTACATTGAATTGATTACCCAATGTTATCATTAGTCATGCGTTAATTTCATAGTTACGTTTTGGCCTTTTGGAGAAAAATTGTTTCTCACATTCGTCAGTTTTATATAGTAGAGTCACTTCATATATTTTTCAGCATACATTTAGGTACACCCGGACGGTTGTCACCATTTCGAATTTTAATCAGTTAGTATATTTTTTTTTGTTGTTAAATTTTTTTTTCTCGTGTATAACGATAACTTTAGTCCCGTTTGAAATAATCAACCCCCCCCGCCTACCGAATTAGATAGGACCGGCTTTGTAAATTTGATCCAGCCGTCGTTCAACTTCTAAACCCCCCCCCTTATGTTACATGTTATGATCTTTTGTGGCCTTGTACCTTAGTGGATACGTTCCACTGGTACAACGTCCCCGTCTTGCACTAACACTACCTGTGTAAGACAACATTTAGAGTGAAGTTTACTCCGGTGCCGATCACCGCAGGACTTCTCAATAAATGACGATGTTTTTTTTGCACATCAAAACTCACCACTAGCGTTGGAAGAGTCAACCTTAGTTGTGCTAGCTTCATTTTTTTTTGTGGCGATAGATTGTGTAGGTCCACGGTTAGGCCCCACGTAATATTTTTTTATTTCAATGAAAGCTCCCGTTTACGTCAGTGTGGTTCAAGGACGTTCCCTTCGACTACACTGATGAAGGCAAACCATCCCGACCCGTACCGTCAACTATGCCCCACGAATATTTTTTTATTCAGTGGAAACCCGATTCATGGCTAGGCCCCATGTTTCTTTTCTTTTTTGTATACATCGATGTCCAACACGGACGGATCGAGGACAAGTTCCCTCGACTGCCCTTGTAGTTTATTACCCCATCCCGATCTGGATTGTCGATTATGCCCCACATTTTTTTTTCGTGTACATCCGTGATCAAGCCGGACGAATCGAGGATTTGTTCCCTCGACTGTCCCTCATAGGTTGTCACCCCATCTCAAATTTTTTTTCTCGCCCCCCATCATTACCTCTTCTCTCTCTTCCGATCATCTCGTCCGGATCGAAGTCATGAGGAAGGTTAGTGATCTCTCAAACGGCTTTGTAAATTTGATCAGGCCAAGCGCAAGTTTTTTTCTCTGTTTCACCAACGATAACTGATAAAACAGACAGTCCCCATCTACTGAAGTGCATCAAACGGCTTTTGTAAATATGATCCAGCCAAGCACACGTCTTTTTTTACTCTGCTTTTTCAACGTATTGAAAAAGGCAGACAGTCCCCATCGACTGAACCATTTTAGAGAAGGCTTTGTAAATATGAGTACGCCAAGGAAGTGTTACCTTAGCTCAGGTCTACCTTGATCTAGAGTCCGGTGTCTTCACAGACATTTGTGGGTCCCACGGCCAGCGAATGATCGCGTGATTTCGCGAACCGCCCTCTCATGTAGGAGTCACTACGACTCACGGGTTGATTAAGCCTAGGGTTAGGTGAACCTTCTCTCTCTTTCCCGGCATATACGTATAGTCTAGTCACTAGCTGAGTAGTTGTTTCAACACTACAAGTGTTGATGGTTTATCGCAGGACAGTTTTTGTTTCGGTTGAGGTTGCGCGCGTCCCAGTTGAAGAGTAGTTAGGGATAACAACTCTTGACGTAAGGGGAGTGTCACCTTATTCCGCGCATCGGGCGCACCCTTAGATTTTGCGTTTATGATCTATTAAACTTATATGTTAAATTTCGAATCAATCCGTTGAAAATTACTCTTTGAGAAAACATTTTTAGGTCGGGTTGTAAATATAAAAGATTGAAACATTCGCTCAACTAATAAATTTACGTTTTGCAAATGCACAATAATCTTAAGAATTGTATAGTTAGGAAAGTATCATCAAATATTTTAATACACGTACAATAAACCATACGGTAGATGAGGAAGTGTTAATAATGTTGACGTAGCATTAATCCATAATTCACCTCATCGGCAATAAATTCTCTATTCTATAACGTTGCAAACTAAACGTCAATATAGGCAAATGCATTACTATAAATTTTAGGTAGGATCGAGAGACACTTTTATACGATCCATAATCACGAGCCAGTTGTCAATACAAGGACACACACGTGCATGTTTGAAACTCGTGAGAATCAATGCCTTTTGTCTTGCTATCTCGACCATGTGCAGATAAGCGGCCAAATGTGCTCGGGTTTAACATGGAAAGGATAGCGATTTCGAAATTACAGACTTCGATAAAAACAAGTAAAAAGTGCAAAAGTTAGACCTTTCTCGTCCAACCAGACGAGCAAAAAATTGTTTTGCTCGCACGTGTCGTACCAAACTTCTCGATACACTTTACATGGAGAAAGAAGAAAGTGTGCCCTCACACTCTAGGCATTTATCCAATTAAATCACGTCTCCCTTCTTTCTAAATTTATAGGACCCAATTACAAGGATCCAAATCAATCAGTAAGTGGGAAAAATCCCAGATCAGAGTAGGGAGAATGCATAAATTGAGCTGCAAATTGCATATTCGGAGAGATTCACTTGGAATCTGATACTACCTTTTTCGTATCTTAGCGCTTCCAAAAGCGGAATTAACTATCGAGGTCTCACATTTATTAGAGGTCTTTAAATAAATACAAGTCATTGGTGCTAAAAATTAGTGTGTGTCAACTGCAGGTACTATCGAACATTAATACCGTCAATTGTTGTTAAACGATTAATATCGTCAATTGTTAATAAACAATTAATATTTTATCGAACATTAATACCGTCAATTGTTGTTAAACGATTAATATCGTCAATTGTTAATAAACAATTAATATTTTATCGAACATTAATACCGTCAATTGTTGTTAAACTATTAATATCGTCAATTGTTAATAAACAATTAATATTTTATCGAACATTAATACCGTCAATTGTGGTTAAACAATTAATATTTTATCGAGCATTAATACCGTCAATTGTTGTTAAACGATTAATATCGTCAATTGTTAATAAACAATTAATATTTTATCGAACATTAATACCGTCAATTGTTGTTAAACGATTAATATCGTCAATTGTTAATAAACAATTAATATTTTATCGAACATTAATACCGTCAATTGTGGTTAAACAATTAATATTTTATCGAACCAGTATATCGTCAATTGTTGCTAATATTTAATAAGTGATCGAACAATTAATATCGTCCATGGTTACTAAACATTGAATCAATTATCGGACTTTTTATACCATCTGCTTATCACGTTAATCACGTCGAGTTATTGCTTGCCGCTCATAAGGCAAGTACGTAATATTGCTTTTATCGAATGGTACAAAACAGGTGTTGCACTTCCAACCCATGTGTGCATTCCAATCGTTTTTTTTATCGGACACCACATTAACATTTCTTACTTAGACAGTGCCGGCTTGAATTATTTGTCACTTCGCGAATAACTAACTTAGTGAATTATTTCGTACGGAGACCCCTATTTTATCGTGAAATACAGTGCGTGAACCACCCTGTTATTTCACCACCTCCCGATTTGAAGAGTCTTTGGGAAGCTGGTTATTACGCTGCCCTTCTGATATGGTTTGAGACATCACATTCAGCTCCATTCTACGTTCTGAAGACGAAGTCTCACTCCTGAAGGACCCGTCATCGACTTTACCTAGAGGTCGAACATCAACCATCCAGATTAAGTAAGAAACCTTTTTATATTTTTAAGATTGTGATGTTAATTGGTTATATTGACCATTAGTTGTGTTTATGAACGTTCAGTTCAACCCTGGAAGACGATATCGCAACCATTTTGTATACCTTTTATTTAACTTAATATTATTATCTATTATTAACGTAACTTTTAACACGCCATTCGAGCGTTCAGAATGTAACCAAACAATTTAACGTAACGTTTCAAGTTTAGTATTGTAGCTAAAGTTTGTTTGTCCCGTTGTTGGGAATTTTGATGATCAATTGCATTGATTAAGTTCCATGATCAATTTTATGAATCATAGTTTTGAATATTATCAAGTTGCGCTTAAGTAACTATTTATTTTGGTGGAGTGCTGTATTCAATACGCCCCCCTTTCATGCCAATTAACCTTTTGTATTTTTGTAAGAGTAATTGTTTTATGAGTATTAGTTTCGCAACGGAAACCACACGGAAAGGTTCCGTCAACTGTACATATTTATTTTTATACAAGACATGTAAATTTGATAGTATCTTGTGTAAACTTTGTCAACTCCCCCCTGTTATTATTTTATTTAATACATTTTTATTATTTCCCAACTTTGTGTGTCATTATTATTGTTGTGTTAATGTTTATTTAGCTATTTTCACCAACGGAAAGTTCGCCTCCTGTAAAGGTAAGGTCATTGAGCGAGGTTTTTCCGGAGTGAGAGTTCGCTGTAAGATCATCAAGTTGTCGCGTACCAGCTTGGAAGGTGTGATAACCAGTCCCCTTCAAAGAGATTCATTTCTTCGTATGCGTGGCGCCCATTTAAACTCCCTCGTGTATATTAACCCCACCGATTTTGACTTAACTCCCCCCCCCGTGTAAATTATTCACACCGATTTTGACAATCTTTAGAATCGCGATCGAGGATTGCCCGGTCGTCGATAGGAAACACACGCTTTGCGACGTGCCGTCACACGACCCTTTCATTCCTTCCACCAACCCACCCCTTCGCGACTTTGAGCTAGCCAACCTTTTATTACCTGTTGGAAAGGTGTCGTGGATGCAGAACGTGGTGTAACAACTCCTCCTGAGTATCTTCTAGACCTGAAAAACAGGTTAACCCAAGAATGTAGGCGGATTAATCCAGAAACATTTCAGGAAGTCCGTGAAGAGCTCCATAGTATGATGTACTATTGCTTGGTCAATATTGGAGAACATTTTCAAAATGTAACTCATGAATTTTCGAAAATTTTAATAATTTTACAGTAAATCCAGTTTGTTAACGTCGATGAACGAGGAATTTACCTTGCCCCCGCCCCCCAGTTGATTTTTTTTTCAAAAAGTTAGTTCCCGATTTCTTAGAGCTAGGATCGTCTAAAACCCAAATATTACAGCTAGCACCCCTAGGTTTGTCCACAAATCAACATTGGAAATTTCGAAAAGCAAAGGATTCAACATTGATTTGTGGATAAGCATACGGGGTGATAGCTTTAATATTTGGGTGCTATTCGGTGCTGTCTCCAAGGAATGAGAAGCTACCTTTTTGATAAACAATTTCAACGGGGGGGGGGATTACCAATTCAAATTATGCGCAATTTCGGTCCCTTTCGGCGTCGAACGTCACCGTGTCCTCGAAAATCAACACGGTGGGTTCTCCTGTAGTTCTCGAATAGAAATTTAATGGCCTATTTTACGCTCCTAGACGCCACCACCGTAACCGCCGCCCATTCAGTTTGTCATATTAAAAAAGTTGGAACAAATATTAATTGGATAAATTTATATACTAGGTAATGTTTTTTTGAGGTACCGTTAACTAATGTTGAAGTTCCCCCTTCAAAGATAAAAATCAGTATTTCACCGACTTCTCGGCTTGTTATCATTCAACTTTACGTTAAAAATAATTATTTTCATAATTAAAACTAATTAAATTTTTTACGAAAAAGGTTTTATACATATTCTTCGCGCCCGAACCAACCGTCATTAGCACATACGCACAGATGCCTCATTCTTCACAATCTTTCAGTGAACGTCGTGTAATTCCCAAGAAATAACAAATTTGTTAACGTCGTGCAACATAGTTCAACTTTAGACGGTTATATTAAGTATTTAATAGGTAAGTTATTTCTCTTGAAATAAAAAAAATTAATAAGCGCATAATTTAAATGAATTAGTTTAAAAATGAGTACATTACCTTTGACAAAATATTCTCATTACAAGACACACCATGTAATATAGTATATAATTGGAGTAATAACACCCATACAGTTTTCATTTTGTTCTTTATATTGAAACAATTTTAAAGAGCAGCTGGACGTTTCAATGTTTGGTATACGTGTAACAAGTAAAACTAATAAAACCAATAAAACGTATCATATCCTTTGAAAATATCATTACGATAATGTACTATATTTATGATTACTTCCTCATTTTAATATGATGTAGATCTAGCCTTGGGCTTTAAATTTAGTTTGCTGTGTCCATTACGTAACATAACGCCACGATCCGCATGCTGATTGGTTCAACGCGAAATATGAACATTGGTTAGCCAATCAGAATTGCAAACGTGGTCCTGGATCACGTGCGCGTAAACTACACTTAACTAAGGGAACACGATCATACTTAAAAATCATAATAATTATCCTATCAAGCTTGAATTTATTGTTTTCCAACTCGTTGAATACGATTTAGGTAAATTTAGATAAAACGTGATTAAACTTCTTGTTGTACCGGGAGCAGGGTTTCTAACTGAAGTCCTTTTTACCTGGATTTCGAAAATTATGATATTCTTTTTTAGTTCCTTATGAACTCCAGTTTTTTAACTACAAACAATTTTAAAGGACAGGTGGACGTTTCAATGTTTTGTTAACGTATAACAAGTAAAACTAAAAATCATATTCATATCCTTTAAAAATATTATTATCATAATATACCGTATAGAAAAAACTTGATGACTATTTTCTGATTTATCTAAATTCAATAAAACAGAAAAAAATTTAAAATAAGCTAAATTAAAATTTAACTGGCTACAACTTTAGTCCAGTAACCATTTTTGGAAAACCAATCCAATTCTAAAAAAAACTGAAGTTAGATTGAAAAAATGAAGGTTTTTAGTAAATTTCACAGTATAAATTTAATAAGCCCAAATAGGCACAAATAAGTTAAAAGTAAATGAATTACTTTACTTTTGAATAATTTGGGGGGCTTGCTATCAGAAGAGATGAACTCTCTTGAAACACGCAGGGTTTTCAAGAAAAACAAAAAGAAAAGTTTCGAATTTTTTAAATATTTCTTTATTTAATTTGATTCATAACTCGAAATCCGTTGATTTAAGGCAATAAAGGGTTAGAACCTAATTTGTAGATAATTTATTAACACTAGTTAATAAAGCACTTCTTCTTCTTCAAGTGCCATATCCGGTCTCCCGGACGTTGGCAACCTCTTTCCTATGTATGTGTTGTGCGTTTGAAGTATTATCACACACATAGGGGACCTACTGATTACCGCGGGCTCCGACCCGCGGGAAGTATATACACTTCATCTCCAGAGAGGCTGTTCCAGGCAGATTACACCTCGGTGGTTTGCCATTGCCTTCCGAGGGGAGACGGTCAGAATAAAGTTTTTACTGAGCCCGGAGTCGAACCAGGCATTCAGCTTTAGCAGCAACGCACTTAACTGCTTTAGCTGATGACCGTCTCATAAATAAAGCACTGAATTATTTATCCTTAAAAAAATTACATATTGCAGTTATATAATAACCAGATATATCGAGTATAAGTGGTTTACGTGCCATAGGGATTTCAATGTTAAATCCTTGTTTAATTATTTACTCTAATTATTTTCGAGGTAAACCATAAATCAGTTTTTTGTAGAAAAAAAATTGCATCCACTTTATTATTTGTAATTAATCTTTCTTAGAATATTGTGGAAAGCCCTAATTTCTTAGGCTCAAGTACAAAAGTACTAAATAGAATTTGGTAACTTGTTCTATTCATTAAATATTAAGTTTTCGTATTCCAAAATACTTTAAAATAAAAAACTTCACATTCTATGTGCAGAAGTGTTTTGTTGCTTATTTTACCTAATTTTTTTATTAATTATTTCACCGATTACCGCTTGGCTCGTAAGTTATAAAGACCGATTGCAGTAGGAACCTCCATTACAAATTATTTTATAATTCAAAGATTATTTAAAGCTAACTAAAATCACTGATGCAATTAGCATAGAAGTTCTTACCTATGTCATTATAATTCGTGCACTGTTCACTCCATAGAGGCTCAACGTGTTCACTACATAGAGTTCGTTGTATTTATTTTTATGTTCACTATACGGTATGTTCACGGTATATTTGGGTAATACTGTAATCAAAATATTTATAGACATTATCAATTGTAGTATAAGAATTGGTTAATTTTCATTTTAAAGTTTTAAACATTTGTTGCTTCAAATTGATATGGATTTATCGCAACGATCTGCTTTATTATGTAGGTACGTCATGCAAATGTGCACCACCACTTTTTAAACACAAAAGAGTTATCATCCACCTGTTATTTCACCTATCATCCAATGATAAAACACTTTTCTAAATTAATCCTTTATTTTGAAAAACTTCCATACAAATTTTAACGTGCCTGCCCAAGCAAGACTCAAAAAGAAACTCTACTTTAGGACTCTGCTGTCGTTTCTTACTATATCACAAACATAGTGCAACAGAAATATTAAATCCCCAACAATAATTTTGAATTACAAATAATATTTAAATTTTAGTAAAGATAAATGACAATATATCATCAAAATACTACATAATATATAATAAATTGATAGGAGTCAAAATAAATTAATCCCCACCCGTGCGGCTGATAGGCCCCACAAACTCGTAAATCACATACTAATAATAATATAAATATAATAATACTAATAAAAATATAAAGCTGAAATAACGACTATCAAAACATAATAATTTTAAGTAAATAAAAATACAATAAATATAATTCGCAAACGATTTCTAGGCCTTCATATTTACCCTTGAAGATGCCACGGTGTGACAAGTAAATATGTTATAGTAGATTATTTTTGGTTTATTTATTTATTAATTTATTGTAATGGTTAAATGAACATTTACAAAACTGCTAATTAACAATGATTTCTTATAGTTTGAATATCTATTATTTTATTATCAGTTTTGTGTTATGTCAATTCTCTTCTAAGACGACTCATTCAACATAATATTTATTGTTAACTGAAGTGCGCGGAGCCGATTTACTTATTACAAATTAAAATTTTTCTAAATTAGGTAACCAAACATATACAGTGTTTTCTGACTGTTAATAATGACGTAATTAATATGTAAGTAAGATAATTATTGAAATAAACCAAGATTTGTCCTCCCACTGAAATCCCCTTTTGTGATTTGACCCACGATTGGAAGCCAAATTTATACATAATATATGCTATGTTACCCACTTTCTGACACTTAGTTAATTAGTTTTTTTTTGTGTCAGACCTTTATATTTTCTTTTTATAATTTTTTTTATAAGTTTAATATATTTATGTGGAATTGAATTGATGCTGTTATAATTTGTTGGAGGAGCAATTAAACTAATTCAATTTTCTCGCTTTAAATGCAGTTAATTGCTTTTTTTTAACTGATCTAATGAAATATCATTTACAATATTCGAACGGTATATATATAATTAATTAATAATCTTTACATAACGATAATGAACTTCCGTCCATCCGCCGTTCATATTTTAATCCTTTTAAAAAACTAACCCCGTGGGTACGATGCACCAATCTTTCCTGATTTTTGTTCATGTCTCAAAATGTCTTGAGACAAAAGTGTCTCAAACCACTTAATCCTAATAATCTTATAATTTTTAATGCATGTACACACTTTATATAATTTATGAAGATATTTCATTGGACCATGTGTATGACCAAATTGATTTGGGTATATCATCGCAATATTTTTCTATGATGGACTGCTACTTTAAGTACATGAAGTTTACTATATTAATATTAATTTAAAATTGCCAAGTGCTAAAACTAGGAATTTCTAAAGAAGATAATATTAAAGTATTTTCTTAAAGTATAATTCAATTCTGAAATTGGATTTATCCTGACTTTAAAACGGTAGAGAAATTTTTGTTTTTCTTATGGCTAAACAAAATATGATCTGAAAAACTATCGCCCTGTATACTAAAAACCAAAGATGCTTGATGCTTTACATGATATAAAGATATTATTTTAATGTGCAACACAACATAAAATAAAGTGCAGTTTTAATTAATACCATCAAAAGGTCCAATCCATTTCTCACTGTCTCATCGATAAATTGTAAGATTTATTTCTTTGGATATGCAATTGGAGTGTATATTTCTAGATAGGTACATATCAATGCCAGTTCTTCATCTAGATACATCAGTTTTTGATCTATTCTAAATATACCATTTGGAATACGTGGAGGAAAGCGAGTTTCATCGATAACATAATTGCAAAAGTGATATGTGATATCCTGCAAACGGAAAACTTTAGATAAAATGATATTGCGCAAAACCTGAAGAACCTTTTCAAAATAAAAACTTTTCATGTTCCCACAATCTTTTAGTCGTCGAAGACCCATTATGTTTGCTTTAAAACTTTTTTCTAGATTAACTTGCAAACGTATCGGAAAGTGGCGATATTCGTTACTCAAAAACTTTTTTACTTGTACTACTACCTAAAAATATAAAATGTTTTTGTAAATTACTAACATGTGAGCATTGTTGCTGACATCTAGCGCTGTCTTAATACTTGGCTAATTTCAACTTCATTTTGGGTTCCTTTAAGGAAAAAACTATTGGCCATATAAGTATAAGATAGCGCAATTATTAGAATAATTCGTCAGAATTTTTTTTAATTCTTCACATATTTGTGAAATGGACTATTAAAAATGAAGTACTACGCAAAATGCTGTCAAATAGCTACCGGTCAGCAATAATAATATATTTACATAATCTTTCCCTTTTACTATAGGGCCAATAAATTAATAAACCGAAAAGAAAACTTATAAATATTACCTCGATTTTATTTTGCACACTAATTTTCAAGTTAAATGTTATATTTATGGCCGGAGTAGTGCGATTGTACTTATATGTTTTAATTTCAAAGACATTGTAATACTTCTTACTGCAATTCATTAGTTCCATTCGAACATCTCTAATCTTGAAGGTATTTTGATAAAACTGAAATGCAGATTATAATAGTAAGTTTTCGTAATTCATTCAAAATATGCATCGTTTTCAAAGAATTTTAAATTTCCTCTAAATTCTCCAAGTGCAATTTAAAACCTAGGTACTGAACAGCAATAATTTTCAGGATATTCAACGATCATTTAAAGGTAAGCAAAAAACGTTTATAAATGCTGAAATATTTTTATTGTAACTACTGTAAAATGTGGATTCAGCCAATTTCTTCATCTCTTAAAGCAAAAAGTGAATCAAGGGGACTTCACGAAGAACGTAAAATTTTATTGAAAGATTGTATCAAATAATTATGTGCGTGAAGTTAGCCCCCCCCTTTTTCGAAAACCAAAAAATTTTTTTTTGTATTGTGTTGTATTCATTTGTATTAGATTGTATTGACAAAATTTTTTTTATTTTGCGAAGCATTAAAATAAATATCGCGAAAAACCGTTATTTGGGCTGGCCCCCCCTTTTCAAAAATTCAAACTTTTTTGGGTTGTATTTTGTTGTATTCATTTGTATTGGATTGTATCGTAAAAAATAAAAGTCGGAAGTTTAACCTTAACCGCGTAAATCGCGAAACAAAATTTAGCGCTGGCCCCCCCTTTTCAAAAATTCAAATTTTTTTGGGTTGTATTTTGTTGTATTCATTTGTATTGGATTGTATCGTGAAAAATAAAAGTCGGAAGTTTAACCTTAACCGCGTAAATCGCGAAACAAAATTTAGCGCTGGCCCCCCCCCTTTTCAAATATTCAAATTTTTTTTGGTTGTATTTTGTTGTATTCATTTGTATTGGATTGTATCGTAAAAAATAAAAGTCGGAAGTTTAACGTTAATCGCGTAAATCGCGGAACAAAATTTAGCGCTAGCCGACTGGTTGGCAAGCTCAAAATTTCTTATATAAAATGTAAGGTATTGCATTGTATTGTATGTGTAGTGACCGGGAATTATGTTATATCCGATGATCCGTATCATCGGATTATTATCGGATTACTTGGCAGTAATATGCATTAATGGTAACGCCAGTAATTGCTGAGTTTGCTTCATGGACACATTGTAAATAAAAATTATTAGCCCAAAAATCAATAAGCTTTTCATTCCCATGTGTATCCTGTTTTGATAATTCATCCTCTTCCTGGTCTTCTTCTTGTTTCTCGTCATCGCTTTCTATATTATCAATGATATTGTAATCTTCATTGCCTTTAATTTTCTCGCAAATATAAACACGCGCATCTTCGGCCAAGGAAATTTGCCCGTCCTCAGTGTATCCAGATGTTTCGCTAGTACTAAGAATAATGGCCGATTTAATTAATTTCTGAAAAATACTGAATGTGGTAGCTTTAGTTAGTAAACACATAAAAATAATATAAAACTTTTTTACATGAGGGTTCAACGACCCCAATGTTTTCCACCTAGCTATAAAAGCAACGTAATTGGATATGTCCAATCTTAAATAACAGCCGGGCAAATTTTTATCACTATTTATAATCGCCAAATAACACTTGGATAAATAATCTCGAAGATCCCTACATTGCCCAAAGACTCTCGCCACCGCACCCATTAACGCTTTATCAAAATCGCAAACTACTTCTCGTGGCATTGGGAAATTTGATTTGTGCATGCAACCTATTCGAACAATTTCAAAAAGCCAGTACTGGATAGCATTGGTATTTTGTACGGCACTTAGCATTTGAAAAACAGGCATTTTTGCTGTTGTGGTTTTGCAAACGATTTGGTACAAATATATGTGGGCCGATAATGCAGAATTAGCTTTCTTCAATTTTTTAACCAATGAACCTGTTGCATCTATATAAATTACATCAGAATGCAAAATGTAGGTTGCCATTTGTGCCAATGTCCAATAATGCACAAAAAGTAGGTCCAATCCAATGCCGTGAATTTCTCCAACATGTCGTTCGTATTTCAAATGGACAATAGTTTGAATGGGGTCTAAACCTTTAACTAAATTCAACAGCTGATCTTTCTGTTCTTGTTTGGCTTTCCGTAGTGTTTGAAGTTTAGGCAAATGGGGTGGTTCCAGATCACCCAATTCCATTAGTTCATCAGCTGCCTTTCGACGCCACAGGCATGGTTGTAAACTGCTTTCAACCATCACTTTAGAAATTTTGGCCCTTCGTTCTCCTTTCAGTTGTCGTTTCTTTATATGCTTTAAAGAAAAATCAAACTCCTTCATAGAACATTCCATAATTGCCGGAGAATTTAGATCTGGAGGTTTGTTTGTTATATGACCAAGAAAGACACCACCACATTCTTCACAACGTCCTTTGGCAGTTACGAAGTATGCTGTTTCAGACACATCACAATGTTTAAAGGCAATGGCACATGGTAACTTTGTTTTTTCATATAATATTTGAAAAATTTCGTCCGTCCAACATTTACGTTTTAATGCACTGTATCTTCTACTACCACGTTCCTATTTGGAATATTGTTGCAAATTTGCTAATTGCGCCTCCATAATTTTTTATTTACAAAATTTTGGATGCAATAATTTGCACAAATTTAAATCAAACGAAAAACAACTTTATTCTCTTATTTGTTACTGGGCCCATAACCTACTGGGAAGGTTGGCAGTAGACAAGAGAATAAATACAACAATCACAACATAAACAATTTAATAAGAGCACATTGGCAATACAACTTAATAAAACAAAGAATGGATAACATCACTAACCTGGTTGTGGACTCGTACTTGAGTGACTAAAAGTACAACCCAGGTGTCCTTATATCCAGCATTGGTATAAAGACAACCAGTTACATAAATATGTCGCGCCATCTATTAGTCACATTGTAACTTACATACCAACAGTTTACTAATAAATCCTAAACTAGTATAAATATCTCAAAATTGTTCAGATTTGCTCCAAGTTAACGATTTTATTTCTACCATATTTAGTTATTATTTTATTTTAAGTGAGTTGTTTATTAGAAATAAAAGTTTCACTTATATAGTATTTTTTTATCTGATAATCCGATGATACGGATAATTCTCGGTCACTACACATACAATACAATGCAATACCTTACATTTTATATAAGAAATTTTGGGCTTGCCAACCAGTCGGCTAGCGCTAAATTTTGTTCCGCGATTTACGCGATTAACGTTAAACTTCCGACTTTCATTTTTTACGATACAATCCAATACAAATGAATACAACAAAATACAACCAAAAAAAATTTGAATATTTGAAAAGGGGGGGCCAGCGCTAAATTTTGTTTCGCGATTTACGCGGTTAAGGTTAACCTTCCGACTTTTATTTTTTACGATACAATCCAATACAAATGAATACAACAAAATACAACCCAAAAAAATTTGAATTTTTGAAAAGGGGGGGCCAGCCCAAATAACGGTTTTTCGCGATATTTATTTTAATGCTTCGCAAAATAAAAAAAAATTTTGTCAATACAATCTAATACAAATGAATACAACACAATACAAAAAAAATTTTTTTGGTTTTCGAAAAAGGGGGGGGCTAACTTCACGCACATCAAATAATTATAATAAAGAGAAAACTGAAATGACAAACATAAAAAAAATAGTGATATATTACAAAAAAGGTTCTATGCTTATTTACCATATGACCAAGTAATCATCGACTCAAGTTGAATTAAGTTACGGTTCACTGGAGCTTTTACATGAATTTAATATATTCCAAATTACAAAAAATTGTAAACGAGTTTTCAGTTGTAGAAAGGTAGAAACACTTTTTCCACAGTAAATGATGATGATTGTGCAACTGTGGAAAACGAATCAACCGATATTAACAATATAAACACTACTAAAACCACACAAGTGACTGCTTCTTCACAATCTTGCATAGAACGTCGTGTAATGCCCAACAAATGACGGATTCGTTATACTGAAAATTAATTAAAATTCGATCCCAATCTCATTACATAAATATCTGTGGTCGTGCAACTCAGACCAACTTTACAGACCATCATTATTATGTGAATGACTATGAATTTTGCATGCATTAATACGTAATTTATTGCACTTGGAATTTTTAAAAAGATTAATAAACGCATAATTTAACTGTAATATTTAAAAAATGTGTACATTACCTTCGAAAAAAGATCGTCATTACAGGAAACATTGTAAATATATACTAATTGGAAAAGTATCACCCATATAGTTTTCATTTTGTGCTTTATTTTGAAACAATTTTGAAAGACGAGTCGACGTTGCAATGTTTTGTTAACATGTAACAAGTAAAACTAAACATAACATATTAACATATCCATTATATATAAACATCATTACCATAATATACTATATTATCATTACTTCTAAATTTTTATATGATGATGATCTACTGGCCTTCAACTTTAAGCTTAGTTTATGCAATAAGTTATGTAACATCGCCACGATCCACAATGCCGATTGGTTCAACATGAAATGCAAACATCAGTTAGCCAATCAGAATTGCAAACGTGGTGCTGCATCACATTTGCATTAACTAAGCTTAACTAGGGGGAACGCGACCATACATAAAAAGTCATAATAATTATTTTATCATGGCTAAATTTGTTGTGTTGTCTCTCGTTGGATCTGATTTATATGAGGTAAAGTACAAATTACTTGGAGCGATAAGATTGAAAAATTGCAAGATTAGGAGTGCTCATCTCCGACCCACCCTTACACCTCGGTTTCAAAATTTCAAATGCAACCCCGATATTACGTTCTTATATAAAAATCAAGTAAAACTTTCGAAGCATATTTTTCTCAAATTTAAATTATCCAATCAAATAAATTTTTTTACGAAACCAAATTGTTTTATAGCGCTCTCCCCACTTTGGCTTTGTAATTTAAAGTGACGTTAAACTTTTCTAATTTTATTATAAAAATGGCTCGTTTAATTAAATTTTTAATAAAGTCAAGTGGAAATTTTAGGTTTCGTCACAATTATTTTAAATATAATAGAATTAAATATTGACACCTTCAATTACTGATTTTGTTCAAATTTACACGGTAATTCGTAGATAAACGCTGATACGTTTCGAGTTTTTTAATCATTTTTGGCAATACAGAGGCCCAGTTTCAAGCATATGTTTTATTATGGGCTAATCGTAAAAATTATACCCATCACGCTCAACGAATTTTTCCGATGCAAATATTTTAGGAGTGAGCGTAGAAAAATGTTCTAGTTAATTAAGGCAATACAAAGAAGTGTTAGAAAAAGTGTAAAAAAGAATACAAAAAAAACATTTGTTTTAAAAAAACAAATAACTGGCTTTTCAAAACTGCATGCCAGCAATCTTATTCGACTTCGATTGGGAAAATTCCAAGAGTGTGCGGCGGATCCCACACCGTCTGAACTCATGCAGTCCATTTGTTTATCGTTCACCTTACTAGATTTTAAATGTCGGTGGTAGATTCATCTTCCAAGTTTCACAATAACTTTTACTGTATCGAATTGCATCCTAACGAACTACATCGTTGCTAACTGTTCGTTCACGTGACTTGAGTAACAGAAAACGCGCCTAAATGATCACCGACTACATTTTTCTGGAGCAGCGAAAAACGCGACTTGTCTGTACAACGTCTCATATTATAAGGCGTATTCTTTTTACCTGTTTTATTTCCATCTCAGTTACGCAACTGAGACGAAGTGAGAAAAACATAAGGTGAAAAGAATAGCAAAAATATGTACCCTACCAACCTATGATATAATAATTTACCTACCAACCAAATTATTTTACAAATTACATAACCTCCAAACAGACGAAAGATGACGTTAACCTTTTTAAATCGACCAATCCGAGCTATTTCCCACTTTATCTCAGTTGTAACACTTCTAAATAGCAAGATCAGTTGGGTTAGGGTGGGAGGTAATTTTCTCAGTTAAAACTCAATTCGGCACGGCACGGTGTATTCGTCAAAACGGTAAAAATAACACCCTTTTAACTGAGTACCTGATAAGTATCTCAGTAGAGTTGTAACTGAGACGTTATAACGTTAAGGGTGCGACCGGGGCATTTAAACACACATTTCTAATTTGACCCCACTAAGAACAAGCCTTACATGCTCCCGCCCATTGAAGGTTTAACTTATCGTGATGTAATACGCTGTTTAGGCAACTTTGTTAAATTTGAATTTATTGGAATTTCATTATTTAATTTCATCGAAATGAGTCGCTTTTAGAAAAACCTAACCAGATTACATTGCAAGGGACATACTAAGGATCGTATTTACGTGTAAAAACACTACTAATTTATTTTTGTCGGTACCCCATTACTTGTAAGTAGATGAAGTGCATTAAAAATCATCTGACCATTTCACATAGCATGAGATATCCCAAATGTTCACTCACTTCTTCTATTTTGTGCTCCTTAAGTAATTGGTTAACTTTATTTTTTAAATTATTAGAGTATGGTTAGGCGCCTCCTGAATTAAAGTGTACAGGGCTGGAGTCCACCTTGTCCACCCCTTTCAGCCGGGTCTGGTAACACAACTAAATCAATGATTCAATTTTTTTCGACAGATGTTAGAATTGTTTTTACTATCAATTTTTCGATATGGGCACATAGGAATACAAAATTACAAAACCGTATTCTGCTGAATTGCGGAAAATATATTTCTAGTTCATCACTAATTAGGGTAATTGGGGTAAAAATCGTCTTTAGATCTTTAGTAAAATACACCGCACAAAACAAACGCAAATAAGTCAAAACAAAATAATTTATTGTGTTTTGGAATAATTTGGGGGTTTTGCTATCAGGTGAGGCGTCAAATTCTCGTCAAGAAAACTAAAGAATAAAGCTTCGAATATTTTAACATTTCTTCACTTAATTTGATTCATAACTCGAAAGCGAAAATTTAAGGCATTAAAGGGTTAAACATTTAATTTGTAATTAATTTAACGCTTGTTGAATGGCTTTGGCCGTTTAAAGGTAGAAATTAAAAAGAGTTACCGTCAATTATATAAATGTTTTTGTTCGTTCCTCCTTAAGTAAATGATTCATTATATAGTATCCTTATCGGACTGTAGTAAGCTAAACTTACCCCTCATGTATTAATTGCTATTGCTTGTTCTAGAGAAATAAAGATTTAAGCAAATAAAGCTAAAGAACTTTAGCAACTTTTAAGTGTCGGTATAACGTTGGATATGGGTCATCACAAGACAGCGTTCTGAAAATTAATTACCTTATCGTTTACGTTTACAAGGTTATCACAATCCCAGAGATATTTACAATGGTGCTTTGTATTTATCACAATCTGAAAATTTAATACTAAAATGGAATGCATAAATAAACGAACTATTATTTATTAAGGGTACAATAAAAATGTAATATTTAAAGATATGATTTTTAACTAAGGAGATTTATGTATAAAAAATTAAACTTGAAAAAAAAAGTTAATTAAACATGAAATTATTTTTTATTGTAACATAAGCTTTCTTTAATGAAATTGTCACGATTTACAATTCATTCGCGACGGTAAATCACTTTTACCGCCCTCGTTTAGTAATATACTATTATTAATTACTAATAGAGTTTGTTTATTAACAGTTGTTATAAATATCAAAAGTTTAGATATTAATTATTAATTAATTAATAAGTTAATTAATTTAAAGTTAAATTTGGTAACTTGTTCTATCCATAAAATATTAAATACTGGTTTTCCAAAATAGTACTTAAAAATAAAAAACTACGCAACCTTGATGTAATGTAACGAACTTGGTATTTCTTACGGTAACCAAGATCTTCAAGCTGCAAGGTTGAAAAACGATCGCTTAGCATAGGAAAAAAATAAAGATTGTTAATTGCTTTACATGAAATAAACACATTTATTTAGAACAATTTTAATACATTATTCGTGCTATGTGCAACATAAAATAAAATAAAGTGCATTTTCAATTAACACTGTCAAAAGACCCAATCCATTCCTGACACCATCGATCAATTGATTAATTATAAAATTTATTTCTTTGGATATGCAATTGGAGTGTAAACTTCCAGATAGATACACGAAAACGATATTTCTTCATCTAGATACATCATGTGTAGATCAATTCTAAATCTACCACTGGGAATAAGTGGAGGAAAGTGAGTTTCATCGAGAACAAAATTGCAAAAGTGATATATAATATCCTGTAAATGCAAAACTTCAGATAAAATTTTATTACGAGAAATCGGTAGGACCTTCTCAAAATAAAAACTTGTAATATTACCACAATCTTTTACCCGTTGAAGACCTATTATGTTTGATTGAAAACATTTTTGTACATTGAGTTGAAAACGTATCGGAAAGTGGCGATATTCGTTACTCAAAAACTTTTTCACTTGTACGACTACCTAAAAATATAAACTGTTTGCTTATTACTAACATGTCAACATTTTTGCCTGAAATCTAACGTTGTTTAGTAGATATGTATTAGCAGCTACCGGTCAGAAATAATAACATATTTATATTATCTTGACCTTTTACGATATGGCCAATAAAAAAACAGACTTAAAAAGAAAATTTGTAGGGATTAAAATCAATATTAGCTCAGTTTTATCTTCCAAGTTAATTTTTGGGTTGATTGTAAAATTAATGGCCGGGGTAGTGCGATTGTACTTAAATGTTTTAACTTCAGCGACATTGAAATACTTTTCACTGTAATTCGTTAATTCCATTCGAACATCCCTAATCTTGTAGCTATTTTGATGAAACTGAAATGCAGATTATTACAGTAATGTCTTCTACTGCTTCCTCTAAAATAATTGTTATCAACAATTACACAATGCTAGTTGAAAATTATTTATGACAGGAAATTGTATATTTTTGATGTACTTGATCTGAAATGCTTTAAACGCAGCTGGTTACCGAATTATTAAAATTTTATTAGAAAAACTGTTTGTAATTAAAGTTTTGAAGTGTTTTACGAGGTTATTTTTAAAATAATAAAATTGCACTCTTCTCGTATTTTATAAATTTTTATTTGTGACGCATTTCAATCAGAAACGATCTTCATCAGACAGGCCATATAGAAATATATGAATAATTAACATATAAGAAACTTACAAAATATTTCTTACATTATTAAAAAAAAATTATGATCTAATAATTAAATGGTAACTTGAATCGTACTGACGAGAATATGAGTAGAAAGAAATGCAAAACAAATTTGTCTATGATTACTCACCTGTACGAACATTAGGAATTTGAATCTTTTTAATTCAATTAAGTAAGTGTTTATTAACTTGGTAATAATTTTATAAAAGAATAATTTTACTATATTAAATGGCAACTTAAAATAATGCACTAGAGAATAGACTAACAAAATTATTGGATTAGACGTTAAGTTCAAAAACAAAATAAATGTTAAATTTAAAAAGACGTTTTCTAAAACGTTATAAATTCAAATATTTCGAAAAGTGGTGATGTAATTTGCTCAAGTTGTTGATTAAAAAAATGCTATTCTCAATTCATCTTTTATTTTCTTCAACTAGGCGTTTGACTTCTAAAATTTCAAGAAGGCTCAGTTTGTATCCCTTTTATTCAGTATGAAGGATTTTAGTAACCTCTTCATCTATGTTGTGGTTGTAAAATTTTAAATGGTGGAACAATTTAGAATTGGGGTCTTTTTTGTGTTCTTTAATTTTATTGTTTATTTTTCGTCCAGTTGCACTTATGTAAGTTGCTAAGCAATATTTACAAGATGCCCTTGGTGGAGAAAAGACAAAAATCAGTATGTCGCTGATCATTCAGCTTTATAATGGCCGTCTAACGTTGAACTAACTTGCTTCACATGAGCTTCTACTTCAAATTAATATCATGCAAATTACAAAAAATTGTAAATTAGTTTGCAGTTGTAGCAAGGTAGAAACACTTTATCACAGTAAATGATGATGATTTTGCAACTGTGGGCACAACCGACATTGCCAATGTAAACATCAATTAAAGACGCACAAATGATTCCTTCTTCATAATCTCTCATAGGACGTCGTATAATGCCCAAGAAACGACGAATTTGTTAATTTTATTCAGATAAATCGATATGCAAAAAATAATTAAAATTCAATCCCGACACCTTTAAATAAATATCGGTGGTTGTGCATAACTCAGCTCAACTTTGGAAACCACTTTTAGAATTACTATGTGTTGTGCAGGCATTAATACGTAAGCTTTTTTAGTTGACATTTTTAAAAACAGAACAATAAACGCATAATTTAACTAAAGTATTTTAAAAATGTGTACATTACCTTCGACAAAATATCCACATTACAGGACACATCGTATATAGTACATAATTGGAGTAGAATCATCCATATATTTTTCATTTTGTTCTTTATATTGAAACAATTTTAAAGGACCAGCGTATGTTTCAATAGTTTGTATACGACTAACAAATAAGACTAACAAAATCGAAAAAGATCATTACGATTATATAATTATTATATTATGATTATTTCCTAATTATTATATGATTATGATATGGCCTTCGACTATAAGCTTAGTTCGTCCACTCCGTTACGTGACACAACGTCATGATCCACAATGCTGATTGGTTCAACATGAAACATAATCATCGGTTAGCCAATCACAATTGTAAACGTGGTGCTACATCTGGTGCGCAAAAAATAAGTTAACTAGGGGGAACGCGACCATACTTAAAAAAAAGTCATTATAATTGTTCTATCAAGCTTGAATTTGTTGCTTTAGAACTCATTGAATACGATTTAGATAAAATGTGATTAAAATTCTTGTTTTACCGGGAGCAAGGTTTTTAACTGAAGCAATTTTTATCTGGATGCCGAAAATTATAATACTTACTACAATGTTTTTTTAAGATACAAATGTTAGAATTTTTCTTTTTACTCTTCCTCCTCGGCCGTTTAATTAAGCGGCTAACCTTCATTTTTTTCGAACCACAGATCGAGAGCTGGGATATTCGTAGGTCCGATACTCGATTCTCCAGTTATTTATTGTCTGTAACAACAGCGGAAAAGAAAAAATTTGCTGAGCGCCAGGCCGAAATAAAACTCCAGATAGAGTAAGAGTAGTCATTTAATTTCGACCAATAGATTAGTGATAAAATAAAAGCCGCAAACACAGGTTTTGAATTGAGAACTGCTTACTGATCAAATGTTGGCTTAAGGCCAGCTTCTGGACAGCAATCTACTGACAAACTAAGACACAAATCTTTTAGCCCTGAAGATGGTGTAATAATAACGCCGAAACGTTGGCTATAGCAAACTTTTAGTTTTATTTGGTCTCCTCTATCCCAACATCCTATACTCTCAAAGACAAAAATGCTTGCAAAAAAATTAAACAGAGCTGCGGTCATAGCCAACAGCAATCTGAACAACCAATTTGCAATTCAAATATGGACTTAGCCCTTTACTTTGGCAAGAAAATCCTGGTCCCCCATCAATCCAAATATTAATATTAATTTTCATTTTATTGTCTGCATTTTTCAAATATTCGGTTTTAAATATATTTTTTTCATACCAATTCTTTTATTTCTTAAAATTCACGCTTTATTTTCTTCTTTTTATGAGAACCTTTCAATTTTAAATTTTTCCATCCTTTTCAAGTTATACCAATATAATTTCCATCTTTAGTTTTTCCGTCCTTGTACTGGTAGTAAATTTTCCTCTTACGTCTATTAAATGTGTTGTCCTCTTTAATTAATTCTTTCACTTTGTTATTTTTATTTGCTTCCAACTTCTGTTGTACTAGAAAATATAGTGCATTCCTCATACTTCGGTTCTAGCAAGAAACTTGTCGAACCTGCAAGAAACTTCGCATAATTTTCTATTACATTCTTCTTTTCTTCGGTTACTGCTTGCATCCGTAACTCTTTGATGGCCATACCCAGATTATGCATGCACAATTGAAATATTTTTTGAAATTCATTCAATCTTAAATTCATTTATTGTCTATTTTCGTCAAATTTTTTGTTTAAATTTTGATTATTTTCGTCAATTATTGCTTGTTTATCGTTCAATTTTTTTATTATTTTCCTGCTTATTTTCGTCAAACTTTTTATTTAAATTTTCTATTAGATTGCAATCCATTTTAGTTTTATTCTTTTTTTCTCAGGGTTATAGTAGGTTCAATTTACCTTTCGTTACTTCCATCACTTTTATGGAGCCCCACAGTTTTGGTTTGCCAAAATGATTCTGATCCCAAGCGTGCCCTACGTTGGTGTGCCAAAAATTCAAAAATTCTCCGGCCAATTTCTTCACCAATTCGGGATTTTAGCTCCCAGCATAAATTTTTACCTACAACTAAGCTGAATTCTTTACAAATTTACTTTTTTTAAATTTCCATACGATGTAATTTAGTTCGTATTTTCTTTGTAATTTTTTTCAAATTAAAAGAAAAATTAATTCAAAGCGAAATGCACTGTACTTTGCCAAAACTTGAAATTGTAACCAAGTTTTTGAATAATTCTTATTCAGAATATAATTTTCTTACAGTTCATTTGCATCATTCGAAGTGAATTCTGAAATAGTTATTTTGCAGAAAATTCTCTACTCTGCAATTTTGGCCTAATGATAATTTTTCGCAAAAATTAATTTCGGCGAGTTCTAGACGAAAAACCGCATTGAAGAAACTAAAATCCCCAATTGGGGAAGAAGCTTCTAAGATATTTTAGAGAGCTTTTGCGGGATTTCATATTTCAGCTTGTATTTTTGTAAGAAAAATGCATTCCTTGGCTGACCCATAAATATTTGCACAGTTTTTCTTAAAATCGCATTTTTTGATATTTTATACAAAAATTTACAAAACTTTGTTTTTTATTTCTACTTCGCCGGAAATTAAAATGCTTAATAGGTTACCAGTGACCGTCACAATTGCACAGAAAGTGCAAGTGCTTATTTTAACATTTTTTCACTTTTAATTAAAAAAAATTACAGTCTTTTATACTGCAATTGAAAAGTTTGGGTTCGCTTCTTTACGTAATATCCCCTTTTAGTTTTATTAATCATGTTTATTATTAAAGCTTATAAGAAATTGTCAAGATTTGCGTTTTCAGGTTATTAGGGACAAAAGGGGAATTTAAAGTTTGCTCTACGAAGTCACATAATAATCATAATTATATATGACATTATTTTTAGTTAATGGATTATTAATTATATGAAAGTGCATATTAACTGGGGGATGAGGGTTTTTCTTTTCAGGACGTAACCACTCACCCAGTTATTAACTTTGTACAAGCTAGCAAAATGCAGTTTAGCAGAAAAATCTTTTAATTTTAATTGCAACGTTAGATGTATAAAAATTGAGAATAACAGATTTAAAAATCAAAATTTTTATATTTAATTTAATTTCGTTTTTCAATGTTTTAGGTGCAATGGAATTCAAATCCTCAAGGACAAATGCCTGGAAACTACTCCAGCCAAGGGCTGCTCAGTCCATCCTACGCCGGAGCGACTTATTCCTTCACGGCTGATTTTAGACCCCCCCAGGAAGTTCCCATGATTTCGGCTTCGTATAAACCTGTTTCAGTAGCCTTCGCCTCACCAAGACGGAAAGCCTTCCCGAGTCCACTGGACGATGACTGTCAAAAACCGAACGTTTGTAGGATATGTGGTCAGTAAATTTCCATTTTGTGTAAACATCAACTAACTTTTCTCTTTTAGGAAAAAGTTATGCTCGTCCCAGTACCTTAAAAACCCACCTGAGGACGCACTCCGGGGAAAAACCCTACAGATGTATTGATTGTAACAAATCATTTTCACAAGCAGCAAATTTAACAGCACATGTAAGGACGCATAGTGGCGAAAAGCCCTTTCGCTGTCCAGTATGTGATCGACGCTTTTCCCAATCGTCTTCAGTTACCACGCACATGCGAACACACTCAGGTGAACGCCCGTATAGATGTAGGTTATGTAAAAAAGCATTTTCAGACAGTAGCACTTTAACTAAACATTTAAGAATACATAGCGGAGAAAAGCCTTACGAATGTAAGTTATGCTTACTCAGATTTTCACAGAGTGGAAATTTAAATCGACACATGAGGGTTCACGGTAACGGTGGAATCATGTCTACGTGAAACTAACAAATGATTAAAATAGCAAAATAGACCCAAGAAAGTTGGGTGGTTAAAACTTCCAGCATCAGAATTGTAGTAAATCTTTCGCTTTTACTTTTATCATAAATTCATCTGTAAATCAAATATATCTGACAGATAATCATACCCTAAATAGAGGGGGGGGGGGGAAGTTGGTGTATGGTAAATCCCCTAAAAGAAATTAATGGTGGGTTCATGCAAAATATTTATCGTAATTAAATTAAATTTGTTTTAATTTAAAAAAAGGTCAATGTAACCACCTATAGGCGTTCATGTTACATTTTTTGTAACATTAACTACAGGGGGGGGGTATCTCGATAAGATAGAAAAAAATTTTCTCACTATTTGCTATTAATCGGGATTCCCTGACACAAAAATCATATAAAAAAGAATGTTCGAATTTTTGATTTTTATTAAAATTTCCCAAATAGTACTTTTCATACCACCGTGCTTTTGCAGAAAATCTGCAGAAAAATTCACTTTTCCCCTATAATTTTACCATCTCACCATTTCATTTTGATATTTATTGTTTAATCTACCAACCGTATTCATGAGATATTATGCAAATGTTCTGATTTAACCCTCGATTAACCACCCTATTAGACTGTTATATAGGCAACCCATCGAACACAGTACAAGTATGGGACTCAAAAGTTGCATTTCTCAACTCGTGATAATTGTTTGTTCTGATAACTCTTTTTAAATCTCAAATGTTGCTAATTATGAATTAGATAATCCAATACATTATTGGAAACAGGTGGAAACTCCGCTAATATTTACAAGAATCAAACTATTGCAAAAAGTTGAGGTGCTATATCGTCTCAGAAATTAAATTAAAGTTGAACAAATTAATGGAAGTCTAATTCCAGTACTCATACAATAAATAAAATTGTGGAACTACATTATTTCAAAAAATTTTGTAAAAATGCAACGACATTAAATATCGAATTATGGAAAAATATTTTTGCATACCAAAGGTGTAAAAAATTTTAAGTATTTACTTCTAGTCATTTTATATTAAGTGGATCTCAAAGTTAAATTATTTTTTATTGAGTGTACATATTGTAATTAAGTTGTTTGTTACGATGTAAATAAAAGAACATTTTTAAATTGAATAATTTTTTCAATGCTGCTACTGGAGGGTTAATGACTCTTTCACCCGTTTCCTTTAAGTTATTATAAATATTTCGACCACACTTTACTAACTTATTAAATTAAGAAATAAATTTGAAGAAAGTGATATTGTCTGGTGTGTAAATTTTCAAACTATAGATCGACTAGACCGTGTGAGAAATATATTGGTACATATCATTAACCTCTCTATACTATTCGATATGGACAAGTCAAAATGTTATATCTCGCTATACAGAAGCACTAGAGAGTGACTTGAAAATGAAATAATACAGTACACTTTTACAATCGTATTTAGTCAGCGTTGAGATCCGCAAGTTTCTAAAAACTAAAAATGACTGAATCGATGTTTACTACCATCACAGTTAGTGTTCAAGTAACCTCGAAGAGACACCAGCACGTCTCAACAGTATACGGCAAGTCAACAAAGCTTCTGTATTTTAACCTCACTTTTTTAACTTTTAGTTTTTATTGGATCCGTATGTGCAACAGTGGCACTCTACTGGTGTAAACTTCACCTGTTTTACCTTTAATTCAGTTTCTGGATATTTTGTACTTCAGGTAGTTCTGTCGTAAAAAATGTTTAGGAAGGTATTTAAATTATTACAACTTATTGTTCCATGCATGCGAAAATATGTTTTTCAAAATTTTTGGCCGTTTATAAAATGAGATAATAGTCTTCAAAATTAGGCCCTTTGACTGCAAAGTAAGAATGCAGATAATGTACTTAAGGTAGTTCTGTCGTAAAAAATGTTTAGGAAGGTATTTAAATTATTACTACTTATTGTTCCATGCATGCGAAAATATGTTTTTCAAAATTTTTTGTTTTTCAAAAAACACCGCCTTAAGAAGAGAAGCAGGAATAGTTCTCCAAACTGCAATATATTTAAAAGCTAAATACGAGATAAGAGAATTGAAAGACAAAAATTGTGACATCAAATACTATTTACTTCGTATTGGCGACCAATTATACAGAGTCCCACAAAATTCTGCATTGAAAAATTAAAAATTAATTTGTAATTTAAGATTAATTCTAGCAATAGGGTTCTTCTTCTTCTTCTGGTTCTCCATTCCTTATAGAACACCCCCACATCTTTCGATGTTTCCAAATTCATTTCATTAGGGTGGATTACTTCCCATTTTATACTAACTTTGATTATACATGATTTTCTTTAAAATTCTTCTATTGGTCCTCTCATATTTTACGACCTTTTTCTAAATCCTCCTATTTAGAAAACTCTCATTCATCAGTTGCGCATTACCATGTTCATTAAATAGTCGAAAACATCATCCTTCCACCATATCCTTGGCCTCCCCTTCGGTCGATTTAAATCTGGTGTGCATTTCATTATTCCCAAGGTAGCTTTTCCTTTTTGTGTTCTCAAAACGAGTTCCATCCATTCCAATTTCAGTGTTTTAATATACCTCTCTATATTAATTTACTTCCTCTAGCTGAGGAAGTAAATTAATGAAGATGGAAGGTGGCATGACTGCATCTGTACAGTTTCTGCGATTAGTAATTAAATCTGTACAGTTTCTGCGATTGGTAATTAAATCTGTACATGAATGGTATATAAGTGAACAATTTAAAAGACTACAATACAAATTCACACCATAACAACTATGAATAATAATACCGAAATCGTTGGTTCTAGCAACCCTGCTAAACTGTCACCAAATAATTTCGAAATACTCTGCAAGATAGGCAAAGGTTCCTTTGGTACCGTGTTTCAAGTACGGAAAAAAGATGGTTGCGATAAAGGCACAGTGTACGCTATGAAAGTTATAAATAAAAATAAAGTTTTGAAGAACAAACCAGGAAAGCAAAGCATCCTTGCGGAAAGGAACACTTTTCTACGAATCAAAGACCATCCGTTCATTGTTCAAATGCATTACTCGTTTCAAACAGAAACAAAACTTTATTTCGTTTTGGACTATTTATGCGGTGGTACTTTGGCCTGCCATTTGGACGTCTTGCAAAAGCATACTCAGCGTTTGTCTGAAAAAACTGCATGTTATTACCTCAAAGAGATCATATTAGGCTTAGAATATTTGCATTCCAAAAATACGATTCATAGAGACTTAAAACCTGAAAATATTCTGATGGATAGGCATGGTCACCTTAAATTGGCAGACTTTGGATTGTCCAAGGAAATCGTGTGTAAAGGCGCTCAAAGTTATACTTTTAGTGGTACTGTACTTTACATGGCACCAGAAGTGATAGATGGATCCGGGTATGATCGAACGGCAGATTACTGGTCATTGGGGATTATTCTTTACGAAATGGTTACGGGCACTTTTCCGTTTTTTGGAGAAAATAATCTTCTGACATTGGAAAAAATCATCAAGGAAGACTACTATATACCAAATTATATTTCTAGAAGCTGCAAAGACTTAATTTCTGGTTTATTAACAAAAGATAGGCATAAAAGATTAGGATTAAACGGCATATGGGAAATTAAGAAACATGCATTTTTTGGAGATTCTGAGTTAGTGTGGAAAAATGCTTATTTTTGCTCAGAAGATCCTCCCTTAAAGCGACACTTTGATAGTTATGATGACGTGCGCGGAATACCTTCTTACTATACCAATCAAGATCAACGAGATTCCATACCAAATTACGTTATCGATGAGAACGAGAATAAATTATTTGCTGGTTTCGACTACACATGCCCAAAATTTAAGAAAGAACTAAATGTAAAATTCGAATTGCCTTCGAAAATTAAGAGTTGCCGATGGTCTTCAATAATGGCGCAATGTCATTGTTCGTATGACAGATCGAGCTAAAACTATGTTGTATTAATAAATTATTTTTTTCGATCAAATATAATATGTGGCTATGGGGTTTATCTAGGGGATATTGTTTCTTTATACCTTTATGCCATGTTTTTATTTTCTTTCTTAATTGTACGAAATTTTGCGCAGAACGCAGTGCGCTGTTATATACGCACAAAGATTAATAAAACTCAAACTGATTACTTACTCGGTTCGGAGGGTGACTGCTGACTGGACTAGACTGCACATTTGACTGGACTAAACTGGACTTCTGGCTGGACTTGACTGGCCTTACTTGTCTTCACACCCCAAGGTATCTTGGGGTATCGACTTCATAATAAGCCTTACCAACCCAAGGATATTACCTCTAGCCAATCACCGTTCACCCCTCCTACCCGCTCTTTATTTAACATTCAATAATAATATAAAAAACCCTACAGGGCCGTCTTGCATACATCACATCTTCTATCTTTCTTTTTAACAAGTGTAAGTCTACTCGGTGGTTTCGAAATCCGTCCCTTCTCCTAACCCCGGTATTGCCTCTGCCATTATCGGTTGGTCTGTCCTTGCAACTTCTGCTACTTCCTCCCTGGATAATGGTAATTCATTGGTTAATTGGAATGAATTAATTGATGCATCGACTTCTGTTATATCCTCACGCGGCCGCCTCGATAATGCATCTGCTTCCCATAGTTCTGCGCCTATCCTATATTCTATATCGTCTTTCTTCGGGACCACTACGATGGGTGACGCGGTGACGCCCACTCACTATTACTCACAGACTTGACTATCCCGGCTTGCAACCGTAGCGTCAACTTTTTCTCAACTTTGTCACGTGGTGCGTACGGCATATTGTAAGCCTTTCTAACGATCGGACTGCCTTCTGGCTTCACTAAAAACCTCTCTTTCATCTCCTCCACGTGAGTTGTTGCAATCGATACACTTTTGAATCGATTTCTCCACTCCGGGAATATAACGTCTAACCAATTTCTCCCCAAAAGTGGTACGAAATTCTGACTTGTCTGTACTATAGTTAGGGGTAACTTGTATTTCCGTTCTTCTTTAACTACCTGCACTATTACTTCTCCCATCGTTTTTACTTCTTGGCCTGTTACTGCTGCCAACCCATATGCTACGGGACGCAACTTCAGATTTTCCCATTTTTCTTCCAACAACCCTACGGAAAGAATTGTTTTGCATGCTCCTGTATCTACTTCGAACCTGACCATCTTCCCTGCAATGTTTAACCCTACTTTTTGAGCCACACTATGTATTGGTACGGACTTGACTACATTCAACGGATATATGGCTTGTGCTACCTCTTGTTGAGTACTATCATCTTCTGTTTCTTCTAATCTTCCAATCGTTTTGTTTTTTCTGCACATATTTGCCGTATGTCCTTTGTTTTTACAATTAAAACATAGCCACGCAATTGCTGGACATGACAACGGACAATGCTGTCTCCCACAACGAAAACAATTTCTCGCGAACTAGGTCTGTTTTTCACTCTCTTCCATGGACTGACTCCGTTTGCTTACCCCTTCGTTCTGCTGATTGACGTTCCTCCTCACCCCGTGTATCTCTTTGGAACCCGCTAGGACTTGCACTTGGTTATCCGCCAATTCGTGCGCACGCGCTATTGCGCATGCACTTGTAAACGTTAACTGTGTCGTTGCTAACAACTTCTTTTGTAAATTTTCCGACCACACCCCGCATACCAACCTATCCCTTAACGCTTCATCTAGAAAAGTCTTGAAATTACACGTGCTCGCTAACCTACGTAGTTCCACAATGTAAGCCGCTACTGCTTGCCCTTCTCTTTGTTTACAATTGTTAAAGGTAAACCGTTCACTAATTTCTGACTTCGCTGGTGCGTAATGTTGCCGTAACCCTCTGATTAGTTCCTCGTACGTTTTCGCCTTCGGTTTTTCTGGTGCAAATAGACTTTTAGCCGTTTCATATACTGCCGCTCCTGCTAACGTAATAAATAACGCCACTTTTAGTCCTTCCTCCACCACGTTGACCGCAAAAAATAGTTCCAACCGTTCTATGTAGTTTTCAAAATCTTCTGTGCCTTCTTTAAAGGGTTCTATTGTTCCGATTAAAGGCATCGTCGTCGCCAAAATGTTATGTACGCACAGAGATTAATAAAACTCAAACTGATTACTTACTCGGTTCGGAGGGTGACTGCTGACTGGACTAGACTGGACATCTGACTGGATAAAAATAAAGGCCTAAAAATAAAGGCCTTCGTGCATTAGAAGATGATATACTTCTAAACAAAAATACTTTGAGTAAATGGTTTGCAGCAAATCAATTATTTTTAAACAAAAACAAAACGCAAAGTATGATTTTCTCATTAAGGGAACTAAGTCATTGTTCAGGCGCAGAAAGCGTTAGTTTCTTGGGTGTAACTTTAGATCATACTTTGAAATTTGATACACATGTAGAAAAAATAAGTCGCAAAATAAGCCAAAATATCTTCGTACTGAGGAATCTAGTTAATCGTGTCGATAAGTCAATTTGTTTAACAACGTTTCATGCGCTGGTGCAGTCCATTTCAAGCTATGCTTTATTGGTATGGGGTCACTCAAGCCATACAGAAAGAATATTTAAACAACAGCGTCGAGCCATAAGAGTGTTGGAGGGTATGAATTATCGCGCAGATGTTCGAGATAAGTATAGAGACCTAAATATTCTTACTATACCATCACTCTATATATTAGAATGTTTGGTATACGCAAAGAAAAATCTACAGAACTATATTCCAGTCAACTCTATACATAACCATGATACCCGAAACAATATGAACATCCACAAAACACATCTCAGACTGGCAAAATCAAGAAACTCGACCTTGTATTATGCTCCAAAGCTATTTAATAAGCTGCCAACGTCCGTTAGATCCCTGGATGACAAAAGATACAAGAAGGTTATTCGCGAATACCTAATAAATCAGGTGTTTTACAAGGTGGATGACTTTTTTATAAATCCAATAGAAATTGACTATTGAGCATCACAAAGGTTAAGATGAAAAACAGTGTCCCTGCTGATCTTCGCCATTTACAACAAATCAACATTACACCATTTTTTAATTTTTTGTTTTATTTGTTTTTATGTATAATTTGATTTGTTTTAATAAAGTTTACTCTACTCTACTCTACTCTGGACTAGACTGGACTTCTGACTGGACTCGACTGGCCTTACTTGTCTTCACACCCCAAGTTATCTTGGGTATCGACTTCATAATCACCCTACCAACCCAAGGATATTACCTCTAGCCAATCAACGATCACCCCTCCTACCCGCTCTTTATTTAACAAATTAAACAAATGCTTATTCGCATAAACGTATAGTCGAACAAACGCTGTCGATTAAGTGTTCGTCGAACAAATGCTGACGAAAAATATTCCGGATATACGAATTTCTGGCAAGCTGAAATTTGGGAGACATGTATTTGAGTGTTTTAATGAACTTCTTATAAATAATTTCCCTAAAGATCAGAAACACGAAGAATTAGGTAAGAACCTCAGGGTTTATACACGAAGTTTGTGTACTTAATGAAATCCGTCGAAAAATTTCAGATTTTTTTAACATTTATTTGCTTACTAGATCAACATCTAATTAAAATTAAAAGTTGAGAAACAGTAGGCTTCCTCTGCAGTTGTTATTGATGAAGCCTTGTTGTTGTTGATAGGTTTTAAATGAGATGTTGCGGCAGTCTTCTCTGTAATTTCGTGTGTATATATTTTTGGCCCTTGTTATAAACCATAGCACCTTCGCATTGATGATCGAATTGTTCAACTAATGATATTCCTAGCTCATCAGGAAGTTGCTTGTTTCGGACAACCAACGCGCGTTTGTTATTAATTGCAGTATTTTGCTGTTGGCTATTTGAAGTTTTTTAAAGCTAGTTTGTGATGTATTTATCTATGCTGGGCAGGCGTATGTAAAAATAGGCCTCAAAACGGTTTTGTATGTAAGCACTGCGGTTTTTGTTTTCAGTAATGACTTTCTATTTATTATATTACTGGAAAAATTTTTAGCAGAGCATTTCGAAATTGTTGCAATATTTATTTAACCATATGGTGCTTGAACGTAAGACGACTATCTAAATACACCCCTAAGTATTTGAGCGGCTGATCTTGCTTGTTCCAAGGAATATAATTATTATTGTCAATTTTTATGTCTTGAATATCAATCATTTATTGGGATTCTTCGGAGTGTAAATATTTATGTGACGCATTTTAAATGATTGATAACCACTTTCCAACTTTCCTGTTTTGCCATGATTATGATGCCATGTGGAAACATGGCCTCATCAGTAAAGTAAATAGAGATACTACAAGACGTTATAATTAAAATATCAATGCAAAGCACAACAAAAAATGGAAACACCACGTAAAAACAAGAAAACTAAAAACCTAAAAAACCTAAAAAAATTTCATTTATGTAGGATGTACAAGGCCAGACTAATGGACTTTTAGTGGAGTTAAATATATGTTAAAAGACATTTCTTTCTTGAAGCGGTTGATACCGATGTAGAACTAAATAATTTTCGTAAGTTTACGAAAATCTTCAATATCTGTTATGTAAATTGATCTTAAGGTATTGATTGTTTTGTATTCTTTATTTATTCTTTTATTAATGTCACCAATACTTTTTCACAGTTTAGTGTGTTTCTTTTAAATAGATAGGTGGTATTTTTATTCTCACCTTGTTTTTGAGTTCTATGTCCTTGGTATTTTCGTTCGATGTTATAGCCACAAATACTTGTTGCGACTCTAAGTGCCGCTTTTCTTGACCGTAGGTTTCCTGTACGGGTCGGCTAGACCATAGATTTTTATTCTTGTGTTTGAGAGCAGGGTGGTTCGTGGTGTAGTTTCGAACCTTCGTGGGATCGTTAAACTTTGTCGATCCTTCTTTTACCGTGATAGCAAAGCCTGGGCGCCAGATGAGAAGGACAAGATATCGAGAAGAGCTCCGATATTTGGCTTTCTCAACAAATTTAAAATAAACAAAATTGAAACGAGTATACGCAAGTAGGCACAATAATACAATGATTAGCAAAAATTCTCGTTTAATGGACAATGTGACATATTACTTAGATGGACAACTTGATAAATTATTATAAATGGATAACTTGATAAATTATTATAAACAGGAACTATAGAAATGATAACAATTGTCTTATAGATAAACAATGGTGAATTTTATAATTACTGACATCTTTAACTTCGTAATAAAATTATAATAACCAAATCGAACAAGACAACAGATAACACAAATAAATAAATAAACCAGCACTATTGTCAATTTAGGGTTGTTGATCAACCAACAACTACTTACTCCAATGACAAATCTGTCGAGGTTATTCTTTGCCAGCAAGGTTTTCCTTGACCGGTACGGTATAAATGGAATGATTGAAATGCTATTAATCCGGATGCCAAATGCAAAACTGAATAGTTGCACCGGATTTTTATGTATATCATAAATTTGTAATTTCAAATGAATAAATGTAGTACAAGCTTTTTGGTTTGACCTCATACAGTAAGTAATTGAACTTTTCCAATTACTTACTTGTTGATAAATACAGCCTCCTTCCGGTCGTTCGAACGAGCGTATGTAGGAATGGTCCGTGAGCTGACAGCTCCCCCCGTTGACTTGGAACTAGAAATAATTGGAAAGAACACACTTATATGAGGCACAAACAATGCGAATAATTTCGCAGATTTTTGAAGGCAAACGAATTATTGAGGATAATCCTGATTACAAATTCTTAATAACATAATATAAATAGCTTTTTGATACCAGTACGTTTTGTTGGCTCCTGTACACAAATTGTCTTAATAGTTCGCTGGTTAACACACACATCTTTCTTTTCTAATGTTAAGGCTTATTTTGGTGGGGTAATTCGTTAATAGCACGTGCGGTTTCTGACCTGGTGCTTGGATAAATAATATCCAAAAAGGATTTTTTTTCTTCGTAATAGAACAACTCAGAACTTGGCCGGCTATTCGTATTTTTGAAACCAATGATTTCGGCAGGGGTCAAAGCGATCGGCACCGTTTGCACATTATTTGCACCATTCGTATAACCTAAAAATGGCCGAAACACAAGTTCACCGCTAATGATTATAACTCGGTTTATCACTCGATAAACTATCTTCAAATATGCTGGTTTTTACTCAGGACTATCACCCGACCTTGTAGAAGGGTTTTTAACACCGACTGATTATTAAATTGTTCAAATAACTTTAGTTTTTGGTTCGATTCATAAATCTTACGTATTTCTCTTAAAAACATTCGTTCTAAACAACCCTCGGTTGCCCTAGGGATTTTAGGTACCTTGATTTTTTGTTGAAATTCATCGTTCAATTCTTATCGATCGATGGGTCACCTAACCCATAGGCGCGGATAATTCAAAATACGTATTTAATTCAAGTTCATGTTAATAGAGATATAAAATTTGCTTCGTTAAATAAAGTTGGTTAGATAAATTACACATAAATAAATTGTTAATCATAATTGACCTCTGAAAATTAATAAACCCTCGAGGTGTAGGAAGAGGATTTTCCTTTCCAAAGGAAATTAATGGAAGACCGTTACAATGTGTTGGCAACTTCTTGAGATATCTCAAATTGGTTAAGTCGATAATATTTGTTTTGACTCCAGTTGGATATTCCCATTAGTAACATTTTTGAAATTCGTTTGGAATTTCCGATGATGCTCATTTTGATGATTTGCTTCCCTCTCGGAGGGGGTTTTAAAGTCAGGCATTTTGTATTTTATAACTTAATTTTGCATTATAAATTATTTAGTTTTAAATATGCGCTCATTTCATTTTATTTTCATTTTTAAGGGTGCAAAACGATCATCGTGGATAGGAGAAAAAAAAGATCTTTAATTGCTTTACATGAAATAAACACATTTATTCCGAGTCATTTTAATACATTATTGGTATAAGCGACACAAAATCAAATAAAGTCCAGTTTTAATTAAAGAGGTCCTGACAAACTGTCAAGAAGTGCAATCCGCTCCTCACTGTACCATTGATTATTTGTTTTGTAATTTTTATTTCTTTGGGTATGCAATTGGAGTGTATATTTCCCCAAAGCCAGATACAAATAATGTTTCTTCATCTTGGTACATCATTTTGTGATCAACTCTAAATCTACCATTAGGAATAAGTGGAGGAAGGCGAGCGTCATCAAGAACAAAATTGCAGCCGTGATATGTAATATCCTGTAAATAGAAAATTTTAGATAAAATTTTAATAAAAGAAATCTGAAGAACCTTCTCAAAATAAAAACTTGTAATGTTACCACAATCTTTTACACCTTGAAGACCCAATATATTTGCCTGGAAACCTTTTTGTAGATTGATTTGAAAACGTATCGGAAAGTGGCGATATTCGTTACTCAAAAACTTTTGTACTTGCACGACTACCTAAAAATATAAAATGCTTGCTTTATAAGAATTGTTGCCTGAAATATAGCGCTCTTTAGTAGCTATTTCGCAATACTTGACTGATTTCATCTTCATATTGTGTTTCTTTAAGAAAAACTTATTGGCCATATAAAACAGCCCAATTATTGGAATTCGTCAGAAAAATTCTATTAGAAATTTAATATGAACATAAATATGTGAAATGGACTATTAAAATGAAAAGCTAAATAAAATGCCACAAAATAGCTACCGGTCAAAAATAATAATAATATAATACTTAGTATCTAAAGTCAACATTACCTCGGTTTTATCTTTCATGTTAATTTTCGGGCGGATTGTAAAATTGATAGCCGGGGTAGTGCGATTGTACTGAAATGTTTTAAATTCAGCGAAATGGAAATGCTTTTTACTGTAATTCATTAGTTCCATTCGAACATCCCTAACCTTAAATCCGTTTTGATGAAACTGAAATGGAGATTTATTACATTAATTGTTTCCAACTGAGTCAAACTATGCGTTGCTTTTAAAATTTTTGTGTTTTTCCAGATTGTTTCTAAATTCTCATAGTGTAATATAAAAACTAGGATGTGGATAATTCAGCAGGTATGTAAACTGTAAATGCTGAGATATTTCAAATCTTAACTATAGTAATATATTGTACAGGGATAAGGATAGCTTCTTATTGTGGAACATGCCTTATTCTTATACACGTGTGCCAAATATAATGGTAATGCAATTATAATCTGGAATAGGTTACGTATTGTAATATAACATAGTGTAACAAAATGGGATTAAACTTCATAAAAATTCATGTGATTTTCCAAGTTAAATATAATTGTAAATTATTATTGTAATAATAATTAAGAAGAGAAAAGGTTTATAGCGCGAACATAAATCGATAAGACATTTTATCTCTTTCCAGGATGCGAACTTCCTGTGTGATGACATATACATTGTTCTTTGTTCAGATGAATTGTTCAGCTGTAGACAATAGTGGGTATTGTTGATTTGACCGGATATTTTCAATGCAATCTAATTTTAAAATTTAGTTCAGTCAATTAGTGCTGGTAGAAGAGTCACGGTATATCGGGCGACTCAGCGGCCGTTAGGTGGGGGGGGGGGGTGCTCCTACTGGGAGTTCTCCACCAGGACGTTTGAAGAGATTATCACTTTTTGAGCGCTTTAAGTGTTACTGCGAAGGTTTTAGTTCTATTAGATTTTAGATAAGTGATTTTGGATTCTCTAGTGCGGGACGTTTAATTGGGTTTTATAGTTATTTCGTGTTCAGTTGCCGTTAAATGACGAATTTGTTAACTTATATTCAGACAATAAATATTTATGTTGAAAATCTTTACATTAATTTAAATTCAATCGCGCCCCCTTTAAATAAATCTCAGTTGCCGCGCAACTTTGGGCAGTTATTACTATGTTAACTAATTACTAATATATCGATACCCTAGTTCAATAGAGTAACAAGTCCAAAAATGCCATTTTTGAGTTAGTCATACCAAAAAAAAAAAGAAAAATGTGTATTTTATATAGTTCAAATGAGTAATAAGTCGAACTTTACATGTTTGTCAACATATGACACAAGTTACTATATGGAAGTGGTGGAATATAACATAAGGTTATATGATGATAATAATCACCATGAGTTTTTTAAATGTCAATATTTCAAAACTATATTTGAGTTGTTACGCTGTTGAACTGGGGTATCGATATGTTTGGCTGTAAGTTATTCCACTTAACATTTCAAAATTTTAAAGAGTATTTTGAAAATAAGTATATTACGATACCTTTGACAGAATATCCTCATTACAGGTGACATCGTAAATACGTAATTGAAGTAGTATCACCCATATAATAGTCTTCATATTGGTCTCTATATTGAAACAATTTTCAAGCGCAGGTGGACGTTTCAATGTTTTGCTGACGAGCAACAAGTAAGACTACAACATATTATCATATATCCTTGAAAACATCATTACGGTAATATACTAATTATGATTACTTTCTAATTTTTATATATTTTTATATAATGATCGTCTGGCCTTAGACTTTAAGCTTAGTTTACTCATTCACAACGCCACGATCCACAATACTGATTGGTTCAACACGAAATATAAATATCAGTTAGCCAATAAGAATTAACAACGTGGAGCTGAATCTCGTGTTCATAAACATAACTTAACTAGAGGAAACGCGACGATAATTAAAAATTCATAATAATTATTCCATCATAAGCTTAAATTTATTGCGTAGTATTTCTTTGGATGCGATTGATATGGAGTAAAGTACCAAGTTACTTGGAACGACAAGGGTGAAAAATTGCAAGGTTAGGCGTACTCAACCCACCCTTGTACTCCCATTCATCCCAGCTTCAAAATTTCAAATGCAACTCCGCTGTTGTGTTTTTGGCGTAAATAAAAATTTTTATATCGTTTTCTCCACTTTGGCTGTGGTTTAACGTGACATTTAATCTTGTAACTTTTATTAAAGAAATTATATTTGACAAGGTTGCTTTAAATTTCAATTAAGTAAAGTGGGAAGTGGAAATGTATAGTAATAAAATAAAAATGTTGATACCCTGAGTTGCTGATTTTGTTCAAATTTACGCATCAGTAAATTCGTTGAAATATGGCAGTGTCTTGGTGTGATCACTGGTTGGGTTACAGCGCGGAAATTGTGGGTTCGAATCGCCGACTTAATGGAATTTCTTAGCGCGAGTTAAGTTATTTACCCAAAAAGACTTTAAAAAAATTTCAATTTGAGTCTTAACAATTTATTTGAGTACTTGCAGCGATTTTAGCATACAGAATAATACTGACTTACAATACAATTATTACAACTTATATTTAGTAAAAAATGCTTATGTTAGTAAACAGATCTTATTTTATTAAACTATGGAAAGTTCAAGCGAGTTTCTTTCCCTGGTTTCAGGTGAAGTCCTGGGAACATTTTATATGTGTGAACTTGGTTTCACATAACACCTCCCTGCCGAAGATCAAAATTACGGTTCGTTAATTTTGTAAGCCGACCTGATCGATTGAGCTGATTGGTGAACCCTTTTCCTGAGCCGAAAGCTGAACCTTTTTCCATTTGTAACTAAATTTGGCTAGAACATAATACAATATAAAACTTATTATTAATAAATATATTATAATTGTCCATCCACTTGTTCGGTGAAAATAAATTGCACTGGTCTTTGTTTCGTCCATTTTTTCTTTGATTTGGTGTAACTGGATATCTGCTAATTTCAATTCATCCAAATTAATTGTTTCCAATTGAATTGGTCGAAGCTGAATTTCTTCTGTTTTTCGGTTGTATTCCATTGATAAATTTGGGACCTCGATGACATTTGTAATTTGCTTTGTCTCAAAACTTTGGATAAATTTTGAGTTGATTTTCATGTTACATTTGCCTAACATTGAAATAATGTATGTTCCATTTAGTGAGATTGATTTAGTTTTAGAGTCGCATTCTTGTCGTACAATTTCTTCTCCTTTGGTAATAACAAGCCATTGGGTTTTTGATATAGGTTGAATCTTAGTGTCTTTGATATCCAAATATTCGTATTGGCAATTTTTGTAATTTTGAGTAAATTGTGTTAGGTGAACTTCGCAAGGTGAGTCTTCTTTAATTTGATTGGTCTCAAATTCGCACATGTATTTATTTACTTCTATCTCGGTGCACTCTTGGTTATTTAATGCATAGCTTTGCTCATTAATTAAGAGGAATTTTGCATGAGGAATTATTATTGAATAACTGGAATTTTTTTAGGATTGGACATGAGTATAAATGGAAATAATTATATTCGATAAGTTCGACAGTTGGAATTTCTAAGATTAAATGTATTTTAGAATTTTGGATGAATATCTTTATGTGGGTCAATTTTTGAAATTGTGGATAATTTTCATTTTTCAAAGGTATTGGAAATTTCGTGTTTGTGAAGGTGACTGATATTTCTATTAATTCTTTGATGTCGATGGTTGTGGTACATCTTCCTGTGCAGCATCTGTAACAACAGGTCTTCTTAATAATCTCAGATGAACTTTTTGCACTTGATTATTTTTTTTAATTTCTACGGTGTTGTCATCAAAAATTCTTTGTATCACATAAGGTCCTTCAAACTTTTCTTTCGTTTTTCCTCTTATGTTACTGGTTCTTTTTACATAAACTGTCTGCTCAATTTTGAATGGGTGTGGCTCCGTTGAATTTCGGTTTCTTGCTATGTTTTCTTTTGTTGTGTGCATTTTTTCTTTTACGGTTTCGTAGATTAAATTTAGTTTATTCATGTGGTCATTTACGTATTCTTTGTAAAATCTGGTATCCAAAAATATGTCGAATGGATCTCGAGAATTTGTATGACCTAAGGTCAATTCGAGGGGGCTGTAGCCTGTGGATACATGAATTGAATTGTTGTATGCAATAAGAGCATATCCCATTAAATTTTTGATGTTCGTTTTCTTTTCCTGTGTTCTTAAAATTCGTAAATGTTCGATTATTGTTGAATGCATTCTCTCGATCATGCCGTTTGATGGTGGGTTTCGTGGCGTGATGAAATGAACCTGAATTTTATGTAACTTCAACAATTCCTGGACCGTGTCGTTTTTTAATTCCGTGCCATTATCAGTGACAATGGATTCTGGTACCCCATAAAATGTGAAATATTTTATCAACGCGTCAGCTACCTCTGTTGCATTTTTACTGACTATGTGAATCGCTTGTCCCAATTTCGAGAATGCGTCGATAATAGTCAAAAAATTTTGTCCTTCGATAGAAAACGTGTCAATATGAATCTTTTGGAATGGTCTTTGTGGTGTCTCTGTAACCATAATAGATATTTGGGTTGGGTGTCTTTCGTATTTAGTTTTTTTACAGATCTCACATTGGTTGATGAAATTTTGTATATCTTGGCTCATAGTACCCCAATAATAATTTCGTTTTATCGCTGTTGTTGTCTGCGCGATTCCACGATGATTTGTCTTGCCTTGATGATGTAATTTGATCACTTCGATTTGTTCATTTTTATCTAAAATTATTTGTAATCGTTCCGTACATCTGATCAATTTTGGTCCGTTATTGGTGAAATATTTTGTATAAACTTTGCAAAAACTTTTATAGGTGTCTTCTTTGTCAAACCATAAATAATACCGTTGTCCAGTAATAGTGTGTTCTTGTAGTAAGTTTAAAATTTCGCGTTCATTGTGTAACAGAATTCTGTTACAGCCGCTGGTACTCTAACCACCTCTACCTTTACAAGAGTGGGAAGAGGGCCAACGGTCGGTCACGAAAGAAATTTTGTTAGTTTGGGGGTATTTTAAAACCCCATTGTTCTTTTTTGTTTTGATTTAGCACGGATGAACCAAAAAAAATATGTAGAGTCATTTTCCAAAGGTACCATGATTAACGCCTGACATGTAGACCGCCACTAAGGCATGTCAAAAAAATTCACTGCCTTGATGAAAGTTTCATACGAAAAATCAAGGAGCAAAAACAATTACGTTAGCAACGAGGTTGTTGACAAAAATACGATCGAGTACAGACCCAAAATTTTTCGGCCCGGCAAAAATTTAGTTTTTTTGAAGTAATTCAAGTTATTTAATTACAATTCAATGTTTAAATCTTTTTGAGAGAGATATTTAGTCGTCCCAATTAAGTGCGACAAAATCAAAATTAATTTGGCGAGCGATAATGCAAATCGAATCCGATAGCCGCGTGCTAGTGTTCCAGTCATTTTTTTAGTGTGTGCAAATCGACCGAGTCAATTTAAACTGCGTCCGCCCGAGTTTTTGGGGTGAATTATTTTGAAGTTAAAATTTACCTTGGGGGAGAGCATGTATTTGGAAACCCGATTCGAGTTTGTACCTACGGAAGACCGGCTATCCCGACATTATCGAGCGCTACCTTAAAGAAGGATGTGTGTAATCGTCAACAAAATTCATCGAAACCGAGTAATTTTAGGAGCCTGCAAAAAAGTGGTGATATCGAAGTTTTTTATTTATGTTGTTTCAAATTTGTAAAACAAAAAATTATCATCAATAATTTATTTATTTTCAAAAGAATTTGCGAGTCAATCGCGTAGTTTTTGCCTCACATAAGGTGTGCTTTTTTCCGATTGTTTTTAGATTCACCGTACCACTAGGACAAATTTATTTTCGTTCCCATCTCGACGTCCGTTCGAACGCACGAAAGGAGATAAACCACATTCATTCGCAAGTAAGTGATCGGAAAAGTTTCATTACTTTAACATGAGGTAAAACCTAAAAGTTTCTACGTCATTTATTCATTTCAAATTACAAATTTATGATAAGCATAAATACCAGTTGCAAGTAACCACCCTTGCGTTCGGCAGTTGGGTTCGTGACATTTCAACCAATTTATTTAAACACCACGAGCCAAAGAAGATATCACTACAAGAGGTCAACGTCAATAAATTTCACCATTGTGACCGATTTTTGTTGTTTGGTTCCCAATTTGAATTTAACAATTGAACTTATTTATTTATCAATTTATGTCTTATATTATGTGTTCCAATTAACTACCATTTTATTTAATTGCAGAAATTTGAAGTTAATGTCAGTAATTAAAAATCACAATTGTTTATTTTTAGTCATATAAAATCACCATTGTTTATTTTAAAAATATTTGTTAACAATTGAAAAATTTCTATTTATAATCAAACATTTAATTTACTTATTAAAAGAGAATTTTTGCCCAAAGTTTTTGTATTCTTGTGCCTTATTGTGTATACTCGATGTAATTTATTCATCTCTAAATTTTGATGAGAGAAGCAAAGATTGAGATTTATTTTTAATGTTTTGTCACCTCATCTGGCGCCCAGGCTTTGCTATCACGGTAAGTAAAAGATCGACCAAATTTAACGTTCCCACGAAGGTTCAATTTAACAACCCAAACCTCCCAGCTCTGCGACGCATGAATGAGAAACTATGAGCTAGCTGTCTCGTACCTAACATCCACGGTCATGAAAAGTGGCATTGTAAAGGTGGAATCCAATTAGTAACTTCTTTTATCCTCGATTTACCTCTTACAATGGGGAACATGCATGAATAAAAAAATTTAGTTAAAACAGTATTTTCCGATTAATCCTATATATTAAATATCAAATCAGCAAAAATAACTTCTATTTATTGTATTTTGTTATAAATAATCCATTTTAAAATTCAATGATAATTTAAAATAAAACATGTGACCTTAAACGCAACGAAGTCACCGGCACAATAACAATAACCTCACTTTCATGTTTATTCTACTCGTGTATAGTACTTTTTTAACTTTCTTGATTTTAATTGATTTAATTATGATAAATAACAGCTTTAACACTAACAAACTTCAACTTTCAAAGCACAAAACCACAGAAAAATAACATAAATGAATGTAAAATTTAACTTGTGACGTCACCAGTCACTTGGCAAATTGCGCGGTCGTTTCGTTCAATTCAAATTGACGGATTTTTAAATATTTTTTAAATTATTATCAAAACGAAAATAAATAAATTAAATAGCATTAATTAGTATATTTAGTTATTTTTGATCCAACTACGCTATAAAAAAAATTTATGCATCTTCCCTATTGTTTAATTTCGGAATATTTACATATTTAATAATTTTGTTGTCCAATTTGTTGATTTTTACTGTAAGTTCGCCTTGGTGAATGGTTTTGATTATAAATTGTTGCCTTTTGTCATCTATCGCTTCCTTTAAAATTGGTATAGCTTCACTTGGTTCGTCGCTTAGTCTAGAGTGAATTGTTTCATTGTCGTCTTCGATTACATTTTCTGTTAGATCAGTTGGGTTGACCTGATTTTTGCTTGCTGCTTCTAGCATTATTGACCGGATATTATCGGGTGTAGGTGAGGGTGCTTCGGATGCTTCGAGCTCTGTGTGAAGGTCAGGTATATTTACAATCATAGATACGTTGTCGCTATCCTCTTCACTTTCTTCAATCGCATTGATTTGAACTCGTGATAATGCGTCGGCGTTAGTGTTCAATTTACCCTTTTTATAAATGATTTTGTAATCGTACTCTTCCAATCGTAGTTTCCATCTGGCCAACTTCGAATTTGGTTCCTTTAAATTCATTAACCAGACCAAGGGTCGGTGGTCGGTGTAAATTGAGAAGGTTCTACCATATAGGTATGGCCTAAAATACTTAGTCGCCCAAACGATGGCTAAGAGCTCCTTTTCGATGGTTGAATATTTCTGTTCTGTTTCGCTTAATGTTCGCGAGGCGTATGCGATTGGTTGATCATTTCCCACATTTCCTTGAGAAACCACGGCCCCGAGTGCCACGTTACTTGCATCGGTGGTTAATATAAATTCTTTATCAAAATCTGGATACTGAAGTATTGGATCGTTCATTAAAATTTGTTTGCTGTTTTCAAATGAGTCAATAAATTCTTGAGTATGTTCAACTTTTGCTCCCTTCTTCAAACATTTTGTCAAAGGTTTTGTTAATTTCGCGAAGTCTTTGATAAATTTTCTATAGTAGCCTAATAATCCTAAAAAACTTTTAATTTCCTTTTGAGTTCTAGGTATTGGGAAATTTTTTACTGCCTTAATTTTGTCAGGATTTGCCTTGACTCCCTCTGGTGTAATCACATGTCCTAGGTATGCAACTTCTTTTTGTAAGAACGAGCATTTTTCAAGTTGAACCTTGAAGTTAGATTGTCGTAATCTGTCAAAAACACTTTTTAATCTTTCAAGGTGTTGCTGTAAAGACGTTGAAAATATGATGATGTCATCTAGATAGACCATGCATTTTTCATTTTGGATACCTCTCATGATGTTGTCCATTACACGTTGGAATGATGACGGTGCGTTTTTTAATCCAAACGCCATCCTTTTGAATTCATAATGTCCTCGCTGAGTACTGAAAGCTGTCTTAGCTGTGTCCTGTGGATCCATTTCTACCTGGTGGTAACCAGATGCTAGATCGAGTGTGGTGAAGTATTGACTACGTCCCAATTTATCTAGAATATCATTAATATTCGGGAGAGGATACTTATCACCAATTGTTTTATCATTTAATTTCCTATAATCAATTACCATTCTCCACTTTATCTTTCCATTAGCATCCGGTTTCTTTTGTACTAAATGTACCGGTGAACTAAATGGTGAATGGGATTCTTGAATTATGTCTTGTCTCAACATGTCTTTGACTTGTCTATCGATTTCCTGCGTTTGGCTAGGTGATTGTCGATAAGCTTTTGAATAAATGGGTACTTCGTCCGTTAAATGGATTTGATGTTTAATTTGATTGGTGAAACTTAAAGGAATATCTTCATGATGAAAAATATCTTTATATTCGAAACATAGTTGTTTAATTAAACGTTTTTCTTCCGAATTCATATGGTCCAATTTAATATTTTTCAAATTTTCTTTTAATAATTCTTCATAATTTTGGGTGTAATCAATTTCCATTTGTTCAATATTATTTATTTCTGTGTTCATTGATTATTGGTTCGACGTTTATTGGTGTTGTAAAGTTGATTTGTTGAATTTTCTCTGAAGAATTTGTAATTGTCGTAATTGCAAAGTTATTTACACATTTTACCAATGTTTCGGGAATTTCAATTCCATTTTTGAGTTTTCGATACCTAATTATTCCGTCTTGATTCTTCAAGTTAACAGGAACTTTAACTACCTTCTCTGTACGTGGTTCAATCGTAACTTGATAAACTTCTTCCTGTTGTCCTTGTTGGTTATTTTCAAACTTAAGGGGAATATTTCCATACTTCGTTATTAAAATTTTGTTTTCAAAATCAATTTTTGCATCTATTATTTTGAGTAAATCTAACCCTATCAATCCATCATATTTTTTATTAAAATCAAAAATATAAAATTTATGTTTAAAATTTGTTCCAAAAAGAGTTTTTAAATTAACAAGTGTCACCAAGTCGTGTCTACTAATTTGATGGGCTGTCTGAATTTGAAATGGTTCATAAAATATTTCAGAAGGAAAATATTTGAATGCTTGACATCGATTCAGTAATGATCTTGTCGATCCTGTATCAATCATTAGTTTAAAATTTAATTTTGGTATTTCTATGTAAGCTAATTTTGACTGTTCCATTAAATTAATGTTAATTTTTGTCACATTGTTTAAGTTTTGATCGTTTCTGATGGAAACTTCGCGAAAATTTTGGTTATCGGCCTCTGGATTTTCAAATTCATCAACAGGGACTTGATCGATTTCATTTTCCTGAAATTCATAGTTTTCACAATCTTGATTTTGGTCATATGATTCGAAATAGTCGTAATTTGTATTATTATGAATTTGACTTTCATCAAAATTATTATAATTTTCTTCAATATTTTGGTGGAATAATTCTTCTGAGGTCCAATTGCGTGTAGGTTGATTTGATCTTCTCGTATGTGCTGACGATGTATCCATTGGTTCTACTGAGGGTCGTTGAAATTGTCCTCGGAAATTGGAACCTTGCTGATAAGTGTTAACTCGATGACTCGAAGGTTGATAAGTAGGTCGAGAGTAACGTTGACCCGATGAGTTTGTTGCTTGATTATTAAATTGTTGAAATGTACGGACGTTTTGTTGAGGTGGCGTAAAATTTCTATTTGGATTAAAGGTGCCTGGTTTAATAAATTGCGGTCTTTGGAAATTTTGAAAATTAGGTTTATGTTGATTTGGAAAATTTTGACCTGAATAATTATTTTTGAACATCATTTGATTCATTACCGGTTTGTGTGTAATTGCCGGTTGTTTAATTTCAATCGGATTGTAATGACGTTGACCGTTGTTAAATAGGTTGGTTTTTGACTGGGCGTACATAAAATTTTCCTCGGAAATCAAATGTCCTAAAGCTTCTTCTAACGTTCCTGGGTTTTTAAGCCTTACTACTAAGCCAAGTTGTCCGTTTAACCCTTGCAAAAAGGTTTGTAATGCTAAATCATCGTACAATTTTGTTTTAATAACCTTAACGTTTTGGTCGGTTTCCTTTAATTGTAACCTGGTTAATAATAAACAACGTACATCTTGACATCGCATCCCAAATTTGTATGATGACTCATTTTTAAATGGTTTTAGACTCATCAAATCCCTAAGTAGACAATTTTCATCTCTTTGATCCCCGAAATGTTGTATTAATAAATCTTTAATATTACCCCAAGTAGTAGCATTTTGTCTAGAGGCAATTAAGGTTAATGCACGACCTTCTAACTTGCTAAGAATTATTTGAATAAGTTGTGTGTTTACATCTGATGGTGTCGGAGTACTACACATGGATAATAAATGCTCACATGCGTTTGTAAAAATTGACAAGGTTGCTGCATTTCCATCATATTTAGGTACTGCGTCGATGTGGAATTTCTCTAATTTTGCCATTGTATTAGTATCAATTTGGAGATGTTGATTTAAAGCTTGACGTTGTTCTTCTACTACTTCGTTAGTTATGGATAATTGTGATAATAGGTCTGTGATCTCGGATTCGGACATGGGAAATTTTAAATAATTTTGAGTAAAAACTTACGCAATGAATACCAAGAGCGTTGTGAATCTCTTCATCACCGGGTAGTTTTCCTCGTGGTTGATTGAATTTTCTTCTTAATTTCTTTCTTCCTCCTTGGTTTGGTAGGTTTTTCTTTTATGCACTTTAAATTATATTTGATTTTTATTCACTGAACGGCGTTCCCGTTTATTTTAATTTTTAATTATTTATTTTCACTTATACACTAACTTATCACTAAGTTCTGTCAGTAAATCGTTGAAACGAAAAAGGTTTAGAAATTTTATCTAATGCCTTTCTGACATCCGTCCCGACTGCGCCAGTTAAGTTATTTACCCAAAAAGACTTTAAAAAAATTTCAATTTGAGTCTTAACAATTTATTTGAGTACTTGCAGCGATTTTAGCATACAGAATAATACTGACTTACAATACAATTATTACAACTTATATTTAGTAAAAAATGCTTATGTTAGTAAACAGATCTTATTTTATTAAACTATGGAAAGTTCAAGCGAGTTTCTTTCCCTGGTTTCAGGTGAAGTCCTGGGAACATTTTATATGTATGAACTTGGTTTCACATAACACGCGGCTCTCCGGTAATCATCAACACTCTGTGGATAAATTAAGTAGTTAATTAAGATTAGCTAAGGATAAAATTCCTACGAACAGTGAAGGGATATACAAGACAGGATAGAATTAGAAACACCGACATAAGGAAAAATCTACATATCTACAATATTAACGAAAAGTTACGGGAACACCGGATCAAATGGAAAGAATGAACTACGGAAGAATAACGAAGCAAATGAAGTCCAAACCACATGGACAAAGAAATGGCAGATATCCATTTAAAAGATCGAAACGTATGAAGTCGAACAGGCTATTTAAAGTCTAAGCTATAAAGTGTAGAAGAAGATCATCAAATTATTTTTTTGATCAAGCTTTTCCATTCCAATCGGAATATTGCTACTCTGCAAAGTCGTTACGATCCATTTTTTGCGGTGGAGTTCTCCAAATATCATCAAATGATTTCAAAATCTAATTATTTCATATCTTCCAACCCACAAATGATTGGTCAAATTTCTTTTCAGATTTTTGATTAGATTAATAAAATATCATATTCCTTAAGATAATCAAGTTCTCAGTCTTTAAATGTGAGAAACGATCATCGTGAATTGAAAAAAAAACGAAGATACTTAATTGCTTTACACAAATTAAACACATTTATTCAGAATCATTTTGATACATTAATGATATGAGCAACACAAAATAAAATCAAGTTTAGTTTTAATTAATAGCTACTGTCAAGAAATCCAATCCATTCTTCACTATACCATACCACAAAACCAACTATGTAATTTTTATTTCTTTGGGTATGGAATTGGAATGTATATTTCCCCAAAGCCAGATACAAACATTATTTCTTCATCTAGATACATTATTTTTTGATCAACTCTAAATTTACCATTAGGAATAAGTGGAGGAAAATGAGTTTCATCGACAACAAAATTGCAAAAGTGATATGTAATATCCTGTAAATAGAAAACTTTAGATAAAATTTTATTATGAGAAATCTGAAGAACCTTCTCAAAATAAAAACTTGTCATGTTACCACAATCTTTTATACGTTTAAGACCAAGGATGTTTGCTTGAAAACGTTTTTGTATATTGATTTGAAAACGTATCGGAAAGTGGCGATATTCGTTACTCAAAAATTTCTGTACTTGTACGACAACCTAAATATAGAAAAATTTGCTTATTAGTCACTAACATAAGCATTATTACCTAAAATCTAGCGCTGTTTAGTAGCTATTTAGCAATACCTGACTGATTTCATTTTCAATTTGCGTTCCGTTAAGAAAAAAATTATTAAAATTTTTTGCCATATAAAGTAGCCCAATTATTCCTATTTGTCAGACAAATTTTTTTTTTAAATATCCGTATATTGGGGAATGAACTATTAAAAATGAAACGCTAAGTAAGATGCCGCCAAAAATAGCTACAGGTCAGCAAAAATTATATATTTAGATTATCTTGTCGTTTTACGATGGTGTTTAAACCCAACATTACCTCGGTTTTATCTTTAAAGTTAATTTTCGGGCTGATAGTAAAATTGATGGCCGGAGTAGTGCGATTGTACTTAAATGTCTTAATTTCAGCGAAATGGAAATGCTTTCTGCTGTAATTCATTAGTTCCATTCGATTGTCCCTAATCTTAAATCCCTTTTGATGAAACTGAAATGTAAATTATTGTAGTAATGTTTTGCAACTCAGTCAAACTATACAGTGCTTTGAAAAATACTTTGATATTTTTCCCAGATGTTTTCTAAATTATCACAGTGTAATATGAAAACTTGGTATTAAAAACCAATAATATTCGGGCCATCATGTGGATAATTGTTATTGTTTAATTCGCATAATTAAACAGAGGTATTTACTATAAATACAGTAAATAAATAATTGGTTAAGTAAATAAAAATAGGAAGGTAAAAATGTATAATGCGGAAATAAAATTATAAATAAAGAATATTTACTTAGTCAACTAAAACTAAGTTGACATTACAATAATATGTATGTATGTAGGTTAAAAAGCTAAACATAATTATAAATAGGAACTAGTTGTAGGAATTTGATGAATAAGCAAAAGACTGATTATATAAGACTAATTTAATTGATAATAAAGCGAGTTTTAATATGAACATTGTTTGAATAACTGCTCCACCAACATTTGATAAGATACGTAGCACGTACTTATCAAATCTTCAAGTTATCCTTAGGGATTTCTTTATGGTCCTTCGAACCGGATCTTTTTAAGGTCCTTCGAGCCTTAAGAAGATAAACCAGCACCGAAACAACATACAAGGGTCCAAACAACGGAACCACCTACATCAAACAAAACCATCCAGGGTCCAAACAACGGAACCACCTACATCAAACAAACAACATCCAGGGTCCAAACAAAGGATCCACCTACATCAAACAACAACATCCAGGGTCCAAACAAAGGATCCACCTACATCAAACAACAACATCCAGGGTCCAAAAACACGGATCTACATACATTTAACAATAACATCCAGAATCCAAACAACGGATCGACATACTTCAAACATCATACATCCAACTACTAATCAACAAGTCCACAGCGACGCCAAACAAGGGTCAAGAAGACGCCACAAGCAAACAAGGGTCCAAAAACAACGGATCGACATACTTCAAACACCATACATCCAACTACTAATCAACAAGTCCACAGCGACGCCAAACAAGGGTCAAGAAGACGCCACAAGCAAACAAGGGTCCAAAAACAACGGATCGACATACTTCAAACACCATACATCCAACTACTAAACAACAAGTCCACAGCGACGCCAAACAAGGGTCAAGAACACGCCACAAGCAAACAACGGTCCAATACAACGGTCCAAACAATCAACATACAGGTCCACAGCAACAAACAACAATAATCAACAACAATCAACAGCATCCAATCCCACAAGAGTACAGAAAAAAGAAGAAGAAATGGACCAACAAATCGTAGACGCATCCAACAAGATAACAATATCACAACAGGAAATTGGGGAGAGAATTTCATCGATATTAACTAATGCCAAAAAAGATTCAGAGACCAGAAAAACAAAAGAATATATAAGAAAAAGGGAAGATGAATTACAACAACTAATGGAAAAAGCTACAACAAACGACGACAACTTCAAAAAATTAAAAGTGCCTGAACATCCATACATTACTGGAAATTATTTTAAAAGCATGGAAGATAAATATGAAGAAACTATGAAATATCTACAAACGTGCTCAAAAGCAAAAGAGAGAAAAGATCCAACAATAACAACATCAAAACAGATCATTACAGAAGAAATCAAAAAAGAGAATATTAAAGAAATGGATGCCCAATCTATTCGTCTGAAAAAACAAAAAGTCAAAATAGCATACCTACAAAAAACCATGGAAGATGCAATGAAAATAATATTAGAAGGTGATGAAGACATAACGTATGGTAAAATTAAACAGAAACTTGAAGCCCAATGGTCTGAAATCAGGGAACTCAACGTAGAATTAATCGTGTACGAGGAAGAATATGAACACGAATATTTCAAAGATGACAAATTTCATGACATGGAAAGAGAATATGAGGATATAATCACACAACTTGAAAAGAAAATGATCAAATCAACAAGTAAGCCCAATATTACATTGCCGAAAATACAATTACCGATCTTTAACGGAGGATACGAAGAGTGGTGCCAATTTTACGACATTTTCCAGAAAATAATAAATACGAACACATCTATTACCAAAACAGAGAAAATGCAATATTTAAAAACACACGTGCGAGGGGAAGCCAGCAAATTAATCCAACATTTACTTATAGTGGAAGAAAATTACGACACCGCATGGGAAATATTAGTTAAAAGGTATCAAAACAAGAGATTAATAATCAAAAAACTGATGTTTCAAATTACGAAGTTACCAGTGATGCAGAAAGAAAATGTAACACAGCTAAGGCAAATGCATAATACCGTTCACGAATGCTTAAAAGCAATTGAAAATCAAGGAATCAATACGGAAAGTTGGGGGCCGATGATCGAACAATGGGTTACCGAAAAATGAGATCAAGAAACAAATAAAGTGTATGAACAGACATTAGTAAATCCACATGAAGTTCAATCATTGCCAAACTTAATGGAATTCTTAGAAAAAAGGTGCCAAGCAATGGAATCAACATCCGAAAATAAATATGATCACAGGTCAATATATCAAATGAATAATTCCAATAATAATAAGCAATGTATGTGTTGTGGACAACAACATCTAATTTATCAATGTCAACAATTCGAAAAAATGAGTCCAGCACAAAGAAATAAATTAACAATGGAAAATAGGAAGTGCAGAAATTGTTTAACTCATGACATTAGCAAAAAAATGTTATAGTAATAGAAGTTGCAAAATATGCGGAATGCAGCATAATACGTTACTACATGAAGAAAAACAACCAGTAGCAGTTTATTCAAGGCCATTCAACGCAAGGTCAGGAAAGCCAGTAAAAATTGAAACGCATTCAAGATGGTTCAATTCGAACAATGGAAAACCAGCAAACATGCAGAGAACTGGAAATTATCAAAGACCATTTCAACCAACAGGAAGACAATTCAACCAAACCAATGAAGTGCATCAAAAAACATACAATCAAAACATAGAAAAAACATGTCACACAGCTGAGAACAAAGAAAAAATTGTGTTACTAGTGTAATATATGTATTAATTTATATTTAAATATTTACCGCCAAGGTTGGTAATCGTTAGACTACCAACCTTACAAGAACAGGTCGATTACCACGAGGCTTCGTGAGTAAGTTAGTTCAAGTGTGTGTGCCTTTTTTAGGCAAATTGTATTATAGTGGAAATATTATTTATAAATATACATTGTTTATCGTATTGCTATTTAGTTATTATTATTTAGTTAATGAATTATTAGTAGATACATTACACTGGCGACGAGATAAATTGGAAAAAAAAAAAAAAATTTTTGTGGAAGAAGTTTGGTTATGTTTTTTTTTGTGTGAAAGAATAGTAAATTGAAATGGCAAATTTTGGAGTTATGCCCGTGTTTTCTTCAACAGACAATATCAAGATTTTTAAAGCGAAGTTGACGCAGTACTTCGCAGCAAACGACGTTAAAGAAGAGAAGAAGATAGTTATAGTTTTAACGTGTTTAGAAACGTCGGTTTACGAAACACTGTACGATTTATGCGATCCAGTAGCACCAGACGAAAAGACATTAGTGCAATTGTGGACAATTTTGGAGAAACATTTTAGTGTTAAAATTTCAAAATTTAATGAACGCATCAAATTCTATGAAGCGAGACAGGAGGAAGGAGAAAGTGTAGTGGAATGGTATGCAAAAGTCAAAAAGCTATCAGTCGGTTGCAAATTTGGTACACATTTGGAAGAGTCGCTGAAGGACAAATTCGTAGTTGGGTTAAGGAGTGGTGAAATTTTAAATCGAGTTTGCGAAGAAGATGCCGAGACATCTAAATTGGAGGATGTATATGACCTCGCACTAAAGAAAGAAGCTTCTTTAAATTCGTTTCGGAAAAGAGAAGAAAATGTAAACCAAGTTCGAAAGCTGTATCGGAAACCACCAAGTACTAATTCAAAGGAATTAAAGCCAACCGTAGAATTACCAACAACTTTAAAGTGTAACGCTTGTGGCAAGGACAATCACAATTTTAGTTTCTGTAGATTTAAGAAGTTTCGTTGTAGAAATTGTGACAAGTTGGGACACATTGCAGCCGCCTGTAACGAAAGAAATAATTATTTGCATGAAATGTCGCATGATGTAAAAAATATTAAAATAAATAATTTTGAAATGTATAATATTAAAACCTTCAATTCAATAGAGCATGAATTTTTTGTAGATGCTGTGATGAATGAAATACCAATTAGAATGGAGATGGATACAGGTTCAGCAATTTCTGCTATTTGCTGGCCTACGTATATGAATAAATTTAGCGAAGTACCTTTATTATATACAGCAGCAAGATTGAAAACATATGACGGATCAATTTTTAAACCAGCAGGTAAAATTAGAGTAAATTTGAAATTGGGCGATCTTCAGAGAAATGCTGAAATATTAGTGATAAGAGGAAATAATGCTCCACCACTTTTGGGAAGAGACGTTATCAGAATGTTCCGAGTCGACCCCAAATTTAATAACATATTAAGAAGTTCGGGATTAAACAATATATTAAAGGAGAGTCACGAACTACAAAAATTGGAAGATCTTTGCAAAAAGTATGGTTTGCTCTTTGAAGAAAAGCTAGGGAAATTTAAGTATGAAAAAATAAAGTTATTGTTAACAGGAAAAGTGACTCCTAAATTTTTAAGACCGAGATCTTTACCGTTTGCTTATAAGGAAAAGGTGAGTGAGGAATTGGAACGATTAGAGAAAGAAGGAGTAATTACTCCAATAACGAGTTCAGAATGGGGCACACCTTTGGTTCCCGTGTTAAAAGGGGATGGATCCATTCGTTTGTGTGCCGACTATAAAGTGACGGTTAACCCAGCTTTAGAAGATGACAAATATCCACTACCAAATATCCAAGAATTATTCGTGACACTTCAAGGAGGAGAGACATTTACGAAGTTGGATCTTAGCCATGCCTATAATCAGTTGGAATTAGAAGAATCTTCAAAGTTGTTACTGGCATGGAGTACGCACAAAGGAATATATAAAATGGAACGCTTACCTTTTGGAACCAAACCGGCATGTTCAATCTTCCAAAGAATAATGGAGAAGACATTAAGTGAATGTGAAAAGACGGCAGTATTTTTAGATGACATTGTCGTGACTGGAAGAAACGAGCAAGAACATTTAGAAAATTTAAATACGGTTTTTAGTAAACTTTCAGATGCTGGATTTAAATTAAAGAAAGAGAAATGTGCGTTTTTCCAGAAAGAAATTAAATATTTGGGTCACGTGATCAACAAACAAGGCCTGAGGAAAGACCCGACAAAGGTAAAGGCCATTTTAAATTGCAGAACACCAACAACTTTAACCGAGCTCAAATCGTTTTTGGGAATGATAAATTATTATTCGAAATTTATTTCAAATATTACAGACTTATTAAACCCGCTGTATGAATCTTTAAAAGATTGTTCAAAGAAACAGAAAATTCGGTGGAACGAGAAGTGCCAAGAAGCCTTTCAAAAAGCAAAAGAAGTTATGGCATCGGATAACGTACTGGTACATTTTAACCCAAAAGTACCTTTAAAGGTCAGTTGCGACGCGAGTTCATATGGAGTAGCAGGAGTCCTGTCACACATATTTGAAGACGGTACGGAAAAACCAATTTGTTACGCATCGCGCACTTTAAATACCAGCGAGAAAAATTATTCGATGTTGGATAAGGAAGCTTTAGCGATATTTTTTGCAGTAAAAAAATTTGCGCAATACTTGGTTGGTCACAAATTTATATTAACAACTGATCATCAGCCGTTGGTATATTTGTTTGGTAGTAAGAAGGGCATTCCAACGATGGCGGCTGGAAGGCTTCAAAGGTGGGCCGTTTTCTTAAGTGGTTTTAATTTCGAGATTAAATACGTTAAAGGAGAAGACAACGCAAATGCAGATGGCTTGTCCAGGTTACCGATAGAAGAATACGCTGTGGAAACAGATCAGTATAATTATTTAAATTTCATCGAAGAAAATAGTGAATGTCCGGTTACGGCAACGATGATTAGAGAAGAAATAAATGAAGACGTAGTATTATTTAAGGTGTTGACGGAAATCAAAAATGGTTGGAAAGATTACTCAATAAAGAAGGATTCGCGGTTTACCCCATACTGGAATAGAAAGGATGAATTGTCATTAGAAAGAGAGGTAATAATGTGGGGTCATAAAGTAGTAATACCAGATAAATTTAGAAGCAAATTATTACAAGAACTGCACGAAACACATAGTGGAATCGTGAAAATGAAGAGCAAAGCCAGATCATATTTTTGGTGGCCAAACTTGGATGCACAAATAGAAAGAGTGGCAAAATCGTGTGAAATATGCAACCAAAGTCGACCTAGCCCACCCCAGTCGACAGTATTACAGTTTAATACTACTACCGAAGTTTTTGAAAGAATACATATTGATTTTTTTGGCCCAGTTAAAGGTAAAATGTATTTAGTTTTGGTGGATTCTTACAGCAAGTGGCCTGAAGTGGTAGAAATGGTGCAAATTACAACAAATAAAACGATCGACGCTTTAAGGATGATTTTTTCAAGGTTGGGAATACCAAGACAAATCGTTTCAGACAACGGTCCGCAATTTACATCAGAGGATTTTAAGCTATTTTGTAAGGCAAATGGAATCAGGCACAGTTTAAGTCCACCATACCATCCGGCTTCAAATGGTGCAGCGGAAAACACTGTTAAATCCGTAAAGGCAGCGCTACAAAAGTCTTTAAATGATTTTAAAAATAAGGAAGTATCAACAGATGGCATAATAGCTAGGTATCTGTTACGTTATCGTACTACAGATCATTGTGCAACTAAAGTAACACCAGCTTATCGGATGTTCAGTAGAGAATTGCGAACCAGATTCGATATGCTAAAACCAAGCTGTGGAGACCAGAAACATGAAACTCAAGCTGTAATTAAGAAAGGTAGACAACAAACATTTGTGATTGGAGATGAAGTCTACGTGAGAGATTTCAGAGATCGAAACAAACCAAAATGGACAAGTGCAAAGATTGAGAAAGTTTTAGGCAGCAGAACCTATTTGTGTAAAGTGCCGGGGTATAAAGTGTTGTGGAAAAGGCATCTGGATCAGATATATAAAACACTACCGAAACTCATAAACACCGACGTGATAAAACCAAAAAACGAAATAAAGAAAAGAAATTATCCTGTTATTTTAGTGGAAAAATTAAATACAGATCTACAAAGTACCATCCGAAAACAAAAGAACGACGAATTACAAATCTGTTCGGATAAGGGTGAGGTAGATAGTCCACAAATAGCTAGCAAAATACAGGAAGAGGAAACTGCAAACACAAATGCAAAAACTGGTTTGTCGGAAGAGGTGGAGTTGGAAAGGAGAGAAGTACTGGAAGCTGAAGACACTCCAGAACCAGTTTTGAACCGAGAAGTGGTAGAAGCAGAGGTAACAGTACTAACGGGGCGACCTAGAAGAGAGAATGTGAAAAAACCAATACGATATCAAGACTAAGAGGAAGTTAAATCATAAGAAGGGAAGAGTGTAATATATTGCGGTATCGAGATACCACGTCAATGGAAGTACGTCATTTAAGTTTCAGTAAAATTTTGTTAATGAATAAAAGCATGTAACTTATCAAAGTAATCAGAAAAACTTCATCCGATACCAAGAAATTAACTTAAAGTCAAATGATTCGTTGAAAACGGGACATAAAACAGGTTTGAATAAAATAAATTTGAAATGTATCATTTAATAATTGTTTTTGTTAAAATGTTAATTTATAGTAAATGAAAAATTGTTAGCAATAAGAAAGGTATTTTAAAAGTCAGAAATTTGTTAATTAATTGATAAATGAAAAAATCCATGTTAGCGTTAAATTTAAAATAAGTTTGTTAAAATTATTACGTGAGTTCGGCATGTCACAACTTAATGAACTGCGTATGGAAATTTCATGTCCATCATCTTTATTTGTCCAACCACGAAGCAATATCAAGAAGTCGATCCAATCTGAAAATATAAAAATTTTACTTATAAAATTTCAACGAACCACAATGGGCTTAGTCCATACCTGTACTGTGAAACTTCAAATAATATTGATTTTTCGATCGACCAATAAAATACGTCTATGCAAAGATCAAGATAGCGATGAACTTCGTAAAAGGAATTAATAAAACGATTGATAAAAAGGTGGGTGTTGATATTCAGACGTGCAAAGTGGCGAATTTAGAATCGTCCTAATAAAATTGATAATTATAGTAAAAATAAATAGTGAAATTACAAAATACAAGTGCATAATTCAACAAAATAGTTACTTACCTACGTAAAACCAATAATAAGGTGAAAATTGTAAAAGATTGGAAATATTTTTGAAGAAAAGGAATTCACAACAAAACGAGGTCAACAAACTATATCTGGAAGTTTCCGATGGTAAATGAACCCTTTGAGTGTCTTTGACGCGCAATTGTACCATCTCCATTTCAAATAAAAGAAATATTCCTGGATTTAATAAGGTATCGTGCACATTGCAATAAAATCTTTATAAACTTAAGTGAAATCTCCGGACTTCGTACGACACGTGTTTTGCATCATTTTACGTTCAGAATTTTTATATAATAGATTTAATAATAGAACTTTTTGATATAACCAAATATTTATTTTCATTTGTGTGCTTAATAAAAACATTAATAACTTTGTAACGAAGGATATTTATTTAGACCTGTTCCGCACCATAATTTCATTTACAGCATTGGTAACGGAACGAATCCACCCTGTACAAGGTAAGATACATGCACTACGAAAGAGCTAAGCTGAGGCACCTTATTTCATTAAATTGTGTTTACAAAATATCACATACTTTTCCATTGACGGGGTACAACTACGTACACCCATATAAAATATTAACGACAAGAACCTTTAACCCTATCAACAAGGGGGTACATAGCACTTTTTGACAGCCCAACGTGTGGCTCGATTAATAACGACAATCCCGCATAACAATATGTATTAATTTATATTTAAATATTTACCGCCAAGGTTGGTAATCGTTAGACTACCAACCTTACAAGAACAGGTCGATTACCACGAGGCTTCGTGAGTAAGTTAGTTCAAGTGTGTGTGCCTTTTTTAGGCAAATTGTATTATAGTGGAAATATTATTTATAAATATACATTGTTTATCGTATTGCTATTTAGTTATTATTATTTAGTTAATGAATTATTAGTAGATACATTACAACTAGCAACCGCTTTAGTACGTACCACATCATACCAAGGAAATGTGGAATATTTAAGAATACTAATTGATTCTGGATCACAAGCAGCATTCATGACCGAAGAAGCTGCGCAATTATTAGGATATCCTCGTGAGAGAATTTCAGCAGAAATAACAGGAATATCAGACGATAGCACAAAATTATCAAAATACAAGATACAATGTGAAATCGTGCCAAGATTTCGAAGTGAATTTTCATTGAAGGTTAATTTCTATATATTACCAAAGTTAACAAAAGCTCATCCAAGCCAAGAAATAAAGATGGAACTAAGTAAAGAATGGGAAAACAAATTAATAGCCGACCCAACATTTAATCGATCTGGACCAATAGATGCTATATTAGGTGCAGAAGAAATAGGAAAAATCATGCAACAGGGGATACAAAAAGAAAATGAAGGAATAATAGGTCAAAATACGAAATTTGGGTGGATATTGTCAGGAAGCATCCCACAAACAGAACAAAAAAGAATACAAATAACAAGCATGATAAGTCGTTACGAAGATGATCTACAAATACAAAAATTTTGGGAATTAGAAGAAATCACGAATAAAAAACCAATGTCAAAGGAAAACGAAATATGTGAGGAACATTACGAAGAAAATACAAAAAGAAACCAGGATGGCAGTTATACAGTGAAAATACCATTCAAAGAAGAACCACCACAATTAGGAGAATCGAAACAGAGAGCGCTTGCACGGTTTCATCAATTAGAGAAGAAGTTAGACAAAGCAAGAAACAATGAGCTTCGCAATCAATACAACGCATTCATGCAAGAATATATAGACCTTGGACACATGCAACTAGTGCCAAAAAATAATCAAGGAAAATACTACATTCCTCACCAACCAGTAATTCGAGAAGAAAGTACAACAACAAAATTAAGAGTGGTATTTGATGCATCAGCAAAAACAACCAACGGAATAAGTTTAAATGAAAAAATGTACACAGGTCCAAGATTACAACAAGAACTCAGAGATATTCTATTACGATGGAGAAAATATCCAGTAGCGTTGTGTGCAGACATAGAAAAAATGTACCGGCAAATAAGAATCTCCGAAGAAGATAAACCGTATCAGCAGATATTATGGCGATTCAACAACAGTCAACCAATAAGGGAGTATTGGTTAACAACCGTAAGTTATGGAACCGCGTCAGCTCCGTATTTAGCTGTAAAAACCCTTGAAAAAGTAGCGCAAGATGAAGAACATAAATATCCGCAAGCAGCAAAAATAGTACTACGAGACATGTACGTAGACGATTTAATCTCAGGATCAGAAACAATAGAAGAGGCAATAAAACTACAATTAGAAATTTCCGAATTATTAAAATCGGGAGGATTCCATCTCAGAAAGTGGGCAAGTAATCATCAAGAAGTGTTAAATCAAATACCAGAAAACCAACAAAACAAAAACATTACAGAAATAACTGAAGAAGAGATAAAAAAGACGCTGGGAATATACTGGGCACCATACAACGATAAATTTCAGTTCAAAACAAAAACATCGATCCCAAGGTTAGAACTATGTGCGGCAGTTTTGCTAGCAAAATTAATGGCATATACAAAACAAGCATTAGAAATTCCAAATATTAAGCAGACAGTATGGACAGATTCAAAAATTACGCTAGCATGGATAATGGGCAGTCCAGAAAAATGGAACACATTTGTAGCAAACAGAGTTAGTGAAATTAATAAAAATTTACCTGCAGAAAATTGGAGACACGTAAGAACAAAAGAAAATCCTGCAGACATACTATCAAGAGGAATACAACCGTCAAAAATAAAAGACAATAATTTATGGTGGAATGGACCGACGTGGCTACAAGATGAAATAATACCAGAGCAAACAGAACAAATTGAAAAAACTAAAATTGAAGAAAAAAGGTGTTTTCAAATAATGATAGAAAGAAAATCAAATGAGACAATAGAAAGATTTTCATCTCTGACAAGAATGTTAAGAGTGTTAGCATATTGTAATCGATTTGGAAAAAGAACAATAAATGAGCCAGGACAAAGGATAAGCAATGAAGAAATTCAATACACGTTAAATCAAATCATCAAAAAGATACAACAAGAGACATTACAAGAAGACATATTGGCATTAACAAAAAATAATACACGGAAGAAAAGCAAATTAGTCAACTTAAACCCATACATAGAAGATAATATTGTTACGGCGATGCCGTAGATTATAAGCTATCATAAAATATCCACTTCAATAATATTAAATAATAATCAGAAATGTCATATTTTCAATATAAACATAGAATTTGTTAAAAAAAAAATAAATTCAAGTCAACGGGATCCGACTATAAATGTTAATATTTGAATATTATGCCAATCGACGTTCTTTATCAAAAGATAACTATAAAGTATTACATTGAAGAACAAAGATACATAGTTGCACAGCGCACCTGTGCTGAAAGGAAATACGCAGTCCGCTCACCGCGAGAAAATTATTATCAACAAGATTCTACGCTCGAGGTGATAAAATCCTCATATGACTAGGTTCTATTGAAACTAAGTTAATTTGTAGAGAGTTACTTTGTAATAATATCGTATTCAAACGGGTACCGCGCTGAGAAACAAAGGAACTGTTTAATATGCATTTTTGTAAATATAACTCATATAGCGATAACAAATTAATTCCTACCCAAATGACCTCATCAAGGGAAAGAAATTTGAAAGGAGGGATGGAAAAATGAAGGCACTCTCTCAAAGCCAGCGACCAAAATAACTTCTACCTAAAACGTACCTAATATCGGCCAAAGTGTAATATTTTTTAACTTTCCAATTCGGAAGAAAACCTCAGTAAATAATTTCCTACAATCATAAAGAGAAATTATTATCTAATAATTACAAAAACAGTAGTGATAACGAAAATCTAAAATTCGGCGACTTAAAAAATTGAACAATTAAAAAATTAAAAGTGTCAAATATAATACGGAAATCCTAACTAACGGAGCATCAACTACTGTTAAACAAATTGAAACAGCAAATCAATCAACTCTAGAATTCGGTGTAACAATCGAGATTAGTGTAAATCAACACTATCTACGATCGTGAATCGAATTGAAGTTAATACCAATAATAAATGCGATCATACTCCAATTAGATCGCGTAAATTACTAAAAGCCAAGTGTAAAAAGAACATTACTTCAATTTAATTTAGTACTGGAACAAAATTATAAACACTTAAGTGTCCCATCTTAAACGGATCTTCACTGGAAACAATAATAGTGCGATATAAGTTTTGTGCAACACGCTACTAAATCTACGACGTGCAGTTCTAATTAAATAAAAAGTTAATCGGCGACACATTATTATAATCAACAATAGGGTCCACACATCGTTGAATTCTTTCTACGTCAGAGCTAAAATTGGAACAACCACATCTTTAAGTGTACTTCAATCAACTAATTTGTGGATTACGTCGCCTTTAAAGGTAGAAATTTGGTCTAACCAAAATCACTGTATCTATTCTTGAATTTTATGTAACAAAATTGTCAATTTTCTTCTTTGCACGATATTTTAATTCAAATATTGAATTAATGGAAATATTCCGTAAATTCATGCGAGAAATGTGTTTTGCTTCAGTAAAATTTGATTGTTAATAATTAATATCCACATTCGCATAAATTTATTAGAATTTCCCAATTTACTGACTAACCACCTTAACACTTAATTTCTTAGACATTAAATATTTTTATCTTGTGTATTTGTGAAAACTGATGTATATTTGATTACGATATCTATGAAACAATATATGTATATACGAAATATTGATTTTTTCTTACGAATTTCAAAAAAAATATAAGCAAATTTCTAAGTAAGTACCACACCTGGGATGAGAGTACGAAGTCCGGAAGTTACATGTCCAACTGAGCAAAGCCACGGAGCTAATTTCGTCTATAACATAAAATATAATAACCTATCTGTTATAGATCCTAACAAATGGCGCCCAACGTGGGGCTAGAGATTTGGGGACAAATCTGAAAAATTAGAATTTGCTTATAATTTTTGTAAAATTCTAGAAAAAATTTAGGTGGTAAGAAAAAATTGTGTTAGAATTAAAGGTAAAAATTGTAAAGAAAGAATTCAACGTACGTACATCAAGCGAAAATTACGTGTCTACAAAAAATCAATTCTAAATTATCTAAAAAACGGTTCAAAACAACCAAAAAGAAGATAAATTATCGCGGCCAAAATCGGTTTTAAATTATCTAAAAAAAAAAAACGGTCTATCTAAATAAAGCAAGATGAACCCGGAATACCTAACGAATAGCGAACTTAAATTCGAAATATTATGTAGAAGTACCGAACCCAGAATTACAAAATTGGCTAATATACAAATATTAACACAGTTGCTTGAGCAATACGTTGAACCAAAAGCGCTACCATTTACATGGGACGTAAATGCCGGGCAGTTAGATGAAACGCTTAGTGACTTGGCGGGAAAAATACAAAATCAACTATCTCAAGAAATAATTGATGAAATTAAGGTACGTCTTCAACATGCCGATCAACGTTTAGCTTTAATGAAAACCGCGAGCGACCCAGCGCAGAAAAACGCGATTGACGTGTATGAAACCGATATTGCTAATATGGAAGACGCGATTATGAACGCAACAATTACTACGGTGAAAATAGAAACGGGAAACGCAACACCCGCAAAAATTAAAGTCAAAACGGTAAAAAATGTTCCGATATTCAAATGGGGAATTCAATATACGGGTCACCACTCAAAAGAAGATCCCATGGAATTTTTAGAGCGGGTAGAAGATTTAAGAATTGCGAGAAACGTGGACGAAAATGAATTATTCATGTCGGCACATGATTTATTCCAAGGGGATGGGGTTAAATTTTGTCGAAGCGCGAAAGAAAAAAGTACAAATTGGAAAGAATTTGTGAAATTATTTAAAAATGAATTTTTACCATTAGATTATGAGTACCAATTATCAAAACAGATTCAAAATCGGGTCCAAGGCGCAAACGAAAACGTCTTATCTTTTATCGATCAAATCGCGTCATTATACCGAAGATTTGAAAATCCGATAGATGAAAAACAAATCGTAAGGCAAATCACGCGAAACGTAAACCCTTTTTTTGCCAATCATATAGTCCTACACGAGTACGACGATTTGAACGAATTAAAATTAAAATGTAGAAAAATTCAGGCGTTGCAAAACCAAACATCGGAGTATCCAGAAATACGTAAAGTCAAATTTAATTTACCTCCACGGCGAATTTCTTTTGTAAAGATAAATAACTCTACGCCGGACGCGCAAACCGTACCCACGACAACAAATATGCGCAAAGCAATAACCTGCTGGAATTGCCAAAAATTAGGTCACATTTATCCGGCATGTAAAGAACCAAGAATAAATCCCTTTTGTTACGGATGCGGATCGCCCGGAATTTATAAAAAAGATTGCAGCAAATGTAATAATAGAAGTGAAGTTTCTACGCCACTTCCAAAAAACGAACAGTCCGGCGCTGTGAAACAGGGCACGAGCGTCGAAGTACCGGTTACCCCGAATCACGAAATAAACAATTACAATACCAGTCAAATTCCTGTACACCGAACGAATCGAACAAATTCAATTCGCGGTCGAGGACGTGGAAGAAATTTCGGCACATCCCGCATGTCCCCGAAAACCCCAAAATAAATGTATCTACGGATCAATCCAATTTGAACAAGTCAAATTGGAAAAGATGGTTAAAAACCATCAATGTTTTTTTTAAAGAAAACGCTACACAAAAAGTTGCGACGACTTTTTGTAAAAAACCTTTTGATAATCGCCCTTACTTACGCTTAAAAATTTTCGAACAAAAATTCATGGCCTTAATCGATTCGGGAAGTAATGTTTCTATATTAGGGCACAAAAGCGCCAACTTATTGGAACAACGGTCGATAAAAATAAACGAATCTAATGTAAGTAATATCAGTGTGGCAAACGGAAATGCCGCAAAAGTATTAGGCGAAATTTTTCTATCAGTAACAATTGAAAACGTAACCAGAAATATTAAATTTTATGTCGTACCGACGGTCGACACAGCCATTATTTTGGGAACCGACTTTTGTAAAGCGTTCAATCTAATGATAAATTTTGCTAATTTTTCATGGGAGTTACCAAAGAATATTCAAATTAATTGTATAAATGAAACTAATCAAATGCCATTAACACATGAACAACAGGAAAAACTAGAACAAATAATAATTAAATTAAAAACGATCTCTAAAGCCGCAGCCGGTTGTGTAAAAAACGTAGAGCACCGAATCGACGTAGGAGATTCTTTGCCCTTCAAGCAAAGACAATATCCACTAAGTCCCACTATGAGAGGGCATTTAACGAAAGAGATCGATAAGATGCTAGCAGATAAAGTCATTCAACCCTCAAACTCCCCGTATTCGTCTCCAATTCTATTAGTAAAGAAAAAAGACGGAGAATTAAGAGCGTGTTTTGACGGGCGTAAACTTAACTCGGTCACGGTCAAGGATTCTTATCCTTTGCCACGTACTGATGGCATTTTAAATAGATTACGAGATTCAAAATATTTTTCGTCGATAGATTTGCGAAAAGCGTTTTGGCAAATAAAATTAGAAGAAGGAAGTCGACAAAAAACGGCTTTTTGCATTCCCGGAAAGGGATTATACGAGTTCGTGGTTATGCCCTTTGGATTATCAAATAGTGGCCAGACATTGCAAAGGGTCATGGACCGAATTTTAGGGCCTATCTTACATAAAGAGGATGCCTTTGTATACCTTGATGATATAATAGTCGCTTCTCCGACATTTGAAAAACACCTCGAAACTTTGACTGCGGTCTTTGAAAAGTTAAAAGAAGCCGGCTTCCGAATAAATTTAGAAAAATGTAAATTTTGCCAAAAATCTTTAACTTTTCTCGGATTTATAGTGGGAGAAAAAGGTTTACAAACGGACCCTTCCAAAGTCGAAGCAATTCGAAAATTAAAAGTACCTCGTAATACAACCGAAGTTAAAAGAATAATCGGTTTAGTTAGTTATTACAGAATTTTTCTGCCTCAATTATCAACTATTTCTTCACCAATAACCGCACTAATAAAAAACAAGAAGAAAGGTCAATCAATCGATTGGACGCCAGAAGCAGAAGCTTCGTTTGAAAAAATAAAATATTTGATTTCTAACGCGCCCATATTGATTTCCCCCGATTTCACAAAACCTTTTTTCGTACAGACGGACGCAAGTCTAGTGGGGGGGGGTGCATTGTTATTTCAAAAACAAAACGGCTTGGAACACCCCATCGCGTATGCGTCCCGTGCGTTCACCAGCGCTGAACAGAAATACCATGCCACCGAACGCGAATTATTGGCTGTACTATTCGCAATAAATAAATTCCGAGGGTACATAGAAGGGTTAAAGTTCACTTTAATAACAGATTGTTCGGCGCTAAAATGGTTGAAACAATTTGACCAATCGACCGGCCGTTTAGCCCGATGGTCGCTTAAATTAGCGCAATATGATTTCGACATTCAGCATCGGCCTGGAAAACTAAATATCGTTCCAGACATGTTGTCACGCGATGCTTGTAAAATAGATTTAAAAGAAATACCTAATGAGTTAATTAATTGTGTTCAAAAAGACGTAACGAAAATAATGAGTGAAGTTGAATGTTTCAATGGAAACTCTAAAGATAAACAGTATAAGTACCTAGATGAAATGTTAACTAGAAATTTGCTCAAATTAGATAATGTCGACACGAACGGACAAAATAATATTAAAAAAGCGCGAAAAAAAGTAATAAATTACGTTCAACAGTGCATTGACACTCTGGAAACCAGAGCGGCCGCTAATAATCCCGAAATTTGTTTGTTGGATTTGACTATATTGCAAAAAGATCAATATTATACCGATTTATTAGAAAAAATTGAGGAAAACCCCAATAGCTATCCCTCCTATAAAATTGAAGATAACGTAATTTATAAATTTGTACCAAATAATTTAATAAGCTCAGCTAATCTTTCCGATTGGAAATTATTAGTACCTACGGCCAACAGAAAAGAAATTTTAAATACCTTGCACGACGACCCAAAAGCCGCGCATTTGGGGATTTTTAAAACTACCGCGCGAATAGCGGAAAACTATTATTGGCCGAAAATGAACAACGACATTAGGAACTACGTTCAAAATTGCGCGACTTGTAGTTCCCAAAAATCATCACAAATGATGAGACCAGGGTTGATGGGTAAACAAAAGAAGGTATCATATCCTTTCCAAGTCATATCTATGGATTTACTAGGTCCCCTGCCTATGTCGAAAAACAAACGTAACCAACATTTATTGGTAGTTACCGATTATTTTACTAAATACGTGACGGTACACCCTTTGACTAAAGCCAATTCGAATAAAATCATAAACTATCTAAAAAATCATTATTTTACGACGTTCGGGGTACCACAATTAATTATATGCGACAACGGGGTTCAATTTATTTCAAAAGAATTCAAAAATTGCCTCGCGGAGCTTAAAATCAAAAGCATTATTTACAACGCTAAATATCATCCCCAAAATAATCCTACCGAGCGAATAAATCGAATCCTAGTTACGGCCATCTCCTCATATATCAAAAACGATCATACCGAGTGGGACAACCACGTCCAGGAAATAGCGTTCGCAATTAATACTTCTAAAAGCGAAGTAACGGGATTTACGCCTTCTTTCCTCGTGTTTGGAAGATACATTCCGATAGACGGTGATTACTACGGAAAATCATTGCAAGATTTCGATACCGATCTAAAAGATCAACAAATAAGATGGGACAAAGACCAGCAACAATTACCGATATTATTTCAAAATGTAAGAAGGTCTTTGTCAAACGCATATAAAAAAGGGCAACATCATTATAACTTACGAAAACGACACCTATCCTTCCAAGTAGGCGATACTGTTTGGAAAAAGAATTACGTATTGTCTAACGCGGGAAATAGATTTATGGCCAAACTTGCGCCGAAATTTATAAAATGCAAGGTTATCAAAAAGATAGGTAATTTGATTTATGAGCTAACTGACGAAAAAGGAAAAACGTTGGGAAACTGGCACGTGAAAGATTTAAAAATGAGCAGTAGCCCTTAAAAATCAATCAATATCGGTCCCGAGCATGACCAAAAACTGTCTCCGCCAATCAATCAATCTAGTATTGATGGTGTCATCTTTTGTTTATAGTTAGAATAAGAATCCCTGTACGTGTAGTCGGTCCCGAGCATGACCAAAAACTGTCTCTACCAATCAATCGCATTGATGGTATTGGCCCATTCACGGCCTAAAACTGACCTATCGATCCAGTATCGATTATTACCTTACCTTTATTCATTTATTCTAGTTCCTAAATTATATTTAACTGTAAATATCTATTATTAGTGGTCCTTAGCAACAGACCAATAATCAAAAAAGGCTTTACCCAATTTAATTTAAGAATTTTTTATTCTATGATAATTTATTACGCTTCCTAAATTATATTTAACTGTAAATATCTATTATTAGTGGTCCTTAGCAACAGACCAATAATCAAAAAAGGCTTTACCCAATTTAATTTAAGAATTTTTTATTCTATGATAATTTATTACGCTTCCTAAATTATATTTAACTGTAAATATCTATTATTAGTGGTCCTTAGCAACAGACCAATAATCAAAAAAGGCTTTACCCAATTTAATTTAAGAATTTTTTATTCTATGATAATTTATTACGCTTCCTAAATTATATTTAACTGTAAATATCTATTATTAGTGGTCCTTAGCAACAGACCAATAATCAAAAAAGGCTTTACCCAATTTAATTTAAGAATTTTTTATTCTATGATAATTTATTACGCTTCCTAAATTATATTTAACTGTAAATATCTATTATTAGTGGTCCTTAGCAACAGACCAATAATCGAAAAAGGCTCTACCCAATTTAATTTAAGAATTTTTTATTCTATGATAATTTATTACGCTTCCTAAATTATATTTAACTGTAAATATCTATTATTAGTGGTCCTTAGCAACAGACCAATAATCAAAAAAGGCTTTACCCAATTTAATTTAAGAATTTTTTATTCTATGATAATTTATTACGCTTCCTAAATTATATTTAACTGTAAATATCTATTATTAGTGGTCCTTAGCAACAGACCAATAATCAAAAAAGGCTTTACCCAATTTAATTTAAGAATTTTTTATTCTATGATAATTTATTACGCTTCCTAAATTATATTTAACTGTAAATATCTATTATTAGTGGTCCTTAGCAACAGACCAATAATCGAAAAAGGCTCTACCCAATTTAATTTAAGAATTTTTTATTCTATGATAATTTATTACGCTTCCTAAATTATATTTAACTGTAAATATCTATTATTAGTGGTCCTTAGCAACAGACCAATAATCAAAAAAGGCTTTACCCAATTTAATTTAAGAATTTTTTATTCTATGATAATTTATTACGCTTCCTAAATTATATTTAACTGTAAATATCTATTATTAGTGGTCCTTAGCAACAGACCAATAATCAAAAAAGGCTTTACCCAATTTAATTTAAGAATTTTTTATTCTATGATAATTTATTACGCTTCCTAAATTATATTTAACTGTAAATATCTATTATTAGTGGTCCTTAGCAACAGACCAATAATCAAAAAAGGCTTTACCCAATTTAATTTAAGAATTTTTTATTCTATGATAATTTATTACGCTTCCTAAATTATATTTAACTGTAAATATCTATTATTAGTGGTCCTTAGCAACAGACCAATAATCAAAAAAGGCTTTACCCAATTTAATTTAAGAATTTTTTATTCTATGATAATTTATTACGCTTCCTAAATTATATTTAACTGTAAATATCTATTATTAGTGGTCCTTAGCAACAGACCAATAATCAAAAAAGGCTCTACCCAATTTAATTTAAGAATTTTTTATTCTATGATAATTTATTACGCTTCCTAAATTATACTTAACTGTAAATATCTATTATTAGTGGTCCTTAGCACAAGACCAGACAAAAAGGCTCTACCCAAATTACTTGAACGATATTAAACCCCAATTAATTTATGTAATCCCCAAAAATTAACTCGAGTAATTACGAGTAATAACTAATGGTCATTAGCATCGACCAGACAAAAAGGCCCTACCCTTCATCCAGTAATAGAGATCAAATGACTAACCTAAAGAAATCATCTTAAATTTTCATTTTTAAGAATTAATACCTTGAATTAAATTTTCGTTTTTGAGAATCAAAACTCATTATTGATTAACTTTTTAAATTTTTTATTGAATCGATACCTTGAATTAAATTTTTTACTTTTGAAAATCAATACCAATTATTGATTAATTTTTTAAATTTTATTGAATCGATATCTTGAATTAAATTTTTACTTTTGAAAATCAATACCAATTATTGATTAATTTTTTAAATTTTATTGAATCGATATCTTGAATTAAATTTTTTACTTTTGAAAATCAATACCAATTATTGATTAATTTTTTAAATTTTATTGAATCGATATCTTGAATTAAATTTTTTACTTTTGAAAATCAATACCAATTATTGATTAATTTATTAAATTTTATTGAATCGATATCTTGAATTAAATTTTTTACTTTTGAAAATCAATACCAATTATTGATTAATTTATTAAATTTTATTGAATCGATATCTTGAATTAAATTTTTTACTTTTGAAAATCAATACCAATTATTGATTAATTTTTTAAATTTTATTGAATCGATATCTTGAATTAAATTTTTTACTTTTGAAAATCAATACCAATTATTGATTAATTTTTTTAAATTTTATTGAATCGATATCTTGAATTAAATTTTTTACTTTTGAAAATCAATACCAATTATTGATTAATTTTTTAAATTTTACTGAATCAATATCTTGAATTAAATTTTTTTACTCTTGAAAATCAAGAATAACTGTTGATTAACGAAAATAATCACTTTTGATTAATCTATTGGTACCGTTCACACCTTCGTAACAACGAAGCTAGACCTCTCGAAGAACACAGCCGCTCTGCTTCGAGATAGTGGCGGTACAATAGGAGCGCTACCCATTTCACAAAGGAATGGAGACACTCTTGCTAAAGCAAAACTAAGGCTACACTTGCGGTGTTCCCCACCAAAGCCAGCCCAACACTCCTGGTTATTCCAAGGTGGTGATTGGTTATTCTAGCTAAGTTTAGCATTTAGCTAAAATCCAAAGAGGACTTCGTGGAGTGGTTGCAATACTCTCATTGTCCTTTTAAAACCCAATATCCGGGTGGTTGGTTATTCAACAAGCGACTAAAATTGTCTGATAAGGGTCAGAATGATATTGACCTAAAACAATTATGGTTTTTATTGTGATGGTATGTAAAGGTCATCTTAACACTACACTCAGCCAAATCGAAGGATTTACCCAATTCCGGGTTGCTGTAATTCAGCTGACTTAGGCTGTCCAGTCATTCTGACACCCTTGCCAAAAATTATACCCAATTTCCGGGTTGTGACCGCTTTGGTTTAGCCAAACCTGGACCTGGCGAATAGGTTCGACCTCTTGAAAACTCATCTAATACGACGTTTTAATACCAAGGTTACACCTTGCCTTCTCGGCCTAACAAAGGCAGAAATTCTAGCCTAATCAACGGTATAGTCGTCACTCAGCCTACTGCGCTGGTGTTAGGCTCTCGATGCTTCTTTTCCTCTCGGGGCCTTATCTTAAGTTCCGATGTTTTTTTGCCCCTCGAACCGTTGATTGGCTAGAAATAAGGCTATCTCTTTGCTTTGTTGCGAAAACAAGATTTGCCTGGAGGCATAACTAATCAATAACGATAAAACTAATAATGTATAATGATAATAATAGTAGCCGTCACTAGGCTTACTACGCTGGTGGACGGCTACCAAAAACGAGTAGCCACCACTATGCTTACTGCGCTGGTGAATGGCTACAAATGACAATAACCGTCACTATGCTTACTGCGCTGGTAGACGGTTGCAAACCATTATTATGGTTGCGAATAGTGGAACCACCACTGACACCGATGTATATTCCATCGATGGGATTATCTGCAGAGGTGATGGCAATATCTGCCAGATGTCTTTTCGTATCTATTAGATACTTTTCTGGAAAGTGAGACGACACACCTTGCGAACGATTGAATTAGCTAACCAATTTGTTCAAAGGGCGCGTCTAGTGAAGGTATCCAGAGGCCAAAGATTAGCTACCTTGTGGTCACTGGAGCCACACGATATTTTCCAGTGGTATGTTATGTTAATTATCACATATCAATAACCCCAAATCGCAAGTTTTCCGGATTTCAATTCGAAAGAATTACCCAACGATAACTGATAAATCCGAACCTCCGATCGATATTGTTGACTGTAAATATGATAAAACCCAACAATAAAGATCAAATTAATCACTTTTGATTAACCCCCATTAGGTTTTCTACAAACCAAAAGCAATGAGCTTGAAATAATCACTTTTGATTAACCACCATGATATTTTCAATAAACCAAAGCAAGCTGCTTTGGTAAAAACGATTCGGAACACCGAACAAATCTAAAGAGTTTCTCCAAGGACTAGTCGTGCTTGAGTGAACCCTTTAGAATCAATTACTAAGGGGAAATAATTTTTTAAGTTTCTACACATTATTCTCGTAAAATTTTTTTTTGTCTGAATATCGCGTCAATAATTCGGATCTCCGAACGAATCCAGAGAGCTCCTCCAAGGACTATAAGAACTTGGGTAAGCCCTCCGGAATAAATTATTACAGGGTAATAATATTAATTTTTTTTTATCATTCATAGTTTCTTTGAATCGCGCATCACTCGCTTGGAACAGCGATTCCTGTGGTTTAACTAAGGTTAGAATTTTATTTCAATCGGTTATTGAAGAACCGAATAATAAAATAAAACCAAATACCTTAATGTCATTTAAGTTAACTTAAGAAAGGCCTAAAAACCAAAGGCTCAGGACTACAAACACAATCGATGCGAAATCGATTATCATGGTCCAAGGTACGACCCTAAACTACGTCTGAAAATAAATTTTTTAAAAAAATTTAGATAACTATTGCAAGACTTCGCGTCTAAAGTGGTCTAAGGCATGACCCTAAACTGCTCTATATTATTTACATGGTAAGAATTAACAACCGCCCGATCTTACGGCTACAACAGTCAATCGTGTCACGACTTTAACTTACATTCAATAAAGAAGCAATAGGAATTTCTTTAAATTCAATTGTTTAGGGCCTCGAGTCCATTTGATTCGGCTGCCGGTGTAAATATGATTCAGTCGTCCGAATCAACATTAATAATATATTAATGGTAAGTCCGCGATGAAATAACGATGGAAAGAGAAAAGTTCATATTGGGATGTAGGACATTGTATAACTTGGCTGACCTTGTACAGATAACCTGGGCTCGTGACCCGGATCGAGTCTAAGGCCTGTTCTCGGCGACCAAGGTAAAGCAGTATCTGCATTCCTAAGAGACGGATAATTCTTTAACCTTCGGTTCTTTCAGTTAACACGTCTTGTAAATATGATTCTGATGTGCCCCAATACTCTTCACCCTTTTGCCTTTTAGTGAACTCTTGTTCCGCACTAAAAAGAGTACTCGGAATAAGTGGCGTCCAATTCAAAAACCCTCACATTGTACTCTGAGTTACAAAGGAGACAATGTACTCATGCGAGCTAGCATCTTTCGTATAAAATTACGATCATCTGCCCCTCTCGTTGAAAATATTCCCTGCAATTTCGTATACGTTTGAGTCGTTTAAGTTTTTTAGAAAACCCCTATTGATAACGAAGAACAATTTTTTTTTGTTTTTTTTGTTAACTAAATAGCGTGTTACGGCGATGCCGTAGATTATAAGCTATCATAAAATATCCACTTCAATAATATTAAATAATAATCAGAAATGTCATATTTTCAATATAAACATAGAATTTGTTAAAAAAAAAATAAATTCAAGTCAACGGGATCCGACTATAAATGTTAATATTTGAATATTATGCCAATCGACGTTCTTTATCAAAAGATAACTATAAAGTATTACATTGAAGAACAAAGATACATAGTTGCACAGCGCACCTGTGCTGAAAGGAAATACGCAGTCCGCTCACCGCGAGAAAATTATTATCAACAAGATTCTACGCTCGAGGTGATAAAATCCTCATATGACTAGGTTCTATTGAAACTAAGTTAATTTGTAGAGAGTTACTTTGTAATAATATCGTATTCAAACGGGTACCGCGCTGAGAAACAAAGGAACTGTTTAATATGCATTTTTGTAAATATAACTCATATAGCGATAACAAATTAATTCCTACCCAAATGACCTCATCAAGGGAAAGAAATTTGAAAGGAGGGATGGAAAAATGAAGGCACTCTCTCAAAGCCAGCGACCAAAATAACTTCTACCTAAAACGTACCTAATATCGGCCAAAGTGTAATATTTTTTAACTTTCCAATTCGGAAGAAAACCTCAGTAAATAATTTCCTACAATCATAAAGAGAAATTATTATCTAATAATTACAAAAACAGTAGTGATAACGAAAATCTAAAATTCGGCGACTTAAAAAATTGAACAATTAAAAAATTAAAAGTGTCAAATATAATACGGAAATCCTAACTAACGGAGCATCAACTACTGTTAAACAAATTGAAACAGCAAATCAATCAACTCTAGAATTCGGTGTAACAATCGAGATTAGTGTAAATCAACACTATCTACGATCGTGAATCGAATTGAAGTTAATACCAATAATAAATGCGATCATACTCCAATTAGATCGCGTAAATTACTAAAAGCCAAGTGTAAAAAGAACATTACTTCAATTTAATTTAGTACTGGAACAAAATTATAAACACTTAAGTGTCCCATCTTAAACGGATCTTCACTGGAAACAATAATAGTGCGATATAAGTTTTGTGCAACACGCTACTAAATCTACGACGTGCAGTTCTAATTAAATAAAAAGTTAATCGGCGACACATTATTATAATCAACAATAGGGTCCACACATCGTTGAATTCTTTCTACGTCAGAGCTAAAATTGGAACAACCACATCTTTAAGTGTACTTCAATCAACTAATTTGTGGATTACGTCGCCTTTAAAGGTAGAAATTTGGTCTAACCAAAATCACTGTATCTATTCTTGAATTTTATGTAACAAAATTGTCAATTTTCTTCTTTGCACGATATTTTAATTCAAATATTGAATTAATGGAAATATTCCGTAAATTCATGCGAGAAATGTGTTTTGCTTCAGTAAAATTTGATTGTTAATAATTAATATCCACATTCGCATAAATTTATTAGAATTTCCCAATTTACTGACTAACCACCTTAACACTTAATTTCTTAGACATTAAATATTTTTATCTTGTGTATTTGTGAAAACTGATGTATATTTGATTACGATATTTATGAAACAATATATGTATATACGAAATATTGATTTTTTCTTACGAATTTCAAAAAAAATATAAGCAAATTTCTAAGTAAGTACCACACCTGGGATGAGAGTACGAAGTCCGGAAGTTACATGTCCAACTGAGCAAAGCCACGGAGCTAATTTCGTCTATAACATAAAATATAATAACCTATCTGTTATAGATCCTAACAATATATTAAGAGTAGGAGGAAGGTTAAAAAATTCAGCAATACCACATGATCAGAAGCATCCAATGATTCTACCATACAAGAGTCATCTAACAACATTAATAATAAGAGATGCACATCACCAAACATTGCATGGAGGAATCCAGCAAACATTGTCCTATACAAGAAGAAAATATTGGATAGTAAATGGGAAATCAGCCGTAACATCAGAAATACAAAAATGCACCACGTGCATCAGATACAAGGCAGAAACGGCACAGCAATTAATGGGAAATTTACCGGCGCCAAGAGTGACACCAGCACCTCCATTTTATCATACAGGAGTGGACTACGCTGGACCAATACAAATAAAAATGTCAAGAAGAAGAGGAGCCGCATCACAAAAAGGGTACATTGCAATATTTGTATGCTTAGCAACCAAAGCAATTCATCTGGAAGCAGTAACAGATCTAACCACAGATGCATTCCTGGCAGCATTAAGAAGATTTACTTCGCGCAGAGGACATTGTGGGCACATATACAGCGACAATGGAACGAATTTCGTAGGAGCCTATAACGTGTTAAGAAAGGAAGTTTGGAAAACATTACAAGACAAAGAATTTCAAAATCAAATAGAATCAATAGGAATAAAGTGGCACTTCATACCGCCAGCCACACCGCATTTTGGAGGACTCTGGGAATCAGCAGTCAAATCAATGAAGCATCACCTGAAAAGAACAATTGGAGAAAATAAACTAACATATGAAGAGATGTCAACACTACTATGCCAAATTGAGGCATGCTTAAATTCAAGGCCATTATGTGCCATAGATAATAGTATCGACGATCTGGAAGTGCTAACGCCGGGACATTTTCTAATCGGAAGAGAGATAATCTCGCCAATGCATCCAGCAAACACAACCATAACAGCAACACATAATTCCAGATGGAGATTAATACAAAAAATAAAAAATGACATGTGGAAAGCGTGGTCTTCAGACTACCTAACCAAACTACAACAAAGATATAAGTGGAAAAAAGTACAAAGGAACCCAGAAATAGGAGACATCGTGATATTAAAAGAAAAGGACGTTAATCCAAGTCGATGGCCTCTAGCGAAAATTTGTGAAAAACATCCAGATTCTGATGGAGTATTACGATTAGTAAGTGTGAAAAAAGCAAGAGGACCAATAACAAAGAAAAGTGTACATAACATGATACCCCTAATTGAAGAAGACAAACCAAAAGAAATTAAACGACCAACGTCAACAACGAAAACAAGTAACATTTTAATAGCATTGGTATTATTAATGAACATAGTGAACGTACGGGCAGAAAAATGCAATTATACTAATATCTTCAAAATCAAATTTGGGGGTGGCAGCTTACATGAATTGACGTCGCCAATCCATGTAAAGAAAATGCTACAAGAAGCGCAACTTAAGATTCCCACAACATTACAAATCATAGAACAGCCAATAACCAAAACAACAATGAAAATAGATGAAATGGACATACATATATTCAGTTATTTCTTACTAGCTGACATTAACAAATATGACATGATCAAGGTTAATCCAGTTCCAACAAAGAAGGAAAACAATTCATATTGGATGGCAGAGATATCACGGAATTTCTTGGCAGTAAATTATAACAAACAGCTATATTTTGAAATGGACAAAGGAGAGTTCAAGAATTCCATAAGTATCTCAGAAACCACAAGAGTATTTTCACCAGCATCAATCAAAAATTTTGAGACCACTTCAAACTGCTTCATTGATCAAATATATCACAGACCAAATCCAACACCATGCAAGGGCATTCGAAAGAATATTAATAGTACAATATGGAAACAATTATACACTACAAACGCATGGATGGTAGTAGCACCAACTCCGGTAACAGCAGCTGTAATATGCAATGATCAACGATCAGAATTCAGCATCAATCAAACATGTCTTATCCAGATATCCCAAGAGTGTATCATCCAAACAAAATGGAATGTGTTAACACCACAAAGGATCAATGCAGTACCAATAATTGCATCATTCAGCAAGCCATTACTAATGACTAACAATACGTTCAAAGTCAAGGACAGCACACCAATAGAAACAATAGAACCAGTCCTTAAACATTCAGATGAACTTCAGAACCTGGTAACTATGGAAGACGAAATATCACAAGAAGTGGACGAACATAACTGGAGAAAACTGAAGCATCATTCCACAATTTCCAATATCCTAACTGGAATAATTGTGATACTAATAATAGGATTAATCTTAATATGTTATTATTGCTGGATAAGGTCAAGACCAGCAAAGAAGATGGTTCAACCGCCACAAGAGGAGAAGATTGAGATGCAGTCATTCGTGGAACCAAAACCACTAACCCCTCCAGCACCAGCACATTAGTTTTCCCGCGGTCGCCAGTATGTTTAATTCGCATAATTAAACAGAGGTATTTACTATAAATACAGTGAATAAATAATTGGTTAATTAACATAATAAATTGAGTAAGGTAAAAAATGGATAATGCGGAAATAAAATATAAATAAAGAATATTTACATTAGTCAACAAAAAACCATTCAGTTGACATTACAAATATGTATGTAGGTTAAAAAGCTAGACATAAATTGTAACAATTATAAATAGGAACTAATTGTAGGAAGTTGATGAATAAGCAAGACTGATTATATATAAGACGAATTTAATTGATAATAAAGCGAGTTTTAATTTGAACATTGTTTGAATAACTGCTCCACCAACATTTGATAAGATATATTCTTATCAAATTTTCAAGTTATCCTTAGGGATTTCTTTAGCTTGTATTTAAATCATCCCCTTTCGGGCTTTGCTTAATTTTCCGACATTAAAAAGAATTAAGCTGGTGGCAGCGAAGATATAACCCCTCAGGTTATATCAAAATAGTTTTAGTAAAGTGACCCGATCGCGTCATCGAACCTCCGGGTATCACAACGTTATAGTACAAATTTATGAACAATTTGTTAGATCTATTTATAAAATTAACCTATCATGAACGAGGTCAGAAAAATGAGGTTCTATCTAAAAGCAACAAAAAAATATATTATATTATAATTACGTATTTGTTTTTTTATATTTTATTTTTTAATTATGTAATGTATTAGCAAGTGTTGCTTTTAGAGGATATGACAGACTTTAATTATTTGTCACACAACGTTGAAAACACCATATCCGATACAAAATCGTATGTTAGTGGAAATTTTTGTCAGTACATCTCAAGCAGATTTTAAAATTGTTGTAACATAAACGTGACAATGAAAAAGATAATTGCATTTCTATTACTCGTATTATGTATTCAGGATATCTCATGTGAAGATAGTATTTTGGCTAAGGTAATTATTATGTGTAAACTTTTAAGATGGATTAATCAAAATATGCATTTTTAATATAAGTGTAAAAAAGTTTTCATCCTTGGTCTATTAAAAATCGTTAAAATTAAGTGGTTCTGAATTATTTCTTTCATTTATTTATTTTATTATTTATTTATTTAAATTAACGGATTAACCTTACATATTCAAAGAAACAATAATATTTCTTTGATGTTTGGTATAAAGGACTTAAGTCAAAAAACACAAGTTTACAGTAGAAGAAAATTAATTTGTTTTTACTGTTTAAAAATGATAAATTTCGAACAAGTTTATAATATTTTCTCTCTCACACTCTTATTTTTGTGATTAGATAATATCAAATCAGAAAACGGTAAACACAACTTAATTTGCTTCTACTGTAAACTTGTGTTTTTTGACTTAAGTCCTTTATACCAAACATTTTGTAAATATAAAATATAAAAGTTGATACTAGACAAGCTGTGCAAAATTATGAACCATTGTGCTCAATTAATTTCCACACCTAATACGATTTCAAGAAACAAGGTTTCAAATCAAGACTTTAAAATAATACATAATTTAATTCCAAGACGAAAAATTACACTAAAAACTTCATTTCAGTTTCACCAAAATAGCTACAAAATAAGAGACCACAGAACTGAAATAATGAATTACAGCAAAATATATTTTAGATTCTTGGATGCTAAAACATTTAAATATAATCGGACTACTCCGGCTGTAAATCTAACTATGAACATGAAAATCACCGTAAAAGATAGACTCGAGATAATTTTACTTTAATTTTTTCCCAATTTATGAATAAGCTTGTCATTACTCTAAAATGGAATTCACAAACTAACTATTTATTATCACTTTGTCCAAAGCTTCCCTTGTGTTAGGGTGCATAAAGGAAATAAGAACCTAATTAATTTTTAATATTTTTAGATACTTGTTCAAGGTTTTAAATTTTTGAGCAACGAATATCGACACTTTCCGATTGGTTTTCAGGTCAATTTAAAAAAAACATTTGATGCAAACATAGCAGGTATGAGCGTCGTCAAGAATTGTGGTAACATTTCAACTATTTCTTTTGAAAAGGTTTTGCAAACGATTTTTGATAATAAATGTATCTAAATGTTTTAACTTTCAGGATATTACCTACTACGCCTGCAACTTTGTTGTCGATGAAACTCAACTTCCTCCGCTTATTCCCACTGGAAGATATAGATTTGATTCACATGTGCTTTATTTAAATGAAGAAATAGGGCTGGTGTCTAATCTTTGTGAAATATACACTCCAATTGCATACCCAAAGAATTAAAAACTACGTAATAATAAGTTAACCAACAGTACGGGCAGAAACGGATGGAATATCAGTCGACAGTGTTCTTCAAAATTGCACTTTATTTTATTATGTGTTGCACGCTTAGAGTAATTAAAATATTTTTGAAATGTAGGGATATTCGAGTAAAATGATTTTCTTGAAGAAGAGGTTTTTTTTATAAAATATGCTAAAATAATCCCAATTGGCATATTTTATCTCCTTTTGCAAGCTTTTAGTTACATATTTCTTCTAACCTAATATGTATTGTTTTTTTTTCTGTAAATTGACTTACGTAGTTACTTTACGAACAGAAAAAGAACAGATACAGTGAGTGACATAAAGTTTCGGACACCATATAAATTTGCAATAAATTGAATATATCTCAATTAGTTTTAGAAAAAAAGGCTTTGTTATAATTTCAGGTAATGAATCATTTGTTATGGTTTACTAATTAAAAAAAAATTATTTTATTAGCATACAATAAAGCTGATGATATGAGATTTTATAAATTACACCGCTATTATTTCCTGGGTTTTATTTCCTTTTTGTTCTTGGGTGTATCCGTGTCTCTTTATACTCTCTTTTGTATTTTTAGCAGGTGCTGCTAATCTTCATTTCCATCGCGATCGCGAAGTTACACATTTTAACTCCATTTCCATATGTTCGCTCGTGCAGTTTCCTTTCCGGCTATCTCCCTATTATAGTCTTCCTTTTCTATCGTTGCATTAAAATCACCCAACACCATTATGGTATCATGTTTCTGCACTTTCTCACTTATTGTTTGCAGCTCGTCGTAGAACATCTCTTTCTTGTCCTCTTCCTCCTCTTCCGTTGGTGCATATAAATTTATTAATGTGATGTTTCTAAACTTCCTTCTTACACTTAGCAGTGATATTCGTCCCGTTTACTGGCTTAAATTGTATTACTTTATTTTTAATCTTGTTGTTGCCTATAAAAGTCGTTCCGTTTTTTTCACTTTTCTCCTCTCCACTGTACTACATTACCACGCTATTGTCAACATGCATCTCGCCTTGGCCACTCCATCTTGTCTCCCGCATCATCCACGTTATATCTTTTCACTTCCTTGGTTATTTCATTTACTTTCCCTACTTTTAGCATGGTTCGCACATTCCAGGTCCCCACCCTCCACACATCTTGGTTTTTTCTATTCCTTCGATTGTTCCCCTTACGTTTTATTTGCTCTTCCTTGTTTCTGTCCATTACCTCATTCATTGTCCATTTCCCTGCAGTCGTCAACCTTGTATCCGCCCGGCTATGAACTGCTAGTTTTTTTGGAGCGTTAGTTCTTTCCTATTACGGTCCCAAAGCAATAGTTTATCGCCTACCTGCAGATTTTTGTAGCTGATTTTTATTTTACAGCCGTTCTCTTTTTCCATTCTTGCTCTCCCTAATCTTCATTTGGATTCCTCTTTCTACCATAGTCAAGTCGTTTTAGATATGAACATCTGTACCCCTCAGCTTATACTTGCTTTCCATTATCTGCTTCTTGTCACTCCATTGTTCCAGCTGCATCAGAACCATTTGGTTTTTCCCAATCTTGTATGTATTACTGATACTTGTCACAAATCCCAATCTCGTTTGCATAAAGTTTTCCACCTTCTTCCTGATATCGCCACTTCTTGCATACAGTCCTTTGATAATTATGTTGTTCCTTCTCTTTTATTCGTTTTCTTCCCTCTAGTGCTACGATTATTTCTGTCAGGCGGTCTCTTCTATCCACTCTCACTCTCTGCGATTCATTTGCTTTTCCAGCTTTCTTATTTCATTGTTAGTCTGTTTTACTCTTTTGCTCATCTTTTCTAGTTTCTCGCCGTTATTCCTCAGTTCTACGTTGTTTTCTTTTATTTCCTACTTGAGTTCTCGGCTCATCTCCACTATTAAACTCTTTAGCTCCTCCATATCTTCGCCGCTTCTTATCAAGTAATACACAACAACGATAATACCTTACCAAAGGTCATTTCCTCCTTTAAGACCCCCCTACACGATCAACAACATTATCAACATCACAAAATCCAGAACCAACAAGAAGCACAAGAAGAAAACATACAAGACAAGACTACAACAATCTATTGAAATCATGTCGAACGCAAGCTGAAAAATTTAACGCGATCTATAATTTCTTCAAAATTTGACAACCAAACACATCATCTTATGAACAATAAGACACCGTCTACAATCGACCTCATACTTACTAAAAACATGACTAACGTGACAAGACCCAAAACTATAGCAAAACTATCGTCAGATCAATATATATGCCAATTCCGTATTGAAGTAATTTCTAAGAACCCTAATAATAAACCATTCACAAGCTTTGAACACACAGACTAGACTAAATTTCTGCGAAAGCTTGATGAATCAATAAATTGAAATAAAGAATAGCATATACAGCACAGACAATATCGATAATGAAATACAAAAACTGCCTATGTAGAAACTTGACAATGGCCAAAGTTGAAAAATTCAAGACTATAACAGCAAATAACACCAGATATTTGTTTCCTGAAGACATTTCATTTTTAATTCAGAACAGAAACTGGAATCGTAAACAATGGCTACAAACAGCTGTCGAACGTCCAGTACAAAACACAATGATCGACTTAAATAAACAAGTATAGGACAAACCCACCGTACTCGCTCGACTTGGCTCCCTGCGACTTCTTTCTGTTCCCCAATATGAAAACGTGGCTCGGAGGGGGGAATTTAGCTCAAACGATGAGGTTATTGTCGAGACAGAAGCGTATTTCGAAGAGTTTGACAAATCTTAAAGAAATGGTAGTAACGTTGGGAAAAGTGTACTGTACTAGAAGGAGATTACGTTGAAAACTAGGAAAAAGAAATTGTGAAAAACTTGCCTCTTCATTCCTAACACGGGTACTTATTGATCGACCCTCGTACCCGTGAAAATTTACTTCAAAATGGGAAAATTAATAATCCGAATGCAGTGAGTCGATGACACTAAAATGAAAATCCGTTTGATTAGAGCGGTGATACCATTTAGAGAATGGTTGAAAAATTCAGAAGAATTTTGTAAGCTTTGTTTACTTATATATCTTGACAGAAGTTCCACATATAGGCATTGCCGTCTTATTTGCAAGGAGCGCGCCGGTCATGAACGTATTTATGGCAAATATAGCACCATTTTCAGCCCATAACATGTACTAAATTGATTATTTAGATAAATGAAGTTCAAAAATTGTATCACTGCTTTAAGCACAATAAACTTCCTCCCTGCAGAATTTATGTTTTGTAAAAATATTCACATTTACATCCTAAATAACGCGGTGGGTCTTTACTTAAGATTAGACTGTGCTTTTAAACAACAAAACAATTTGCAGAAATGTTTAGAAAATAAAAATAAAAAATATATCTGATTATTTGATCCCCACATATAATTTATTTGGAATAGGTAAAAGTCCTAGCCCCTGAAGGATAATATAATGATATAAAAGAAGTGAATCTATAAATGAATTATTCTTGCCTAGCCAAAAGTGGTTAATTAAAGATATGTGGATCCACTAATGGCCACCCGCATGAACAAAATGACTACTTTACATTTTTTGTGACTTCATATGCCTCACTTTGCTTAAAGAGCTAAATAATTGGGAAAATTATAGGAAATGTGAATCAGCCATTACTGATTACTAATGATCACATATTGGTAGTTGTTTAGGTTCATGATATTATAGGCATTGTATGACTGTATCCGTAAAGTGCGGATCGTTTGACTATGTATATTGGAGATGTGTTATGTAGGTAAGTTACTTATAAACAAAAAGAGCCTTTTAGAGGAGTACTGACTTATCAACATTAAAAAATCAATGCTTTCAGAGCTATCTTAATTTTAATGAAGATATAAAAAAATTGCCTCAAGTTATAATATAATATGTATAATAAGCTATATTATATACTCTTAAAATTCTAACAAACTGTCACGTTACAGTACAAATTTTTGAAAAATTTGTCACATCTATTTATAAAATTAACCAATCACGAGTAAGGTCACAAAAAAATGAGGTACTGTTGTAATTCTATCTAAAAGTAGCTAAAAAATACATTATAATCATGAAATATACATTAGTAAATGCTGCTTTTAGAGGATATGACAACGTTGAAAACACCACATCCGATATAAAATCGTATGTTTGTGGAAATTTTTGTCAGTTCATCTCAACCAGATTTTAAAATTGTAATATAAACGTCACAATGAAACAAAGTATTGCATATCTATTATTCATATTATGCATTCAGGATATCTCATGTCAAGATAGTATTTTGGCTAAGGTATGTTTAAACTTTCAAGATGGATTAATCAAATTATTATTAATAAATAATTTATTAATAATAAATTATTATTAATAAATGTACAGATGAGCGAATGGCTGAAATGCTAGCGTGTTCGCTTTCAAGCCAAAATTTACGGGTTCAAATCCTGTGAGGTGCAGCTATCTATAGAAGAAATTTTCGCTCACCAAATGTCTATCTGCTGGCCCCAGATAACATTATTTATGGCTAAAAAACTTCCCTGATAGGAGTAGGCGGTGTAAAAATCGTCTATTCCCGTGGTTCGGAATCCACGTTAAGCTGTAGGTCCTCTGTGCTCGTCACACATTTTCAACACGCAACGAGCAGAGACAGGGAGGTATCGGGAAAACGTCGCAAGACGTTCATAACCGAATATACATACATTATTAATAAATTATTAATTGCAATCTTCTTGTAGGTATAAAACGATCGAAAAAATCTCGCAAAAAACTTCAAAAAATTTAATTATCAAATTATTTTTTTTGCGATTCGGACCGTTTGTCAAACTTTGCAAATAAATTTTATATTGACGTGGTATGGGTTCAAGTTTACAAAATCGTTAAAGATACAGATAATTTTTTCTTTTGTTTTATTTTCTTTTTTCATTGTTCTCAATTAATTGCCACACCTAATTTGGTTTCAAGAAACAAGGTTTTAAATCTATATTAAAAATGATGCATAATTTAATTTAAAGATAAAAAACTACCCTAATATACTTCATTTCAGTTTCATCAAAATGTCTACAAAATAAGAGACTATAGATTCGAAATAGTGAGTTACAGCAAAACATATTTTAGAATCTTTCAAGCAAGAACATTTAAATATAATCGAACTACTCCGGCTGTAAATCTAACTATGAATATGAAAATCACCGTGAAAGATAAAATGGAGGTAATATTATTTTGCGTTTTTTTCTAAAATAGGATTAAACTTGTTATTACTATAAAATGTAAGTTTTCATTGGTTGACAACTATCAATTGACAAACCAACTATTTGATATTACTTTGTCCGTATATTTCCCGTTTCCGTAGGGTGTGGTAAGTAAATATAATGCTAACCAATTTTTTATGTTTTTAGCTACTTATTCAAGGTTTTAAATTTTTGAGCAACGAATATCGGCACTTTCCGGTTCGTTTTCAAGTTACTTTAAAAAAAGCATCAGACGTAAATGCAGGAGGTTTGAGTGCAATAAAGAATTGTGGAAACATTTCGTCTGTTTCTTTTGAAAAGGTTTTATAGATTATTTGTGGTAATAAATGTATCTAAATCGTTTAGTTTTCAGGACGTTACATATCACACCTGCAACTTTTTTATCGATGAAACTCAATTTCCTCCGCTTATTCCCAGTGGAAGATATAGATTTGATTCACATGTGCTGTATTTAAATGAAGAAATTGCTGTGGTCTCTGGTTTTGGTGAAGTATACACTCCGATTGCTTACCCAAAGAATTAAATAGTACACAATTGTAATTAATCAACGGATTGGATCTGGCGAGAGTTCTTTAAAATTGCACTTGATTTTATTATGTGTTGCACATGCAAAATAATTAACATGTTAATTAGACTGAGGTAAAATTATCCCCCCGTTTTGCGTTATTTTACTGCATAAAAATTTAATAATTGTGTATTTTTAAACAGCAAAACATTTACAGAAGTTGGAATACAAAGATGATCTTTTTACCACAGGGATCATCTTGCCCCAGTCTTCACCTACGTTAAAATGTGTTGCCTTTTTGTTTTGATTTAAAAAAAAGGAATTCCTTTTTATTTGCACTTTAGTGGTTTCATAGATTAGTTAATATTTACTTTTAAACATAAATATTGGTATAAACACAATAGCGAAAATTCAATAAACAGGTATAGCTGTACAAAACACTATTATTATACATATTTGTTCAGCCTTTGCCATAATGGTGGGGTATCCCAATAAATCTAATATTTTATTAATTCAAGGCTTTTAAATAATTTATTTAAACCTTATCCTTAATATTTGTTGGATCCTCCCTTAGCTTTGATCCGCAGCAACTTTTCTTGACATGTTTTCCACTAAGGAATTGCAGACAGAAAAAAACAATATTACCATTTGCAATTTCTTCTGCAGGCACAGCTATTGATTTACAATTATGTTTGCTAACCGCCTTCTTTAGGATTTGCCATAAATGTTTGATGGGATTCAAATCAGGTAACTGTGCTGGCCAATTTTAAACAGTCAATTTATGTCATTTACACAAACCAAAACTTGCGCGCGAAGTATTCTTGCTGAAATATGGTGCTGTTGGGGGGGGGTCCCCATTATAAAATATTTTTGCATACCAATTCATTGAAATGGTATCCAAAATTGCAATGTCCTTGGCCAATTTATTAGATTTATTGAAGCTATGCTTCTTATCGCACGGGTATCGCACGGGCAGTTAACTGAAAAAAATCGTTCGTCACACAAATTCGTCACACAAATTGTTAACGCAAATTCGTCACACAAATTTCGACCATCGCTTTCAAATTTCGAACTTCCCTTCAAACACCATAACTCCGGAACCGAGAGGGCTAGGACCCTGGGAATGGTGGCTATGGATAGGGGCGGAGGTGGAAATCCCCCCCGCCGCCTCCAACCGGTTTTTAGTGAAAATAGTTTTTTGACAGAACTAACAAAATTTAAAAATCCCCCCCATTCTCCCTTTTCGTGGGTCCGCAAAAAACGTCGAAAAAATTTTTCCGTATTCTTATAAGCAAGTTGGAGGCCGAAGGCCGACCCGACCCGACCCGACCCGACCCGACCCGACCCGACCCGACCCGACCCGACCCGACCCGACCCGACCCGACCCGACCCGACCCGACCCGACCCGACCCGACCCGACCCGACCCGACCCGACCCGACCCGACCCGACCCGACCCGACCCGACCCGACCCGACCCGAACCGACCCGTGTTCTCAAAGCAAGTGGGAGCAAGCATAACTCCGGAACCGAGAGGGCTAGGACCCTGGGAATGGTGGCTATGGATGGGGGCGGAGGTGGACACCGCCCCCCGACCCCACGCCGCCCCCTCCGCCTCAAACGGCGCCTCCAACCGGTTTTTAGGGAAAATAGTTTTTTGACAAAACTAAAAAAATTAAAAAATTTCCCCCCCTTTACGTGGGTCGGTCATAAAAAGGCCGAAGGCCGAACAACTATGGCCTTCACGGATCTATTATGGTCCTCCCCCTGTGAGACCGAATGCCGAACAACCACTGGCAATCACGGACTAGCAGTCAAGACAGCTGAAGGCATATAAATATAATCTATTATGGTCCGCCCTGTGAATAGAATATAATTTGGAATATAATTTGGGACTCCGAAGGATTCCCCTCTCGGTGTGATCCGAGATCTTAATTGGTCCCCGCTTTTAAAAAGACAGTGAAACCAAAGACAGAAAATATGCACTCAACTTGCATTGGAGGAGATTGACGTCAGCTCGTCCCTACCAATGGTCACAAAATTGCAGAAAGAGCCGTGAAATTTCGGTCTACATGTGGTCTACAGACCCATTTTTTGTCGCTCAAGTTAATTCTCTATCGCAAAAGGCAGCTGCAAATTGATTGTTTTTTGTCGTTTTGAAACGAATAAATGTCGACATATTAGCACGATAAGACTTGATTTTAGCACTTTTTATCTATGCCGTGCGATAAGATTTGAAATAACAACGCTTCCCAAGCGCACGTGTACGGACACGTGTGTGTCTATAGCTATCCTATTTATGAAGCGGCATTACGTCGGCACCTTATGTTTCTAGAATAACATGTAAATTGTACTAAGTGAATACAAAACCATTTCGTTCCTAAAATGTGCATGGATCAGCGAAATATTTTTACGATAGAGTGATGCTCCGTCAACACTCTGTTATTCTTACATGACTTGTAAATGCAATGATGTGTGAATAAACATTATTAAATGTAGATTATGTACTTTATCGATAGAATATTTGAACGGAAAAATTCAGCTATAATATTTGATTGCATAAATTTTTAATTTAAAAATACTGACTTCATATTAGCTGCAAAAATTTTAATTGCGCGCGAGCGTAAAATTGACGTGACAGTATTTCAAAACATAACCAACATCAGAAGTTATATTTTGAGAGTAGATAATTTAAAATTGATTGGAGACCAACGCTTCAAACAAAACAAAATAGTCATTACCGGATTTATATTTGGAACATGACAATGCTTTATGTATCTATGGGTACTTTAGTATTGTTTTGCAAGGATTTGCACATGTCCATTTGTTGCGCTCCATTAAAGGACTATAGCTTACCTGATATAAAATTGTATATTCGTTGAAATTCCATCCAGTACAGATTTTAAATTTATTTTGATGCAAAAGTAACAATGAAAATTTTAACTGTGCTGCTGTTATTGGCGTTATGCGTTCAAGATATTGTTACGGCCATGCCGTATGTTTCGTATTGCAACGCCTTGTACATATCGATTATATCAAGTAACGACTAGAAATCTTAAAGTTCCATTAAAAATTTAATAATTTTCTAAGAAAAACTAAAATACTAATATCAAATTAACGAGTTCCGACTGTAAATGTTAATATTTGAATATTGTGCCAATCGACATTCTTTGCTAAAGATAAACACAAAGTATTACATTGAAAAACACAAGGCACTAAGTAATACGGTGCACCTGTGCTGATACGAAATATGTAGTCCGCCGACCGCGGGAGTAATTTTTATCAACGAAATGATATTTTTTAGATGATAAAATCTTCACATCACTGGGTTCCATTTAGATCTAGTTATAATGTAGCAAGTTACTTTTTAATGTAATGATATTCAAACGAACGCCGCGCGATAGAACAAGGGGAACGCAAAATAAACATTTTTGTAAATAGAAATCAAATGGAGATTACAAGTTCATTCCTACTCAAATGATCTCATCGAGAGAAAGAAAAATTGAAAGGAGGGATGAAAAATGCAGTCAGTATCTTAAAAGCAATTAACTAAGTAACTTCTACCTAAAAATTGACCCAGTACCTACATAAAGAAAATATCTTTTTAACTCTCCGATTTGCAATAAAATAACATCAAATAATTTCTTACTTATTATCGAGTAAATACAAAAATCAGTGACAACCAAAACGTAGAAATCTGACTAATTAAATTTCGAACAATTGTTACGAAAAATTTTCACTTTTCGCAACAACGTTGAATTTATTAAATTCAACTTTTACATCTAGCGACATATTTCGTAGCACTCTGTATAGCGAACGTATTTGACGGAGATCAAAACTCGCGCATGCGATGATAAGAGGTCATTGGTGGGCGCTCGAACGCTCCGGTTATGTTTGAAAGTGCTGTGAAAAATGGTTATCAGTTTTTGGTTCAAAATTTTGAAAAGGGATGATTCGATTTTGTGAGGGTTCCCATCCATCAATACGAATGGTTTTTTGGATCTTGCGCTCCAAAACCCTTCATGGGGATGTGACATTCGTGATTTGAGGGATGGTTGATTTTTCCCGGATCGTACATTTTTTGTTGGACCCATGGTCAGTGCTTCCTGTGAAATATTACTTCATTTTCACAATGGTAAGTCACCTAATAATTTTGTTCATTGCTTCGCAGTTACTGGATAATTAATTTAGCCAAATTTTCTTCCATACACCTGGAGAACGATGACGTTGGAGTTCACCCTTGACCAATTTATGTATTTTTTATGTGTAACATTTTGGTTTCCTTTTTGTCATGCATTTTTTTATTCTTAGAGTGGTCGCCAAGATTGCGATAGCCTTGCAAATTTTATATTCTTGCGGCGAGGTGATATTAGTTTATCTTATCCAGTTCGCATTCGCAAGTGTGAAATGGATCGAATGTTCAGGTTGATATGTAATAAACTTTTAAAATTATTAATTATTGTTATTTGTGTTTTATTTAATTAACTTGTTCAGGGTATTTATTTCCACTTATAACATCGAATAGCTTATGGTAAAATGCATTGACGAAGGGATTCCAGAATGATCGTAGTACGTTCGAATTTCATATTTGAAATTCTATGGTGAACAATTTTTTGTGTGTTTATTTTTGTTTTTATGTTCTTTTTTTATGAAAGGCTACGATGTTCGACCCATATACAGGGTGCGGCATTTCACCGAGATTGCTGTCTTTTGTTTTATCATTGGGGATTCGATATGGTTCCACTTTATCGTGGGATTTTTATATAACCATTCGAATGTGCCCTTGGTTTATGTTTGGGAGTGATTTTCGGTGGCAATGTCGTTGCTACTGTGCTTGTTTTGGTCGGCTAACACCTCTTACATCCGACATCGCTTATATCTTTGCCTTCTGACAATTAACATCCAATTGTCCATTTTAATTGTGTTGTGTTAGCAAAGCTGTTTCCTTGATCTCTCCGGGGTGTTTCTTTCACACGATCCACGACTCTCGCTTCCGCAATAAATGAGCTAGTTTAAAACCTAACACCAGGGCCCCACGCAAAATTAAAGTAGATGGTTTTATCCTTCTGCGTGGACTTAATCTTTTCCGAGCTGACTTCTCATTAGAGCAGTAAGGAAAGATTTTGTATCACAATTTTAAAAAGTGTCGAGCCAACTAGCGGAAATTCTACCTAAAAAAAATCACCAAACAATATTAAAGTGGTGAACCAGCAAACAAATTAAACTTAAAATTCGGTGTAACGATCGAGTATAGTGTAAATTATCACTAACTACGAAAGTGAATCGAATTAAAACATTGATAAACAATCCACAACCGTATCGTGTCGAAATTGTTATCAATAACAAATACAACAATACGCCAAAGAAACGCGAAATATGGGTTATTTTATTTTGTTTGTGCTATGTACTTCTATATATTATAGTTGGTATATATATATATATACATTTGTATACACACTCCTTGTAATTAGTTTTTACTGTTAGGAGTGTGTCTAAATCTTTAAATAAATAAATAAATAAATTGTATCGGAAACAAAATATAAAAATTCAAGTGCGTTATTTTGAACAATAATCAAACAAAATAAACGCGAAGTATCCCAAAAAGTTCTACAATTTACTGTTAAAAAAATCGGTGTGCAGTTCGAATTTAAACCAAGTTTGATCGGTTCAACCCCATTATTACCATCATATTTTCAATCAACATATCGTTAAATTCTTTCTACCCCTGGGCCAGGTTTTGGAACAACTACAACTCTATCTACGCATCAATCAAAACAACTGTGGATTACGCGTATCTCACCAAATCGCACCATAATTCAACGAAAATTAAGGTAGAAATTTGGCCTGGCCAAAATAATTGTAATTATTCCTCAAACTTCTGTAATAAACTTGTCAATTTTCTTACTTGTATAATCTCGCTACTTAAATACCAAGTCATATTAAAAATACTACGTAAGCTCATGCGAATAACGTTAATTTGCTTCATTAAATTTTGACTATTAAATATTAAAATTAACATTCGCATAAGCTCGCCAGGATTTTCTAGTTTATTTACTAACAATTCTAACTATTGATTCGTATGCATCAATTGTCTATATCTGTAATTTTATGTAAATCTATGTATTTTTATCTGAATTATTTATTAATTAATATATTGTAATGAGGGGGTGTCTTTATTAATCGAGCCACACGTTGGGCTGTCAAAAAGTGCTGTGTGCTTACGTAAGGCCTTTAAGAGACCCACACTTTATGATACAAAATTGTTATGAATACCCACGCTAATAGGGTTAAAGGTTCTTGTCGTTAATGTTTTATATGGGTGTACGTAATTGTACCCCGTCAATGGAAAAGTATGTGATATTTTGTAAACACAATTTAATGAAATAAGGTGCCTCAGCTTAGCTCTTTCGTAGTGCATGTATCTTACCTTGTACAGGGTGGATTCGTTCCGTTACCAATGCTGTAAATGAAATTATGGTGCGGAACAGGTCTAAATAAATATCCTTCGTTACAAAGTTATTAATGTTTTTATTAAGCACACAAATGAAAATAAATATTTGGTTATATCAAAAAGTTCTATTATTAAATCTATTATATAAAAATTCTGAACGTAAAATGATGCAAAACACGTGTCGTACGAAGTCCGGAGATTTCACTTAAGTTTATAAAGATTTTATTGCAATGTGCACGATACCTTATTAAATCCAGGAATATTTCTTTTACTTGAAATGGAGATGGTACAATTGCGCGTCAAAGACACTCAAAGGGTTCATTTACCATCGGAAACTTCCAGATATAGTTTGTTGACCTCGTTGTGTTGTGAATTCTATTTCTTCAAAAATATTTCCAATCTTTTACAATTTTCACCTTATTATTGGTTTTACATAGGTAAGTCACTATTTTGTTGAATTATGCACTTGTATTTTGTAATTTCACTATTTATTTTTTTACTATAATTATCAATTTTATTAGGACGATTCTAAATTCGCCACTTTGCACGTGTGAATCTCAACACCCACCTTTTTATCCATTGTTTTATTAATTCCTCTTACGGAGTTCATCGCTATCTTGATCTTTGCATAGACGTATTTTATTGGTCGATCGAAAAATCAATATTATTTGAAGTTTCACAGTACAGGTATGGACTAAGCCCATTGTGGTTCGTTGAAATTTTATAAGTAAAATTTTTATATTTTCAGATTGGATCGACTTCTTGATATTGCTTCGTGGTTGGACAAATAAAGATGATGGACATGAAATTTCCATACGCAGTTCATTAAGTTGTGACATGCCGAACTCACGTAATAATTTTAACAAACTTATTTTAAATTTAACGCTAACATGGATTTTTTCATTTATCAATTAATTAACAAATTTCTGACTTTTAAAATACCTTTCTTATTGCTAACAATTTTTCATTTACTATAAATTAACATTTTAACAAAAACAATTATTAAATGATACATTTCAAATTTATTTTATTCAAACCTGTTTTATGTCCCGTTTTCAACGAATCATTTGACTTTAAGTTAATTTCTTGGTATCGGATGAAGTTTTTCTGATTACTTTGATAAGTTACATGCTTTTATTCATTAACAAAATTTTACTGAAACTTAAATGACGTACTTCCATTGACGTGGTATCTCGATACCGCATTTACCCCCTTGTTAATTTGTAATTTAAAAGAAAAATACCTATTTTTGTGTTAAATTCCACAATTAACATTTATGTGCTCTTTCTTTTTTATTCATAAACAAACTTAAATTTTTAATGTAACGATTATCATTAATGTTCAAATTGTCTCACTAAATTATATCACATAAACATTAACTAAAAGAATTGAATAAAATTAACTAAATAAATTCAAACAAAACTAACTGATCATTTTCAACATTAATTAACTAACTAAACTATTAACTGTTCAAAGAAAACTAACTAATCATATTCAAATTCTAAACTATCCTATATACTAATTTAACTAATAAATCTGACCAAGATTTCTGATGATAATTTAAATTTATTAAGTTCTAAAATTTTTGTTATTTGACTTTCTTTTTATTTTATTTTATTCAAAAAAAAAACTTGACGCTTTATTTTTAATCTTTCTATCTTTAACTTATTTATATTTGGGTGATTCCTACTTTAGTTCTTATAATTCCCTTTTAGCTATTAACCTTGTGAACAATCATTAACTTTTAATTCATAATTCCTTCTTATTAATTGGTATTCTTTATCTCTGCATTTAATTAATATTTTCCTATTTATTTCCCCATTATTATTCTCTGACCTCTTTTTGGTCCCATATACCTTTTACTTCATATAACTTCATAATTAATTCATTAATTTCCACATATTATTTGTCTAACTCCGTCTGAGTTAACTACCGTATTATTATTTACCCCCCATTTATCTTTCAACGTTCAACATTGAATACCATTTTCCACTATCAAATACCTCCTGATCTTTTCAAATTAAACACATCATCAGCTATCTCAAATTCCTCCTTCACCCAAATTCTAAATTCAACTTTTCTCTTTCATTAACTAAATTCTTTTTACCAATTGCATTTTTTTTTTTAAATTGAAATCATTTATTTAATCAAATCTTATTAACTTTTCCTTTCATAAAATTTTATTAATTATTCAAATGTAGCATCTTTTCTATATAAATTTTTCCATCTTGGTCAATTTTTATCATTTTCCTATTCTAATAGCTTTTATCAAATTTACATTGCCATTTAGATTTTCTATTGGTCGTGTCCTAATCATTCCTTAAAATTATATCTACATTTGTCATATCTTACTATTTTTCTTAGCGGTTGTTTTTATTTTTATAGCTGTTAAATTAATTTCAAATTAAGTTTCGCCGTATTTTTCTTACTACTTCTTGAGCGGTTTTTTAATTTTAGTTGTTGTTTTTATTTTATTAAGTTTCGCCATTATTTTTTTTTTTTTTTTTTTACTTCACCGCTTATTGAGAAAATAGTAAGAATGGTTCTTTTATTTTAAAACGTACTCTTTTAATCTTGAATTTTACTCTCCTGTAGAATCTTCTCTGACTAACATAATCATTCCTTTTCATTTTCACATCTATTTTCATGTTGGACTCTCTTGTCCACTTTATCTCATAATTTCTTATCATTTTACGTTGTAATTTTCTCTTCGTATTCTTCATTTGTAAATTTCTTTTCTTCTTACCGATGTTGTCATAATTAATCTGTTTATATAATTTTTCTTTTGTAAAATAGTTGTACCCCCTTGCTTTTATAAATTTTAAATTGTGAACCCGTTTTTGTTTATTTATAAGATTTTTATTTGTAAAATTATTACTACCCCCTGATTTTGTAAATTTTAAATTGTTAATCCCTTTAGCTTTTAAGTTTTTAAATTTTAAATTTGTTATGTGATGAAATCTTTTAATTTGAAATGTTAACTTTTTATTAATTTTTCTTGTACCTGCTAATTTATGACTTTTTGTAATTTTAAGTATGACCTTTTTATTTTGCAACCTGCTTTGTAAATTTTTATTATTGGTTCGCATGCCCCTTATATGATGTTTTCGCTTTGCATGTATTTTCTTAAATTTTAACTGTTTCCGTTTGCATGTCTTTCTTGTGTGTACTTCATATGACCGGCACTTATGTCTTTCTGCTACCTTTTGGGCTATCATCTTTATCGGTTCAAATTTATTTGCCATTACCGTCCCGTTAAACGGTTGAAATTTTATCGTTTTCAACATTTCGGCCATCTCGTTCGCATCGTCTTGTGATTTTTCGACTTCTTCTGTCACTACTTCTTCGGTCACCCAATTGGTCGTAACCTTCACTAATTTATCTAATTTCTTGTTCAATTCCTTTTTGGTGTTTTGCATGTGTTGAATGATTAATTTTGTATTTTCTTCTGTTTTTCTTCGATCTTCTGTTAACCTTTCTTCTGCTTTCTTATAAATTTCTTCCATTCTCTTTTGATGTTCTTCTCCTTCCCTTCGATATCCTTCCATTATCTTTTGATGTTCTTCGTCTGCTTTCTTGTCTTTTTCTCTTATGAATTCCATCCACTCCATCAGTACTTGCATATCTGATTTCTTTTCTTGCGCCATCGTAATTATGTTTTACCAATTTATTTATAAGGAAATAGTTTTTAATTATAAAATTGTAATGCACGTTTCGTTTTAAATTTAAGAAAATTGTCTTTATGTAACTCGCTATTGTAAATGATTGTAAAAATATTATTCTAATTAAGCTAACTGATATTTTAAAATGCCACGTCTTGGTACCCCCCTTTTGTCGATGCTCGCACGATGGGCGCCAAAAAGTGTAATGAGGGGGTGTCTTTATTAATCGAGCCACACGTTGGGCTGTCAAAAAGTGCTGTGTGCTTACGTAAGGCCTTTAAGAGACCCACACTTTATGATACAAAATTGTTATGAATACCCACGCTAATAGGGTTAAAGGTTCTTGTCGTTAATGTTTTATATGGGTGTACGTAATTGTACCCCGTCAATGGAAAAGTATGTGATATTTTGTAAACACAATTTAATGAAATAAGGTGCCTCAGCTTAGCTCTTTCGTAGTGCATGTATCTTACCTTGTACAGGGTGGATTCGTTCCGTTACCAATGCTGTAAATGAAATTATGGTGCGGAACAGGTCTAAATAAATATCCTTCGTTACAAAGTTATTAATGTTTTTATTAAGCACACAAATGAAAATAAATATTTGGTTATATCAAAAAGTTCTATTATTAAATCTATTATATAAAAATTCTGAACGTAAAATGATGCAAAACACGTGTCGTACGAAGTCCGGAGATTTCACTTAAGTTTATAAAGATTTTATTGCAATGTGCACGATACCTTATTAAATCCAGGAATATTTCTTTTACTTGAAATGGAGATGGTACAATTGCGCGTCAAAGACACTCAAAGGGTTCATTTACCATCGGAAACTTCCAGATATAGTTTGTTGACCTCGTTGTGTTGTGAATTCTATTTCTTCAAAAATATTTCCAATCTTTTACAATTTTCACCTTATTATTGGTTTTACATAGGTAAGTCACTATTTTGTTGAATTATGCACTTGTATTTTGTAATTTCACTATTTATTTTTTTACTATAATTATCAATTTTATTAGGACGATTCTAAATTCGCCACTTTGCACGTGTGAATCTCAACACCCACCTTTTTATCCATTGTTTTATTAATTCCTCTTACGGAGTTCATCGCTATCTTGATCTTTGCATAGACGTATTTTATTGGTCGATCGAAAAATCAATATTATTTGAAGTTTCACAGTACAGGTATGGACTAAGCCCATTGTGGTTCGTTGAAATTTTATAAGTAAAATTTTTATATTTTCAGATTGGATCGACTTCTTGATATTGCTTCGTGGTTGGACAAATAAAGATGATGGACATGAAATTTCCATACGCAGTTCATTAAGTTGTGACATGCCGAACTCACGTAATAATTTTAACAAACTTATTTTAAATTTAACGCTAACATGGATTTTTTCATTTATCAATTAATTAACAAATTTCTGACTTTTAAAATACCTTTCTTATTGCTAACAATTTTTCATTTACTATAAATTAACATTTTAACAAAAACAATTATTAAATGATACATTTCAAATTTATTTTATTCAAACCTGTTTTATGTCCCGTTTTCAACGAATCATTTGACTTTAAGTTAATTTCTTGGTATCGGATGAAGTTTTTCTGATTACTTTGATAAGTTACATGCTTTTATTCATTAACAAAATTTTACTGAAACTTAAATGACGTACTTCCATTGACGTGGTATCTCGATACCGCAATATGTATAGTCGAACAAATTGATTTTTCTCTTATGAGTTTAAAAACCTATAAGCAAATCTCTAAAATAAGCATCCACCCCTGAGCAAAGAGGAAGAAATTAAAAGTTCGTCCATCCAGCTGAGCAAGTCCGGAGCTAATATCATCTATTACATAAAATACATTAATTTATCTGTTATAGACGTTACAATATTTTATGTGAAGACAGTTTCTTATCCAAGGTAAGTTTTAAATTTTTAAATAGAATAATCCAATTGGTGATTTAGTATTAGTAACAAACTACTATATAAACAAGGTGGAACTCGCTTTAGCGGCAGTTCTTAGGCTTCTATACAGCTACCTTTCTGGTGTGGAAAGTTGTTATTATCTGGTTATTTTTGATCGCCATATAATGTAACATCACATAATCAGATAATCTGCACCAATAAAATTTTTTGCGATTGGTAATTATCATTTACTATATATGTAATAACAATCAAACTTTTCCATTCTATTAGAAATTTTACTTCTCTGTAATGTATGGTCCTTTTTTTGAGGTGGACCAATCCTCTCCTTTCTCTTTTATTTATAACTTAACTTCACTAACCACATCAATAAAAAATTATTTTTTCACATCAAAGTAAAACAAGTAGTTTATATAGGGAGACCTCTTCGAAAATATCTTTAACTTAGTAAATTTCTTTCGAACATTTGCGTATTTATAAATTGCATTAGCGAATCGAAGCAACGGATTAACAGATTAACGCAATAATATATAGACGAAGTATTTAAAATATAACAACGTATCAGTTGATCAACGTTATGATTGGCTCTGAAACATGCGGACGGACACGAAGCCAGACCATAAGGCTTCTTTCTATACCTTGTATAGAAGCCTAAAAGTAGCGCACTGGCTACCCAGTTCTTAGACCTCTATACACACAGAGTATTTCCAACACGATTTGAAACGCTCTGTATGATTTTGAATTATGCGGACGGACAGACGGACAGACAGACGGACACGGAGCCAGATCATAAGGCTTCTTGCTATACTTTGTATAGAAGCCTAAAATACAAATAACGGATAAACAGATAATGCAATAATTGGATAAACAGATTAACGGATCAACAGATCAACAGATCAACAGATCAGCGGATCAATGTATCAACGTATCAATATATCAACGTATCAACGTATCAATGTATCAACGTATCAATGTATCAACGTATCAATGTATCAACGTATCAATGTATCAACGTATCAACGTATCAATGTATCAACGTATCAATGTATCAACGTATCAACGGATCAACAATTTACTATATAGGTTACACTTTGTATTTAAAATTTAGGTAATACTTTTGAAAAGGAATCGATATAGCAAGTACCACTAATTTATAAACATGAACAACTCAAGCAATTATTCTAGCAGCGACTTTTCCGATTCCGATTTTGATTCTGATGAAAGCAATACAAAACATCATCTAACCTGTAATAATAATAAATTGCATTAGCGAATCGAATCAACGGATTAACAGATTAACGCAATACTATATAGACGAAGTATTTACAATATAACAACGTTTCAGTTGATCAACGTTATGATTGGCTCTGAAACATGCGGACCGACACGAAGCCAGACCATAAGGCTTCTTTCTATACCTTGCATAGAAGCCTAAATAAGGCTTCTTGTTATACTTTGTACTTTGTGCCTAACACTAGCGCACTGGCTACCCAGTTCTTAGACCTCTATACACACAGTATTTCCAGCACGATTTGAAACGCTCTGTATGATTTTGAATTATGCGGACAGACGGACAGACGGACAGACACCGAGCCAGATCATAAGGCTTCTTGCTATACTTTGTATAGAAGCCTAAAATTATGAAAATAAAATATAACTTATATTTGGTGTGCATTGAAAAAAAAGTTGTTATTTTTGGTCGCCATATTATTATAATGTAATATCAGATAATCTGCACTAATTAAATTTTTGCGGTCACAATCACAATTTCGAAGGTTCTGATTAGATTTGAATTATGCGGACAGACAGACGGACAGACGCGGAGCCAGATCATAAAGGTTCTTGCTATACTTTGTATAGAAGCCTAACAAGTAGTTTATATAGGGAGACCTCTTTGAAAATATCTTTAACTTAGTAAATTTCTTTCGAACATTTGCGTATTTGTAAATTGCATTAACGAATCGAAACAACGTATTAACAGATTAACGCAATACTATATAGACGAAGTATTTACAATATAACAACGTATCAGTTGATCAACGTTATGATTGGCTCTGAAACATGCGGACGGACACGAAGCCAGACCATAAGGCTTCTTTCTATACCTTGTATAGAAGCCTAAATAAGGCTTCTTGTTATATCGTACTTTGTATATAAGCCTAAAAGTAGCGCACTGGCTACCCAGTTCTTAGACCTCTATACACACAGAGTATTTCCAACACGATTTGAAACGCTCTGTATGATTTTGAATTATGCGGACAGACAGACGGACAGACGGACGGACAGACAGACGGACACGGAGCTAGATCATAAGGCTTCTTGTTATACTTTGTATAGAAGCCTAAAATAAAGTAGCAAAAGTGAAAACTTAAAGTGGCGTAACGAAATTTTTTCTACGACCATCGGAGTAATCGTCGAATATCGTACAGAAGCCACGCCTAGTAACAATTCCATTACGCACGGTGTGACGTCACCGTTACGTAATATAGTCGATCGCACGGCTAGGGAATTTGATAAATTACTACAATTGTGTTGGCAGAACTAATTCATTTTAGTTTGACAGCTACAATATTATACGGCAAACGTGCGTTATTCCTTAATAAAAGATTCATTTGTATATTTATTTATTCATTTATTGGTCAAGGTAATATTAATTTAATGAATATATTATTCTAATTTCCTAACTTTTTATAATTTTAGTTTTAAAATTATGTCGAGCAGCTCCATGTCAACACCACCGGATATAATCGCACAACGTTCTTTCGTAGTACCTGAAACTTTTTATTTGACATGTAAAAAATACATCAACTTACGTCCTTTAGGAGACGATCTGAAATTGTTACCTTTTTTTCTAAATTATGTTAACGAAAAGTGCACCAAACAATGTGTCGGGATAAATAAGTTTACTTCACGATTAATTAACGTTCTGTTACGATTAATAATTATTATCATAAGATGTAAATATTTTAGATTAAGTTTGGGATTTATTTTTTGTTATAACTTTTAGTGTACTTTTTAATTTAATATAAACCTTTATCGATAATTTGTTTGGCGTTCCGACAGTTTTAATTTATTTCGATTACTTGTTTACTTAATCAAATCTATGTTGAATTTGATAAACAAATATCAACAAAGAATGAAAAGTTTTACAACCAGTAAATATTGAAATAAATTAAAACATAAAAATGTTTATAAGGCGTATCTGGTTGGTAGAAACAGCTTATTAGCTGAATACGTAACCGTTGCAAAAACAAACGAAGTGTTTAGCGAAAGCACAGACGAGAATCTGTTCATTCAAGTCGTGAACGCAGGTAGTTCACCAAAAATGAATCACTCCACCTATCGTATGACTATAGTTTCGCTGTTACCCTGTATGGGATTCAGCTCGTCAGATACGCATTGGTGGGAGCGATATCATTCTCGATTCACAAACCTACTTGTGTGTTCACAGAGCTCAAACTTCTAGAGAAACGTGAGTACACTCCGCCACCTATCGAATATTCAATATTTACTGGTTGTAAAACTTTTCATTCTTTGTTGATATTTGTTTATCAAATTCAACATAGATTTGATTATCACACAATGCCTTGGCGGGGTTATAATTTTTGTGAGAGATTACATATAAGTAATCATAAAGTTACCTGTAAATTCAGGACGCTCACAAGACTGTTGCAGAATACTTTCGATAGGTGGCGGAGTGTACTCACGTTTCTCTAGAAGTTTGAGCTCTGTGAACACACAAGTAGGTTTGTGAATCGAGAATGATCAAAAAGTAATTTTCATTACTGTTCTCTAAACGATAATCTAATATAGAAGTGAAAGTGCTACATCAAGACCCCTTTCTATTTAAATTTTCGTCGTCAAAGCGTTTCAACACGCTTATAAGTGACTTCCCAGTTTCCCGGCAAAAAAGAACCCGCCATTTGTTAATATGACGTAGCTAGCTACGTGACAATTAGCAAACGGTTGCGCGCTCTGTTGCCCCCTTCCCCTTTCGAGGTCATCACCGACGTTCAGAAGCGAACGTAAACAAGGTTAGTGTACTGAACTTGACCTAGATTCTTTTCAGACTATAATTTTATCGCAACCTAACAAAAATTTTGTCAGTCAACAAATTCCTTTTCCTTTTAAATTTTCAAGTTCATTCAGATTTAAATAAAGGTTGATTCACAACACTTAATTAAATTTCAGATTTAAAAATTAAACTTGCATTCAATTAAAACCAGCTGCTTCACAGATATAAATTTTATTCAAATTTAATCTAATCATTTTAGATTTCGCAACATAATTTAATTTAAAAAAAATTTTTTATTTTAATATTTAAATTAACTGTACGACATGACGATTACTAACGACATGACCATGACCCCTGAAAACTTCAAAACCCTCCTCACGTTATTTGCTAGTCAAACTGCCATCATCGAAGGTTTACGCGCTGAAATCAGCAAACTTACCGCCCAATTAGCCGCGAAAGACGCCGAACCTCCCAAGGTCGTGCAACCACCTCCGGTCGCACAACCACGCGCAGACGCCCCCTCAGGGAAAAGGAAGGAGAAGACCCCCTTCCCCCCTCTACCGACCTCCTCCTCCACCAAAAAGGTAGCCCCTATCAAGGCCAAAACGATCAAACCAGCCACGACCAAGAAAGCTGACCCTCCGCGCCCCCTTATGGAATCCGCTATTCCTAAGCCGCGACGCTCGCTCCGTGCAGTTATACCTGCACATACCCTCTCCATTGTCCAACCTCCATCAGAGGCAATGGATATCCAAGCCTCCACCTCCACTGGCGGTGACACCTTCGTCACCCCAAGCGACCGCAATCTTAAACGCGCCCGCTCCAACGTCAGCAATGACAGTGAAACTTCCGGGCCCGCTACCAAGAACAGGTTCGCCTGTCTCGAGGTAGAAGACACCCCAACCGATACCCAAGCCGAACGCGACGATGATAACGGCATGGACACCAATAGCCCCCAAATCGACATCAACGATTCCCAATCGAACTCCCAGGGTGCTTCACACCCAGACCCTACCACATACTCCTCCTCCAGCCGAATCCCCCCAATTGTCCTCCGTACAAAGGACAACTGGCCGGCCATCAACAAAATGATTCGCGATCGGAAAATTGCCACCACCAAAATCCGCACGCTCGTGGACGGCATCTCAATCCAGCCGGCCACCGAGACAGACTACCGGGCCCTCAGCCGTTTACTTGAGGAAAAATCCCTCCCCTCGCACTCCTATTCTCTCCCTCAGGACAAACCACTTAAAGTGGTTATCCGAGGTCTTCCAATCACAATAACAGCCGCAGAAGTCAAAGAAGACCTTGAATATCAAGGCTTCAATATTCAATCAGTTTTTCAGATGCGCCAAGGTCGCGATAAAAAACCTATGCCATTATACCTTGTCCATCTAACCCATAACACAGATGGCAAGAAAATTTTCGACATGACATCAGTCCTGTCTATCAATACTCGTACCGAAACCCCCCACAAACGTACAGAGGTCGGTCAATGCCACCGTTGTCAACGGTTCGGGCATGCCCAAACCCTCTGCCGCGCCCCACCCAAATGCGTCAAATGCGCAGGGGATCATTTAACACCTTCCTGTCAAAAAATCCGAGAGGACCCGGCCACTTGCGCTAACTGCGGGGGAAACCACCCCGCAAACTACAAAGGTTGCGCCTCGTTCCCCAAGCCCAAGAGGCGAGAACTTTCAGCCCGCGAAGCATCTTCCCGCTTCGCTGGCCGCCCCACTTACAATTACCCCTCCTCTCAAGGCCCCCTCCCGACAAATGAGAGCAGTTCTTGATCTCCTTCAGAGAGAAAGAGTCAGCGACAAAGTCATTGACCATTTCAAATCAATCACGAACTTCAATGCCATTAGCAACGCATCCGTTAATGTCTAAACCCAGATTCCAACCCACCACTTTGCAGACGGCTTTTTGGAACGCCAACGGCCTTTCAGCCAAACGAAATGAACTTCTCGCGTTCGCGCACGATCACGACCTTGACGTAATCTTGGTCAACGAAACCCACTTCAGAGCTGGCCAACTGGCAAAACTCCCTTGCTATTCACTTTATAGGAACGACCGTGACGGACGCGGCGGCGGAACCGCAATTTACGTAAAATCATCCATCGAACACGTCGCAATACCGACCCCCGACCTAGAGTACCTTGAAGTCACTACGGTGAGCATCCACACCGCACATCACGGTTGGTTGCAAATCTCTTCCGTCTATAATCGCCCTCAGCAACGCATCCTCAAAGAGGACCTAGAAACCCTCCTTGAAGGCCCCGACGCGAAGATCATCGCCGGCGATTTCAATGCTAAACACTCCAACTGGTTGTGCAAACACACAAACCATGTAGGACGTGACCTACTTTCACTAGCAAACGAGCTGGACTTCGCGATCATCGCTCCCACCTCCCCTACCCACTTTTCTAACGCAGGTACGCCGTCCATTCTGGACATAGCCATTTTCAAAGACGTACAACTCCAATACGACATCTCCACCAGCGAAGAGCTAAACTCAGATCACTACCCGGTCCTTCTGACACTCGGACCGCTGTCACCCCCAAAGGGCCCTCCCACGAGAACGACAACAGACTGGACCTCTTTCAAAGACACTCTGTCAAAAAACCTTGGACCAATCCCATTCTTTGAGTCCCCCACTGACCTAGACCAATTCATTGTCAATTTCCAAGACAACATCAAAAAATCCGTTGACGAAACTTCTTTTCAAGTCAACACCACGGACGTCAGAGACAAACTCACTCCCTCCCTCAAAGATCTTATCAGAGCCAAAAACCGAGCGAGGAAACTCGCCCGGCGAACTCGTAACCCTGATGACCAAAGGTCATACAACCGGCTCAAAGAGCAAGTAGACGTTAAAGTCAAAGAATTTCATGACAATGAATGGTTAGACACCATTAACTCCCTATCATTTAAAGACATGTCCGCATGGCGCATGGCCGCCGCCCTCCAGGGGAAAAAGAAGGTCACCATCCCAATTCTCTCCCGCCCTGACGGCACTATTGCCCGGAGCGATCTTGAAAAGGCTGAAATCTTCGCCGACAGCCTCCAAGCTCAATGCTCCCCCAACACCACAAGATTAGACCAAGACCATATCAATTCGGTCGAAAATTATGTCACCACCACCCTAAACACCTCCGATGACACACATATCACCCCCGCCTCTCTTCCGGAGGTCACCATTGCCATTAAACGCCTCAAAAAGAGGAAAGCCCCAGGTTCCGATGGCATCACCAATACTGCCCTCAAAGAACTTCCCCAAAAACCCAAAGTTGCCATCACCGGCGTAATTAACGCATGTTTTCGACTCAACTACTACCCACAAATTTGGAAAACCGCTGACGTAGTGGTAATCCCCAAACCCGGTCAAAATCTCAAACTTCCGAAAAGCTATAGACCAATCAGCCTGCTCCCTTCTATTGGAAAAGTAGTTGAAAAAGTCATTCTCACCCGTCTCCAAGAAGCCATGTTCGATAACAGTATTATTCAAAACGAACAATTCGGCTTCCGTGCTGGACACAGCACGACCCACCAAGCCCTCCGATTAGTTGAGCACGTCACGCAGGCACTCAACAAAAAAGAATTCACCGGCCTAGTGCTACTCGACGTATCGAAAGCTTTCGATAAGGTCTGGCACGAAGGCATCCTGTTCAAAATGCTTCAATCTAAAATTCAAATTCCACTAGTCCGACTTATTGCCTCCTACCTTCACGACAGAAAACTCCAAGTCAAACTCATGAACACTAGATCCACAAAGCGCCCCATCACCTCCGGGGTCCCCCAGGGTTCGATCCTTGCAGCTTCACTGTTTAACATCTTTATGAGCGACATTCCAACCCCCTCAGATCCCGCAACAAAAATTTCATTATATGCAGATGACACTGCAATATACACGTCCTCAATCCACCCGGACATAGCCACAACCCGCCTCCAGGAGGCGATCAACGATCTCGGGAGGTGGTACGAAACTTGGCGCATCGAGGTTAACTCGAGCAAAAGTTCCGCGATCATGTTTCGAAATCGTTGCAAGCCTCACAACTCCAGTGTCTGGATGTTTGAGGAGCAAATCCCCTGGAAAACCAAGGTCAAGTACCTTGGCGTTACCATGGACCGAAGTCTCAAATGGGACGCTCACATTTCCTCCGCAACCGGTAAAGCCAAATGCCTCTTCAATAGATTGTTCGTCCTCATGAACAGTAAAAGTACCATGTCCCCCGCTAACAAACTAAGATTATACAAAGCCATAATCCGCCCGACAATGATTTATGCCTCCCCTGTCTGGGGATACGCACGCCCTAGGGCCATAAATAAACTTCAAGTCATTCAAAACAAAAATCTCCGAGCTATTTTCAGCGCCCCCTATTACGTCACTAACAGGCGACTACATGCAGACGCCAAACTAGATCTTATTAACACTCTTAACCGCAAACATGCCACCAATCTTTACAACAAATCCAAATTTTCAGAAAACCCACTAGTAAATCAACTAGGTCAATACAACCCAGCCGACTTCTTCATTCCCCGTCCCAAATCACTCCTGACCACGGACAACTCCTGACCATAACTCACCCCCACACAGACTAATGTATGTTCACAGGTTTAACTTACACAAATTCTCTTCGAAAGTGAATTTATTCACTAGATTTGTGTAATTTTTCGATCAATTTCCACAAGCTTCGATAAATCACCCCCCATAGTATCACTACAATCCCAGTAGTCGCCAATTCTGACTAGTTCCAAGTAGAAGCCACTCACTTCGAGGTCATCAATAGAAATTATAATTTCTTTCTTCGAATTAGGGACTCTACTATATCGGCAAACGTAAAAAATTTCTTTTTCTTCACATATCTCATATTCACAGTCACAGCCCAGATTTCTAACCAGTCAGTCCGCCAAGCGCCAATTCCCAGAGACCCACCGGTCTCTACAACTTCCAATGTCATTAATGTATTCTTTCAGATGAAGGAGAAGGCCGGCCATGCCGGGATGCTCCATCAAATACATATCAGGTAAAGGTAAAGGTAAAGAGAATGATATCGCTCCCACCAATGCGTATCTGACGAGCTGAATCCCATACAGGGTAACAGCGAAACTATAGTCATACGATAGGTGGAGTGATTCATTTTTGGTGAACTACCTGCGTTCACGACTTGAATGAACAGATTCTCGTCTGTGCTTTCGCTAAACACTTCGTTTGTTTTTGCAACGGTTACGTATTCAGCTAATAAGCTGTTTCTACCAACCAGATACGCCGTATAAACATTTTTATGTTTTAATTTATTGTTTACTTAAATAAATCCACACGGATTACATACTTATTGTCCATTTGCACTCAAGCTATGATGTGTGATGAATTTGACTTTTACTCTCTTGTTGAAATAAATGGAATAAATACAATTTTTTCGCATTTTGTGAGAATTTAACCAAAAATACGAATTTTGACGTTTGACTAAATTTTTTTGCGCGCAATCGATCAGAATTTTTGCATACGCCTTTCCACTGATAATTCATCAGGATTTACGAGGTTTATACAATTTTTTCGAATGACGGATTGTGATACACCTTGTATAGAGTGATTGTACGAGCCTTTACGAGGATAACGAAGGTAGAATCGGTGCATTTTGAGGTTAGATTCGTACGTCAAAACGAAAGGAAGAAAATACAGCCAACCCAAGAGTGTATAGGGAAATTGAAAAGTCACTAGAGTGAAAAACCATTACCAAAAATAACTTATCACAACACAAGTTCTTCCGAGGGGTCGACCCGAGCGCTTGTGGTGTTCGCGATAACTGATTCTTTTACTATCACGAATTGTACTGTAAATAAAGTGTTTAACTCCCGTTAAACGGGAGAATTTTTGAAGTCATAACACTGGTGAAGAACCATTTAAACACAAAAATGAATTCGGATGCGGAACGAGTAAGCATAGGAAAAGGCGGCGGGCGCAGCGACGGATCGACCGCGGACGAGAGTGGGAGGAAGAGAACAGCCGCGTACGACATATTCCGAAGAAGCAAAAAGATTATTAGATCACCGAATGCTACTAAATCACAGCATAGCGAAAATGAAGAAGGGGAATACAGCAGTACCGATTCCAGGAAATCGCCTAGAAAGGAAAATAAGTGCAAGAAAAACTCCAGGGTGGAGGAAAAAATAGACCACCTTACAAACTTATTGGAGAGTTTCATGACTGAAATGAAAACAAGCGTCAATGCAATAAAACAGGAAATGGGCGACTTAAAAAGAGAGGTGGCGGAAGACAGAAAGGGGGCGGAACAGACCAAAAAAGAAGTCCGAACAATGAAAGAAACAAATAAGGAAACTTCAAAAAAACTGGAGGAAGAAATGGGAAGATTGGAGAAGAAAAGCGCAGAACTCGAGCGCAAGTTGGAAAGAATGGAAAGAGATAAAATACGTAATAACGTTGTGATGAGTGGAATAGTTATCGAAGAGGGAGACCCCCAGAAACTAAAAGCAGAAATAAAGAACCTCGTCAAGAATAAGATGGGAATAGACATCGCAATAAACAAAGCGTATAAAATAGGGGAGAAGAGATGTGTTTTTGAACTGGACAAATGGGAAGATAAACTAGAAATACTGAAAAACAAGATCAAACTATCAGGTAGTGAAATATATATGGACAGCGACCTTACCCCAAACGAAAGAATTGTAATGAAAGAAATCAGAGAAAGGGCAAGGAAGGAGAGAGAGAAGGGTAACAGAGTGAAGGTGGGACACTTGAAACTCATTATGAAGGAAAAGGTCGTAATCTGGAATGAACAAAGCAGAGGGCTGATTGAAAGGACAATAAGCCCAGCAAAAAACTAACACTGAGGGTTGGAGTGGACGGCACGTCTCAGCCGGAAGCTCCAATAACGATACCAGAGACAAAGAGGACAACAAAGCAACTCAAAAGGAAAACCGAAACGGACAATGGAAGAATAATAAACAAAAGAAAACAAAATACGATGAAGATAGCCACATGGAATGTCAGAACTCTTTTGAAGTCTGGAAAGATGAGAGAGGTTATGAATGAATTGAAGAGATACAAAATCGATGTGGCTGCCTTGCAGGAGATTAGATGGAGTGGCCAGGGCGAAATAGCAAGCAATGATTATACGATGCTGTACTCAGGTGAGGACAAGCAGGGAAAAAATGGAACGGCCTTTATGGTGAGAAAAGAGGATAAAGACAATATAATGCAGTTCAAGCCGATAAACGGAAGAATAGCATACATAAAAATCAAAAAGAAACTAGTGAATGTGTCGATCATTTGCGCTTATGCCCCAACAGAGGACAGCGAAATGTCGGAAAAAGAAACATTTTATCATCAATTGGAAGAGGTATGTGAAACAGTTGACAAGAGAGATATACTAATCCTGGTAGGAGATTTCAATGCCAAAATCGGGAAAGAAGACTATATTAGTGAAGTAGCTGGAAAACATACAGTACATGATAAAACGAGTGACAATGGAAATAGATTATGTAACCTGGCAGCAGCAACAAATATGGATATATGTAGTACAAGATTCAAGCACGAGAAATTGCATAAGATAACTTGGGTGTGGCCGGGTGGAAATGGAGATGAAGGAAATCAAATAGATCATGTACTGGCCACAAAGAAGATGAAAGCAATGATCAAAGACGTGAGATCCTACAGAGGAGCGAATGCGGACTCCGATCACTATATGGTAGTGGCAGAAATTAAAGCCAAAAAGATATACAACGTTAAGGTCAGGAGAGAAAATGAAGACTTTGCGGTAGAAAAACTATCGGAAGAAAAAACAAAGAAAAGGTTTGAGATCACATTACAGAAACAAATGGAAAACCATAGAAGAAACAACGATTTAGATGTAGAGTGTGAAAGAATCACAAACATTGTAAAAACATCAGCAAAGACAGTAATAGGATACAGAGAGAAAGAGAAATATAAAGAATGGTTCGACGACGAATGTAAAAAATGGGGAAAGATGAAAACAGAGGCAAGACTGAGGTGGCTAGAAACAAACAAAGAGGAAGATTTACAGAGCTATAGAGAGAGAAGAAGAGAAGCGTGTAAGGTATACAAGAAAAAGAAAGATAAATGGATAGAGGAAATGATGAATGAAATGGAAGAGAGCAATAGACATAATAATAACAGAGTGTTCTATGAGAGATTAAAAAGACAAAAGACTGGGCATAAAATTAAGACGAGAGGAATGAGAAATAAGCAGGGGAGAATAGAAGACGATGCAGACAAAATAAAACAAATATGGGTAGACTACTTCGAAGAGCTACTAAACGTAACCCAAGCAGACATACGTATCCCCATAGTAACTGATGAGCAAGAAACAGAAGAACCAACCTACGAGGAAGTAGCTGAGATAATGGGAAGGATGAAGAATGGAAAATCACCTGGCAAAGATGGTATAAATGCGGAATTATTGAAATATGGAGGAGAATCATTATATGAAAAGATATATGACATTATAAAACAAGTATGGAGAGAAGAAACAATGCCAAAAAGTTGGAAAGAGGGAATAATAATTACAATAAAGAAGAAAGGTAGCTCAGAGAGATGTGAAAACTACAGAGGAATCACGTTACTGAATGTCGTCTATAAGGTAATATCCACATTGATAAACAATAGGCTGAAGAGGTGTGTAAATGAAATAGTAGGCGAATACCAGTGTGGGTTTATAAAAGGTAAATCGACCGTAAATGCAATACACGTACTAAAACAAGTAATGGAAAAGAGCAACGAACACAATATCGACATACATATGATATTCATAGACTTTAAGCAGGCGTTTGATAAAGTAAACAGAAAGGAACTGATAAGATCAATGCAAGAAATGAAGATACCAAGTAAGATAATAAGACTGACTCGCATGACACTGGAAGAAACAACAGCTTGCATCAGAACCGTAAATGGGGATACAAAAGATTTCAAAATAAACAGTGGAGTGAGACAGGGTGATGCGATGTCGGCAAACTTGTTCAATGTGGTATTGGAAAAAATAATCAGAAAAACAGAGGTTCAAGGCACGATAGTAAACAAAGAGGCGCAAGTAATAGCATATGCGGATGATGTGGTGGTAATTGCGAGATCGGTAAGAACATTAATGGAAGTGGTTGAAAAGATAAGAAACGCAGCAGCACCAATGGGATTAAGAATTAACACGGAAAAGACAAAGTATATGAAATGTCACAGGGGTGAGACGTTGGGCGGATGCAATGATCTGAGAATAGGAAATGAAATATATGAGGGGGTGCGGGACTTTAATTACTTGGGAACGCAAATAAATAATAAGAACAAGAGACAAAGTGAGGTGGAAGCAAAGTTGCAACATGGAAGTAGAGCGTATTATGCTAATAAACATCTGCTATGCGATAAGAAGTTAACAAGATCAACAAAAATCAAGATTTACAAGACAATGATAAGGCCGGTGATTACGTACGCAGCGGAGACCATGTGTCTAAGTAATGTTGAAGAGGAAAAGATGAGAATATTTGAGAGAGGAATTTTAAGAAAAATATTTGGAACAGTAAAGACAGACAATCGGGAGAGTAGACAAATGATGAACCACGAAATCTTAAATCTGATGGGAAATGAGGATATAATAAAGGTTATAAAATCAATAAGACTAAGATGGTTTGGACATATAATGAGGAGCGGCGAGAGTTCCATGGTAAAGCAGATCACTAGATGGAGACCAATGGAGACTCGGAAGCGGGGAAGACCCAATCTAAGATGGCATGATCAGGTGCTCGAGGACATTGGGAATATGGGAATCAGAGATTGGGGAACAAAAGTAGTGAACCGGAAGGAATGGCGAAAGATTGTGATGAAGGCGAAGACAGACAATAGAATTTAGTTATGAATTTGTTGAGTTTGATTTTGAAAGTGGTTTGGGTTTGTTGAAGATGGTATTTTGTTTTGGAATTTAATCTTGGAATGTTTATTTATTTATTGTTTATTAATTTAATCTTGGTGTTTATCTTAGAATGTAAAAGAAATGAGGACTAATCCACCTCAGAAAATGGATATGTAAATCTCGCAAGAGATAGCCTAATTCCGGTTAGGAATGTATGGTTCTATTATTATACAATTTTTTCGCATTTTGTGAGAATTTAACCTAAAATACGAATTTTGACGTTTGACTAAATTTTTTTGCGCGCAATCGATCTGAATTTTTGCATACGCCTTCCCACTGTAAATTCATCAGGCTTTGCTTACGAGGTTTATACAATTTTTTCGCATTTTGTGAGAATTTAACCTAAAATACGAATTTTGACGTTTGACTAAATTTTTTTGCGCGCAATCGATCTGAATTTTTGCATACGCCTTCCCACTGTAAATTCATCAGGCTTTGCTTACGAGGTTTATACAATTTTTTCGCATTTTGTGAGAATTTAATCTAAAATACGAATTTTGACGTTTGACTAAATTTTTTTGCGCGCGATCGATCTGAATTTTTGCATACGCCTTCCCACTGATAATTCATCACGGGGGGTAGTACGACTCGGGGGGGGGTGAATTTTTTGCTCAGTTTTTCGATATCTAGCGCCGTTCTCGAGTTATTGCGAATTCAAAGAAATACAATTAAAAAGTTAAAAATTTTACATTTGTGTGGTCGTAGAAAAAGTATAGTACTTAACTCGAGTTGTAAAGCCATTACACACTCGTGGAATTTACTTCACTCGCCGCTTCGCGGCTCGTGAAGAAACTTTCCACGTCGTGTGTAATACGCTACTTACAACTCTCGTTACGTAATATACTATTAATACTACAAAGTACATTAGACAAGGTTAAGTCTATCGGCAACCTTATTTTTAACCCTAGATAACGCTGCGTATTATATTTTATATGAAAGTAAATGAAAATTGCCATAAATATTATTTTCACAAATATTGCAAATCTCTTTTCATAAAGTTGTAAATAAAAATGTTTTAAGTACTTTTTAATAAAACTTCTGTAGGTATATTTTTACCTTCACACTGTAATCAAAATTCAATATTTTAACGTTTTTGTAAAGTTTTTGATAAAATTTTCAAGTACTCTTTTAATTATTTGAGTTTATCATCAGTCATAAATATATGTTTATTGACTTTGACAAAAGTCAATTAAAATAATTCCCGAATCTGAGTTAAGCCGATTGACATGAATAAATAATATATTATAATATTGATGTCCTTGCTGTCTAGAGCTATTTTTCGCTGTAGGTATGTCGTGCCTCGCTTTAGAACCACTGTTCTAAATAAATTGCCATACATAGTATAGTTTCAAAATACTCGTACAAGCTTTAAAATTCACATTTGCAAATAATGCATAATTTTACTCGACGAAGAAAAATTACTATAATAAATTTCTTTTCAGTTTCATCAACATACCTACAAAGTACGAGACTTTCGATTCGAAATAATGAGTTACAATAAAAAGTATTTTAGAATCTTTGAAGCTAAAACATTTAAGCATAATCGCACTACACCGGCCGTAAATTTAACCATGAACATGAAAATTACCGTGAAAGATAAAGTAGAGGTAATATTAATTTTTGCTTTTCGCCGAAATAGCACTAAAATTGAAGCTTTCATAGGAGGTTTACATTTTTAGGTAATCGTATAAGGTTTTAAATTTTTGAGCAATGAGTATCGACACTTTCCGGTCCGTTTCCAAATTAATTTAAAAAAAGCTGTTGATGCTAACGTAGGAGGTTTGAGCGCAATAAAAAATTGTGGTAACATCTCAATTTTTTCTTTCGAAAAGGTTTTACATACAATTTCTGGTTATAAATATATTTACTCAATCTTTTAGCTTTCAGGATGTTACTATTATGTGTGCAATTTTGTTATTGATGACACCCAACTTCCTCCACTTATTCCGAATGGTAGATACAGATATGATTCACAAATGCTGTATAAAAATGAAGAGATAGCAAACGTATCTGGTTTTGGTGAAATATATACTCCAATTGCTTATCCAAAGAATTAAAAACTCATAATAAATAATCAACGTTTGGGTCATAAACGTATTGAACCTGTATTAGTGGTTTTTTAAATTAAAATAATATATTTTATTGTGTGTTGCACGTGAAGATTAATTAAAGAAGTTTCTTATGTTCAAATGTTCTACCCTTTTTATTTTAATGCAACTGGAAAACATTTTTTGTACTGAAAAGTGTAAATAAAATAAAATGTTATCTTTGTTAGGACCTTTACAATAACCTGCTAATTTTACAACATTTAGGGAGCTTGAACTTTTCCGCAACAGTAAAACAACCACGCTAAGAATGAGATATTAGGCTTCTTTTCTTTTAATAGAAATGTTGTTACGGGATAAATCAACGTGAGGACACACATCCCCATACAAATAAAAGTGTCGGATTCGCTGCAGTGGGAGGGGTGGTTCAATCTAAAAATAAATGTGCGCGCCGCATAGATATGTCAAAAATAGTGAAGACGCCATCTAAGAAATTGAATAGAGGGAAGTACCATGATAAAGCTCTTGTTTGGTAAACTCATAATTCGAAAAATCCTGGTACCCACCAATCGTAACCTTAAAACATGAAACTTACCTGTTCAATGGGTAACTTTACTACTTTACGCTGTAGCGTTATTAATAAATTAAAACTCAAAGATATAATAAAATATAATTGAAACCTCAAAATTTTGCATAATATAAGACTTTATACAAATAGCTTACTCGACAATATGATTTTATGCTTAAATAACGGAAACAACAAATGAACTGCAAATGGAAAAATACTTAATTAATAAATTTACTCAAACACAAATAAGTATGTTGACTTTTTATCCCCAAAAATCTTAACTATTGTAACTAACCCCATTTTAATAACTTAATCTATCGCCAGCATTTATTTAATCATCAAAAATCAAACAAAGAAACATACATAAACAAAGACAAAATCATATAATTTCACTAAATACCTTCAAATTTGGTCGGAATGGTTGTTACACTTCCAAAGGGATGCAATAGTAAATCTTAGATTCGAAAGATTGATGGGCAGATTTCCTCAGTAGTTCGATACGAATTGGCGATGAAGACATTGGATTGGAATGAATTCCTCCAGAACAGAAGTGTCGGAGTCGCACACCCAAAACTTAAATAAACCTTGTCTAATTATGGTCCTTGAAATCCCCAAAATACCGGTCGGAAACGACGATGACGCTATGGTACGCTACAAAACAAAATGTTACCAATGCAAAGCGTAACCAAAATCCAAATTCCACTTCTTAAAAACAGTAAACTTTCTGGAGTTAAAACCACGCTACAACTCGCGTAAGGATCAGAATGTAACCCAGCAAATAAATCCATAATTAAAAATCGGTAAGTCACAAATTAGGATGGTCACAAATCGGAAAGGTCGACATTATCATTTTTACGCGCTTGGATGTCAGAGTGGAATATATATAATCTGCTACAAGTTCCTCTATAAAATATAAGCCTTTATATAATCAATAAGGTTTCCAAATATGTAGACCTAAGGAAATTTTTAACGATAAAAAACTCTAGACACTAACATCTTAATTTTAGATACCTCTCCATTATAGATAAACTCTCCCTCTTTTCTCCTGAGATCCACGACAATAAGAAGATATGGAGGTAATTGAAGAAGACGACTTTGATCGCGAACAGTTATCATATCGGACGCCTTAGCGTCCCAAAGTTATTGTCGTGGTTCATATATCAGAATCCGACCCTTATCGGTCATAGGCCTTCGTAGTGTAAGAAAATTAGGCACATTTTGATCAAAAAAATACAAAATCGGTTTTCTGCGATTTTTCGACGGATTTCGTTAGGTTTCGTGCTTTAACATACTAAAAAACGTTCTCTCGGAACCCTGAAAATATTTTATAACAACATCCTCGAAATCATGAAAAGAAGAGTTTCCTAAAAATGGTCAGGGGGTACTGATTTTTGGATATGTTTTAATGTTTGGGGTCCTAATAAAAACTCCGGACACGGCCAACTCGGCGATTCCAACTCGGCGACGGTCAACTCGGCGACCGGACAACTCGGCGACGAACAACTCGGCGATGGACAACTCGGCGACCGGTCAACTCGGCGACCGGACAACTCGGCGACGGACAACTCGGCAACGGACAACTCGGCGACCGGTCAACTCGGCGACGGACAACTCGGCGATCGGTCAACACCGGTCAACTCGGCGACGGACAACTCGGCGAGTTTAGTTATAACATATAACTGCCTGTTCATAATACATAATACATAAGATTTAAAAACGTCATAATTTTAATAAATAAAGTTGAAATCATCAAAAGTTATGCCGTATATAAATCTTATGTAATTCTTATGTCCATTGTGAATAGGCATATAACATATCATAACTCGGCTTAGTTATTTTATGTTTTATTTTTAGAAAATCATAAAATTAATGTTCTGCATATTTTTATTGAAGTCTATTTTAAATTTATTATTAAGTTATTATTAATCTACATTATTTAAAATATTTTAATCCATAACATAGTTGTGGGATATACCACGAAGATATTCAATAATATTTTCTCGATCATACGCAACAACCTTATTTAGAATTCTGTTATCGGCTTCTTGATAACGTCTTCTTTTCGCTGGACCTTCGTGGCCAGCAATATTTCTTTCATAATTGACATCATACATTTTAAGAATTTTCCTTAGCTTGTCTATAAAATTCCACAAAGTATGATGAGCAATACCACTACCAAAACCCAACTGTAGTTTGCGATGGCAAGCAAGGTTCAAACTCTCCAGACAAATAATTTTCCAGATTTGTAATCGCGTGAATAATGTCTTCTTGGGGAACAAATGAAACAGAAGTAATCATTTTAGCTTTTACTGCAAACTCGGCATCGCTATTATAACTTTGCAGAAGATGGTTTAAACTCAAGTGTTTCCGAAGATTTTTAACCAAGTGAAATAAGCAACCATGAATATTCACTTCTGGAAACACTGTGTGAATAGCTTGATGGATCGCTAATTCGTAATCCACACTTATACTTTCTGGAATAAGTTGAGGCCAAAGATTTCGTATCATACCAAATAATTTAGAATACGTTTCACTGCTTTTATCCAGCAGCAAACAAAACAATATGGGAAACACTGCGCGTCCATCTTTTCTGGACAATATGACGAAAATTTGAGAGAAGAGAGAAGGACACAGTAAAAATGTGCCATCCATATACAGTTCTTTATATCGATATTAAAATATTTGTAAATAATTTAGATTAATAATAACAATAAATTTATAATAGCCTTAAATAAAAATATGGTATTAATTTTATAATTTTATAAAAAAAACATAACTAAAATACACTCGGTATTGCCGAGTTGGCCGTCGCCGAGTTGGCCGTCGCCGAGTTGTCCGTCGCCGAGTTGTCCGGTCGCCGAGTTGTCCGTCGCCTAGTTGCACGGTCGCCGAGTTGGAATCGCCGAGTTGTCCATCGCCGAGTTGTCCGGTCGCCGAGTTGTCCGTCGCCGAGTTGTCCGGTTGCCGAGTTGGAATCGCCGAGTTGTCCGTCGCCGAGTGGGAATCGCCGAGTTGTCGCGTACCGTAAAAACTCTGAGTTGGCGACCTCAGCGACCGCCTGGAAGTGCCGCCATTTAAAAAAAACTGGCGAATACAAAATGTTTCTTTGCAATATTTCCTTACCAGTTGACTGTAGGACGAAAATGGCTGCTATAAATCTTATGGAGAACAAAATTTACTACAACTTTTATCTAAGGTATTTATTTCTAAGTCTAATAGTTGCTGAGCGCCAGCACTGTTAAATAGAGCACATTTTAAAAAATTTCAAAAACGCTCGAATTTGCTCTGACTTTTTTATAATTTTTGGTTACTCTCTCTAAAAAAGTCTATTATATGATCAATTCTATTAATGTACCTATACCCTATTATAAAAAAAAGTCAGGTCAAAATCGAGCGTTTTTGAAATTTTCTCTAATGTCAACAGATGTTGCAACAAATGTAACAAATTCTAAAATTTTACAGTGCTGGCGTTCAGCAACTATTCGACTTAGAGAAAAATACCTTGCTTGGTATTTTGACGCGTACCGCCAAGTTACGCTTAGTTGTATCTTATGGCTCAGTTACGCTAGTATTTTTTCATACCGTTACATTCACTAAGTTTGGTTTTTGATATACGTTCAGTTAATTTAAGTTTAGTTAAGATTAGGGAGAACCAAAAATCCTACTCGCACCTCCTCGTGGTGGTCCCTGAAACCAAAGACAGAAAATATGCACTCAACTAGCATTTCAATTTTCAATTTCAAAATTCATTATCTATGTGAAATAAATAAAATTTGTTAATAATTATATTGTTGTGCCATAAGTTATATTACGCTCCACAATATTTATTAATATTAATTTTAGGATAGAAAAATAAATAAAATATGATTTTTTGTTCATGCTTCCAAAACAAAATTTATTGCCATTGCCCAATCTTGACGACATATTATGAGCAGATTATCATTTAGCTTCAAACGCATTTTTTAATTAAGAAGATTAGGAGAGTACCAACTGAAACCAAATACCATATAAGAGGACAACATTATTAAACGAGGATATAGAATCGAATAAAAACTGAAACAACCAACGTATTATCGAAGAGTAGAGAAAAGAAAAAGAAAAATGTCGAAAACAAGTAGATCTGCAAAAAGTATGTTCGTACGTCGTGAATTAGATAGAATTATGCAAAAATCTGTGTCTGATGATAATAGTTGTATCGAATCTATGCTTGCTAATGTAATTAATCCTAGTGATGATAGTTTATACAATATCGACGAGTTGGAAGAAGAGTTGTTCCCTTCGATAAACAATGGCAGTAATAATGATGAATTACACAATATCGACGAGTTGGAAGAAGCGTACAAGGATAGTAGTTTTAGCGATTCGATAGAGAGTGGTAGGGATAATGATGTAAATTGTAAATAACGAATCTGAATCATATTCAAATAATTCTTTAGAAATGTCACTAAGAAATTGGGCGATTGAAACAAAAATCAATCATTTACAATTAGATAAATTATTATTAATTATATTAAAGCCATATCACCCAGAACTACCATTAAGTGCTAGAACAGTTCTTAAACTTGCTATACTTTGTATAGAAGCCTAAAAATAATGAAAATTATAAATATTGCCTAAAATACAATATTACTGCCGTGATGAGATAATAAAAATAAATTAATTTATATTGCGGGGAAAAATGCGGCACTTTTCTCTACTTCCGGCTAGCTAAAGTTTAGACTCTTATTATGGGCGTGACAATGGTTCGATTGTAAGTAATAAAAACACTTCATCGGTTTGCCAACTATTCGCAACCTATTCAATTTACACTTGACTTTTGTAAGTATCTGAATCAGCCTGTACCTTTTATGCTGTATCGAATTTTATTGCAAAGAACTCAAATAAATCTCCTTTCAAAAACAATCGATTCATTTATTAACACACAAATTATGAATTATTAAGAAACAAAATTATATCTAAAGAGAAAAAGGTGAGGATTACCTATCACCTGTCACTCCGAATGAGTTGAAACTTTGCAATCGCAAAGAGGAAGGTTTATATAGGCCCCTACAACAAAAAAATTCTGAGAAAGTATTATCAAAATTTTGAGAAAAATCGATTTGAAAAGTACGAAAAAGTAGCATGATCGTGCCACACAACCGGTCGATGCCACTAGCTTCGCCCGGTCGGCGCGCATTTTGTTGACGGTACGTGCACTGGGATATACTCTTACACTTAGAAAATTTCGCACCGGCAGATGCAGCTCGACGCTCCTACATGTAACATCGATTATTTTTTGTTTTTACGCGATTTTTAGAGGGTGAAACGTAATAGTATACTGCACCATACCGCAACTATACTTTTTAATGCTATTTCGAGGGTCTCTCACATCCCGGTTGCATAGATCCCGGTGTTCTTGATCGGTGGCGCCTTCTCGTATGTTTAGCCTAGTAACCAGAGTCAAATCCGCTCCTTAGGGGTGCAGAGCGGAGCGGAGCGGAGCGGCGCCCCGGAGGAGTAGGATTTGACGATGGATTACCCTCCTTTTCGAATGCACACCCCTAAAATTCGAAGGCAAAGAAAAATTTAATTTTTTCACTTTTTCGGCAATAACCGCCTTATTTTCCATTTTTTCGCTAATATTTATACTAATATCTACTAAGCACACCCCCCCCTACCCGAATTTCAAAGAAAAATTAAAATCGGAGCAAAAAAATTTCACTCGATTTGAAGGGACCGGTAACCCGATAGTGGTCTCGGCCGGGGTCACGATTTTACTTTCCCATACTTTTCAAATCGATTTTTCTCAAAATTTTGATAATACTTTCTCAGAATTTTTTTGTTGTAGGGGCCTATGTAAACCTTCCTCTTTGCGATTGCAAAGTTTCAACTCATTCGGAGTGACAGGTGATAGGTAATTATCCCCGAGAAAAAAAACAAATTAAGCGTACAAAATTTTAAAGTACTAAAATCTTAACTCCCCCCCCCCCCCCGATTATTCGCACTAGGTCAATTTTTAAAAACTATTGTCAAATAATTCAAAAAGCGCGCGCACAATCACTTACCACATTTCTGTCCACCGTTGACGAAATGAACAGGTATTGTCGCTTGTTGAACTCGCTAGCCTTGCCGTGATATCGGATCCAATTTGTTCATCTTCAGCTTGAATTGTTAACAGAATTGATGACCATAGATAATTTGCTTTCCAAAAATTAATCTTCCTTCTGTTGTCTCACGTAAATGATTGAATTTCTTCATATAACAACTTATAACCATAATCCAAATTTTAACCAACAAATTCCACAGCGGTACCAAAAATTTTCATTGACTAACATTCGTTGCTTCTTGATTTTTCTAATATTTCAAACCACAATTGTTTTTTTTTTTACTGGTTACCCATCGAATCCATTAATATTCAAATGAAAAACAAAAAAAATCGTCCTTACTATTAATGGACATCAAACGAATCTAACTCAAAACACGTCCTTCTCCTTTTACAGACACCAAGCGACCTCTTTATTATCACCTTGTTCTCCCTTCCAAATTCATGGACCGGCATATTTGACCATTTTTCCAAAACTTTTCGGAATTATGTTAGTCCTTATTTTTCCATAGCTTTCACTTTTATTATCACAGATTTTAAATTATTCACGTTAGCTAACTTAACAAAGTTGAAATTACTTAATTTGTTTACTAACCAACTGAACATTTACACGAATGAGTCATAATTTTGTCTCTTTACACTTTTCAGGAATCGATTAATTTCCGAGGAGACTTAATTTTGGTTTGTCAGGTATTAGATCAAACAGCTCTTAAAATTATTAAAGGTACTTGTACGACTTAGGCACACTTCTTAAGGGGTATTAATGACACTCTAGGATTTTTAAAAAAAGCAAAAATTTTTTTTTTCGTTAATTAATAGTTTAATATCTTAAAATTTATGTGTTAAAATTTCATATCGATATCCCGAATATTTTCGGTAATATAGGCCTTTAAAGCGCGTTAGGAAGTATAGGCAATAAACTACCCAAGTTTATGATGCTAGACCATGACAACTATCGGCAAACGATAATAAACCAAAGTGCATCTTTATTACTTTTAAAAATTCTAAATAAATATGTACGTGAGAAAATTAAAAATTTTTATGGCTTTATTTACTTACATCCGGTTACAATTTTGCATTTCGAAAGCTTCGAAAGCTGTTTCAAGTGGCAAAGTTATCATCGATATAGCAGCAACAATAGCTGTATGTACATTTAATGATGGTATGTGTAGCCTTTTAAAAATTATGAAGGTATTGGGTATGATAATCGGGCCCAATTGCTTTAATTTCATTGCGGAAGCCGATGCACGTGTAGTAACCACCCTGTATATGTTAAACAAAACACATTAATTTTTACGACCGATCACAATCTCTTTTAATTGATTCGAACTGTCACAAAAATTTCTTAAAATATTTTTTATCTTTATGGGATTCATGCGATTCTCGCCCTAATGAACTTTAAAAGATCACTGAGTAATCAAAAATATTAGCAAAGATTAAAGTAATATATTTAGAATCAATAAATCAACAATTAGAAATTAAAAACCGCTGAATTTGCATTATTTTCACCAAATTAAGATTTACAATTACGACAAAATCAATTGGAAGAAACTGTTGTTATCTTTTAAACAAATATTATCAAAGAAGCGTTGACAAACAAATTATTAAATTTAAGACCAAATCGATTCTCTTACTTAAAAAGGAAATTAAGTTGACAGATAAACGACTCCTAGGGTCGATGTCTGACCTAAAGACCAATTCATCATGTGATAATTTCTTCCCCTAAGGGAAGAAATTCTCATAAATACTGTCACATTTATAATAAAATAAAAATATTAATACACGACTCGCCTAAGCAATTATAGCAAAATGTGATGAGTATTCAGATTGATAGAAAGTTTTCTATCAATCACATTTTGCTATAATTGCTTAGGCGAGTTGTGTATTAATATTTTTATTTTATTATAAATGTGACAATACGACTCCAAAATTAGACAAATCGTCAGTCGCGCCTTAAATTTTCAAGAGCTAAATACTTCACGCCGGTTTGATTCCTGAATCTAAATTAAGTGTTTTATTAAAGTATTCAATTTCAAATATAAAATTTCTTAAGTTATAAATTCATTAAACATTAAATTCTTTAATATTATTAGTTTCGCTACCTCGACATTCAAACTATTAAGGATTATTCTCTACAAGGTAAGAGAATCGATACATTTTTGTTATTTAATTGCATCATTTAATTATATTTTGCACGACTATTTTGTTTTGTGTATTTCTTTTTTTTTTTATTATTTTTTTTTATTATTAATAAACCCCCATTAAATTTATCTCTGTGTTTAATTTGGCAAACGAGTTTATTCCCTACGTCTTCAATTTACCGAGTCACAACTACCTATGAGTTTGATTATTCTCATATTAATTAAAAATAATCTGGTGGCAGCTAATTCCCAAAGTCTAACTGCGGAATACTACAATAGTACCTGCAACAGGTAATAACAACATCACCGACAGCCCCGGTTTGTTAGACACGCCGCATTAAGTTCTCGGAACGATCGCTGTCTGACGCTGCAAAAGAGGCTCGGATTTCGTTAAAATCAGCCAGAAAGGCAGAAGAAGAGCAGCATATTAACCTAGAAGGCCAATTGTATGGTGCAGGTATTGCAGATTAGAGGTAAATAAAAAATTTCATTCAATAATGCTATGTAAAACTTTAAAACGCTCTATCTAAAAATCACAATTTCTCAATTGGTCGGCATCATGACTTTTACAGATTTTAATCGATTTGCTTGATATTTTAACTGTAGCTATTAAAATTACATTATCTAGGGAAGTACGTACGGATTTGGCGCTAAATTGTAAACTTTTCTTGTTACACACAATATTTCACGTAATTTTTTATCAAAAATAGAAATTTGAAATCAATCGTGCGCTATTCTTACAAAAATCAATATTTTTTAATTTCGGTACGTACTTCTCTAGATAATCTTATATAGAACTGAAAATTTTTTTGTTTTTTGTTCTAGGTCAAAAATTGGCGGAGAAATCTTGCCGGCCGCGGAACGCTATTTGTAAAGAGAGGTTTCCTTTGCTGGGATGTGACGCTTCCATTTTGTAAAAAAATTAATAAAAAAATTATAAACTATTCTATAAAATATGTACAATAAACCGCTTTAAACAGATTTTCTATTGGATTTACTATAGCGCCATAAAAAATTGTTAAAATTATGCTATTTTTGTGTCTTCTAGAGTGTCACCCCTTAACCTTTTTACTTTTTTAAACAATAGGTGTGTTTATTGCTTAATCGACTGCCCTTCGAAACACAGCAATATACATTTTAATAAAATCCATAATGAATGAATGAAAAAAAGCTGTAGCGTACTCGATTGATGTTTAGGAATTTTTATTCCATCATCAGGCAGTATAATATGAAAATCATTATAGCTATAGGGGAAAAATATTAATTGTACGCACCCTGGTGGCTGTAATATCAACTAAATATTTGACGTCTTAATTAATTAAAATTGTTTTAAAAATTAATTAAAATACGTTAAATTTATTATTTTTTATTAAATTATTTATTTATTACTTAGTTGTAATGTATTATTATCGTTCAAAACCAAATCAAAGTATTTCTGAGCGAGGTCAAGTGAGGTTATATCATTAGCGTGCATCAGCGTGACGTCATGTTGATGTTGCTTACAGCGCACCATCCGTTAATATTTCTCCCCTATAAGGCAGAAATTAAAAAAATTACTTAAATTGCAATAATAGATAATCAAACGCGTCTCGTTCATTTAATAAAGAATGTGGAGAAAAAGACTATTTTTAATTTATTATAAAACTCCAAAAATATTGGGAAAAATAAAAAAATAAAATAAATAAAAATAAATAAGCACAATCATGCTTTAGATTTTTATTCCCTGTGCGATACAAACTGTGCTTCACAAATATTTTCGTAAAAAACAATTGTGTGGTCGTGATATTGGTATTTTGATTCTATAAATTTAATTCAAGTAGGTAGATAAATCTTATATATAAAAATGCTTGTATGTAGGTGTGTGGGTATGTGTGTGGGTATGTATGTTCCGCATAGACGCCTAAATCCCGTAACTGTGGGCGTTGAAACTTTCACGAGATCTGGCGAGGTTCAAGAGTAAACTTTTCGTCGTCTTTGATTTTAGTAATTCGCCACCATAAGACGGTCATCTGCAGTTAAACACTTCAGGTCAACGTCGTTGTCATAGTTACGATGCGATTTTGACACTAAAAGTTTAATTAAATGACATTGACATAAATGATGTAAAGGGTGAACCATAAATAGTGCGCGTTTTAGCAAGGCACTCTAAAAGTTTAATTCTAAAATTCTGACATTGGCATATGATGTACAGGGTACAACATAAATAGTGCGCGTTTTAGCAAGGCTCACCCCCCAACTCCTTTCATAATAACCTAGAGTGACCCTTAGAGTGTTGAGTACCCCCTGGGCCCCCCGATAGTGTCAAAGTGACGGAATTAACTATATAACCTAAAAATCATTTTGCACATACAGGGTAAAACATAAATAGTGCGCGTTCTAACTAAGTGCTCCCCCCCTTTCCTAACACCCAGTGAGACCTGCTCTTTGGTGTAGTGTACCCCCTTGGTTTTAGCAAGACGGGCCCCCTTTTCATAACCTAGAGAGTGACCCTGATAGTGTTGAGTAGCCCCCATGGGCCCCCCGATAGTGTCAAAGTGACTGCATTAACTACATAACCTAAAAATAATTTTGCATATACAGGGTAAAACATAAATAGTGCGCGTTTTAGCAAGACGGGCCCCATTTCATAACCTAGAGAGTAACCCTGATAGTGTTGAATAGCCCCCATGGGCCCCCCGATAGTGTCAAAGTGACGGCATTAACTACATAACCTAAAAATCATTTTGCACATACAGGGTAAAACATAAATAGTGCGCGTTTTAGCAAGACGGGCCCCATTTCATAACCTAGAGAGTAACCCTGATAGTGTTGAGTAGCCCCCATGGGCCCCCCGATAGTGTCAAAGTGACGGCATTAACTACATAACCTAAAAATCATTTTGCATATACAGGGTAAAACATAAATAGTGCGCGTTCTAACTAAGTGGCCCCCTTTCCTAACGCAGTGAGATCTGCTCTTTGGTGTAGAGTACCCCCTTGGCGCCCCCCGATAGTGTCAAAGTGACAGACCTAATCACATAACCTTAAAATCATTTTGTATATACAGGGTAAAACATAAATAGTGCGCGTTTTAGCAAGACGGGCGAGTTTTTACTAAAGTCTAGAATTAATTCTTCATATTTGGTATATCAATAGGTAACATAAAACAATTTTATAAAAATTAATTTTTCCCCCTCCACCACAAAATTTTGGACTAAAGACACTTAGAAATTTAAAAAAATATATATCTGATTCCCCCTAATCATCTAAATGAATAATACGAAAAAAAAATTTTTAAATTATCCGCACAAAAAAAGTTTTTTTTGGAACTTCATCGATCATCACCAAAATTGATATCTGATTCCCCCTAATCATCTAAATTTCTAAATGAATAATACGAAAAAAAAATTTTTAAATTATCCGCACAAAAAAAGTTTTTTTTTTAACTTCATCGATCATCACCAAAATTGATATCTGATTTCCCCTAATCATCTAAATGAATAATACGAAAAAAAATTTTAAAAATCATCCGCACAAAAAAAGTTTTTTTTCGAATTTTATAGATCATCACCAAAATTGATATCTGATTCCCCCTAATCATCTAAATGAATAAAATGAAATAAAATCAATACAACTTTATAATTTATATTTGGATAAACAATTCTTTGAGTGCCAATGTCATTATTTTAAGGTTAACATTCTTATGTCAAAGTCAGTTAATTCCAGGCAGGACATCGTCTGCCGGGTCAGCTAGTATTTAATAACTATGTAATAGTTATCATAACATTAACAGACATTCAAAATCTAGTAGATCAACTTCCTAAACCATTTTTGTTGTTAGGAGATTTTAACGCTCACAATATAATATGGGGATCAAATCATACTGATCGACGAGGAAAAATTATTGAAGATATATTACTTCAATCAAATTCATTAGTAATTCTGAACACAAAACACCCCACCCATTTCAACTGTACAAATAATACATTTAGCAATATCGATCTAACACTTGCTACAACACAATTAGCCCTAATCACTACATGGCAACCGCTAGAACAACTTTATGACAGTGATCATTTCCCAATATCAATTGACCTTATACAAAATATGGATTCTAGCCCTAAATCAATGGAAAATAAATGGAAACTGGAAACAGCTAATTGGGATAAATATACGCAACTAACATTACTACAAACACCATATGACTCGTATGAAGATGAAAGCATCAATGATACCGTAGCAAAGATAATTGCACTTATTAATACGGCAGCAAAAGAAACAATAAAAACCAAAAAAAGCTGCTCCAGAAAAAGAACAGTTCCCTGGTGGAATGAACAATGCAAAGAAGCACTTAAAAATAGTCACCATGCATTTAACAGATACAGGAAAACAAGAACAATCGATGATCTAATAGAATTTAAAAAAAGTAGAGCTATAGCAAGAAGAATAATTAAAACAAGAAAAACAGAATCCTGGCAACAATTTGTACAGTCAATCAACTCGGGCACTACAAGTCAAGAAATGTGGAACAAAATAAAAGCGATCAAAGGAATAAATAAACAATTCACCATATGCGCACTAAAAGATAACAACGAAGTACTGACCGAAAAGCAGGTTATTGTAAATATCATTGCCAGTAAATTCAAGAGTACATATTCAAATGAATCATACGACGAACGATTTTTAAAATATAAAAAAATTGTTGAAGATAAACACACAAACAACTGCACTGATATACAAGACCCAATAAATCAACCTATTACCTTAAAAGAAATGGACGAAAATATGATAAAAAGCAAAAATACAAGCCCAGGACCAGACAACATCCCATATGCATTTATTAAACATCTATCTCTATCAGCAAAGCAATCACTTCTAAATATATATAACTTTATATGGAACGAAAAGGTCTATCCAAAAACATGGAGGGAAGTAACAGTGATACCAATACTAAAACCAGACAAAGACCCAACAAACCCTCTCAACTATAGACCCATAGCACTATCATCATGTCTTGCCAAACTACTGGAAAAAATAGTCAACAAAAGATTAATATGGAAACTTGAAACAAACAACTTACTAATTAAAAATCAATCAGGTTTCAGAACACTACACTCAACAACAGACCAAATTCTGAACATTGAATCTGAGGTACACGACGCCTTTATAAACAAAGAACATTTAATAGCAATATTTTTGGACCTGGAAAAAGCGTTTGACAAAACATGGAGGCATCTTATAATTCGACAAATGATGAACTGGAACATAACCGGAAACATATTAACATTTATACAAAATATACTAAAAGAGAGAACCTTCCGAGTTAAAATTAACGACACATTTTCAGAAAAATCAGAAATGGAAAATGGCATACCTCAAGGTTCACCTATAAGTGTTACACTGTTCTTAATTGCAATAAATACCATAGAAGAGCATGTCAAATTTCCTGTAAAAATCTCTTTATTCGCCGACGATATTACTATATACTCTAGAAATCAAAACCTTCAAGTCATCAAAGAAAATCTGCAACAAACCATCAACTCACTAGAAGAATGGTCAATAAAAACAGGGTACAAAATATCACCAGAAAAAACAAAAGCAGTACTTTTTACACGGCAAAGGAAAAATAATAATCAAGAACCCAAAATCAAAATTGGTGGTCATAACATCAACTACACTAGAGTTATAAAATACCTTGGAATGCAAATAGACAATAAACTAACATGGAAGGATCATATAAAGTATTTAAAAGCAAAAACTATCCAACCACTCAACATGCTCAAAATCATATCTAACAACAAATGGGGAGCAAAACGCGACACACTGCTAAAAATTTATCAAACCATGATACGGTCGAAACTAGATTACGGATCCGTTATTTATTCCTCAGCACAACCATCATTGTTACAAAAACTAGAGCCAATACAAAACACATCATTGCGAATGATACTTGGAGCATTTCGAACAACACCAATAGAAAGCTTACGATGTGAAACAGCAGTGCCATCCTTGAAGATACGTAGGAATATGTTAACGGCGAAATATGCATTAAAGGTCGCAACAAATCCGTCACACACATCATACACTAACGTACTATCCAGAAGAAACACCCTTAGATATAATCATTGCCCTAATTATCCCAAACCATTTCATATAAGATTCCAAACCATACTCCAAAACATTCAATATGAGCTACCAAAGATATTTATGTACAGGAAGGCCAAGATAGAACCATGGACTGTCACTGGAATGTCAATTAATTTGGAATTAGCAAAATACAAAAAACAAGCTGGAAATCAACATATGTACCGCACTGAATTCAACATAATATTGGACAAATACAAAGAATTTGAACGCATATATACAGACGCTTCTAAACAAAATGAATTGGTAGGATGTGCCTTTGTACATAAAGATATAAATAGACAATATCGTTTACCTAACAACACGACAACATTTACAGCAGAAATCACCGCTATACACCAAGCGCTAAAATACATCTTAAATGAAGGTAAGAAGCAATTCTTAGTTATTACTGACTCCTTCAGCGCGTTACAAGCAATCAACAAAATTAATCCAAGTAACATAATAGCGGAACGAATACATGATACATACCATCAAATCAGAGCAACTATGAAGGATATAGTATTTTTATGGGTGCCGTCACATATGGGAATACCGGGAAACGAAACAGTGGATAAAGTAGCAAAGATGGCAGTAAGCAACCCAAATGCAAAATTAAAAACACGCATGATCTACACAGATGTATTGTCAATAATAAAAAATAATATATTGTTGTGATATAAAGGTGCCTCGTGCTTCTTGCACCTTTGATAAACACAATCTCTCCCACCTCGACTAGCTCCAGCACTTGAGACTCTTTTATTGTGACTCTTGTAGAATGCCGAACTGCGATGGATCGTCTTTGCAAATCTGATGCAAATCCTAAGTTAGTTGCTTTAATAAAACTGCAACTCGACATACGAATAACAATAATTCGTTGATTTACCTTGCTTTGACTATAATAAATTCCTAGTACTACTCTGCAAATGTAGCCCTTTTTATTGAAATCAAATAAAAGAAACAATATCTCATAAGTGGTTGTATTGGTTATAATTACAAAACCAGGTGAATATTTGCTGTGGCTATAGAATAGATGTAAATTTGAAGATATAAAATTACAAAATACATAAAAAGTTTTGTTACACAAATATTGTCCACGATTATTAAAATAATAAGATGCTTTCGAAACTTTCAAAAATGTTTTAATTAAATTTAAGTAAAAGTTACCTTTGTTTAGTGCGCCACTGGGTACGATAATATTAACTTCCGCATAAACGGGTGAAACAGATGTGTTGTTATCAGCTACTTTAACAGGTGTATTGGTGTCGTTAAATCCAAAGAACGGTATCACGTCCAGATGATGTCCAATAGTATATCCAAAATTATCAGGTCCGTAGAAATCAATAGTAATATTTGATTGAGTAATGTTGAAATTTCTTAACTTAAACCAAAATTTACTTTCAGGTAACCTCCAAATTTTACGCAAAGAAACGAAATTCTCCAGCATAACCAGGCCGTGCTTGAAATAATAAACAGCAGTAATATTTTCCAATTGCTGTACAAAATGGCTCTCAAAATAACCAGCATAAACCAATATCGATCGAATAAACCAATAATTTCTCAATCAATCTCAAAAATCCACAAAAATTCTGCCAACCATAAAAATTCTTATCTCGTACCAACTGCTAATTTCAAAAATTACTAAAATATTCCAAACTTTTCGACGTTACTCTAGTACAATACGAATTCAACTGAGAGAGATTAAATTGTTCCAAGGCCTTTTATAGACTTCGTGCGTGGACCGGAAATGGTTGTATCCAAATTGAAAAAAATTCAAAATTGTTGACGGAAATCCCAGTGATCCGGACTTGGTAGACATTCGGTAAATATTCTTTTGATTTCTAACGTACACTGCACTCATAATTTAAATCAAAACACTAATTTTTAAAACAATTTTCAGATTCAAAACCGTAATCATAAAACATCATAGCAAATATCGACCTTATTAAAATTTGCACAAAATTGGCGCAAAACCACAGCAAAAGCAACATTACATAATATAACAACAATGCAAAAAGGTAAGTTCAAGTTTACATCGTTAAAAACTTAAAATTTATTGAAAAATAATCAAAGCAAATATTTCAGTTCAATGACCTCGAATTACAGCTGAGGTCCTCAACCAACCATGAGAATTGTTCTGCACAGATACCATTGATCTGGATTAATGAAGAGAAACTAAGCCACCTAATGCTTCGCAGGGATGTACCAGGAAAATACTAAATTCTTGTTCTAATATGAACAAACATGAACTCAAACGTAACGTCACCGAGAATGAGTCAGATCCGCAAGACTTAAATTTCCAGTTCAATATACAAACAATGGCAAGATGAATGGAAGGAGTTAAAACAAAAACTAAGCAAAACAAAAGAAACCATAAAACCATGGAATTTACAGCCACAAAATAGATCACTGGAGACCACATTAACCAGGTTGAGGCTAGGACATACAGCTATCACCCACGCACACAAGTTGGCAAGAGAGCCACCACCACAGTGCATAGTGTGCCAAGTCGATTTAACTGTCCAACACATGTTAATCGATTGTCCGCAATACATTGTCCAACGGAGAGAAAGTGGAATCCTGGAACAACTTGGTAAAGCACTGAATCCGGAGGAAAACACTATCTCTAATACAATAAAATTCTTGAAAGATATTGAAATTTTAACAAAATTGTAAATTAAAAATATATGTAATATTATGTAGGTGCTAATAACCTAGCAGTTGATGCACGTTAGGAACTTCAAATAAAAAAAAAAAAAAAAAAAAAATTGATATCTGATTCCCCCTAATCATCTAAATGAATAAAATGTAATAAAATCAATACAACTTTATAATTTATATTTGGATAAATAATTCTTTGAGTGCCAATGTCATTATTTTAATGTTAACATTCTTATGTCAAAGTCAGTTAATTCCAGGCAGGACATCGTCTGCCGGGACAGCTAGTATTTAATAACTATGTAATAGTTATAAAAGAATAATCTTATTATTGTATTTTAAACAAGTTATAAATTCAATTCATTACATAATAAGTATAACAGATACAGATAAATGGAATTAAAATATTAAGTACAGACCTTAGCTAAAAGTTCATCATTGCAGTAAATTTCCTGAAGCCATAATAGCAATGTTAATAGCAAAATAATATTTTTCATTTTAAAATTTTAAATTTTGTGAAACTTGAAACTACGGTAGACGCTTACTGATGAAAATACCAACTGGCACTAATTTGAATTTCAACCTTCCGAAAGAATATCAAGTATATCATGTTCATTGCCATATGTTACATAATGTACTCATTAGCCATCATCAGTATGAATTAAAAACTCATTATTAGTTTTCAGATTACTCTTCAAAATTTGTAAACTAATGTACGTGGCTCAATTAAGAAAGAACGGTTTTTTTGAGATGACTGAAATCAGCCTGAATTTTGAAACACAATTTAGCTGCACATTCTTTATTAAAAGAATTTTTTATGAAAAGAAAAAAGAAAAGAAAGAAAAAAAATTTAATTCTAAATTAAAAGTGCATTATTGTCAACCTTGGTGGGAGGGGGGGGTATGTTTTTCATTTGCAGTTCAGTGAGCTTCCAAACTGTTCGTTTAATCCTCACCAGTCACGGAGTTATTAGTAAACTCTCTGGACGGGGGAGGGCCACAAATACATTATTTTAATTATTTAATTTAGAAATTGGTATTAATCTAGCAAAATTCAAATCAACTCGTGTTGCTTGGAATTGCCATTACCTTTAAAATTAAAGAAATGCATCACCCAATATATCTTTAAGCGGAATATAAATATTTCAATCTGCATAGTTCTTGGGTTGTTAATATGTTCTTGTTTGGGTTTGATTATAAATATTAAGATCCCGCATGATTAAAAATACTGACAATATAGACAGGATTGACTAATAATCGTCTAAATTGGTAGCAAAATCGATATACATAGTATATTTTGAAATCTACAAAATTTACACTAGATTCAATAATTACATTTTATATTAGGTTTCTCTCCTTGAATTCCTTTATAATTAATTAACTATTTTATCTGTAGATAATAGAGGGGAGGTAGTCATATAAATATTAAAATTTTCAAGCGATATCGTTCGCTGAGATTAATCATAAAATGCATAATTTAATAAAATATTTACATAATAAATTAAAGAATGAAATTATTCTTTTAAAAATATTACCAATTCATTCAACACCTAATACCTACATGAATTTTATTTCTACAATCAAAATATGAATTTTTGCATTTTGTAAACATTGACAAATTGCTTTCGGATATTTTAAATTGTCCTCGAAATGCTTTAACATGATTTCAAATACTAGTACATAATCTTAAATCATTTGAAAAAATGAAAACAAAATATTAAAATTTTTTGATGTAAAAAATATTTTTAAAGTTTAATATGAAAATTTTGAAGAGGTAATGACATGGTATTTTGATTCTAAAAATTTAATTCAAGTAGGTAGATACATATTTAAAAATTATACGTAATATTTTTCAAAGAATAATAATTTTATTATTATATTTTCAACAAGTTATAAATTCAATTCATTACATAATAAATATAACAGACAATTTCGTTCATAATAATTCAACCAATAGGATGTTACAATCTCATCAATTTGAACCAATCATAATCTACTTCCTCTGACAATACAGACCACGGTGGTGTATTGTCGCGGCAATACGACCACCGTGGTCTGTATTGTCAATACTTCAATGAAAAAACTAATTTTGTTTTCTATAAGTTGTTATTTTATATAGTAACGATGGAAACTACGTGAACGCATACTATAAATTATTTGTTGTCAGAAAAAATTGAAATTTTATTTACGAAATTGTCAAACGAATTCCACACGATACTATAAAATTGTCGGTTAATTTTTAAACCATGGAATCTTCGTGTTTGTCGCCCTTAAAATCACCATTCGTGCTAAAGCACTCATGGTGATTTTAAGGGCGACAAACACTCAGTTCCAGTTTCAAAAATTATTGCCGACAATTTGATAGTCTCTTGTGGTATTATATATGATAAATGGAATAAAAATATTTAGTTCAGACCTATGTGGCTGAACTTGGAAACATATTCAGATTCATATTCAGTTTTTTACAGTTGACCAAACATATACTGACGTTTTTTATTTTTACATTATATTTTCAATTATTTAAACTTTTAACAGCGTATCAGCATAAAATTAGCATTCCTATTGTATATCATAAAACAATAATTTTCAAGAACCCTTAATTTTTACCTGAAATTGGATTAAACGCGTACTTTCTATAGAAGTGAATATGAAGGTTAAATATTTATACTATTTAAGATGTGCAAATGAATTTAAAAAAATTTATTTAATATAAACGACTTTTTGGAACGTAGAATTTATAAAACTACTAACAATACATAAATTTATATTTGAGGTAAATAAAAATTGTGGGTTTGACCGGTTCAAGGGCGAATTTTTATAATTCTCCAAAATATCTGAAAACAATTATCTTGGGTTTGAGGGGCATTGTTACATCACCAAATTTGGCAGAGAGTTACCTGATAGGCTCATCAACAACATGTATTCGGGACACACTAATATTCAGGGTCAGGCTAGGTTAAACCGCCGACTTACTAATTTAGTTAAAATGAATCCAAAATAAATCCAAAAATATATCATGTAGGGCCACACGGGCATTGTCACATCACCAAATTTGGCAGAGAGTTACCTGATAGGCTCATCAATAACATGTATTCGGGACACACTAATATTCAGGGTCAGGCTAGGTTAAACCGCCGACTTACTAATTTAGTTAAAATGAATCCAAAATAAATCCAAAAATATATCATGTAGGGCCACACGGGCATTGTCACATCACCAAATTTGGCAGAGAGTTACCTGACAGGCTCATCAACAACATGTATTCGGGACACACTAATATTCAGGGTCTGACTAGGTTAAACCGCCGACTTACTAATTTATTAAAATGAAACCAAAATAAATCCAAAAATATATCATGTAGGGCCACACGGGCATTGTCACATCACCAAATTTGGCAGAGAGTTACCTGATAGGCTCATCAACAACATGTATTCGGGACACACTAATATTCAGGGTCAGGCTAGGTTAAACCGCCGACTTACTAATTTAGTTAAAATGAATCCAAAATAAATCCAAAAATATATCATGTAGGGCCACACGGGCATTGTCACATCACCAAATTTGGCAGAGAGTTACCTGATAGGCTCATCAATAACATGTATTCGGGACACACTAATATTCAGGGTCAGGCTAGGTTAAACCGCCGACTTACTAATTTAGTTAAAATGAATCCAAAATAAATCCAAAAATATATCATGTAGGGCCACACGGGCATTGTCACATCACCAAATTTGGCAGAGAGTTACCTGATAGGCTTATCAACAACATGTATTCGGGACACACTAATATTCAGGGTCTGACTAGGTTAAACCGCCGACTTACTAATTTATTAAAATGAATCCAAAATAAATCCAAAAATATATCATGTAGGGCCACACGGGCATTGTCCCATCACCAAATTTGGCAGAGAGTTACCTGATAGGCTCATCAACAACACGTATTCGAGACACGCTATTTTTTTTTTGGGTACGTTGGAGGAGGGGAAAATACTTTATGTACTTACCCCGGCCTTTCCCAAGACCGGGAGTGTGGGACTCATCTCTGGATTGTATGAGATGTTACCCACTAAAAACCTCTCCTCTGACGGCAGCTGGAACGCTTTGCATTACTTCTGGCTGCCGAAGTATCTGAAACAACTTTTACCGCAAATTTTATTCTTTCATTTTACTATACAAACCTTCAGCTTTCATTATATCAATAGGAAATTATCGAATTTCCATCGGGAAAATCTGTGCTCCCACCCCTTCTTCCCAGATAATACTTTCAAATAAACCATACAGGCAAATTTAAAAAAAACTATGTATATACACATACAAAACATATCAAGCTTCTACCTAAATATTCTAAATATCAAAACTACCTAACTTCTAGGCCACACTGCACTACGCTAATTACGTCGAAAATAAGTTGTTTTAATCATATAGTGAAAACATTATTTCTCATAAATAATGATTCATCAAAATATATCAATGCAGATGTTAATAAATATATCTACGCGTGCGAGCGTACAAGGTAAAAGTGCCTTTATCAAAATACACGCAGAAATCATTTAAACAAATCATAATCTTGACAAAACTTGCCGATCAAAAAAAATACCTAAGGCGAGAAAAGACCTGAAATATTAAAACACAAATAAATTAAAATAATATCTACGCGTGCGAGCGTACAAGGTAAAAGTGCTTTAATCAAAATACACGCAGAAATCATTTAAACAAATCATAATCTTGACAAAACTTGCCAATCAAAAAAAATACCTAAGGCGAGAAAAGACCTGAAATATTAAAACACAAATAAATTAAAATAATATCTACGCGTGCGAGCGTACAAGGTAAAAGTGCTTTAATCAAAATACACGCAGAAATCATTTAAACAAATCATAATCTTGACAAAACTTGCCAATCAAAAAAAATACCTAAGGCGAGAAAAGACCTGAAATATTAAAACACAAATGAATTAAAATAATATCTACGCGTGCGAGCGTACAAGGTAAAAGTGCTTTAATTAAAATACACTCAGAAATCATTTAAACAAATCATAATCTTGACAAAACTTGCCAATCAAAAAAAAAACCTAATGCGAGAAAAGACCTGAAATATTAAAACACAAATAAATTAAAATAATTCTACGCGTGCGAGCGTACAAGGTAAAAGTGCTTTAACCAAATTCATGCAGAAGCATGAAACAACCCCCTTGCTTGGCTAAACTTGCCAATCTTCAACAGAAGTCTAGGACGGTGGATCCAACATAAAAAAGACGGTACAAATCGGTAAACATCCATGCATCCACCAGTAACAGATTCTCATCCCCGAGATCGGGCCGGACAACACTGTTCCATATTAATTCCATTACTGGATCGCTCCAAATCGGAAGCAACAAGAAATCTTCGAAAACCACAAACACACCCCGCAAAACCAAAACCCGCTTACAAAAATCACATCCGCACATTCAAAAGCAAAAGTCCATCTCATTTTTCTGATAACTCGCACCTTTTCCATAAAATATTTGTCTTCCAAATACTGCATTGTCCCGTCACCTCGGGAGATGTTTAAAATGTATTGCAGAGATCTGCAATTAAAAATTGCAAAATTCATTTCGAAAATTCAAAACTTGTGACGGAAAAGTGGAACTGTCACAAATATAAAACTATAAAAAATAATAAAATAGATTTTAAATTCATCTCTTTTAGTGAAACTGCTATCTGTATGCTGTGTGATAAATAATAGAATAATTTATCTATAAGTTATCGTATATCACATCCAAAGTATATGGGGACGGATAATCAAAATCGTGTGTGTCAATGCCATGTAAGTCACAGTATTTTTGGAAAATGTCAATTGGACCATCATCTTCCAGTCCGTAATATTTATAAATAATTTTTTCATTAATAATCCCTAAAAGTACGAAGCAAATAAATTCTTTATCCAAAATTTTGGTATGTTTCATGATAGATCTACATATTATAAGAGATTGGTCTTGATCTATGTACGTTACGGAATAATCCCATCTTAAATGTTTGGAGCGATTTGGTACTTCTCTGTAACGTCTACATTTCAAATGTGTATCTCTCGTTTCGTAGATAGTTGTTAGTAATTTTGAATAATGAATAACAAAATATTCTAAAGCAGTATTGCTGAGAGATATAAATTTATTGTGCTCTGTAGATATAAACGGGTCGGTATTGTAGATATTACAAGTATAACATTTAAAGTTAAAATGTAGGTTTCTCATGTTACAAATATTTAATTTTTGATCTTCTGTGGTTAAACACTTATTATCGAGATGTACCCATCTGTAACATATAGAGCACTCGACGTATTCTTCGTCAGTGTATTGACCACACACTAAGCATTTGTCGTACATATTTTCTGCAGATAATAATAAAATGTCTTGTATATCCAATCTGAAACTTTCAGGATTAAAAGGGTCTTTTAGGGACATTGGCGAAAATTCAGACATAGATTTGATATTTGATAACAAAAACATGTAGTACAGCACAAATATACCACAGTTTTCGTTATCTTCATGGCTTTGTTGTGGGTAATCCGTAATTAGTACCAGCTTCCACTTACGAATATTTAACTTATTGTTTTTTTGAATTCGGTCTCGGATTTCAAAAAAGCTTATTTTAATTTTTATAAAGAGATCTTCTAAGTTAATTTTAATATGTTGGGCTGGATTTAAAATATAAATTTTACTTTCGTCAATGTCCAATAATATTAAAATCCAGTGATTAGCGTTGACGAGATGCGGTAATACAATGAATTTAATATTTTCAAGTGTTCTAACATAAGGTTCAAAATTCTTATATACTTTCTGGGTAGTTCCGGGTACTTCCCTAAATAAAATTTCGACCGAAACAGTGTCAATATAATATATAGAGGGATTAAATTTGAAGAAGGAATAAGCTGCAGCATCTATGGAATAATCTGTTAACCATCTATCTGTGCCCGACGGAATATTTTCAACAGTATTATATTTTGAAATCAGACTTTTATAGTCTGTACTAGTTAATTCTATTTTTTGTGTATTGTACTTATATGACCCAATTTTGAAGTACCCATTCGTAGCCGACTGTATATAAAAATCCTTATTGAAAAATAAACCATTCGATAAAGCTCTCAAATTAGGCTTTTCTTCGAAATTTTCTGCAGTTTGCTGTAAATTGCTATTTTGGACTATTTTAGGATTCTCTTTATCGCTTAGTTCATTATGACTTAAACCGATTGAAAGAGCAGATTGATTTTCAGTATTACATTCTATAGTTATAGGGTTCTCATTTATATTTAAAATTTTATTATTTTCTTTATCAACTTTGTTTCCAGTTTTAAGATTTTTTAGCTGGTATTGGTCAAAATGCCCTTTGCGCTTTTGAGTTTTTTTCCAACTCTCTAGTATGTTAGGATTATCGATTTCACTTTTGTTTCTAATTTTATTATCTTTTCTTGGAACCTTACCAATGTTATGCTCTGTGGCTTTAAGATCAGAACTTATTTTTAGATATGTTTTTTGAACAAATCGGCCAACTTTTAAATTAGATTGTCCACATAGCACATCTCTTTTTAATATCTTGTACCAACATTCGGCATTCGCGTTACTAAAACGTCCTGTTCCAAGAATATCACACCAAAGTGGTGCAAAAGGTATTAACCGTTTAAGTAAATATTGCGCAAAATCTTCTGACTTATAGGGATTTTTTTTTATCTCCTTCTTCGAATTGTTTGCCTTCCTGTCGTAATAAAACCAAATCGTAAATTCGGAAGAAATATAAAAAGAACGGCGATGTTATATATTCGCCTCTAACCGATTCGTCATTTTCGTCAAACGCCGGGCACGTATTTTCTTGGCGTAGTTTTGTTAATTTTTCCGATTTATCGTAATCGTCGGATGCTAAATTACTTAGTGCTTCATCAAGCTCTACGTCCCAAATTGGGTTTAAAAGAAGGACAATAATATTTTCGAATTGAAATGACAGCTCTTCTAGGGTTGTGCATTGCATGAGTACTGCCATACAGTCAGCGATAACTGATTTTGTATCTTTATTGAATTTGGTGGCTGAAAGTTTATTTATAACCATTTTAATAAAATGTGCACAACATACTTTAATTATTCCAATATATGAAACCCTACTTTCTTCTAAATTTGTTACAAATCGATAAATTACTTTTAAATATGTGTATAGAGTAATATCATTTAAACTTTTGCAAGCCGATGTCAAAAGAGCGAAACTCCAATCGGTAACAATCACATCAAATATGGGCCACTTTTTATGACATTCTGTTTGCACGAAATGTTTAAACTTCAATAGGAAACTGGCTATAGTGGCAGAATCATGATTTGAACTAATGAGTTCTGTTATAGGAACAATTATACCTTGAACATTTACTACTATGCTATAATACAGCAGACGATTTCCTTTATCGTCCAAATTTTGCCTAACAACAGACCCCGTAGCATCAAAATATCCTATTACTTTTCTACCTTTTCCTGTAAGAATCCGAACCTGTTCTTTGAAATATAAATATACTAATGTTCTTCCATTCGGAAACTGGATATATTTGTCATCGGTTTGCTCTCTATATCTGACTAACAAATCTAATAGGGAATCACTGTTTCGATCATTTTCAGCGATAGCTTCTGATCTGGCTTTTTGATAAACAGGTAAAGATCGCAAGTCTTGCCAGTTTCCATCGTCGACTATTTCCATATCTATAATGTTAATTTTTTCGCTACGAAATGTATTAGGCAGTGTACTCTTCAGCTCTTCCTTTACTTTCTTCCTTTCTTCGCCTTTTAGCCAATATGAATATTCACCTTTATGGTTTACATCAGAAGGCCCTTTATAGTACAAGCTGATATTGATATTAATACTTTCGGCTTGATAAATTATTTTGTAGGACCTACAATTAGGATGTTTGCATTCTGCATATTCAATAATAGTGCAATCTTTATTTCTGGATTTGCATCTAGTTCTAAAACCTTTGAAAATAACAACACATAATAAATTTAAATTCAATAGATTTTGTTTTAAAATCGTACGTCTCCTTTCCGGATTAATCATTAAATCTATTTCACTTTGCACTCGGGCAATATCAAATTTGAATAAGAATTTAAACTTTGGTCTCTCCTTTATAATCGGGAATTCTGAATTGTCGTCAATTTTAATAGAGGTTGTTAAGGTATTACTTGCTTTTGGACAAAAGCTTTTAGTTACATAATTTGAATTACTATTTTCTAAAACCTCTGCTACAACTGTTAAATGTTTTAAGCTTATCATATCATCTGATTCTACATTTTCATTAGGGGAATCGGCAGAATCACCATTTGCAACATCTTGTGAATATAGTATTTCCGGTAAAGCTTCAGGTTCTGGGTCATTTTGATTAACTGCATTAACCAAGTGTTCCATACAATCAAATTTTCTTGTAATTATCTTATAAACAGCATATCTATTCTTAAAAATATTTTTGATTTTAACAAAAACACAAAGTTCTGCTAAAAGAGAAGTATCATTTCGAATTGAAGAATCTCGCAACATCTCCAAAGAACATCTAGAAATTTTAACAAATTCGACGATTTGTTCCACGGATACTTTATTCTTATATATACGCATTTTATTCTTTTATATAAAAATTACGAAGTAAATTTAAATTTAGACCTTAAGCAGATACTAAAAACTTAAACTAACGATATAAAAATTAATATAGAAATAACGAAAAAATTCAAAACTCTAAAAAACAAAAATTTAGCCCTTAAGCAGATACTAAAAACTTAAACTAACGATATAAAAATTAATATAGAAATAACGAAAAAATTCAAAACTCTAAAAAAATAAATTTTAGACCTTAAGCAGATACTAAAAACTTAAACTAACGATATAAAAATTAATATAGAAATAACGAAAAAATTCAAAACTCTAAAGAACAAAAATTTAGCCCTTAAGCAGATACTAAAAACTTAAACTAACGATATAAAAATTAATGTAGAAATATAACGAAAAAATTCAAAACTCTAAAAAAATAAAATTTCGAACTTCTAAAAAGATCTCCTATTATAAAAATACAAATAAGTAGTTTACTCACCAATTTATTTTATAAGTTTATTTTGCAATAAAAAATTGTACAATTTTTTGTTTCACACTTGTTTCAAGTCAATTGCTAAACTACGACATCCATGCATTTCTTCGTCTATGTTTACCTTAGCGGGGAATTACCGACGCTATATCAGCAATGCGTTCACTTGATATCTTTAGCAAACGCAGCATTTTATTTTTACGCCTACGCGTGTACTGCATTTTTATTTATACGTACATTCGTTTGCATAATCATTATATTGAAAAATAATAGATGATATCAGGCGCTTAAATGCAAAAGCCGACATGTCACAACTTTTCCCAAAATGAGATTAATACATCAAAAAATTAGAAACGTTTTACAAAAGTCCACGTTTAAACAAATAGTATTTCATGATAATATTTTCCTTAACAAACTAATTTTAATATTAATTTTCGCTCATCGATTGATATTTCACATTTCTTAGCACCCATTTTTATAAAATATTAATTTCACGTCGGTTTCAGATAAATTAAAGCAATAAAATTGCATTCTTGCTAATCTCAGAGGCCGATTACATTGTAAATACTGCACACGGCAGTATTTGATATCATGTGCATAATATAAAATTACCACATTCTTTATAAGTTTTAGGGGAATCCCACATTTAAAATACATACATAATCACCTGATAATTTAATGAGAGGTTTTGATTAGTTGAATTAATGAGAAACCATGCATTTGACTACACTTTTGAATGCTTTTTTAAGGGCTCTAGTGAATATGTATTGTTGTGACCCGTATTTGAATAAAGAGAGAAATTTAATAAAAGCCCAGTATAAAGGCAACACAATTTGGAGAGGTTCGAATTGTTCCAAATTGTTTAAATTAGTTATTGTTCAAGTTCATTTGGTTATATGTTTAATTTTAAGGCATGTAGGTTAAGACTGTGCAACCGTTTACCGGTAAATAAAGACGTAGGCTATACATAAACAGGCAAGAAAACAAGCATGAAAAAGAAGGATGTCCGAAAAGGAACAAAAACAAAACAAAAATTCAATGGGTATCCAGGGATAATAAGAAGATGATAGTTAGTTATGATTTAGAGAGCGTCCCGGACGGATGGTTTGACAGTGACAAATGATCAAACATCCAGAGTAGATGTGTCGTGTCGCGCTTTGAATATCGTTGAATATTGAGGAAGTTTTGGGAATCGACGTGTCGTGTCGCGAATTATACAAGTGTGACGAGTAATAGTAACGATTAATTGCGGAAATACGGGCCTATATTGGCTATCCAGGATTGAAGGTGAATTGATCAGGAAAATTAATTAATTCAGAATTAATTTGAGAGATATTACTACATACCATCCAAAGGTATAGTTACGTGTGTGTCTTACGAGGAGACCGCACATATAGAGCAGCATTTGGACTGGAATTGTGATAGGCCAGGAGCTTACCAAGAAAAGGCGATCAAATTGGACCAGGTGATTACCAGTACAGTGTGTTGTGCAACGATAGCCACGTCTTGTCAAGAAAAATATAACAAGGTTAGCATAGTTCGTTTTTTAATTTTAAGTTTGCATTTGATTTGTTTGATGAGTTCTGTTGATTGTTATTTGTTCCATTTTCATTTATGTGTTGTTGTTTAATAAATCTGTTAGCTGAACCAAATTGTGTTTCTTTTGTGCTGATGCTAATTAAGAGTTGCTGACGTGAGATACGTAAGATAATAAAAAACATCCTGAGATTAAGAGCTTTGCTAAGGTAGGTGCACAAAGTTGTTTGTTCTTCGTCACCCAGAGCTATTAGGGGGACAAAGGATACAACAAAAGTGGCACACCAACGAAAGGGGCTCGAATACGCACGTGAAGCAACGAATATTAAACCAAAAGCACAGCCAAAAGAAAGAAATAAACAAGCAGAATGAATACGCGCAGTAGAATTGTGAATGCAGGTGGGGACAGAATGAACGATAACATAAGTGAAGATGAAAGCGTAGAGGGAGAGGTAGAAAGAGCAGAGGTACCGGAAATTCCAGTACAGGAGGATGCAATGGAAAGATTCATGAGGATGATCATGGAAGACAATGCTAAAAGGGAAGAAAGAATGAGTGAAAAATTAAGGGAAGATAATATTAAGCGGGATGCAAAATTGAGTGAAAGTATAAATAAAAAGCAGGATGAAAATTTTTCACAAATCAATATAAGATTTGACAGCCAAGATGCTAATTTTGCACAGATGAATTTAAAATTTGATGCAAAATTCACCGAAATGAAAGAGAATTTTGACAGAATAAATGAGAAAGTGGATGTCAAGGTTGACGAGGGGTTAAAAACGCTCGATAGTTGGGTGAAGGAATGTAGAGGGGTAAATATTAAATGTGAAGGGCTAGATGTCAAAATGACAGAAGTCGAGAATTTGGTGAACGACACAACTGCAAAGTTGGTGAACGCAGAAACAGTAAAGTTGGTAAAAGAAGACATCATAATAGAATATCCGACACCATTAACAATAGAAGAAGAAATCGTAGAAGCAAATACGATATTATCCACAAACGAAGACAGGTCCTACATAACGTTAAGTAGGAAAAATTATAGAAAACGGTACATGAAGAATAGAAACTTACGTGCTAAGTTAAAATTAGAATGGAGAGGCGTGCGAACGAACGGGCAAATAAATTTGATACAACAACAAAATTTTCATTCACAAAGCGGGTTGGAAAATAAAAGTACAATATTAAAAAACGATAAATTTAATCAATTAACAGGTACACGGGTACAAATAGAAAATATTCAGGGTAAATTTATAAATAATTTACACAAAAGAGACAGCAAGGAAATTAAATTCAATGACAGTTCGCGACAGTCAAGTAACACTGACAGTTGGGAAAAATTAAATAATGGGAATGATTGTAAATTGTACAAAGTACAACGATGTAAGGAAAGCAACGTGAATTGGATAAAGAGGATGGAGTTACACAAACGTGTCAGGTGGAAAATTTCACGGTTAAGTTTACCGGAAAAATAGGCGCGGTGTAAACAAATTTCATATTTAGATCCTAGTTAGAAATTTAACAAAGTCCATTTTAGGCAAAAGTTAGAAATTCAATCATGAAAAGTTCACCAAACATGTGAAAGCAAATAATTCACAATTATTTTTAGGCCAAAGTTTGAAAAATAATAATTTAAAATGTCACGAACCATTTGAAAGCGAATGGGGGCAAGAATAATAACGTTTAGGCCACAGTTTGAAATAAAATAAATAAAAATTTCACAAACCATGTGAAATCGAACGAACCATCAATATTAGATCCAAGTTTGGAAACCAAAAATTTAAATTTCATTAAACATTCAAAACCAAACAATTCGGGATCCAATTTAGATCCAAATGGGAAAATTCCATATTAATTTATTGTATCCGCACGTTACGGAACCGTAAAAGGAGATCTTTTTTAAAGTTAACTCAAGTTTGTTGCCGACTAACAGTACCTCGGGCATGAAGGCATGCACAACCAACAAAATTTCTATGAATTCTCACAACGCTTTAAATACCATCGACGCAAATCAAGGGGGTGGGATGAAGGTAAGAGGCTTATGCATTGATGCAAGTCCAATTAAGAGTCGACAAGAAGTCTTCATGAATCTTCAAGTCTACAGAGGTGATTGCACAGGCATGACCTGAGGGCATGTCAATTATAAGTCAACACCATGGGGAATTAACATAAGAGGCAAGGCCAAGGCCAGTCCAGTTGGGGAAAACATTGCAAATAAGACAATGAAAATAATTTAACAAAGCGTCATGAGAGGGTGGTAGCAGGAGGATTTAGCAGGAGGAAATGAAGTTTAGAAAGAGGGAAGCAAGGTTAAACAAAGTTAATTGAGGGAGTACGGTGAGAAAGACAAAGATATGATGGATGCATGAAGAATGAGTAATGCAAAGATAAACAAAATTTTGAGGCAACCTTTTGGTTTGAATAAAATTTATTTTACTTTGCAGGGGGCATGTGTTGTGACCCGTATTTGAATAAAGAGAGAAATTTAATAAAAGCCCAGTACAAAGGCAACACAATTTGGAGAGGTTCGAATTGTTCCAAATTGTTTAAATTAGTTATTGTTCAAGTTCATTTGGTTATATGTTTTATTTTAAGGCATGTAGGTTAAGACTGTGCAACCGTTTACCGGTAAATAAAGACGTAGGCTATACATAAACAGGCAAGAAAACAAGCATGAAAAAGAAGGATGTCCGAAAAGGAACAAAAACAAAACAAAAATTCAATGGGTATCCAGGGATAATAAGAAGATGATAGTTAGTTATGATTTAGAGAGCGTCCCGGACGGATGGTTTGACAGTGACAAATGATCAAACATCCAGAGTAGATGTGTCGTGTCGCGCTTTGAATATCGTTGAATATTGAGGAAGTTTTGGGAATCGACGTGTCGTGTCGCGAATTATACAAGTGTGACGAGTAATAGTAACGATTAATTGCGGAAATACGGGCCTATATTGGCTATCCAGGATTGAAGGTGAATTGATCAGGAAAATTAATTAATTCAGAATTAATTTGAGAAAGATTACTACATACCATCCAAAGGTATAGTTACATGTGTGTCTTACGAGGAGACCGCACATAAAGAGCAGCATTTGGACTGGAATTGTGATAGGCCAGGAGCCTACCAAGAAAAGGCGATCAAATTGGACCAGGTGATTACCAGTACAGTGTGTTGTGCAACGATAGCCACGTTTTGTCAAGAAAAATATAACAAGGTTAGCATAGTTCGTTTTTTAATTTTAAGTTTGCATTTGATTTGTTTGATGAGTTCTGTTGATTGTTATTTGTTCCATTTTCATTTATGTGTTGTTGTTTAATAAATCTGTTAGCTGAACCAAATTGTGTTTCTTTTGTGCTGATGCTAATTAAGAGTTGCTGACGTGAGATACGTAAGATAATAAAAAACATCCTGAGATTAAGAGCTTTGCTAAGGTAGGTGCACAAAGTTGTTTGTTCTTCGTCACCCAGAGCTATTAGTTGGACGAAGAAATTACAACAGTATGTACACCTACATACAGGCCCGTAGCCAGCATTTCATTTGGGGGGGGGGGCACTTGTACAGGGGGTTCCCCTTTTTATTACAAATTTTTTTAAGTTTTATTTATTTACTTATACAGGGTGTCCCCGTGACCGTGGAGAACCTTTGAGGTGGTGATAAAGGACACTTATAAAAATTTAATTTAGATCATCAGATAAATAAAACAAAACAAAAAAAAATGAGAAAAATATTTTTTAAAAGAAAAGTTTTACTGACGGCGTATGATAGATCAAAATTTTGTTAAGAATATTTCAGTGCTGAAGACCAATCTGAAATTTGGTACAGCTATATTAACAAAAATAATTATAGAATATAAAAAACCGCGGATAACCAAAGTTTGTTTACAATATTTCGATCGTTATTTTGAAAAATGGCGGCGAAAACCAGCAACGCGTGCGCAGTAGAAGAGGCGTTTAGGTGCCAATAAATAAAATGAATTTGTGGAAAAACTATAATGGTGCCAGCTTTCATATTTGGGTGCTAGCTGGTGCTAGCTCTAAGTATCCCAGTGCTAGGTTTATGGGTAAAAATATTAACCGGGGGGGGGGCCTAGCGTTACTTTGGCCCCCCCGCTTTCAAAGTCGATTTGTGAAAAATCTGTAATGGTGCTAGCTCTAAGGATCCCAGTGCTTGCTTTTGGTGTAAAAATATTAACCGTGGGGGGGGGGGCAAAGTAACGGACCCACTTCTGTATACCTTTCAAAAATGCTCAACGACATAATATAATCAAATTGTACAAAATGTAAAAATTATCATTTTTTCGCAAAAAAATAAAATGTTAAATTTTGAGTCCTATATGCTTTATATTATATATTTCTAATGCTTTTTTAATAAATCATGTAATATAACAATTTTTTAATTGTTGATAAAAACAGTAGGTAAATCTGGTTTTTATTAAAATTTTATCATTGATCTTAAAAAGAACTACCTAATCATATATTTTATATTTTCGAAAAATTTTTTTTTTAAATTTTGAGACAAAATTTTTACACGCCATTTAACTATGGGCCTGATAGGCCTCACCCGTGCGCCCGTGTAATTTCTAGGCCACCCTTGTGCTGGAGGGTTAAAAGAAAAAAAATTAAATTTGAGGTATTAGTATAAATGCGTATTAATATGGTAATAATTTCATTTTGTGTTATTAAAAGTTAATAAAATTATAAAATTAATTGCTTTTAAATTTTTTCAGTCTTATGAGAATTCCAACTAAGCTATTTGTTACAAAAATAACCAAAAAGTTAAGCTATACCTGAATTAACGATAAAAATAAAGCGCGGTCTTTGAGACCACATAGTAGTGACAGTGTGACAATTATTTGACGGTAGTGGTTAAGGGTTAACATCAATAAATGATTCGGACAGTATTAGACATATTACATTAATTTTCCAAAAATTTTAAGTTTGACTCCATATTTAGTTGTAAAACATGTTGTAACCGTTTGGGCACATTAAAAATAATTTTTTGTAGATATTTGATAATTATACAAGCCCATTCCTGTTGCAGTCTTTCGGTATAAATTAGTAAGTCGGCGGTTTAACCTAGTCAGACCCTGAATATTAGTGTGTCCCGAATACATGTTGTTGATGAGCCTATCAGGTAACTCTCTGCCAAATTTGGTGATGTGACAATGCCCGTGTAGCCCTACATGATATATTTTTGGATTTATTTTGGATTCATTTTAACTAAATTAGTAAGTCGGCGGTTTAACCTAGCCTGACCCTGAATATTAGTGTGTCCCGAATACATGTTGTTGATGAGCCTATCAGGTAACTCTCTGCCAAATTTGGTGATGTGACAATGCCCGTGTGGCCCTACATGATATATTTTTGGATTTATTTTGGATTCATTTTAACTAAATTAGTAAGTCGGCGGTTTAACCTAGCCTGACCCTGAATATTAGTGTGTCCCGAATACATGTTGTTGATGAGCCTATCAGGTAACTCTCTGCCAAATTTGGTGATATAACAATGCCCCTCAAGCCCAAGATAATTGTTTTCAGAAATTTTGGAGAATTATAAAAATTCGCCCTTGAACCGGTCAAACCCACAATTTTTATTTACTTCAAATATAAATTTATGTATTGTTAGTAGTTTTATAAATTCTACGTTCCAAAAAGTCGTTTATATTAAATAAATTTTTTAAATTCATTTGCACATCTTTTATAAGTAGGTACATGTGTACTTAACGTAGTGTAAATATTTAACCTTCATATTCACTTCTATAGAAAGTACGCGTTTAATCCAATTTCAGGTAAAAATTAAGGGTTCTTGAAAATTATTGTTTTATAATATACAATAGGAATGCTAATTTTATGCTGATACGCTGTTAAAAGTTTAAATAATTTAAAATATAATGTAAAAATAAAAAACGTCAGTATTTGTTTGGTCAACTGTAAAAATCTGAATATGAATCTGAAAAATGAATCTGTCTTCCAGGTGGTTTCAGACCTTAGCTAAAAGTTCATCATTGCAGTAAATTTCCTGAAGCCATAATAGCAATGTTAATAGCAAAATAATATTTTTCATTTTCTAATTATCAATTTTGCGAAACTTGAAACTACGGTGGACACTTACTGATTAAAATGCCAACTGGCACTAATTTGAATTTCAACCTTCCCAAAGAACATCAAGTATATCATGTTCATTGCCGTAATTTTACATAATGGACTCATTAGCCATCATCAGTATGAATTAAAAACTCATTATTAGTTTTCAGGATACTCGTCAAAATTTGTAGAATAATGTACGTGGCTCAATTAAGAAAGAACGGTTTTTTAAGATGACTGAAATCAGCCTGAATTTTGAAACACAATTCAGCTGCACATTCTTTATTGTTCCAAGTGCATTATTGTCAACCTTGGAGGGAGGGGGGGAGTATGTTTTTCATTTGCAGTTCAGTGAGCTTCCAAACTGTTCGTTTAATCCTCACCAGTCACGGAGCTATTAGTGAACTCTCTGGACGGGGGAGGGCCACAAATACATTATTTTAATTATTTATTTTAGAATTTTGTATTAATCTAGCAAAATTCAAATCAACTCGTGTTGCTTGGAATTGCCATTACCTTTAAAATTAAAGAAATGCATCACCCAATATATCTTTAAGCGGAATATAAATATTTCAATCTGCATAGTTCTTGGGTTTGATTATAAATTAAGTACAATTAAGAAAGAACGGTTGAGATAAAGACTGAAGTCTGAAACACAATTCTACTGCACATTCTTCAGTTTCCAAAGTGCATTTGTGCAAACCTTGGCGACGGGGGGTATGTTTTTCTATTTCCATTCCCATTTTAACGTTTTGTTTATCAATCAATAGACTTATATTTGCCAATCTGTGATCCAAACTGTTCGTTTAAACCTCACTAATCGCGTATCTCCGGAAGGGGAGGGCCACAATATGTAATTCTAATTTCTTTATTTTCGAATTTAGTATTAATCTAGCAAAATTAAATAAAACTAAATTAAAATTAAAAATAATCAAGCGAAATTATTATAGTATAGGCATTTAAATAGCATAGGGACAGAGAGATGACGGTAAAAATGATTACATCGGATGCCATCCCAAAATAGAAAACGAAGCAAAAGCCAATGCTCTCGTGGAAGGAAGGTGTTTTTTTTTCATAAATCTTTTGTTCTGTTACTAGTAATCTTCAGTATTATGACTGTAGAATTACTAATGAAAATTTAGATAAATTAATTTTCAATCGTACAGGTACCACGGATGTTCAGTATAAATATAAGGCTAAGATATACGTGGACTATAAATTTTTTTAAATCAACTGATTATATTATAAGCGGTGAAGAACTGAATTCGCCTATGTTTTCGGAAAACTCCAATAGTGAATGTCATTATTTAAATGTGGTTTTTCATCACGTACGATTTGTTACCTCTTTGTCAAAAAACGAAATTCCTAACCACCTAATGTGGGCCCCAGTCTGAAATATTATGACAATATGTTAATACATATTTCTGTCAAGGACTAGGACATATAACAATCGTTGGACCACGTATTTCAAATGGTTCAAAGTACCTACTAGGTGAAAGAGAGAAAGAAGACCAAGAAGAGGAAAATATATGAACGGTTTACTCTCGAGTTATTAGTACATATACAAAGGAAATTATTATATTATAATATACAATGTTAGAAAAGTAATAATTTAACTGATCAATTTAAACATTTTATACTTGCCTTGGACAAGATGCTATCTCAGATGAAATATTTTGTACACATAATTCGATCAATAGCAGTAAAACTAAAATTTTCATTTTGGTCATTGGTTCCGTAAGGTTCAATCCTTGGGTCGCTGTTGTTTACGTTGTATATCAATGACTTACCAGTAACAGAGTTTTTAGATATGGGTCGGTGCGTTCTAGGAACCTTACAAATAATCTAATGCTATTAATCTATTAGATTGATGTTTCGATTTATGTTTATTTCGCAAGACTGGATTAGGTTTTATTATGTGTTTATTTTTTTGGCGTTCCCGTGTATTTTATTCGCGCATAAATTAATATGAATAAGTAACAATATTTCAATTGATTTTAATTTACAACACATAAAAATAAAGTACAATTATTAATTATTATACCTTCGCACAATAGATGCAATTTCGCACGGTAGCTGCAACTTCGCACACTGGTTTTCGGAAAGCTTTCCCACTCTCAACCTTTTAATTACTACCTATCTCAAAAGAACTTTCTTTTTTAATTCTCTTATTAATTTTTCGAGTGTTGTTTATTATTCTTTGTCAATTTTTCCTTTGTCCTTCTAATAATATCGTTAAATTAACATCAATAGGATCAACTGCCCATGGTCATTCTGTCAATTTTCCTGTCATAATTAACATAGGAGATTCTTCCGTATTTGTATTGAAAGATTCATTGATAAATTTTTTAACTTTATTTAAAGTTTGGTACCTTTTATTGAGGTAATTTTTAAGGACACGAAATATTTGAACAATGCGAGCCCACTTGATTCTTCTAACTTTCAACATAATTAACACATTCCATTATAACAAATTAGGAATTGACTTGTCGATATACATCAGGGTTTGCTGATTGTTACTCGAGTCACACACTGGGTTAATTTAACTTAAGATGCCTCGATACCTTTGCACGACCTTTAATAACTTTGAATAATATAATATCTTATGTTACCAAATTTTTGTGAACTACGTTTTTGGTTTTGCCATCTTTTGTTAAGGCATGAAGATTTTGTGGGCTGGATACTCGTGAGTACGCCACATACAGTTACCCATGGGAAAAACAGGTTTTTTCTAACGGGGAATTAAAACATTTTCTCCTTTTGTTCTTCCAGTCATAATTATTGTTCTTAAAATATTTCGTCCCAGGTGTGTAATTTGTAACCATGTGCCATTAGAGTCTTACGCATTAACAGGACCGGAACATCAACTTTCAGCCTCAGGCACTCCTGATAATTCTAAAATGTTGAGATGCAGTTGTACTCGCTTATTTGTAGTCAAACTAAATTTTTTTACATCCATCCATAATAATGTAGAGGCCTTTAGACATGCATTTATTTCATCTTCCTTTGTAACCCTAGTTATCACCGGTAGAGTCTGTCTAAAATCGCGAGCAAACAGTACCACCATCCCTCCCATTATACTTTGGTTGCTCTTGATATCGTTCATAATCCGATTTAGTGCTTGGATTGCGTTTTTGTGGGACATCCTACATTCATCCCAAACCAACAGCTAAACATTGGTTAGCTGTTTTTACTAATGTTATAAACTAGCATTTCTTCCGATTGCCGATTACAGGTAATTTTGAGTATCTGCACCCTTTTAGCTTTTGAGTACCTGTTACGTAGCTTAATCAATAAAAAAGATAATCAATATCCGATTATCGCTTTAATCGGGTTAACTCTTTGATTTCGGGAATGCTAAAATAATTTTCATGAATTTTGAGATAAAATGTAGCCAGTATCCTTCGTCGGGATGGAATCTATCTCCTTCCAAAATTTTATCGAAATACGTTCAGCGGTTTAGGCGTGAAAGGGTAACAATCATAGTTACTTTCGCATTTATAATATTAGTATGGACTAGTATGGATACTTCTTCTTTAACTTTTTTGAGATCTATTGATCTGTTTATTTTCCAACTATAGTGCCTCTGTACGAGCCACTGTTGGTTCTGTGAGCAGTTTGATTTTTACATCTCAGGTAGCTTGCTATAGGCTTATCTTTCGGTATGCCTGCACCTTGTTTTGATTGTTATGATAACAAATCATTAAAACAGGAAGCCCTAATCAAAAAAAAGGGAACGGATTTCGTTCCCGAAATATAGACTTTCAAAATTTTATAAACCTCCGAGTAATAATCGTCATGTATTGGGGATTACAGCAATCCACTTAATTCTTAATTTTTTTAAAGTTTTTTTATTAAATTTTAAAGATAAACAAATATTTTTCGTTATTTCAATTATTTTTTAATACAGTATTACAATGTATATACAATATATTGGCAGTTTACAATCGTTGTAGAACGTATGCATTTTTTTCGATCCATTTTTGTGAGGTCATCATATTTTTCCCATACATTTGAATGGGCTCTCCAACAATAAGATACGTAATGACCTATAAATTCTCTATTTTTCGGTGGTATAAAAGATATAATTCCTCTCAAATGAAATTGTTCTTTTAAAATGTTTAAAACTACAGGTACATTTGATAGAGCTGTAGAAACATCAGTTTCGTTTGGTGCTACGGAATATGGTACTGTCTCTATAAATAAATGAGAGATGACCCTAAAACTTCGTTGAACAGAATCACACGAACCACACGAAGAACATTTTACTGGATCTACTATAAAATATTCATTCATTACTTGTTGCAAAGATAGAAGATCTTGCATTGGTAAATTTGCAACTACGGTGTTTCCTTGACGGCTATTTTCCAATTGCAGTGACTGCATTTTCTGGTTCCTGTAAAGCAAGGATAGTTTTTAAATAATTGTGTGAGTAAATAATGGGCTGTACAATTTGAGTCTATGGTGATACATTCTCCAAGTGTCTGTGATCTGTCATTCTTGAATATTTCCAAAAGAATTTCCGCTCTTTTTCTGTAACATTGAACTGTAATTCCATCTCTTATAGCATTCCGGATCAATTCAAAATAAATGTAATTTTTTGCATTATCATCGATAAAATTTGAGTAGACATTACTATCAGAGTAACTAGAAAATAAGATCTGTGTGATCGTGTCAAAAGTACAAGTGTTTGTAATGGTATAATTGTGATTGTCGATATTTACACTTTTAAGGTCTGAAGAATTTCCATTTCGTAATAATCCTATGACGGGACACTTACTTCGACTGCTGTCGTTGTAAAATAAAATTGTCGAATCCGCATCTAAGTAGTTAAGTTTCCGTTTTTTCTCTTTGTCTTCACAACTTGTCCAACCCAATTTTCTTCGGAAATTTCATTTTCAGGTACTTCTTTCTGATGGTCCGAAATGTCACTATTAAGCTCGTCTTACATCAGGACATTTCTGGCGTCATTTCTTGAGCCATTTCTGCGCAGAGACGAGTTCATAGTATTTGCGCGTGCGTATACCGTTGTGCGCAGAAATGGCTCAAGAAATGACGCCAGAAAAGTCCTGATGTAAGACGAGCTTTACATACAAGTTGACCACCCCAATTTCCCTCAGAGAGTTCATTTTCAGGTACTTCTTCTTTCTTATTGTCCGAAATGTCACTATTACATAATATCTTCTCTTCCTCTATTTCATTCAAATCTTCGTTAAATTTTGAATGTACTATATTTATCAAGCCCGTAATACTTTCCAGATGAACTTGAATAAATTCATCAATTCTTACGGGCAATGGTTTATGACGAAAGACTCTATGTTTTAAATCATTAAACATACTTTCAGAAGAAGCAGAGGTCTCCGTAATATTTCCATATTTAAATATAGGAACCATCACAGAAGACCATAGAGGTAACAGTTTAGTAAATGTCATCAACTTCTTAGCGATGCCAGGCGAATATTGCAAATTATCACGATCTCCTTGATTTTCCGCACATTTAGCTTCCTCCATGCAAATATTGTAACTACGTTGTAGATCTTCTACAATACTTGTAGACGGACCTATATCATCTATATCCTCATCTGTCAATGTGATGTCGTCCATTATTTCACTAATATCATTTTCATTGTAATAATTCATTTTGTAACTCTTAAAATCGATATTGTTTAAAGTTGTTTCTAGAGAAATTTTGTACTTTAAGTAATTTTTTGCAATTTCGCATGACGTGGCGCGGCCACTTGAATTTAAACCTTCAGTTTCATTAAAAGCTACTAAGAAAATGCACTTTAATAAATTTTTCGATTCAGTGAAATCCATGCTAGAAATAACCAACCCTATCGATCTCATATAAAATTGTTTGAACCTTGGATGAGCAGTCTTGAACTCATTCCACGTACTTATCAAGCTCATTGTGTGGTTAAAATCAAGCCTAATCATACAGTTAGGAATTTTGTTACTTCCTACTTCATTTCATAAAGATGAACACACTTGCAAATACTTACTTAATGTGCTGTATTGTGTAAATGTATTGACCACGGCCATCATTAATGCTTTGGATTGGTCCACAACAATAATTTTTGGTAAGGGTATATCGTTATTAAACCATTCGCTAAGCCATCCTCTTATAGCAATATTACTATGTCGTTCAGACAGCATATGTCCTACGGTAAATTGACTTTTGCTATGTTTCTTGTCCATTACTGAAATTTCGTATAGAAAAATAGGACCTGTTTTTCTGCCTGTATGTAAGGTTAAACGTTGGACTACGCCTCCAGTTGCGTCAGTTCGAAATACACGGAATTTTTGAATTTCTCGCATACGTGCGGTAAGCATTTAATTCTGAAACAGTCCAATAGTGCATAAAAAATCTATCATAGCCCACATCCCTAATAACATTATTAAACGGGTAACTTCCTTTCAACTGTGCGATAGCTAAAAGAGGATCAGAGTTCACTAAATTTACCCACGTCAAGCTAGCACCCCCACCTCTTCAAAAAAACAAAACATATATACCATAATTATTATGAACTAATTATGAACTAATTTTGAACACTATTCGCGAATTTTGAACAACAACGGTTTCGCGATAAAAGATAAATCTTTGGTGGGGGTGCTAGCTTGACGTCAAGCTAGCACCCCCACCACGAAAAAATGACTTTTTTTTAAAATGAAGTAAACCATAATTATGAACGAATTATGAACTAATTTTGAACACTATTCGCGAATTTTGAACAACAACAGTTTCGCGATAAAAGATAAATCTTTGGTGGGGGTGCTGAGTTGACGTCAAGCTAGCACCCCCACCTCGAAAAAATTAATTTTTTTTTAAATGAAGTAAACCATAATTATGAACTAATTTTGAACACTATTCGCGAATTTTGAACAACAACGGTTTCGCGATAAAAAATAAATCTTTGGTCAAACCTTGAGACTGGCCTATCTCCCAAGTTGTAATTTGTATTTGTAATTTGTTTTTATTTAAATTTTATATTGGTAATTATGTTGGTATAGACAAACTTGTACAGTTGGTATTCCCGCTACAAGTTATACCCTGCTACAAGTTCTATCCTGCTACTAAATAAACCAAAGCTTTATTACAAACATTGTTAAGAAAATGGCTGGAAGACCAAAGCAAATCAATAATTATGATGGATAGAAGTTATCTTGAAGTATAAAAGTGAAATATTAGTAAATAATGGTGATAAAATAGCTAGCAGAAGTACTCATGTTTGGAGAATTATAAAGGAAGAATTACAAACTGCGGCTTCAATTAATAGTTTAAATATATATATTTGTCTCCAACAACAGATATGGCGTAAGGGATTTGTTACTTAAAAATTGTGAGAATGAAGAAAATATCAACGAGAATGATATTATGCCATGTAATGTCGATGATTCCAACTATGAAAGGTAACTGAGATCTTCTTTAAAATTAATCTGAATTCAAAATATGTAGAATTTTAACTGAAGACTAGCAGGTCTGTGAGGGTCGTAGTTGTTCGGCCTTTGGCCTCACTCAGGGGGGCGATAGTTGTTTGGCCTTTCACGTTACTCGGGGGAATCGCAACCATATCTGTAGATTATAGGGGCCGCCTTGACCTGCTAATGTTTGAGGGTGATAGTTGTTCCAGATAATAATTTTTAATTTTTTTATGTGCAGTGAATCTAGTTCAAGTGATATTTCAAAAAGTTCTGACGAAAAAACTAATAAGAATAGGACAAGTTTAGTTATTACAATACCGCGGTTATATTATGAAAAATTAATTATAACAAAAACGTATCGTCGTAAAGAAAAAAAAAGCCTTCTATCGAAATGCGCGAATACAATGCTTTGCAATCTGGTAGATGGCAAGAATTGATTTCTTCAAAATTATGGGAGTGTGCAAAAATAACATTTGGGTTTAATTTAAAAAATCACAAATTACCAGAGAATGGGATGTCGGGATATGCAAACGGTATGTGTAACTGTGGTTCAACAATCAAATGTGTCATTAATAATCCACATGAAGAATCGTTGACCCATATAAAATGTACTATCTGCCAGGGTCGTGGAACTTGTGGGAAACGCTATTTGAGAGAACCAATTAGAAGTTAAATAGCTCAAAAGATCGGAAAACAATCAGTATTAAATTATCGAGCTCTTGAGGCTGAAAAATTAAATATGGGCCCGAATGATTTAGAACCACCTCACTTATATAAAGATACAGTTTTAAAAAATGTTAAGTATGAAAATAACAAGAAATTAAATTTACATAAATCACCAATAACCGCACTAGGGATGATGAAAGAAGGATCTTTCAAGCATACCATTCATAAAATTGGATATTCACCTTTCTTTGTTCATTATTGGACCAGCTTTCAACTAAATGTATACAGACAGTATTGTCAAAACAACAATTCCTGTCTGTATATAGATGCTAGTGGTAGCATGATTCGCAAAATTGAAACTATTCCAAATGTTCCATCTAGCAGTGCCCTTGTCGAAGGAAATGCTCAGGCACTGAAATGATAACAGTTTCAGAGATTGGTAAGTGATTAATCAATTCGGATTTTCTTGTTTTTTAATTTTTCGTTTTTATTTATTAATTTACATTTTAGGATACTTTGTTGCTTTTGAAGTTTATGACTCCAATAATCCTTCTAAACTTACATTTATCGGAATAAATAGCATTCCTAAAATGATAAAATATTCTTTTATGGAAAAAGAATATAAACTGAAGGGGTTGGTACATTTTGAACCACCAGTGGTAGATGGCGATTTGAGTTCCGTTGGCCACTATACTGCACTTTGTTGGCGAAACCAACAAGTGTGGGTGCAATTGGATGATTGCAAGGTTGCCCAAAACACAGTGACAAAGGAAGAACAAATTTATCCTGCCTTACTGTTGTATTCAGAATAAGTTATTTTTTTTTGTTAATAAATACATCTATTATATTGTTAGTATTTGAATTGTCTTTAAATATTTAAAACAATGTCGCCCGACCAAAGATTTATCTTTTATCGCGAAACTGTTATTGTTCAAAATTCGCGAATAGTGTTCAAAATTAGTTCATAATTCGTTCATAATTATGGTTTACTTCATTTAAAAAAAAAGTCATTTTTCGTGGTGGGGGTGCTAGCTTGACGTCAAGCTAGCACCCCCACCAAAGTATCTTTTATCGCGAAACCGTTGTTGTTCAAAATTCGCGAATAGTGTTCAAAATTAGTTCATAATTAGTTCATAATTATAGTATATATTTTTTGTTTTTTTTGAAGAGGTGGGGGTGCTAGCTTGACGTGGGTCTAAATTTGCACTACGAGCTTTGTGTTTTATTATTCTCAACGCATTAAGAGAGGGCAAATAACTTGGTTGAGGATCTCCAGGATTCATAAATTTTGATACCTCTTTCCTTTGTATAAACGCAGCGGACATATTCTCATCCAACATTTTCGTTTCGTATTCTTTACGTTTTTTGCTTAATATCCTCCGTTTTTTCTTACCACTACATTTTTGATAATCTCCACTATACGTACAATCAACAATTACGCGAAAATCAGGTGACGGAGGATCTGTGACAATACCAATGAACATGCTATAGCACATTGTGCATTGACCTTCAATCTTCAGGAAAACGTTTCCATTGGGCAGAATCTTATTTCTTTTGAAGCTTAAACAGCAAGCCTTTTTATGTCAGTTGAAAGAAGTGCTCGTGGAATGTTTGAGTCCACTCATACGGTGTCAACACTGGGTACGATCTCTGGGCATTTGGTCGATCCTTTCGGTTGTAAATCATCGAATCGCTATTTATCTCCTTCCATTCTTCAACTGATAATGTAATTTTGAATGAAATCGTATTTTTACTTCCATCTTCACTTTCTTCTTCATTTCCATCTCCACTCAAATCTTCACATTTATCTTCACTTTCATCTTCAGATTTAGAGACAACGTTAGCAGGACATTCAACTTCATTGGAAATATATTTTTCTAACCCTAACTTCGCTATTAATTATATTAAATCTATCCAACAGCAATATACTGTGGATATACTTTTCAGATATATTATAATCCAAATTTTTCTGTATAGTTTTCCATACTGGGTTTGTTGCTGGGTAAAATTTTTTGGTATCTGGATCTAGGATTGCAGATTTATTGTCATGAAGAACCTTCACTAGAGCTTCTACGTCAACTCTTGATTTCGGCGGCATTTTAATTTTGTTGCTTTATGTTCTATAATCCGCTCATTTATGGTTTCTCGCCTCTTTTACAAGTTACTTGGTTTTCCCTACTAAAACGGTAACAGAATATTCTGTATTTTCTATTCGGCGTATTGCGCTCAACACGTCTACCCGGTTCAACACCTAGGAGGTATACGCATTACAATACGCTATAATTGTCAGCTGTAAAAGCGTTAACACTTTAATGGTTTCTTGCCTTTCTTATTTATTGTGTGTTAAGCAACCCAATTTGCACACGAAAAGATATTCAAAGCTAACCTTAAAATTCTTAAAATTTTATATTCGCGTCGTGTGTTACTGCGAAAAAGGCCAATCGGTTTCGTTCTTGATATTGCCAACGCGTTCTTCTCCTCTTATGGTATCAGTGTTTCCACCAGCGCACAATTTTTCACTCCTTTAAATCTCCAAAATCCAAAAATTCTATAGCAACTCGCTTGCACAATGCACAGGACCGCACTCACATGCGCATTTCTCTTACTGAATTTATCAAGAGAAAAAGAGAAGAAGATAAAACAGAGGGAAAAGTGGCAGGAAATCAAGAGGAATTCTCAATCCACCTCTAGAATCGGATTTTGTAAGTTCAATTAGAACAGCTATATTCTACTGTAATGAATGTAACGCTACCAAATAATAATAATAAAATGTTCTGTAATTCATTGCTTATATAATGTTTTACATAGTACGATGCCCCCTCTATTGTTGACAATAACGAAATTGTAAAAATAAGGTTTCCTTAAGCAAATCGTCTTAAAAACTTACTAACATAAGCCTCCTATCTCAAATGGGTGTCGGTTCTTATTGGTTACGCCTTTGGAATTTTTCTTTATCATTAAGTCGTTTAAATTCGTTTGATAAATGCTCATTTAATATCTCTGAATAATAAAAAAAAACGCATTGGCAATGAGTTTGATTTATTATGGACATAAAAAGATTTAATTATTTTTTTAGACAAGATTTAAATACTACTTCAAAAGTTTTAGTACCCCTGACAAATTTTTGGTTGGTACGTTATTTTACGCATTAGCTGCTTATGTTAAATATAACCTAGAAATGTTTTTATTATTTTGTTTGCGCTGTCACAACATTCAGTTCGATACACCAAAATTATTGAATTTGCACGGTTTGAGTTTATTAAGTGAAAGAATTTTTACCTTTTTGTATTGCTCGAGGAACTGGTTACAGGTAGGTAACTTTTCTTAATTCATTTTTCATTATCAAGGCTGCTATGTGATCCATGATGAGCTTTCTGAACACGGTAAATGGCCGCCTCCTTCTTTTAATTAAAAATTATAAATTTTCTTTTTTCTTAACAATGAAATCGGTCATCGATCCGTTTTTCTTGTTGAATATTATCACAATAACCTTTTTATGTAATTATTTATCCAATTTAACCAAATTTTTCGATCAAAAATCAATTTACCAATTTTATTCATTGGACACAAAAAGTCACTTTTTTTGCACGCTCGAATACATTAAGATAATTTTAAATACTTGCTTTTCAATTACCTTGGTAGTTTTTATCACATTTCGATGCACTTTTAATGAAATATTTATATTTTTAGGTCACGTTTTTCATCGTACGATCTCCACACACTACGCCATTTTTTCAAGTCCTTGTTGTCGTACAGAGAGTACTTGATCTTTTTTTTTTTTTTGGAAAAATACTCTATTGGTTCATTGATTTAACGTTTTTGGACAAATTCAACATACAGGGTAATTCTGATTTTTGTGTTCCACTTTTTATGCAAATTTAATTGTCTTTTGCATTTAGTTTATTCATGAATCACTAATTATGGAAGCACTGGATTTTAAACTACTAACTAATTAAAATTAAAAAGGGATTTGGACAGTTTCACGGACTTAAATCTAAGGATATTCATTTTTTTTGTCATTGCGTTCGTTAATTTCTTTTAATTTATTTTATTTTAACTAATGTATTTGATTAAATGAGCATTTCTTATCTAACTTATTTAAATTCTCTTTCTATTTTTAATACGTTTTGTTCATGTTGAGTAACCTTTCGTACATTTCAGTTCTACTCCCATTTAAGTCAAGATTTACTCACATTAGCTCGTAAATCACAGCAATAGGTTGGATATACGATAATCCGTTAAACCCCAACCGGTAATCCCCATCATCTGACGATTATTGCTCGGAGGTTTATAAAACTTTGAAATTCTATATTTCGCGAACGAAATCCGCACAAACGAAAATAATTATCACACAAACACACACTAACGACACACAAACGATTGACACCAAATTCGACCCAAAATTCGCGATGGGGGGGCTAGCATTTCCCCAGCCCCCCCCATTGAAATTCAAGATATTTCGCGAACTAAATCCGCACAAACAAAAATAATTATCACACAAACGCACACTAACGACGCACAAACGATCGACACCAAATTCAACCAAAAATTCGCGATGGGGGGGCTAGCATTTCCCAAGCCCCCCCAATTGAAATTCAAGATATTTCGCGAACGAAATCCGCACAAACGAAAATAATTATCACACAAACACACACTAACGACACACAAACGATTGACACCAAATTCAACTCAAAATTCGCGATGGGGGGGGGGGGGCTGGGGAAATGGACCTAAAAATTTTAAACCTTGAACAAGTACCTAAAAATTTACATATTTTTTCCGAGCGTGTTCTGTTTTTGGCGTTCTATACCAAAACGGGAGCTCAATAAACTAAAATCCAGTACTACGCGGTATCTACTTGGTAGCACTGGACATTCACGTTGGCAATAAATTTGCTTTAATTATGCCGTCAGTTAAGGTCATGCTAAGGTTTCTAAGTTTTTCCGTTCGTCGGTTGCGGTGCTGTAAAGTAACTAATAATAGTTTGTCAAATAATAGTTTTCAGCCTATGAAGAGCTACCATTTTAGAGTAATAAGAAGCCCGACATTAAAGCAAATGAAAAACTACATTACCTCAACTTTATCTTTCAGCGTTTACAGCCGGGTACTGCGATTATATTTAAATGTTTAGCCTCAAAGATATTAAAACATTTTTTATTGTAACTAATTACTTCCAATTTATTGTCTCTAACTTTGAAGCTTTTTTGATGAAACTGCAATGAAGCTTATTAAAGTAAATCTTTTTTGGTATTGAATCAATTTTTACAGCTGGTTACCAATTTGATTAATCCATTTAAAAATTGAAAACTTACCTTGGACAAGATACTGTCTTCACATAAGATATCTCGAACTCATAACGCCAATAATAGCAACAAATTTGAAATTTTCATTGCAACTTTTGTATTAAAATAAATTTAAAACCTGTACTGAACTGAATTTCAACAAACAAACAATTTTATATCGAGCAAGCTATTCCTTTAATAGTACGTAACTAATGGATATGTGGCATATCCTTAACAAATAATATTAAAACAATATGCACATGTACATATTGGATTATTATTATTATCAAGCTTTTCCATTCCATTCGGAATATTGCTACTGTGCTTTTTCTGCAAAATATTTTCGATCAATTTATTGAGGTGAATCAATCCTCTTGTTTCTCTTTTACTTTCAACTAATTTATCCACAGACTCCTCTTCCTTTTAACACGTCTATTTTTACCCACTGGTGGAGAAAATTCACCGTGGTTTAAGAAACCAGCGGCTTGTGCCAATTTCTGTTCTTTGAGAAATGCTTCTTTGTCGACCTCGAAGAGCTCGAGGTCAATGACAAGTTGCCTACGTTCTTCTCAACATCCGCTCGGATGGCTTCAAAAAGTTTGCGAACTGCAGATGGAGGTCCTTGTGCATGTTGGGTATTTCATCGTTTGTGACCTTAAGATTTTCTTCATAGGCTGTTGTCAAAGCTCGGCAATTTTTCTTACTTCCGCCTGAAGGCGGCGTTTTGGCGTCGGAGGTGGTTTTTGGCGTGTTATTTGTGCTGAGAGTGAAGATTGTATCGGTCTCAATGTCCATGTCGATCGGGGTTGTCGTCGGTTTTTTATTTTCGCTCTTACGAGGCATTTTGTAAATTTCTGCTATCAGGAGCATAGAAGGTAAAAATCGGATTTCTTTGAGCAAGTTTCACTGTTGCTAAGACTAACTCGCTAATTCTAACTCAATAGCGGTAAAATGCTATTTTTCTATTTTCTGATTTGCATTGGATCTAGCAACGGGGTTTGACCCCACATCTTCTTCATCTGATTTGAATCTGACGGTTGATTTTTGTACAGGTCGGTGGACCTCGATATGGATGCATTTGGCTGATTGGCTGGTTCGGGGAACTTGGTTTTGGACTGTGAATGAAAATAAAATATTTGTACAGAATTAATATACATTTGTTTGGAACGATAGGGCCTTAATCAAACCGTTAAGAAATTAATTTTTGTGTAAAATTAAATTAACAGTGCTACTTCTCGATAATTGGTACATTTTCCTTTGTTCTCATTGTGTATGACATAGCAACGCCGTAGTCCAAGCTCTGTGTAATTTACCATCCGCTCATGAGTAGCCCGGTGTAGATCTTCATCTCCATATTTCACCATTTCCGTTAATATATCATCTACGCCACCATTTCTAATATTTCTCAAGTTCATTTTTATTCTCTTATTTTTTTTATCGACGGGGATTCTATAACAATTTCATTCTCTGTTGTTCTTGGTATTTCCTCTATCGTACTTTCTTGGAATAGACTTTTCTTGGTCTATTCCATTCATCTTTCAATTACTTCCTCTCCTATCAGGTTAACCTCTCTGTCTTTGCAATAATAAGTTGTGCTGACCGCTTTTAACTCTTTTTATGTATTGATATCGTAAAAGTTCCTAATTTCTTTCTTTCTGTATTGTTTCTCAATTCTTCGAGCATCCCCAATTTATTTTTTCTCTTTTTGTGTCGGTACACGTTTGTACATTGTCTTCTCTGATTCTCGTAGTTACGTTTCTATTATAAAGAAAAGAAGTTTTAATACCTTATTGTTCGCGTGGGTTTTCTACTTCGTCTCGGGCAAGACTTCACACTCAGGATTAATAATGCACTAAGTCCCTTGGTATATAATGTACTATTAATTTTTAAAAACACTAAAACAGATCCAATCTGTTTAAGGCCGAAACGTTGATTACTTAAATTTGCTATCTCTTCATTTATATAGAGCATTTGTGAATCATACCTGTATCTACCATTAGGAATAAGTGAAGTAAGTTGAGTCTCATCGAGATCAAAGTTGCAGAAATAATATGCAACATCCCTAAAGTAAAAGGCAAAACCAGAAATCGTATTCTTCCAGAATATTTTCGCAGTTGAGGCATCTCTCGAACAAGTTCCTCGGCATTTCAGCAAGTTTTCTTGAACGATTTCTTATTACCTTTGAACAATGGTAAGTGAAAGTGTTGAGAAAGATGAAAATTTATCAATTCCACGGCCTATCCACGAGCAACGCATAGCAAAGTTTTCGTAAGGATTTGGGTCTGGATTACAGAATAATAATTGAATAATTATTACAATTTTCTGGACCGCTTACCGCTTAAAATTTAAAAACTAACCTGTTTTGTATCGAGTTAGGTATATGTATGTATTTCAATATTGCTGGGGGTCTGAATAGCGAAACAAATACAATTATGCTTTACACTTTAATTCCCTATACCATACAAACTTCGCTTTATGAATATTTTAACAATAGAAAACATTTGTGCAGTAAATTCTTACTTGTTCTTATGTGCAATATAGAAATTAAAATACCCCAAACAAACACTACCAACAGTCCGAGTTCATTCCTGACTGTTAGGGTAATTGGTTTCTGCCCAATTTATTTTTTTGGGTATACAATTGGAATGTATATTTCACCATAAATATATTGCAACGATATTGGTTCATTTTCCAACAGAAATGTAACATCAGCTTTGTATTTTCCATTGGGAATAAGTGGAGGCAAATGAGTGTCATCAGCAACAAAATTGCAGAAGCGATATGTGATATTCTGAAATCAAAATACATATGAACCATATTTAAAACCCCAAATCGTTAACAAAACCTTATAAAAGTAAAAACTTTCAATGTTGCCACATGCTTTCACACTAGTGCCCAGTCCAATTACATTTGTATCTACAATTTTTTTTAAATTGGCTTGGAAACGCAATGGAAAGTGTCGATACTCATTGCTCAAAAACTTATTGGCTTGTACGAGTACCTAAAAATAAATAATATTGCATTAAAATTGAAATGTCTGTCACGTCTGTAGAAGAAAAAAGAAAATTTTACCTCAATTTTATCGTATGCGTCACATTTTAAGTTAAACGTAATATTGTGAGCCGTTGTGGTTCGATTGTGTTTGAAGGCTTTAATTTCATAGAAGCTGAATATACTTTTATTGTACCATATTAATTCAACTCGTTCATCTTTAACTTTGAATGTATGTTGATGAAACTAGAAATCAGTTAATTAGAGTAACAAGAAAGTGTTTTTATAATATTATGGACATACTAGTAGAATAAAATTATCCATTTTTTCATGTTTACATGAGCCATGGATTTGTAAATATCTCTTTGCGTGGTAAATAAATATTTTAATCGTCATTTAGGTTCAATTATAAATACAAAGGGCCCTACGATTAGTTGGTAACACTACAGAAATGACGTTTTGGGAAATTTTGACTAATAATCGTACAAATTGGTAGTAAAATATTGTTCGAATTTCCAAATATTAACGTTAGATTCTATTGGTAACTATTTAATAACTTTTATATGAGGTTGGACACCCTTGAATATTAGTTATAATTAAAAATTGGTCTGTATATAAGGGCGTGTTAATGTACAACTATCTCGATGGATAAGATTAATCATAAAATGCATAATTTGAGTAAACTATTTTCATAATAATAATTACAAACTGGAATAAAAATAATAAGTTCTTACCTTAGCTAAAAGCTCATCGTTACAACAAATTCCTTGAAGCGACAATAAGAATGCTAATAGCAAAATAACAGTTTTCATTTTAAGTTATAAATTTATAAGCCACGTTAAACTATGCTTTGAAACCCAATACTGATGACAGTAGGTACCAACTGGCGGTATTGAATTTCAACCTTCGAAACTAACATTAAGTATAATATTATTTGTAAATGGGATGTTGGATCGTGGGGTTTCTGGGTCAATCAAATAAAAAACTATAATTACAACTGACCGGTTTCCATGACCTGACCATGATATTTATAAGGGTTTTACATCAGGGTTTGACATGTGTGATACACGAAAGTTGTGGTGTCTTGCTTTTGGACTTTTTTGATTTTTAATTAAATGTTTAGTTTGTCCAATGTTGTAATAATCGTTGAGACGTTGTTTAATTACTTGGTATGTGTGCCTTTTTTCGTTTTTAGTGTGTGTAATTTAGTACGATAGAAGAAATACCAAGAACAACTGAGAATGAAATAGTTATAGAAGCCCTATCGATAAACAAAATAAGAGAAATAACAATAAACTTGAGAAATATCAGAAGTGGTGGTGAAGATGATAATATATCAACGGAAATGGTCAAATATGGATGTGAAGAACTACACCGGGCTACTCATGAGCTGATGGTAAAATACACAGAGCTTGGACTACGGCGTTGTTATGTCATGTACAGTGAGAACAAAGGAGAATCTACCTAATATCGAGAAGTAGCACTGTTAATTTAATTTTACACAAAAATTAATTTCCTAACGGTTTGAATTAAGGTCCTATCGTTCCCAACAAATTTATATTAATTCTGTACTAATATTTTGGTTTTCATTCACAGTCCAAAACCAGGTTCTCCGAACCAGCCAATCAGCCAAATGCATCCATATCGAGGTCCACCGACCTCTACAAGAATCAACCGCCAGCTTCAAAGTAGATGAAGGAGATGACCTGCTCCTTCCAATGCAAATCAGAAAATAGTAAAATAGCATTTTATTTAGAATTCGTGAGTTAGTAGTAGCAAAAAATGCCCAGAGGGGCGTTTATTCATAGGTAGGCCAATATAGTTGTCCAATGTTATAAATTTACAGTTATTGCACAATTTTAGTATTAGCAACAGTAAGACGTGCTCCAAGATATCCGCTTTTCACCTTCTGTACTCCTGATAGCAGCAATTTACAAAACGCCTCGTTAGAAAAACAATAAAAAACCGACAACAACCCCGATCGACATGGACATTGAGACCGATACACTCTTCACTCCCAGCACAAATAACATGCCAAAAACCACCGCCGACCTCAAAACGCCGCCTTCAAGCGGAAGTAAGAAATATAGCCGAGCTTATTTTTCAGCAGTCTATGAAGAAAATCTTAAAACCTCTGCACGAGGACCTCCAGCTTCAGTAATGACAACTTGTCAGTACATGCAAATCTGGCCCAATTCGAGTTCGAATCTGAAGAGGAAATGGACATCAAAATATTGTAATAGTACAAGATTCGATGCCAGGGTGCAGAAACAAAAATGCATCCCAAACTCCCTCCTTTCCCAAATCCAAATCTGTACCCCCCCCCAACCCTACTTCTCAAACATTCAGGCCAAGAGAAGAAATCATACCACCACTCGTCCTGAAGGACGTAACCAGATGGCTACAGCACGTTAAAGAACTCCAAGCAGCCAAAATATAATATTAAACAGACGGACGGACGGACGGACATACACGGAGCCAGATCATAAGGCTTCTTGTTATACTTTGTATTGAAGCCTAAAAGTCGATTTTAAATTTAAAACACATTTTTATTTTATTATACATACGATGTGTTTACAATCACAATTTCGAGGGTTCTGGTTAGATTTGAATTATGCGGACAGACGGACGGACGGACGGACACGGAGCCAGATCATAAGGCTTCTTGATATACTTTGTATAGAAGCCTAAAGAAGTCACTATAGCGTCTTTCCATCAAGCCTTTCACTCCAGATAATTATCGTAAAATGTTCAAGCACTTTGAGGCAAACTTGGACACCAACACCGAAAGAGGTTACTTCTTTACCCTGTCCACCTCGCATTGTCATAAGAGATATCAACCATGAGCTAGATATCCAGTTCCTGAAGGATGACCTGCTCACCCAACGGTTTCTTGTTGAATCCATCAACAGAATGAATTGGTAGCGCGACAAGAAGCCAAACCCCTTACTTATGATTTTATTGAAATGAGACATGAGAAACCAACACATTTATGACGTTCAAAAAAATCCTCGGCATATCGGTAAATATGGAAAGTTCACACCGAAAAGATTGGCTTTTGCAGTGCCTCCATTGCCAAACCTTCGGGCACGTACAACGGTGCTGCAGATCTTCACAAATGTACGTCAAATGTGCTGGTGCACATTTGACTTCCATCTGCAAAAAATCGCCGGACACACCTGTGACCTGCGCAAATTGCGCTGGGGTCCACGTTGCGTTTCCAAAACTAAGAGCCAAGTACAAAAACCGATACTATACCAATGGGCCACCATACTACCACGAAAATCAAGGCGTAACATAAGAACAAAATTCGACTCTACCACATAGGGTCGCAAAAATCTCTCCGACGGTGATGACCACCATCATGTTCACGCTAACACAGCACAACATTTTCTATTGCCAACTTCGGGTGGGTTGGCGATTTGTTTTCCTTGGCGGTAACCGGCGAGATAGAATTTCTCGACGGTTTCTTTGTCGTGCGCCTGGTGGCTGGCCTTTCGCTACCCAGGCTTGTGACCCCTAGGTCTTCTTGGACTGCAGCGCTGGATGTTATTACGCTAATTTCTAGTTCTCTAGTAGCATATTGCGATATCGAGATACCACGTCAATGGAAGTACGTTATTTAAGATTCGGGAAAATGTTGTTATTAATAAAGCATGTGACTTATCAACGTAATCAGAAAAACTTCGTCCGATACCAAGAAATTTAGTTCAAAGTCAAATGATTTGTAAAAAAGGACATAAAGCAGGTTTGAATAAAATAAATTTAAAATGTAACATTTAATAATTGTCTTTGTTGAAAAATGTTTATTTATAGTAAATGAAAGATTGTTTAGTAATAAGAAAGGTATTTCAAAAGTTAGAATTTTGTTAATTAATTGATTAATGTAAAAATTTATGTTAGCGTTAAATTTAAATAAGTTCTTAAAATCATTACGTGAGTTCGACGTGTCACAAGTTAATGAACTGTGAATGGAAATTTCATGTCCAGCATCTTTATTTATTCAACCACGAAGCACTTAGGAAGAAGTCAATCCAATCTGAAAATATAAAAATTTTACTTATAAAATTTCAACGAGTCACATTTGGCTTAATACATACCTGTACTGAGAAACTTTCGATAATATTGATTTTTCCGATCAACCAATAAAATGCGTCTACACAAACATCGAGATTGCTATGAATTTCGAGATAGAAAAATTAAAAACAATCGAAGAGGTCCTTGTGTTAGATTTCACACGTAATGGTGGCGAATTTTGATCGTCCTAATAAAAAATTAATTTTATAGTGAAAATAATTGGTGAAAGTATAAAATACCAGTGTAAAAATCAGCAAATTAATTACTTACCTACGTAAAACTAAAAATAAGTTGAAAAACGTAAAGGATTGAGAATATTTCTGAAGAATTAAAAATCGACACAAAACGAGGTCAACAAACTGCAACTGGGAACCTTTTCATGGTAATAAACCCATCGAGTGAACTTTGGTGCGCAATTGTACCATCTCCAGTTCAAGTAACGAAAAGATTCCTGTATTTTTCTAAGGTAACGTGCACATTCAAGTACAATTTTAAAATAACTAAGTGAAATTTTCGGACTCCATACGACACGTGTTTTTCTTTATTTAACGTTCAGAATTTTGATAATTAGATTTAATAATAGAACTTTTTAATATAACAAAACCTTTAATTACATTTTTGTGCTCAATAAAAACATTATTATTTTTGTAACGAAGGATATTTATTTTGACCTGTTCCGCATCCATAAATTTATTTACAGTATTGGTCACGAAACGAACTCACCCTGTACAAGGTAAGACACATGCACTACGAACCAGCTAAGCCGAGGCATATTATTTTCATTTATTTGTATTTACTAAATTTCACATACATTTCCATTGACGGGGTACATTTCTGTACACTCGTACAAACATCAATATTAAAAACGTTTAGCTCCGGTGAGGCAGAGGACTCCACAGCAATATGTTAACGCCTCGGCCTGGTTAATCACCGTGGACGTAGCGAGCGGTCGCTGGCTTACGGCCGGAGAGGTCCCACTCCTGAGTTCCCCTGTCCAACCGGTACTGGGCTTCCGAGGCCCTGCACCGTAATATTTATATCCATTGTTTTGTCCATTTCCATTTTGCTGTAGAGGTTTTTTAAAGCGGGTCCACCCCCTCGGTTGCCGTTTTTGAACGGTCGTACACTGCCGGTTGTAATTCAGTCTTAGATGCGGCTCCTACATCATGATTTTCGAGATGGTCGTCCCGTTCTTAGGGTACCTCTCGCGTACCCTCTTCGGATTTTCCTCATCCATACCCGATCTCTGAGAGTCCTCCGCAGGTTACCAGGGACCACCACGAGGAGGTGCGAGTAGGATTTTTGGTTCTCCCTAATCTTAACTAAACTTAAATTAACTGAACGTATATCAAAAACCAAACTTAGTGAATGTAACGGTATGAAAAAATACTAGCGTAACTGAGCCATAAGATACAACTAAGCGTAACTTGGCGGTACGCGTCAAAATACCAAGCAAGGTATTTTTCTCTAAGTCGAATAGTTGCTGAACGCCAGCACTGTAAAATTTTAGAATTTGTTACATTTGTTGCAACATCTGTTGACATTAGAGAAAATTTCAAAAACGCTCGATTTTGACCTGACTTTTTTTTATAATAGGGTATAGGTACATTAATAGAATTGATCATATAATAGACTTTTTTAGAGAGAGTAACCAAAAATTATAAAAAAAGTCAGAGCAAATTCGAGCGTTTTTGAAATTTTTTAAAATGTGCTCTATTTAACAGTGCTGGCGCTCAGCAACTATTAGACTTAGAAATAAATATCTTAGATAAAAGTTGTAGTAAATTTTGTTCTCCATAAGATTTATAGCAGCCATTTTCGTCCTACAGTCAACTGGTAAGGAAATATTGCAAAGAAACATTTTGTATTCGCCAGTTTTTTTTAAATGGCGGCACTTCCAGGCGGTCGCCGAGGTCGCCAACTCAGAGTTTTTACGGTACGCGACAACTCGGCGATTCCCACTCGGCGACGGACAACTCGGCGATTCCAACTCGGCGACCGGACAACTCGGCGACGGACAACTCGGCGACCGGACAACTCGGCGATGGACAACTCGGCGATTCCAACTCGGCGACCGTGCAACTAGGCGACGGACAACTCGGCGACCGGACAACTCGGCGACGGACAACTCGGCGACGGCCAACTCGGCGACGGCCAACTCGGCAATACCGAGTGTATTTTAGTTATGTTTTTTTTATAAAATTATAAAATTAATACCATATTTTTATTTAAGGCTATTATAAATTTATTGTTATTATTAATCTAAATTATTTACAAATATTTTAATATCGATATAAAGAACTGTATATGGATGGCACATTTTTACTGTGTCCTTCTCTCTTCTCTCAAATTTTCGTCATATTGTCCAGAAAAGATGGACGCGCAGTGTTTCCCATATTGTTTTGTTTGCTGCTGGATAAAAGCAGTGAAACGTATTCTAAATTATTTGGTATGATACGAAATCTTTGGCCTCAACTTATTCCAGAAAGTATAAGTGTGGATTACGAATTAGCGATCCATCAAGCTATTCACACAGTGTTTCCAGAAGTGAATATTCATGGTTGCTTATTTCACTTGGTTAAAAATCTTCGGAAACACTTGAGTTTAAACCATCTTCTGCAAAGTTATAATAGCGATGCCGAGTTTGCAGTAAAAGCTAAAATGATTACTTCTGTTTCATTTGTTCCCCAAGAAGACATTATTCACGCGATTACAAATCTGGAAAATTATTTGTCTGGAGAGTTTGAACCTTGCTTGCCATCGCAAACTACAGTTGGGTTTTGGTAGTGGTATTGCTCATCATACTTTGTGGAATTTTATAGACAAGCTAAGGAAAATTCTTAAAATGTATGATGTCAATTATGAAAGAAATATTGCTGGCCACGAAGGTCCAGCGAAAAGAAGACGTTATCAAGAAGCCGATAACAGAATTCTAAATAAGGTTGTTGCGTATGATCGAGAAAATATTATTGAATATCTTCGTGGTATATCCCACAACTATGTTATGGATTAAAATATTTTAAATAATGTAGATTAATAATAACTTAATAATAAATTTAAAATAGACTTCAATAAAAATATGCAGAACATTAATTTTATGATTTTCTAAAAATAAAACATAAAATAACTAAGCCGAGTTATGATATGTTATATGCCTATTCACAATGGACATAAGAATTACATAAGATTTATATACGGCATAACTTTTGATGATTTCAACTTTATTTATTAAAATTATGACGTTTTTAAATCTTATGTATTATGTATTATGAACAGGCAGTTATATGTTATAACTAAACTCGCCGAGTTGTCCGTCGCCGAGTTGACCGGTGTTGACCGATCGCCGAGTTGTCCGTCGCCGAGTTGACCGGTCGCCGAGTTGTCCGTCGCCGAGTTGTCCGTCGCCGAGTTGTCCGGTCGCCGAGTTGACCGGTCGCCGAGTTGTCCATCGCCGAGTTGTTCGTCGCCGAGTTGTCCGGTCGCCGAGTTGACCGTCGCCGAGTTGGAATCGCCGAGTTGGCCGTGTCCGGAGTTTTTATTAGGACCCCAAACATTAAAACATATCCAAAAATCAGTACCCCCTGACCATTTTTAGGAAACTCTTCTTTTCATGATTTCGAGGATGTTGTTATAAAATATTTTCAGGGTTCCGAGAGAACGTTTTTTAGTATGTTAAAGCACGAAACCTAACGAAATCCGTCGAAAAATCGCAGAAAACCGATTTTGTATTTTTTTGATCAAAATGTGCCTAATTTTCTTACACTACGAAGGCCTATGACCGATAAGGGTCGGATTCTGATATATGAACCACGACAATAACTTTGGGACGCTAAGGCGTCCGATATGATAACTGTTCGCGATCAAAGTCGTCTTCTTCAATTACCTCCATATCTTCTTATTGTCGTGGATCTCAGGAGAAAAGAGGGAGAGTTTATCTATAATGGAGAGGTATCTAAAATTAAGATGTTAGTGTCTAGAGTTTTTTATCGTTAAAAATTTCCTTAGGTCTACATATTTGGAAACCTTATTGATTATATAAAGGCTTATATTTTATAGAGGAACTTGTAGCAGATTATATATATTCCACTCTGACATCCAAGCGCGTAAAAATGATAATGTCGACCTTTCCGATTTGTGACCATCCTAATTTGTGACTTACCGATTTTTAATTATGGATTTATTTGCTGGGTTACATTCTGATCCTTACGCGAGTTGTAGCGTGGTTTTAACTCCAGAAAGTTTACTGTTTTTAAGAAGTGGAATTTGGATTTTGGTTACGCTTTGCATTGGTAACATTTTGTTTTGTAGCGTACCATAGCGTCATCGTCGTTTCCGACCGGTATTTTGGGGATTTCAAGGACCATAATTAGACAAGGTTTATTTAAGTTTTGGGTGTGCGACTCCGACACTTCTGTTCTGGAGGAATTCATTCCAATCCAATGTCTTCATCGCCAATTCGTATCGAACTACTGAGGAAATCTGCCCATCAATCTTTCGAATCTAAGATTTACTATTGCATCCCTTTGGAAGTGTAACAACCATTCCGACCAAATTTGAAGGTATTTAGTGAAATTATATGATTTTGTCTTTGTTTATGTATGTTTCTTTGTTTGATTTTTGATGATTAAATAAATGCTGGCGATAGATTAAGTTATTAAAATGGGGTTAGTTACAATAGTTAAGATTTTTGGGGATAAAAAGTCAACATAATTATTTGTGTTTGAGTAAATTTATTAATTAAGTATTTTTCCATTTGCAGTTCATTTGTTGTTTCCGTTATTTAAGCATAAAATCATATTGTTGAGTAAGCTATTTGTATAAAGTCTTAAGTCTTATATTATGCAAAATTTTGAGGTTTCAATTATATTTTATTATATCTTTGAGTTTTAATTTATTAATAACGCTACAGCGTAAAGTAGTAAAGTTACCCATTGAACAGGTAAGTTTCATGTTTTAAGGTTACGATTGGTGGGTACCAGGATTTTTCGAATTATGAGTTTACCAAACAAGAGCTTTATCATGGTACTTCCCTCTATTCAATTTCTTAGATGGCGTCTTCACTATTTTTGACATATCTATGCGGCGCGCACATTTATTTTGAGATTGAACCACCCCTCCCACTGCAGCGAATCCGACACTTTTATTTGTATGGGGATGTGTGTCCTCACGTTGATTTATCCCGTAACAACATTTCTATTAAAAGAAAAGAAGCCTAATATCTCATTCTGAGCGTGGTTGTTTTACTGTTGCGGAAAAGTTCAAGCTCCCTAGATGTTGTAAAATTAGCAGGTTATTGTAAAGGTCCTAACAAAGATAACATTTTATTTTATTTACACTTTTCAGTACAAAAAATTGTAACGTGGATTTCGCGCTCGCAGCGCCTTGAAATTTTTGGTAACATACCGTTACAATCAAACTACAGTATTTCCCGTCTTTTCGAAATTTTTAAAATCAAACTTTTAAAAGTCATGTATTTCTTGGTCAATTAGAATTAGAATCAAGGAAATAACAAAATTCCGTTTGTAAATTTTCGAACGAAAATATTTTAAAAGTATATATTTTGTTAATATGGATAATACAGTCTAATAGTTTCAAGTTGAACCTAGACGGAACGATATTTTTCAGCCGTGTAATATTCTTCCAATGTCTGAAGTACAAATTTATTACAATAGTTTTTAATTACGTCCATCCCAAATCCATACGATTGGAAAGGTATTTCAGGACTAACGTAGCATAAATTAACAATTTGATCGGTCATCAGTTTTGCCTTCATCCCAGTACTGTTTTGAATTTACGTCCACCCGCCTAGATGCATAGTTAACGAATTAGTTGGACATGTAGAAACTTTAAATTGAGATAGCGAGGTTAGACGCAATTTTACTCGAAAGTCACACATGGAGCTGTCAAAATCACTTTGATTTATATGTTTTATTTCGTTATCTGACCAGATGTACACGTGCTTCAACAAGTCTAGAATCTTTTAGCATTGCGCTTATGGGTAAAAAACTATGGAATATACCTTTTTGCTCGACAAAAACTTTATAACGTAAACATTCAAAGTAATAAAAACTTGGATATCGTACAGCTGTGTTCTCACGGTTTGAACACAAATTTGTGGGAATAGAGATGCAAGTGACTTGTTTCATTTATTTTTCTGACCAATTGAGTATCGAGGTCGAATTTAATAACCAATTAGAGACTTTTCTGGAAGAAATTATGGTAGGGAATTATCCCCACGACTATCGAAAATCACATATAAAGAGCGACGGAGCTCATTTTAAGTTAATCCCAGTCAGTCTAGCTCAGCGCTACTCCGCGAGGCCCACCGGCCTCCATAATTTCCAATGTCACTAATGTATACTTTCAGATGAAGGAGAAGGCCGGCTACGCCGGGATGCTCCATTGTGGTCAGTCCAGAAAATCGAAAAAAAAAAAAAATTTTAAGTTAAGATTCCTTGGGAATCTTCAGGTCAGAAACTATGCCAGTTTGGCCAGCGACCATGTAATATCCAAAAACTTAGCCGGAGGCTATCTCCGAGCAGTGAGATAACGTCTAGTATGGACGGATTTTTAGTGTAGTTGAATACCAAGTCAATTATATAGGTCTTACCGACGTAAGATCTCAAATCATTAACAGTCAATTGTGTAACATATGTGAACAGTGCAATAATAGGTAACAGATCTTTTTGTATCGATAGTACGAACCTTGGTCAATATGGTACGGCAACATTTAAATTAAATAGTTTAAACATTTTCTCGAATAATAAATCCAGTTTCGAGTTAAACAATCAACGTTTTTGTTATTAAATTTGTGGACTAAATCCCGTTTCGAATTAAACGATCGACGCTTTGTTATTAAATTTATTGAATTAAAACTAATTTTGGGTTGAACTATTCACGCTCTTATTAATACCAGTCTTCATGTAAAATCATTACGGCACAATAACTCGCTCGCCGATATGCAAGTACCGCTTGATATGGATAACGTTGTCGAACATTCTTTAGTGGAACGCGTCGTACAGATGTTTACGTCCATCACGTGTGGATACTTTTCCGAGATAATTTTTTATCGAGTTAAGAAAGTTCAGTACCGTACTTCAATATTTTGTTTCGTGTAAATTAAATTAGTGAAATTTAAATTTATTGTTAATGTTTAACAAACCCGTTCGTGTCATTTCCAACGCAACTCATCCGGCTGCGCGAAAACTGACTACGGTCAGATCCGGATTGAGTTAATTTTATCGGAAGTGAAAACCCTTCTTTTTCGTCATCAACTTCAATATTTTGTTTCGAATCAATTAAACTAGTGAAAGTTAAATTTATTGTTAATATTTAACAAACTCGTTCGTGTCATTTCCAACGCAACTCATCCGGCTGCGCGAAAACTGACTACGGTCAGATCCGGATTGAGTTAATTTTATCGGAAGTGGAAACCCTTATTTTTCGTCATCATCAACAACCACCTTCTACCGAATCATTGTCAACATTTCAACGTATTTTATGGTCATCTCGTTTATGGAAGAACCATACTTTCGTATCTCATACCGGCAAAATCTATCTGGAAATTCCGTTTGGAACGCATCAGTAGATCAGTACCTGATATTATGTAAGCATTCTTTTCGTATTTTTAAGTATTATTGTATTCTTGGTCAGTTTTGACCATGACATTTGATAAACTTTCAGTTTTACCGTGAAGACGATCGCAACCTCTTTGTATGTCCTTTTTATGTATTGATATTCTAAATTGTTTATTAAAATACCGTCATATTTTTCGAATTATGTTTTACGTCACATTTAAGTTTAATAAATTAAACCATTCACATTGTAGATTGAATTTTACGTCATGTTTAATATTAAATGAATTAAATTAACTTCAAGTCAATATTTTTTTTTGTGATAACGTTTTATCATTTATTCAAGTCAAGTTTTTCACATTTGAGTTTTGTAGCATCATGTAGATGTAAATATGATTAGACATATGTTATAAAATACCAAATGCCCTTGTATATTTCGACATTATATTTCTTTATTATTTATATTTGTGTTTTTATTATTGTTTATGTGTTTGTTTATTTAGCGATTAGGTAAGGTAAGGTTTATAACAGCAAGACGTACATGTAATCCAAAGAGAGGCCACCAGTATGAGATACTCGCGTTTAGCTTTGTCAACAGCTGTCGTGTATTCAGCTGGAAAGGGGCGATTTTGCACCCCTTTCAAATGGACCTTGGTTCAGAATTCACGTGGCGCCCTTTTTACTCCGTGTGTAAATATATTCCCCCCCCCCCCCCATTTTGAGATAACATCATAACTCGCGATCGAGGATTGCCCGGTCGCTGAGGAGAGGCCGACAAGACACGACTTTTGGTCACAAGCCCTTCTGCTCCACCCTACGAACACCACCCTTCGCGGCTGAAGCTAGTCATTTCGTTAATCTCTGTTCGGAAGGTGTCCTGGATGTGGATTGTCGTGTAACAAAATGTTTTCCAGTTGCATTAAAATAAAAAGGGTAGAACATTTGAACATAAGAAACTTCTTTAATTAATCTTCGCGTGCAACACACAATAAAATATATTATTTTAATTTAAAAAACCACTAATACAGGTTCAATACGTTTATGACCCAAACGTTGATTATTTATTATGAGTTTTTAATTCTTTGGATAAGCAATTGGAGTATATATTTCACCAAAACCAGATACGTTTGCTATCTCTTCATTTTTATACAGCATTTGTGAATCATATCTGTATCTACCATTCGGAATAAGTGGAGGAAGTTGGGTGTCATCAATAACAAAATTGCACACATAATAGTAACATCCTGAAAGCTAAAAGATTGAGTAAATATATTTATAACCAGAAATTGTATGTAAAACCTTTTCGAAAGAAAAAATTGAGATGTTACCACAATTTTTTATTGCGCTCAAACATCCTACGTTAGCATCAACAGCTTTTTTTAAATTAATTTGGAAACGGACCGGAAAGTGTCGATACTCATTGTATTGTTTTACCTAAAAATGTAAACCTCCTATGAAAGCTTCAATATTAGTGCTATTTCGGCGAAAAGCAAAAATTAATATTACCTCTACTTTATCTTTCACGGTAATTTTCATGTTCATGGTTAAATTTACGGCCGGTGTAGTGCGATTATACTTAAATGTTTTAGCTTCAAAGATTCTAAAATACTTTTTATTGTAACTCATTATTTCGAATCGAAAGTCTCGTACTTTGTAGGTATGTTGATGAAACTGAAAAGAAATTTATTATAGTAATTTTTCTTCGTCGAGTAAAATTATGCATTATTTGCAAATGTGAATTTTAAAGCTTGTACGAGTATTTTGAAACTATACTATGTATGGCAATTTATTTAGAACAGTGGTTCTAAAGCGAGGCACGACATACCTACAGCGAAAAATAGCTCTAGACAGCAAGGACATCAATATTATAATATATTATTTATTCATGTCAATCGGCTTAACTCAGATTCGGGAATTATTTTAATTGACTTTTGTCAAAGTCAATAAACATATATTTATGACTGATGATACACTCAAATAATTAAAAGAGTACTTGAAAATAAACAGATCAATAGATCTCAAAAAAGTTAAAGAAGAAGTATCCATACTAGTCCATACTAATATTATAAATGCGAAAGTAACTATGATTGTTACCCTTTCACGCCTAAACCGCTGAACGTATTTCGATAAAATTTTGGAAGGAGATAGATTCCATCCCGACGAAGGATACTGGCTACATTTTATCTCAAAATTCATGAAAATTATTTTAGCATTCCCGAAATCAAAGAGTTAACCCGATTAAAGCGATAATCGGATATTGATTATCTTTTTTATTGATTAAGCTACGTAACAGGTACTCAAAAGCTCAAAGGGTGCAGATACTCAAAATTACCTGTAATCGGCAATCGGAAGAAATGCTAGTTTATAACATTAGTAAAAACAGCTAACCAATGTTAGCTGTTGGTTTGGGATGAATGTAGGATGTCCCACAAAAACGCAATCCAAGCACTAAATCGGATTATGAACGATATCAAGAGCAACCAAAGTATAATGGGAGGGATGGTGGTACTGTTTGCTCGCGATTTTAGACAGACTCTACCGGTGATAACTAGGGTTACAAAGGAAGATGAAATAAATGCATGTCTAAAGGCCTCTACATTATTATGGATGGATGTAAAAAAATTTAGTTTGACTACAAATAAGCGAGTACAACTGCATCTCAACATTTTAGAATTATCAGGAGTGCCTGAGGCTGAAAGTTGATGTTCCGGTCCTGTTAATGCGTAAGACTCTAATGGCACATGGTTACAAATTACACACCTGGGACGAAATATTTTAAGAACAATAATTATGACTGGAAGAACAAAAGGAGAAAATGTTTTAATTCCCCGTTAGAAAAAACCTGTTTTTCCCATGGGTAACTGTATGTGGCGTACTCACGAGTATCCAGCCCACAAATTCTTCATGCCTTAACAAAAGATGGCAAAACCAAAAACGTAGTTCACAAAAATTTGGTAACATAAGATATTATATTCAAAGTTATTAAAGGTCGTGCAAAGGTATCGAGGCATCTTAAGTTAAATTAACCCAGTGTGTGACTCGAGTAACAATCAGCAAACCCTGATGTATATCGACAAGTCAATTCCTATTTTGTTATAATGGAATGTGTTAATTATGTTGAAAGTTAGAAGAATCAAGTGGGCTCGCATTGTTCAAATATTTCGTGTCCTTAAAAATTACCTCAATAAAAGGTACCAAACTTTAAATAAAGTTAAAAAATTTATCAATGAATCTTTCAATACAAATACGGAAGAATCTCCTATGTTAATTATGACAGGAAAATTGACAGAATGACCATGGGCAGTTGATCCTATTGATGTTAATTTAACGATATTATTAGAAGGGCAAAGGAAAAATTGACAAAGAATAATAAACAACACTCGAAAAATTAATAAGAGAATTAAAAAAGAAAGTTCTTTTGAGATAGGTAGTAATTAAAAGGTTGAGAGTGGGAAAGCTTTCCGAAAACCAGTGTGCGAAGTTGCAGCTACCGTGCGAAATTGCATCTACTGTGCGAAGGTATAATAATTAATAATTGTACTTTATTTTTATGTGTTGTAAATTAAAATCAATTGAAATATTGTTACTTATTCATATTAATTTATGCGCGAATAAAATACACCGGAACGCCAAAAAAATAAACACATAATAAAACCTAATCCAGTCTTGCGAAATAAACATAAATCGAAACATCAATCTAATAGATTAATAGCATTAGATTATTTGTAAGGTTCCTAGAACGCACCGACCCATATCTAAAAACTCTGTTACTGGTAGGTCATTGATATACAACGTAAACAACTGTAGTAATCCGACCCCCCCCTTTTTGTTTTTAAATTATTTTTATTTTGTATTTTTTTATATTTTATTGTAAATTATCTGACAATTGTCTTTTTCATCATAAATTCTCTTTTTTTTAAGCATGTATTTCTTTTTAATACGGACCTGTATAATTTTAAACTTAATCACCAAATTAATATAAGTTATCAATATCATATAATTATCTCATTTGTTCCTTGTTCTTATCGAATATTTAAACAGAGATATTATTTCTTTTAAATTCAAATTTTATTTAAAGTTTTTACCTAGATTAAAATTAAAAACTCGCGATATAATTATATGATTTGTTAAAGAATTATACAGGGTCAAATTAGCTAAAAAATGTAGTTAATTAGTAAGTTTAATTATAAAAAATATGTTATCTGAACTTTGTAAATGTTAAATAATATTATCGAAATGATTAAGGGTAAACAATTGAATCTCTCCAAACAAGAGGTCCTCAAACATTTTTAATATTAAATAAACTGATACTTATAATTCTATTATAGAACTCATGAAGTTTTAGAACCTCTTGTAATATGTTACAAATTAAGGGAAGTAAATTCAATCCTTGGATTTTGAATAACGAGATAATGATATTGAACCCAAAGTACCATATTAAGTTCAGATAAGGTTAGTGCAGAAAGCAGTGTCTTTGAACATCTCAGAGAGAGCAGTCGCTAGTCAGTCGCTTTTGTCATGATGTAGTCGTTATCATAAAAATGGGCCAAATATTGAAATTTTGAAGCGCCTTCGACTCATCGCCCTTTTTCCAAACTATAATGGACATCATAGGAATATTATATTAAACCAAGTAAGGAATAATCTTATATTAATTTTTTTTGTGTAAACTTTTGTATGATTTTATCTGGTGTGTAAATTTCCATTTCTTATTAAATTAAAGAAATTAATTGTCACTTTTTATTTTTTTTATTTACTATCTGAGAGGTTTATTCCTACGCCTTAGAAGAAGAGACGTTACTAATATCTAGGATACAAGTTTCCTACAATTAACTTGTTGGTGGCAGCTTATTACGCTATCTCGGATTGGTGTCAGAAACCAATTCCTTTTTTTTAGTGTAAAAATTTGTAAACCACAGCCCCGGTTTACTACACAAGAGCGACCCAAGGATTGAACCTTACGGAACCAATGACCAAAATGAAAATTTTAGTTTTACTGCTATTGATCGAATATGTGTACAAAATATTTCATCTGAAGATAGCATCTTGTCCAAGGCAAGTATAAAATGTTTAAATTGATCAGTTAAATTATTACTTTTCTAACATTGTATATTATAATATAATAATTTCCTTTGTATACTAACACCGTTCATATATTTTCCTCTTCTTGGTCTTCTTTCTCTCTTTCACCTAGTAGGTACTTTGAACCATTTGAAATACGTGGTCCAACGAATGTTATATGTCCTAGTCCTTGACAGAAATATGTATTAACATATTGTCATAATATTTCAGACTGGGGCCCACATTAGGTGGTTAGGAATTTCGTTTTTTGACAAAGAGGTAACAAATCGTACGTGATGAAAAACCACATTTAAATAATGACATTCACTATTGGAGTTTTCCGAAAACATAGGCGAATTCAGTTCTTCACCGCTTATAATATAATCAGTTGATTTAAAAAAATTTATAGTCCACGTATATCTTAGCCTTATATTTATACTGAACATCCGTGGTACCTGTACGATTGAAAATTAATTTATCTAAATTTTCATTAGTAATTCTACAGTCATAATACTGAAGATTACTAGTAACAGAACAAAAGATTTATGAAAAAAAAACACCTTCCTTCCACGAGAGCATTGGCTTTTGCTTCGTTTTCTATTTTGGGATGGCATCCGATGTAATCATTTTTACCGTCATCTCTCTGTCCCTATGCTATTTAAATGCCCATACTATAATAATTTCGCTTGATTATTTTTAATTTTAATTTAGTTTTATTTAATTTTGCTAGATTAATACTAAATTCGAAAATAAAGAAATTATAATTACATATTGTGGCCCTCCCCTTCCGGAGATACGCGATTAGTGAGGTTTAAACGAACAGTTTGGATCACAGATTGGCAAATATAAGTCTATTGATTGATAAACAAAACGTTAAAATGGGAATGGAAATAGAAAAACATACCCCCCGTCGCCAAGGTTTGCACAAATGCACTTTGGAAACTGAAGAATGTGCAGTAGAATTGTGTTTCAGACTTCAGTCTTTATCTCAACCGTTCTTTCTTAATTGTACTTAATTTATAATCAAACCCAAGAACTATGCAGATTGAAATATTTATATTCCGCTTAAAGATATATTGGGTGATGCATTTCTTTAATTTTAAAGGTAATGGCAATTCCAAGCAACACGAGTTGATTTGAATTTTGCTAGATTAATACAAAATTCTAAAATAAATAATTAAAATAATGTATTTGTGGCCCTCCCCCGTCCAGAGAGTTCACTAATAGCTCCGTGACTGGTGAGGATTAAACGAACAGTTTGGAAGCTCACTGAACTGCAAATGAAAAACATACTACCCCCCTCCCTCCAAGGTTGACAATAATACACTTTGAACAATAAAGAATGTGCAGCTGAATTGTGTTTCAAAATTCAGGCTGATTTCAGTCATCTTAAAAAACCGTTCTTTCGTAATTGAGCCACGTGCATTATTTTACAAATTTTGAAGAGTAATCTGAAAACTAATAATGAGTTTTTAATTCATACTGATGATGGCTAATGAGTCCATTATGTAAAATTATGGCAATGAACATGATATACTTGATATTCTTTCGGAAGGTTGAAATTCAAATTAGTGCCAGTTGGTATTTTCATCAGTAAGTGTCCGCCGTATTTTCGAGTTTCGCAAAATTTATAATTTGAAAATGAAAAATATTATTTTGCTATTAACATTGCTATTATGGCTTCAGGAAATTTACTGCAATGATGAACTTTTAGCTAAGGTCTGTACTAAATATTTTTATTCCATTTATCTACTGTTATATTTATTATGTAATGAATTGAATTTATAACTTGTTGAAAATATAATAATAAAATTATTCTTTTAAAAATATTACGTATAATTTTTAAATATATCTACCTACTTGAATTAAATTTTTAGAATCAAAATACCAATGTCATTACCTCTTCAAAATTTTCAAATTAAACTTTAAAAATATTTTTTACATCAAAAAATTTTAAGATTTTGTTTTCATTTTTTCAAATGATTTAAGGTTGTGTACTAGTATTTGAAAACATGTTAAAGCATTTCGAGGACAATTTAAAATATCCGAAAGCAATTTGTCAATGTTTACAAAATGCAAAAATTCATATTTTGATTGTAGAAATAAAATTCATGTAGGTATTAGGTGTTGAATGAATTGGTAATATTTTTAAAAGAATAATTTCATTCTTTAATTTATTATGTAAATATTTTATTAAATTATGCATTTTATGATTAATCTCAGCGAACGATATCGCTTGAAAATTTTAATATTTATATGACTACCTCCCCTCTATTATCTACAGATAAAATAGTTAATTAATTATAAAGGAATTCAAGGAGAGAAACCTAATATAAAATGTAATTATTGAATCTAGTGTAAATTTTGTAGATTTCAAAATATACTATGTATATCGATTTTGCTACCAATTTAGACGATTACTAGGAGGAGCCAGGTGACAGATTAACATTTAGTTTTACTTTCTTTGAGTACTATACACGGGAAGCACTTTTGAAATATACCGAGAGGATTTTTGCAATTTGCCGCTTAACACCGCTTAAGTTCGCCAAATAAAACGAAAAGTGTTTAATAAAATTTTTCGAAAAACCAACTCGTTTCGCTTAAAATTGCGCGCAAATATTTATATTCAAAAAGGGTGCGATTTCAAATGGAAATTTTTCAAAATATGCGTTTTTGTAATTTTCCACCTTAATTGACTCCTCACGAAAAAAAGTATACATTTCGTAAAATTCGCGCTCGGAAAATGCCATCCGATACCGTTTTTAAAATTAAAAATTTTTTCATGGTCGTCGCGCCACAACGGTTTTAAGGTGGAAATTTTTTCAAACGGCCCTAGCGACCTTATTTACGAAGAGATTTTTAATTTTCCACCGGCATCGGAAGTACACCCTGACCCTAAACAATTTTACCTCTATACCGTTTTTTCGCATCTCGTACCGCAATGCTATAAAATAAAAAAAATAAAAAATCGAAATGGAAAATTTTTTTTTCGAAAATCGAATTTTTAGCGACGCCATCTCATTTGCCGAGTTATTCTAAGAAATTTTGTCGAAAAAAGTTTAGTAAAATTATATTTTAAAGTTTTGAAAAATAAATTTATTTATTCGTAGACGTAGACCAATTTGACTTTCGAAAGGTAAGAGAATGTAGTCATAAACTTCTTTTGTAAAAACGTTTCTCAATTTGTAATCCGACGAACATGCGATGTAAAATTTTCAAAATTTATCGCAATACTTTGTCGCGAGTATGAAGCATCCCCGTTAAAAATTCAACATTAATCTGACAATAATTGGCTGGTTGCCTGGCAAAACCGTTTATCTCGATTTTTGACAAAAATTGGATTATTTCATATTATGATGTATTTTTACAAGTTCTACAGTCTGGCAAAATCGTATATTTTTAATGCTATTAGTAGATGAAATAAACGGACATCGCCAAATGGATTATACATATTTGCAATTCGCTGGTTGCCTGGCAAAACCGTTTATCTAATTTTTTATTCTTAAATTTAATCTAATTTTAATTTTATTTAATCCATTTGGCGATGTCCGTTTATTTAATCTATTAATAGCATCTAAATATACGATTTTGCCAGACTGTAGAACATTATCACGTTCAATTAGCTATTTAATTTAAAAGCTTTAATTGTTTTAAAGTTTTCAATAGTTAAAAGTGTTGTTAAAAGTATAATAATAAAATTATTCTTCTAAAACTATTACGTACTATACTTATTAAATATTTATCAACCTATTTGAAAAAAATTCTAGAATCAAAATACCACTATCATTCAGACTTCAAACTTTTCAAATGAAACTTATAAAAATGTTTTTTCCGGAAATCGTCATTGAAACAACATTTCCCTGCTTATGCACGCGCAGGGAAATTGAACTTTACTGACTAGTCCGGTAATAATTAGTAAGGTTAATAATAACAAAATAAAATAGACAAATGTCAATGTCAAAAAATGTCGTTCAATTAGTGTTTTAAAATTTCGATTTTAAATTTCGATTTTTTACGATTTTCGGAAAAATTTAATACAAAACATGTCAGTAAAATGTCTCACTTGACTCGGAGCTCTAAAATACTCGGCACGAAGTGCCTCGTATTTCAACATTGCCCCTCGTCAGTAATATGTCATTTTCCTGACTTTTATGTAAATAACTATTCTCCAACCGTATTAAAAGCAGTACATTTTTAATAGCATTACCGAGCATTACCTATTGCAACTGAAAGTTGACGTTTGTGTTATAAATATAGAAATGCGAACATTGCTCATAAGCAACACTTTTTTTTACGTGGACTAAAAGTACTTTTATTTTACGTGGACTAAAAGTGAATTAAATATATTTTTTAATGTCAATCATTTATTGGCTATACATAATTTTACACGAATAACAATAATAATCAAACAAAATAACAATAATAATCAAAATAAATAATAATAATAATAAAAAACTTAACACCTTAATCCTTCATGTTAATATTAAATGTACAGTTTACACGAGATTGGTGAAATGTAAGTAAACCCGTTTCGTTACCGGCAATTCCAAATATTAAAACAACCTAAAAACGTATATAAAATTTAGGTGCTATTTCAATTTTTAATATTCTAAGTTTACCTTAATCATTAAAAATTTATCATCATTTCCTTTGATTAGAAATTCGTCCGCTTGTTCTTTTGTTAGAACTCGAGATTTTTTAGGTGTGTAACCGTTATTTTGCTTTTTTAAAAACGCACGTAATTTTGAAAATTTTCCAAAATCTAGGGGAAGAGGGGGTACAGTGTTACACAAAAATTTTGAAGGCTCGTAATTTATTCCCATATAAAGTTAAAAGTTTAATATTGGGCTCTAAATAATTGTTACTGTTTTACCTTCAATATGCAATTAACTTTTTGAGAATATATTAACCCATGTATTTTTAAAACGGTAATATTAGCACTGAGCTTATGTGTAACATTGTTCCCCAGCATCGGGGTACGGTGTTACAGGTTATAAAATGAATCAAAATCTACATATTTATAAGCTTTTATTTATAAATCATATGTAGTTATCTACACACATTGATTAATTAGTAATTAATAAAGTTAATTAATAAAGTAATTAATAATTAATAATAAAAATTTAAAAAAAATAATGAAATAAAAACTAATTAAAAAATTAGTCTGATTCTGAGGTGTCATCTTGTAGTCTTTTAGTTAATTTCTGTTTTATTTTGAAAACACTTCGTTTCACCGACTTTGCTTTACTTAAATCTTCTATAATTTTCTTCCTAATAGGAGGAGAAACAGTGTCACATGTAACACTGTGCCCCCGGCTTCCGTGTCACACTGTGCCCCACTGGTACTTTTGACAGATAAAGCTAGTTTTTACAAATACAAAATTATTTAAGGTTATGTTCTTATACTGATAAGATTACTTAAACAGGTTATATATGATGATATAATTTGTCACCTTATTACGCGCATTGGGCGCACCCTTAGATTTTGTTTTTACAATCCATGGAACTCATATTTTAAATTTCAAATCGATCCGGTGAAAATTATTCTTTTAGAAGACATTTTTAGGTCGGGTTGTAAATTAAAAGATTGAAACATTCGCTCAACCAACAAAATTTACGTTTTGCAAATGTATAATAGTCTTAAGAACTGTAGAGGTAGGAAAGTATGTTCATAATATTTTTATTCGCGTCCCATGAACCATGCGGTAGTTAACACAATCTTTATAGAGTTGACGTAGCATACATCGTAGATTCACGCCATCAGCAAGAAAACCATCATTCTATAACGTTGCGAACTAAACGTCAATGCATGCAAATGCATTACTATAAATTTTAGGTAGGATCGAGAGACACTTTTATACGATCCATAATCACGAGCCAGTCGTCAATACAAGGACACACACGTGCATGTTTGAAAATCGTGAGAATCAATGCCTTTTGTTTTGCTATCTCGACCATGTGCAGATAAGCAACCAAATGTGCTCGGGTTTAACATGGCAAGGATAGCGATTTCGCAATTGCAGACTTCGATAAAAACAAGTAAAAAGTGCAAAAGTTAGACCCTTTTCGTTCAACCAGACGAGCAAAAAATTGTTTTGCTCGCACGTGTCGTACCAAATTTCTCGATACACTTTACATGGAGAAAGAAGAAAGCGTGCTCTCACACTCTAGGCATTGTCCAATTAAATCGCGTCTCCCTTCTTTCTAAATTTATAGGACCCAATTACAAGGTTCCAAATCAATCAGTAAGTGGGAAAAATCCTAAATTATAGTAGGGAAAATGCATAAATTGAGCTACAAATTGCATATTCGGGGAGATTCACTTAGAATCTGATACTACCTTTTCGTATCGTAGCGCTTCCAAAAGCGGAATTAAATACCGAGGTCTCACATTTATTAGAGATCCTTAAATAAATACAAGTCATTTGTGCTAAAAATTAGTGTGTGTCAACTGCAGGTACTATCGAACATTAATATCGTCAATTGTCATTAAACAATTAATATTTTATCGAACACTATTATCGTCAATTGTTACTAAACAATTAATATTTTATCGAACATTAATATCGTCAATTGTGACTAAACAATTAATATTGTATCGGACATTAATATCGTCAATTGTTGCTAATATTTAATGAGTTATCGAACATCAATATCGTCAATTGTTGCTAAACCTTCAATATTTTATCGAACATTAATATCGTCAATTGTTGCTAATATTTAATAAGTGATCGAACAATTAATATCGTCAATTGTTACTAAACCTTGAATCAATTATCGGACTTTTTATACCATCTGTTTATCACGTTTAATCACGTCGAGTTATTGCTTGCCGCTCATAAGGCAATTACGTAGCATTGCTTTTATCGAATGGTACAAAACAGGTGTTGCACTTCGAACCCATGTGTGCATTCCAATCGTTCTTTTTTATCGGACACCACATTAACATTTCTTACTTAGACAGTGCCGGCTTGAATTAATTGTCACTTCGCGAATAACTAACTTAGTGAATTATTTCGTACGGAGACCCCTATTTTATCGCGAAATACAGTGCGTGAACCACCCTGTTAGTTCACCGCCTTCCGATTTGAAGAGGTTTTGGGGAGCTGGTTATTCCGCTGACCTTCTGGTATGGGTTGAGACATCGCATTTATTCTACATTCTGAAGACGAATCTCACTCCTGAAGGACTCGTCATCGACTTTGCCTAGAGGTCGAACATCAACCACCCAAATTAAGTAAGAAACCTTTTTTTTATATTTTTAAGATTGTGATGTTAATTGGTCCTATTGACCATTAGTTGTGTTTATGAACGTTCAGTTCAACCCTGGAAGACGATATCGCAACCATTTTGTACACCTTTTATGTAACTTAATATTATTATCTATTATTAACGTAACTTTTACCACGCCATTCGAGCGTTTATATCCGAACTAGTAATTTAACGTAACATTTTAAGTTTGGTGCTGCAACTAAAGTTCATAAGAATTGAGCGATCACTTTGATTGGCTTTCATTATCAATTTTATGAGTCACAGTTTTAGATGTCATCGAGTTGCACTTAAGTAACTAGTATTTTTGGGTGTGGAGTGCTGTATTCAATACGCCCCCCCCCTTTCATGCAAATTAACCTTTTGTATTTTTGTAAGAGTAATTGTTTTACGAATATTAGTTTCGCAACGGAAACCACACTGAAAGGTTCCGTCAACTGTACATATTTATTTTTATACAAGACATGTAAATTTGATAGTATCTTGTGTAAACTTTGTCAACTCCCCCCTGATATTATTTTATTTAATACATTTTTATTATTTCCCAACTTTGTGTGTTATTATTATTGTTGTGTTAATGTTTATTTAGCTATTTTCACCCACGGAAAGTTCGCCTCCTGTAAAGGTAAGGTCATTGAGCGAGGTTTTTCCGGAGTGAGAGTTCGCCGTAAGATCATCAAGTTGTCGCGTACCAGCTTGGAAGGGGTGATAACCAGTCCCCTTCAAAAAGATTCATTTCTTCGTATGCGTGGCGCCCATTTAAACTCCCTCGTGTATATTAACCCCATCGATTTTGACTTAACTCCCCCCCTGTGTAAATTATTCACACCGATTTTGACAATTTTTAGAATCGCGATCGAGGATTGCCCGGTCGTCGATTGGAAACACCCGCTTTGCGACGTGCCGTCACACGACCCGTTCGTTCCTTTCACCAACCCACCCCTTCGCGACTTTGAGCTAGCCAACCTTTTATTACCTGTTGGAAAGGTGTCGTGGATGCAGAACGTGGTGTAACAGGATAATAATTTGGCGCCCAACTAAGTGGCTGTCGAGAAAGCCTTTTTGGCATCTCGTATCGAATTTTTGTAGTAAATCAAGTAAACGCCAAATTAATTTTTGTAGGTTTAAAAAATAATTTGACGCCGCCAACGTAGTGGCTATCGAGAAACCCCTGCCTATCGAAAAGCCCTTTTGGCACATTACGTCAAATATTGTAAATCACGAAGTTTCGATTTTAAGAGTAATACCGACGCGCATGAATGGACTAACGAGATTCCATGACGCCCCCCTATTTAGAATTAAAAGTAAAAATTATCGCGATTTTAAGATCAAATATAGTATTTCCGTTCACCATCAATTGTTTAAAGAACAAGTAGAGTCGTGTTTCGCGAATTTCTTTTGTATTCAATTAAATTAATATATTTCACTTTATAATGGCGTTCAGGATCGTACCGGACAGATTACGCAAGGACGAAGTCCAATACGAGTTAAAGATTAGAGGTTTACCTGTTCACGGTTCGGTAAAAGAATTACGTGTTGAACTAGTATCAGCCCTTATGAAAGAAGAACAGGGTGAAAGATACATTTTATTATGGTACCCATTTACTTTCACGGAAGATTTGGCAGCGTTAAAAACGGGCGTGTTAATCATTAATAAATTACTCGGTCGTTTAGAAATTTTTAGTGAACATGAAACCGACATAAGAATTCAGGTAGAAACGAAATTGGCGCACTACTTTAATAGATTATTTAAATCGAGACCCTTGCTAAATAAAGACAAGGACTCTCATCTCGCAATTTTAGACAAATTGGAAGATTGTAGGTCAACATACGGGTTATTGTTAGCGAACTCTCGGACGAATTTTGCAACAGAGATCGTGGAAAAAATTATCCAAGAATCTGTTGATTGCGTAAGCGAAACTGAAAATTCACTATCGAGCATGACCTCGGCAGTTTCAAATAAAATAATAACCGATGCAAATTTTATCGACCCTACAAGTAAATTTCCGGACGAAATTTGTCAATGTAGAGATTTCAAAATATCGACTCCGGTCGTGAAATTACACCTACGAATTTCCGGTCAAGTCGAAGCCGTTTCGATACTGACAAATGAACACATGTCAGTAAAAGAAATCGACAATTTATCTCGAGTCGAGTCCGACAGTTTTAGCGGACCGCAAAACAACGGTCAAATTAATCACGAGTTTGTTTTTAGGAACCGTGTTAATAATAATAGTATTAAAACAAATAATAACGCCTTTTTGTGTTGGAATTGTGGTGGCACAGGACATTTAGCGTCGCGTTGTACCGTTCCGCGGAAACGTATATATTGCTATCGTTGTGGGAGAAAAGATGAGACCACAAAAACTTGTCCCCATTGTAACTCCAGACAGAGTAGGACCAAGGAAAAAAATCGTTGCAGGGCATAATGCTCCAAAAAAGAGATTAAAGCCCCGATTTTAATATTAAGATTTTTATGTGTGTTTGTTTTTCGTGTGAATGTATGAATGAATTTTGTTTATTAGTGCGTGTGTTTCGTTGCGAATGTATCTAGTCCTTAGTCGTTATTGTTAAAATTTTTTCTCGTTGTTTTAGAAAATGTCATCATAACATTTTACCTAGCTTTTTGTACTTTTAAGGAAATGTCGCCATAACATTTCGCTTTGTTTTTATTGCGTGGTTGTTAGGTTGAATCGAAGAGGTCAGGTCTGGTGCGGACCACCGCTGACTGTAGACCGAAACAACTTACATTTTTTTTATCGGTTCATAATGCCGTTTTGGCGTGTACAACCCTTTTTGTCCCGTGCATGACGTAAAACTGCGAACACCCTTACCGCCCTAACGTGGCGATGATATCGCAACCCTTAAATTTTGTTGAAAACTCTTACTTGTCACTCAACTTAGTTTAAAGTTTTTTTTTCTCGTTTCACCATTTTTTTTTGTGTGAACCCTTACCGTCTATATCGGACGTTGAAAGTCTACCCTGTATTTCGCAACCCCTTCTGTAGAACGAAAACCACCCTAACGCACAACCCCTTAGCAATGCAACCCTCCCTCACATCGGAAATTTTAGTAACAAATTTTTATTAGCCTTCAGCAATTAACGATAAAAGATTTTAATCTGCGTCTTCTACGCACCCTTACGCATTATCATTGCGTACCATTTATAGCGAACCTTGTTTTTTATTTCCATCTTTAGCAAATAGCGATAGAAAGTTTTTTTTTGTTGTGCCTAGCACACATGTTCACATCTAGATCAAGTATGTTTAAGTACGCATGTTATATACGCACTCGTTTCCATACGTATTTTATGCTAGTAACACCGTACACTCATTACGCATTTTTTTTGTTTGCATGTGTCTCGAACAAGACACAAAGCGTTTCGTACGCATTCTTACGCTTTACTACGGGTCACGCACTTACGCACCTCATTAGGTTACGCATTTATTTTTTTTACTTTTTTGAATTTAGTTTCAAGGTTCAATCTTCGAAGTTAGTTTTGTGGGTGTAGTCTTGGAAATTTTACGCACACATTTTAGTGGATTAGTAAAAGTTTTTTTTGACTTTCATTTGCAGACGTATTTCCGAATTTTGAGTTTGATCTAGAGCAGTTTGAGTTATTGTTAACTTTAAGTTTTTTTAAAGTAAACATTTCGAATTTCATGTTACCATTTAAATTAAAGTTTTTTTTTGAATTTAACGTCAAGGTTTTGTTAATTAACGTAAACATTTTAAATTTAATAGTGATACTTAAATTAAAATTTTTTTAGTTTAACGTCAAGTTTTTTTGAATTAAGAGGGACGTCTTGAATTTAATATCGGCCTTTGGAGCCAAGTTTTTTTTCAGTTTAACGAAAAGTTTTTTCGAATTGAGGGGAATTTTTTTTTGAAATTAATGGAATGTTGTTTTGAATTTAATCAAAAGTTTTTCAAACTTGATTAATAGTTTTTCAAATTAGATTGAAAGTTTTCAAATTCAGTTGAAAGTTTTTTTTGAATTTAAGTTAAAGTTTTTTAAAGTTTTTTTTGAAGTTTGACGTCAGTTAAAGTTTATTTTTGAGTTTTTTTTGAATTTAAAGTTTAACGTAAAGTTTTCTTTGGTGAATCAAATCAATCAAAGAGTTTTGAATCCCAGTCCATTGAGACATTTTTCTTTAAGTTAGTGGTAGGGTAACATCTAGTTATCATTTCGGGTTGAGGTCAGTGCGTCACTGTCGCTTCATACACACTGACCATGTCTTTTTGTCAATCGCACGACGTTAACTTGCCCCCACCATCCCTCACCGTTCTTTCTTGGTATCGAGTACCGTTTAAAATAGATTTTTTTTAGTTTTTTTCGTTTTCATTTTCGAAATTGAAATTAAGATCAGGGCTGAGAATGCAATTGCATTAGACATTGCCTCATGCCGTGTTGTATTGTTTGGACTTGTGTCCAATTTCGGACAAATCATTTGTCGCAACACACCCTTTAGGGGAAGTTTTTTTTGTAACATACCCTTTAGAAAATTTTACCGAATTTTATTTTTTGTAGTAAGGTTGTCATAGTTAATAGTTGTTTAGAGTGACCCACTTCTCATCGAGCTATCGAATTATCATGCTGAACATAGTTCCACTGCTAGATAAACATTTTTTTTGGACGTTGATCCACAGTTGGATAACGATCCAAACCCCAGGGTTATAAAGTAATTTCGTGGACTTAGTCCATTCCCCGGTGAATTATCGTCCCATTTATTTTTTTGGCGGATGAAAATCTGCCCCAAAGGAACCTTCTTAGTAAGGGAATTTTGCACAGAAGTAGGGGTTATAACTCGAAGCAACACTCTGGGAAATTTACCTTTTGTTAGGGAATAATAGATTGACTACAACTATGCTACACGGTCATAACACCTGCCGGTCTAGGAAGAACAAACCCATTAGGGGTGAACTTGTAAATTTGATCCGTTCATCCCAGAGGCATATATTTTGACGCCTCCCAACTTTTACCACGTACTCGGGTCCAACCCAAGCTAGAGTTCAGCGTCTCTGTTTGTGATTGTGGGTCTTACGGCAAGCGAACGATCCCGTGACTTCGCGAACCGCCCTCTCTTGCAGCGGTCACAGCGGCTTTAGATTTGTTTGAGACTTGGGACGTGGAACATTTTTTTCTGTGTAACTTTTTTTCTCTCGCGCTTTTAGTATGTAAGGATTAGTTTAGATTTCGGTTTAGGTAGCATTAAGTTCAGCTTAGATTTCGGTTTAGTTAATTTTAGGTATCGGTTTAGTTAGCGTTAAGTTTGGGTATTTTTAAGTTAGTTTTAGGTCATTAAGGGAGATATTTGTTATGTCCTTATCGTACGACAGAAAACTACGTGCCCCCAAAGTATAAACGGGTCATCTTTTTCTCGCTTCATTGTTTATCTCGCGTGTCATTTTTGTAATCTCGAGTTTTTCTTTGTTTTTTTGAATTTTTAGTCATGTCATTTGGTAATCTCGAATTTTTTTTTTTTTTGGATTTTCCGTCAACCATTTAAGAAATTATTTTACATGAAGTTATAGGGTACGCTTAGCGATCCATTGGGATTAGTCACCCAGTAAATCGTGCAGTAAGCCAAGTATCGACTGGTGTTGCGTTAGATCGACTACCTAGTGTCAACATTAGTCATGCGTTAATTTCGTAGTCACTTTAGGCCTTTTGGAGAAATATTGTTTCTCACATTCGTCAGTTTCATATAGTAGAGTCACTTCATATATTTTTCAGCAAACATTTAGGTGCAACCCGGACGGTTGTCACCATTTCGAATTTCAGTCAGTTTTCGTATATCTTTTTTTTGTTGTTAAATTTTTTTTTCGTGTATAACGATCACTTTAGTCCCGTTTAAATTAATCAACCCCCCCCGCCTACCGAATTAGATAGGACCGGCTTTGTAAATTTGATCCAGCCGTCGTTCAACTTCTAAACCCCCCCCCTTATGTTACATGTTATGATCTTTTGTGGCCTTGTACCCTAGTGGATACGTTCCACTGGTACAACGTCCCCGTCTTGCACTAACACTACCTGTGTAAGACAACATTTAGAGTGAAGTTTTCTCCGGTGCCGACCACCGCAGGACTTCTCAATAAATGGTCGATGTATTTTGCGCATCAAGACTCACCACTAGCGTTGGTAGAGTCAACCAAGCTTTGATAGCTTCATTTTTTTGTGGCAATAGATTGTGTAGGTCCACGGTTAGGCCCCACGTAATATTTTTTTTTGTATTCAATGAAAGCTCCCGTTTACATCAGTGTGGTTCAAGGACGTTCCCTTCGACTACACTGATGAAAGCAAACCATCCCGACCCGTACCGTCAACTATGCCCCACGAATATTTTTTTATTCAGTGGAAACCATCTCAATTTTTTTTCTCGCCCCCCCCATCATTACCTCTTCTCTCTCTTCCGATCATCTCGTCCGGATCGAAGTCATGATGAAGGTTAGTGATCTCCCAAACGGCTTTGTAAATTTGATCAAGCCAAGCGCAAGTTTTTTTCTCTGTTTCACCAACGATAACTGATAAAACAGACAGTCCCCATCTACTGAAGTGCCCAAACGGCTTTTGTAAATATGATCCAGCCAAGCACACGTCTTTTTTTACTCTGCTTTTTCAACGATATTGAAAAAGGCAGACAGTCCCCATCGACTGAACATTTAAGAGAAGGCTTTGTAAATATGATACGCCGATGAAGTGTTACCTCAGTTCAGGTCTACTTTGATCTAGAGTCCGGTGTCTTCACAGACATTTGTGGGTCACACGGCCAGCGAATGATCGCGTGATTTCGCGAACCGCCCTCTCATGTAGGAGTCACTACGACGCACGGATTGACTAAGCCTAGGGTTAGGTGAACCTTCTCTCTTTTTTTTCCCGGCATATACGTATAGTCTAGTCACTAGTTTGAGTAGCTATTTCAATACTACAAGTGTTGATGGTTTATTGTAGGACAATTTTTGTTTCGGTTGAGGTTGCGCGCGTCCCAGTTGAAGAGTAGTTAGGGATAACAACTCTTGACGTAAGGGGAGTGTCACCTTATTACGCGCATTGGGCGCACCCTTAGATTTTGTTTTTACAATCCATGGAACTCATATTTTAAATTTCAAATCGATCCGGTGAAAATTATTCTTTTAGAAGACATTTTTAGGTCGGGTTGTAAATTAAAAGATTGAAACATTCGCTCAACCAACAAAATTTACGTTTTGCAAATGTATAATAGTCTTAAGAACTGTAGAGGTAGGAAAGTATGTTCATAATATTTTTATTCGCGTCCCATGAACCATGCGGTAGTTAACACAATCTTTATAGAGTTGACGTAGCATACATCGTAGATTCACGCCATCAGCAAGAAAACCATCATTCTATAACGTTGCGAACTAAACGTCAATGCATGCAAATGCATTACTATAAATTTTAGGTAGGATCGAGAGACACTTTTATACGATCCATAATCACGAGCCAGTCGTCAATACAAGGACACACACGTGCATGTTTGAAAATCGTGAGAATCAATGCCTTTTGTTTTGCTATCTCGACCATGTGCAGATAAGCAACCAAATGTGCTCGGGTTTAACATGGCAAGGATAGCGATTTCGCAATTGCAGACTTCGATAAAAACAAGTAAAAAGTGCAAAAGTTAGACCCTTTTCGTTCAACCAGACGAGCAAAAAATTGTTTTGCTCGCACGTGTCGTACCAAATTTCTCGATACACTTTACATGGAGAAAGAAGAAAGCGTGCTCTCACACTCTAGGCATTGTCCAATTAAATCGCGTCTCCCTTCTTTCTAAATTTATAGGACCCAATTACAAGGTTCCAAATCAATCAGTAAGTGGGAAAAATCCTAAATTATAGTAGGGAAAATGCATAAATTGAGCTACAAATTGCATATTCGGGGAGATTCACTTAGAATCTGATACTACCTTTTCGTATCGTAGCGCTTCCAAAAGCGGAATTAAATACCGAGGTCTCACATTTATTAGAGATCCTTAAATAAATACAAGTCATTTGTGCTAAAAATTAGTGTGTGTCAACTGCAGGTACTATCGAACATTAATATCGTCAATTGTCATTAAACAATTAATATTTTATCGAACACTATTATCGTCAATTGTTACTAAACAATTAATATTTTATCGAACATTAATATCGTCAATTGTGACTAAACAATTAATATTGTATCGGACATTAATATCGTCAATTGTTGCTAATATTTAATGAGTTATCGAACATCAATATCGTCAATTGTTGCTAAACCTTCAATATTTTATCGAACATTAATATCGTCAATTGTTGCTAATATTTAATAAGTGATCGAACAATTAATATCGTCAATTGTTACTAAACCTTGAATCAATTATCGGACTTTTTATACCATCTGTTTATCACGTTTAATCACGTCGAGTTATTGCTTGCCGCTCATAAGGCAATTACGTAGCATTGCTTTTATCGAATGGTACAAAACAGGTGTTGCACTTCGAACCCATGTGTGCATTCCAATCGTTCTTTTTTATCGGACACCACATTAACATTTCTTACTTAGACAGTGCCGGCTTGAATTAATTGTCACTTCGCGAATAACTAACTTAGTGAATTATTTCGTACGGAGACCCCTATTTTATCGCGAAATACAGTGCGTGAACCACCCTGTTAGTTCACCGCCTTCCGATTTGAAGAGGTTTTGGGGAGCTGGTTATTCCGCTGACCTTCTGGTATGGGTTGAGACATCGCATTTATTCTACATTCTGAAGACGAATCTCACTCCTGAAGGACTCGTCATCGACTTTGCCTAGAGGTCGAACATCAACCACCCAAATTAAGTAAGAAACCTTTTTTTTATATTTTTAAGATTGTGATGTTAATTGGTCCTATTGACCATTAGTTGTGTTTATGAACGTTCAGTTCAACCCTGGAAGACGATATCGCAACCATTTTGTACACCTTTTATGTAACTTAATATTATTATCTATTATTAACGTAACTTTTACCACGCCATTCGAGCGTTTATATCCGAACTAGTAATTTAACGTAACATTTTAAGTTTGGTGCTGCAACTAAAGTTCATAAGAATTGAGCGATCACTTTGATTGGCTTTCATTATCAATTTTATGAGTCACAGTTTTAGATGTCATCGAGTTGCACTTAAGTAACTAGTATTTTTGGGTGTGGAGTGCTGTATTCAATACGCCCCCCCCCTTTCATGCAAATTAACCTTTTGTATTTTTGTAAGAGTAATTGTTTTACGAATATTAGTTTCGCAACGGAAACCACACTGAAAGGTTCCGTCAACTGTACATATTTATTTTTATACAAGACATGTAAATTTGATAGTATCTTGTGTAAACTTTGTCAACTCCCCCCTGATATTATTTTATTTAATACATTTTTATTATTTCCCAACTTTGTGTGTTATTATTATTGTTGTGTTAATGTTTATTTAGCTATTTTCACCCACGGAAAGTTCGCCTCCTGTAAAGGTAAGGTCATTGAGCGAGGTTTTTCCGGAGTGAGAGTTCGCCGTAAGATCATCAAGTTGTCGCGTACCAGCTTGGAAGGGGTGATAACCAGTCCCCTTCAAAAAGATTCATTTCTTCGTATGCGTGGCGCCCATTTAAACTCCCTCGTGTATATTAACCCCATCGATTTTGACTTAACTCCCCCCCTGTGTAAATTATTCACACCGATTTTGACAATTTTTAGAATCGCGATCGAGGATTGCCCGGTCGTCGATTGGAAACACCCGCTTTGCGACGTGCCGTCACACGACCCGTTCGTTCCTTTCACCAACCCACCCCTTCGCGACTTTGAGCTAGCCAACCTTTTATTACCTGTTGGAAAGGTGTCGTGGATGCAGAACGTGGTGTAACAAATTCCAAAAGTATCAAAAAATTATTCTATAATAGCTGAGACAAATTTCAAAATGTTACAATATTTTAATTTTGAACTTAAAAATACAAAATACTCACTTTTTCAGCTGAATCACACCGGAACTCTCTGTAAGCACGTATGCACTAAAGTTATAAACATAACTAACCTTGACGGCGTTGCCAAGTTTATATTACCAATGCGATGCGGATTATAACGAAAGTAACACTGTACCCCGTGTAACACTGCACCCCCTTCTCCCCTACGTTAATTTTTAGGTTCAGTGTTGCTTTAACCATGGAATATTGTGACCAAAGTGTTGAAGATTTCATTGTACTAGACAAATACGAAAAATATACCAATAAAACGTTCTCCGAATAGGATTTAAAATTTTTTTCGTTACACCATCGCAAAAAACGGTTGTATGCGAATTCATATACCTCTCTTGCCTTGGATGGCAATAAGTCTAAAACCACATCTTTCGCTATTTCAATTATATCTGTAGGTGTATTAGAGGAATCGTCTTCAAACATTATTAAATAAACGAATTAAACTTCACTTTGATTATGTTGTAAACAAAACTATGACAACTTAATATAAAAAAACAAAAATTCCAGTCACTGGATATTCATTATACGAATATTGAAACAAAATGTTTGAAGTAATTTAAATTTTGAATTTCGCATTATTAATGATGTACGTACTATTTAAATTTTGGTTGGAGAAAAAGCAGTGTCTCATTTGGATTAAAAGTGTCTTTGTTTGACGTGCAATTATTGCATTCGCTCGGCTCCGCTAGCGCTCCGCCTCGCAAATGTAAAAATTGCTTGTCAGACAAAGTTTCACTTTTAATCCTAATAAGACAATGTACTATTTTTACATCAAAAAATTTTAATATTTTGTTTTCATTTCTTCAAATGATTTAAGGTTATGACTAGCATTTTTATATCAAGTTAAAGCATTCTGGGTAGAATTTAAAGAATCCGTAAGAAATTTGTCAATGTTTACAATATTTTATGCAAAATTTCATATTTTGATTCTAGAAATTTAATTCGTGTAGTTCAGAGTTAAATGACTTGGTAATATATTTAAAAGACTAATTTTTTTGAAAATAGTTTATTAAATTATGCATTTTATGATTAATATCTGCAAACGATATTGTTTGAAAATTTGAGAGTTAATGTGACTACCACCCTTCCCTTAGCAACAGATCAATTATAAATGATATTCAAAGTAAGAAACCTCATTAAAATTTAATTTATTGAATCTAAGTGTAAATTTTGTAGATACAAAATTATACTATGTAATTCTATTTAGAATTACATAGACGGTCGTTACCGGACGGTACCGCACGTTACCGGACGGACGGACCGGACCGGACGGACGGTAGAGACGGTCGTTAGCTGAAGCGGTTATGTGCGTTGCTGATAATGCGGAATGCCTGGTTCGACTCCTGGCTCAGTAAAAACTTTATTCTGACCGTCTCCCCTCGGAAGGCAATAGCAAAGCACCGAGGTGTAATCTGCCTGGTACAGCCTCTCTGGAGATGAAGTGTATACAATTCCCGCGGTTCGGAGCCCGCGTTAAGCAGTAGGTCCCCTATGTGTGTGCTAATACTTCAAACGCATAACACATGCATAGGAGTGAGGTCGCCAACGTCCGGGAGACCGGATATGGCACACGAAGAAGAAGAAGAATTCTATTTAAATACCAATTTAGACGATTATTAGTCAATATATCAAAAAGGTCCTGTCTATATTGTCACTTTTTCATCATGCGGGATCTTTAGATTTATAATCAAACCCAACAACTATTCAGATTGAAATATTTATTATCCACTTAAGATATATTGGGTGATTCATTGCTTTAATTTTAAAGATAATTGGCAATTCCCAGCAACATGAGTTGATTCGAATTTTGCTAGATTAATTTCAAGTTCAAAAATATAAAATTAGAATAACCTATTTGTGGCGCTCCCCCTCCTTCCTGAGATTTCACTAATAACTCCGCAACTGGTGAGGATTAAACGCACAGTCTGGAAGCTCACTGAACTGCAAATGAAAATCACACTCCCCCCCTCTCGCCAATGTTTACAATATTGTACTTGGGACACTAAAGAATGTGCAGCCGAATTGTGTTTCAAACGTCAGTCTGATTACAAACTTGGACGAGAAATCTGAAAACTGATAATGAGTTTTTAATTCATACTGATGATGACTAATGAGTCCATTATGTAAAATTATGGCAATGAACATGATATATACTTGATATTCTTTCGGAAGGTTGAAATTCAAATTAGTGCCAGTTGGTATTTTCATCAGTAAGTGTCCACCGTAGTTTCAAGTTTCGCAAAATTTAAAATTTGAAAATGAAAAATATTATTTTGCTATTAACATTGCTATTATGGCTTCAGGAAATTTACTGCAATGATGAACTTTTAGCTAAGGTCTGTACTAAATATTTTTATTCCATTTATCTACTGTTATATTTATTATGTAATGAATTGAATTTATAACTTGTTGAAAATATAATAATAAAATTATTCTTTTAAAAATATTACGTATAATTTTTAAATATTTATCTACGTACTTCAATTAAATTTCTAGAATCAAAATACCAATGTCATTCAGACTTCAAAATTTTCAAACAAAACTTATAAATATATTTTTCATCAAAACATTTTAATATTTTGTTTTCATTTTTTTAAAAATGATTTAAGGTTATATACCAGTATATTTATATCATAAATAATAAAGCATTTTGAGGAAAATTTAAAAAATCCGAAAGAAAGTCGTTAATGTTTACAAATTGCAAAAATTCATATTTTGATTCTAGAAATTTAAAACATGTAGGTAAGTGTTGAATGACTTGGTAATATTTTTAACACAATAATTTCATTGTTCTATTTATGATGAAAATATTTTATTAAATTATGCATTTTATGATTAATCTCAGCGAACGATATCGCTTGAAAATTTTAATATTAATATGACTACCTCCCCTCTACTATCTACATATCATTTTTTAATTAATTATAAATGATATTCAAGGAGAGAAACCTCATATAAAATTTTATTATTAAATCTAGTGTAAATTATGTAGATTTCAAAATATACTATGTATATTTCGATTTTACTACCAATTTAGACGATTATTAGTCAATATTGTCAAAATGGACCTGTCTATATTTTTCCTATTTAATCATGCGGGATCTTTAAATTTATAATCAAACCCAAGAACTATGCAGATTGAAATATTTATATTCCGCTTAAAGATATATTGGGTGATGCATTTCTTTAATTTTAAAGGTAATGGCAATTCCAAGCAACACGAGTTGATTTGAATTTTGCTAGATTAATACCAATTTCTAAATTAATTAATTAAAATAATGTATTTGTGGCCCTCCCCCGTCCAGAGAGTTTACTAATAACTCCGTGACTGGTGAGGATTAAACGAACAGTTTGGAAGCTCACTGAACTGCAAATGAAAAACATACCCCCCCTCCCACCAAGGTTGACAATAATGCACTTTTAATTTAGAATTAAATTTTTTTTCTTTCTTTTCTTTTTTCTTTTCATAAAAAATTCTTTTAATAAAGAATGTGCAGCTAAATTGTGTTTCAAAATTCAGGCTGATTTCAGTCATCTTAAAAAAACCGTTCTTTCGTAATTGAGCCACGTACATTAGTTTACAAATTTTGAAGAGTAATCTGAAAACTAATAATGAGTTTTTAATTCATACTGATGATGACTAATGAGTACATTATGTAACATATTATGGCAACGAACATGATATACTTGATATTCTTTCGGAAGGTTGAAATTCAAATTAGTGCCAGTTGGTATTTTCATCAGTAAGCGTCCACCGTAGTTTCAAGTTTCACAAAATTTAAAATTTGAAAATGAAAAATATTATTTTGCTATTAACATTGCTATTATGGCTTCAGGAAATTTACTGCAATGATGAACTTTTAGCTAAGGTCTGTACTTAATATTTTAATTCCATTTATCTGTATCTGTTATACTTATTATGTAATGAATTGAATTTATAACTTGTTTAAAATACAATAATAAGATTATTCTTTTATAACTATTACATAGTTATTAAATACTAGCTGACTCGGCAGACGATGTCCTGCCTGGAATTAACTGACTTTGACATAAGAATGTTAACCTTAAAATAATGACATTGGCACTCAAAGAATTGTTTAAAGAATTGTTTATAAATTATAAAGTTGTATTGATTTTATTTCATTTTATTCATTTAGATGATTAGGGGGAATCAGATATCAATTTTGGTGATGATCTATAGAATTCGAAAAAAAACTTTTTTTGTGCGGATGATTTTTAAAATTTTTTTTCGTATTATTCATTTAGATGATTAGGGGAAATCAGATATCAATTTTGGTGATGATCGATGAAGTTAAAAAAAAACATTTTTTGTGCGGATAATTTAAAAATTTTTTTTTCGTATTATTCATTTAGAAATTTAGATGATTAGGGGGAATCAGATATCAATTTTGGTGATGATCTATAAAATTCGAAAAAAAACTTTTTTTGTGCGGATGATTTTAAAATTTTTTTTTCGTATTATTCATTTAGATGATTAGGGGAAATCAGATATCAATTTTGGTGATGATCGATGAAGTTAAAAAAAAACTTTTTTTGTGCGGATAATTTAAAAATTTTTTTTTCGTATTATTCATTTAGATCAGCGCTTCTCAAATTGTTGAATGTGGCGGACCGGTATTATTCTTACTCATCCATGATGGACCACCACAATTTTATCGAAGGTCAAAGAATTTTTTCAATTTATAACAGATGAAACAATAACGAAACATACATAAGTATTTTATTCATAAACTTGAAAAAGAACTATATATAAACATAATAACGCACAACGCTGCCTTAATGTGATAAATGGGCTCGCTTATTTTCGGTCAATTTTTCGATCCGTGGTTCAATTGATGACAGCGCTACGCGAAATGGGGAATGAATCTTCATAGTACTTCTATATTTTGTTTTTATTATAACCCATAGTTGAACAGCCAATCTAACAGAGATATGTGGTAACGAAAGGAAGAAGTTTTTTCAAAGCAATATCGGGATATTCTGGTCCTGCTTTTATCCAAAAAGATGCGAGTGACATATTTTCAAAGTGTACCTTCAGTCGTTCATCAGCAGCGAGCTCCAACAATTTATTTTCAGTATTGACAGGTAAGTCATCGGTAAGTGGAACAAATGGATTGCAAACCCATACGTTTTCTTTGCACGGATCTTCATTTGTTGGGAAATAAAATTCGAAACGTCCTATCAAGCTTGTCAAGTGTTGGCTGATGATATTTCTTAGAGATGTAACATCAAGCTCTTCTCCTGCATCGACCATAAATGCTGATAGGTTGTGAAACATATCGTAACAATTTCTTGCGATTCCACTTTTCCATGCTTGTAGTTTTCGTTTCTGTGCATCAATTTTGTCTGTAACAGTAAAACAGGAAGTCATCATTCCCTGCATCGAGTTGTTCAGATCATTGAAGATGGAAAAAATATCAGCTAAATAGGCAAGCTTGGCCACCCAATTTACATCGAGGAAAAGTTGCGCCCAATTTGGTTTCTTGCTTTGAAGGAACTCCATCAGTTCGTTGCGAAGCTCGAATACTCTTGAGAAGACTTTTTCTCTTGATAACCAACGCACTTCAGCATGTAATAAGAGCTTCTTATGAGCAGCTCCCATTTCATCGCATAATAGAGCAAAGAGTCGCAAATTTAACGCATTGGCCTTTACATAGTTGACAACCTTGACCACCTCGCTGAGCACACGATTTAATTCTGGCGACAATTGTTTTTTTGCCAAATTTTCGCGGTGAATAAAACAGTGCGTTGACTTGCATTCAGGTGCAAGCTCTTTAATCTGCGTAACCACTCCTGAAAATCGACCTATTATTGCAGCAGCTCCATCAGAACACACACCTACACAAAAAAACATCTTTTTACTTTATTTGGGTGAATTAGCCGCGGACCGGCAACACTTTGCTCGCGGACCGGCACTGGTCCGCGGACCACCTATTTGAGAAACACTGATTTAGATGATTAGGGGGAATCAGATATCAATTTTGGTGATGATCGATGAAGTTCCAAAAAAAACTTTTTTTGTGCGGATAATTAAACAATTTTTTTTTCGTATTATTCATTTAGATGATTAGGGGGAATCAGATATATATTTTTTTAAATTTCTGAGTGTCTTTAGTACAAAATTTTGTGGTGGAGGGGGAAAAATTAATTTTTATAAAATTGTTTTATGTTACCTATTGATATACCAAATATGAAGAATTAATTCTAGACTTTAGTAAAAACTTGCCCGTCTTGCTAAAACGCGCACTATTTATGTTTTACCCTGTATATACAAAATGATTTTAAGGTTATGTGATTAGGTCTGTCACTTTGACACTATCGGGGGGCGCCAAGGGGGTACTCTACACCAAAGAGCAGATCTCACTGCGTTAGGAAAGGGGGCCACTTAGTTAGAACGCGCACTATTTATGTTTTACCCTGTATATGCAAAATGATTTTTGGGTTATGTAGTTAATGCCGTCACTATGACACTATCGGGGGGCCATGGGGGCTATTCGACACTATCAGGGTCACTCTCTAGGTTATGAAAATGGGGCCCGTCTTGCTAAAACGCGCACTATTTATGTTTTACCCTGTATATGCAAAATGATTTTTAGGTTATGTAGTTAATGCCGTCACTTTGACACTATCGGGGGGGCCCATGGGGGCTACTCAACACTATCAGGGTCACTCTCTAGGTTATGAAATGGGGGCCCGTCTTGCTAAAACGCGCACTATTTATGTTTTACCCTGTATGTGCAAAATGATTTTAAGGTTATGTAATTAGTTCCGTCACTTCGACACTATCCGGGGGGCGCGGCGCCAAGGGGGTACACTACACCAAAGAGCAGGTCTCACTGGGTGTTAGGAAAGGGGGGGGGGGCACTTAGTTAGAACGCGCACTATTTATGTTTTACCCTGTATGTGCAAAATGATTTTTAGGTTATGTAGTTAATGCCGTCACTTTGACACTATCGGGGGGCCCATGGGGGCTATTCAACACTATCAGGGTCACTCTCTAGGTTATGAAAAGGGGGCCCGTCTTGCTAAAACGCGCACTATTTATGTTTTACCCTGTATATGCAAAATGATTTTTAGGTTATGTAGTTAATGCCGTCACTTTGCCACTATCGGGGGGCCCATGGGGGCTACTCAACACTATCAGGGTCACTCTCTAGGTTATGAAAAGGGGGCCCGTCTTGCTAAAACCAAGGGGGTACACTACACCAAAGAGCAGGTCTCACTGGGTGTTAGGAAAGAGGGGGGCCACTTAGTTAGAACGCGCACTATTTATGTTTTACCCTGTATGTGCAAAATGATTTTTAGGTTATATAGTTAATTCCGTCACTTTGACACTATCGGGGGGCCCAGGGGGTACTCAACACTCTAAGGGTCACTCTAGGTTATTATGAAAGGAGTTGGGGGGTGAGCCTTGCTAAAACGCGCACTATTTATGTTGTACACTGTACATCATATGCCAATGTCAGAATTTTAGAATTAAACTTTTAGAGTGCCTTGCTAAAACGCGCACTAATTATGGTTCACCCTTTACATCATTTATGTCAATAGGCGTATTCTTTTTACAAGTTTTATTTCCATCTCAGTTACGCAACTGAGACGAAGTGAGCTGAGCCGAACAGAGATTAACTGAGTCAAAGTGAGAAAAACATAAGGTAAAAAGAACAACTACTTACATATTACAAAATACATAAAACAAATTACATAACCTCTAAAAATGCAAAATAGAAATTTATTGCAACCGGCAATTAAAATTAAAGTACCTTCAGTAGATGCTAAAACGATTGCAGTAAGTGACAAGTTTAATTAAATATTTGTAATTAAAAATTGTAATAACTACCTACTAGTAAACTAGAAACGTGAAATATTTATTACACATGATATAATTGGGGTGTTGTCGATAACAATAAAAGATTTATCGATGTATTTTGTGGGAAGAGGGAATGACACGAAGAGAGGAAGTATTTAGAAATTTAACATGTAACTAGATTTAAAAATTGATCTTCCGTTCTGTTGTTTATTATTATAATTTTATTTTTTATTCAAATATATACAAGATTAATTTAATAAATTTTAGTGTTCGTTTGATTTGTTAGTTATCCCTGCAATCTTTTCAAGGGCTATAACTCTTCTCTCATCCAATTGTAGTTTGTAGAAAGAGATGACGTTAACCTTTTTAAATCGACCAATCCGAGCTATTTCCAACTTTATCTCAGTTGTAACACTTCGAAATAGCAAGATCAGTTGGTATAGGGTGGGAGGTAATTTTCTCAGTTTAAACTCAATTCGGCACGGCACGGTACATTCGTTTGACGAATGTACAACGGTAAAAAGAACACACTTTTAACTGAGTCAACTGAGTATCTCAGTACATCTCACTTAAAATAGGTAAAAAGAATACAGCTATATATAGTCAAGTAATTAAACTTTTAGTGTCAAAATCGCATCGTAACTATGACCACGACGTTGACCTGAAGTGTTTAACTGCAGATGACCGTCTTATGGTGGCGAATTACTAAAATCAAAGACGACGAAAAGTTTACTCTTGAACCTCGCCAGATCTCGTGAAAGTTTCAACGCCCACAGTTACGGGATTCAGGCGTCTATGCGGAACATACATACCCACACACAAACCCACACACCTACATACAAGCATTTTTATATATAAGATTTATCTACCTACTTGAATTAAATTTATAGAATCAAAATACCAATATCACGACCACACAATTGTTTTTTACGAAAATATTCGTGAAGCACAGTTTGTATCGCACAGGGAATAAAAATCTAAAGCATGATTGTGCTTATTTATTTTTATTTTTTTATTTTTCCCAATATTTTTGGAGTTTTATAATAAATTAAAAATAGTCTTTTTCTCCACATTCTTTATTAAATGAACGAGACGCGTTTGATTATCTATTATTGCAATTTAAGTAATTTTTTTAATTTCTGCCTTATAGCTATAATGATTTTCTTATACTGCCTGATGATGGAATAAAAATTACTAAACATCAATCGAGTACGCTACAGCTTTTTTTCATTCATTCATTATGGATTTTATTAAAATGTATATTGCTTTGTTTCGAAGGGCAGTCGATTAAGCAATTCTTCTTCTTCTGGTGCCTATCCGTTCCCGATGTTGGCTATCATATTGGCTATAATTATTTTATTTACTGCCGTGCGAAAAAGCTCTGTTGTTGTCATCGAGAACCACGTTCTAAGGTTCTTCAACCATGAAATTCTCCTTCTGCCTACGCTTCTTTTTCCGGCTATTTTGCCTTGTAGGATGCACTGAAGGAGCCGATATCTGTTTTCATTGCGCATTACGTGGCCCAGGTACTGCAGCTTTCTGGCCTTGACCGTGTCTACCACCTCCAGTTCCTTGTTCATTCTTCTGAGGATCTCCTTATTAGTTACATGATCCATCCATGAAACTCTCAGAATTCTCCGATAAATCCACATCTCAAAAGCCCGAAGTTTCTTTGTCGTCGACTCTGTCAGCGTCCAGGATTCGACCCCATAGAACAACACCGGAAAGACGTAGCAGCGCAACATTCTGATCTTTGTTTGAGCAGTCAGATTGTGGTTTTTAAATAGAGCGGCCATCTTTGTAAACACATTTCTTGCGATCTCAATGCGTCTCTTAATTTCCATTGAATGGTCCCACTGCTCATTAATGATGGTGCCCAGGTATATATAGTTGTTGACCCTTTCGATGTTTTGATTATTCAATATCAGTTCGCAGTTAGGGATGTAAGTCTTGCTGATGATCATAAACTTGGTTTTCCCTGGATTTAGATATAGTCCGTATTGTCTACTGCTCTCATCCAATCTGCTCATTAATTGTTGCATTCCCTCTAAACTGTCTGCCAAAATCACGGTGTCATCAGCGTATCTAATGTTATTTAGTATTTGTCCATTGAGTGTGATTCCAGCTTCTATACTATGTAGCGCTTCTCTAAATATGTGTTCAGAGTATAGATTAAACAGTAGGGGAGACAAGATCCATCCCTGTCTCACACCTCGAAGAATTCTCACAGTGTCAGTATGCGTGTCTGCCAGTCGTACATTTGCTTCTTGTCCCCAGTACAGATTGATAATAATTCTCAAGTCCTTTCCATCTATTCCAATATTCTTTAGGATCTCCACCATTTTACCATGCCGGACTCTGTCGAATGCTTTTTGGTAGTCAACGAAACAGGCAAACACGTCGCAGTTTATATCTCTGCACCTCTGGATTAGTACTTGAATGCAAAACAGCGCTTCCCTGGTTCCCAACGCATCCCGAAATCCAAACTGTGTCGGTGTCATCTGTTCTTCGCACAGTCCATAAATTCTTTTGTGGATGATTTTCAGGAACAGCTTCAAGAAGTGACTCATTAGGCTTATAGTTCTATAATCTTCACATTTTTTTGCTCCTTGCTTCTTAGGTATTGTGATAAATTCCGATTTGAGCCACCTCTTTGGGATTTTTCAGGTGTCGTATATTTGATTAAAAATTTTCGTGGTCCATTTCACTCCTTCGTCGTCAAACAATTTAAAAAATTCAGCCCGTACTTCATCCGGTCCCGGGGACCTACCATCTTTCATTTGTTTTATGGCTGTCTCTACTTCTTGTGTTAGGATGCACGAACCTGTCTCGTCTTCCACCACGGGTAGGTCTTCTCTTTCATCATCACTGAATAGTTTCTCGATATATCTTTTCCAGGTATTTTGCAAGTCCTCCTTGTCTGTTATTATCTTTCCATCTCTGTCAAGAAGTTTACCCATTAGTCTTGTTCTGAATCTGCCGGTAAGTTCTCTCACTTTTCGGTGTACATTGAAACTATCGTATTTGTTTTGGAACATTTCTATTTCAGCGCATTTCTCCTTCATCTCCCTTTCCTTTGCTTGTCTAATCCTTTTAATGATTTCTTTGTGGATTTCTTTATATTTTTCCTCATCAAGGGTTTTCAATCTTCTTCTCTTTTCCATTAGTTCCAAGATTTGTTCTGTCATCCATGTTTTCTTTTTTGTGATCTTATCGGGCTTTATCTTTTTTCTGACGTTGTTCATTATTTTCTCGAATTTTTCCAATTCCTTTTCGGTATTCATGTTTATGATCTGTGGTTCAAACTTTCCTTTTAACTCTTCTCGTATTTTGTCTTTTACAGTGGGGTTACGGAGGTTTCTGACGTCACTTGCTTTATTTATTTTCTTTTCCACTTTTTTCATTCTTATTTTGAGTTTCCCTACTAGTGGATTATGGTCAGATCCTATGTCGGACCCTGGGTATGTTTTAACATATTTAACGCAGTTTTTATGTCTTTCGCTCACCAGTATATAGTCTATCTGATTTCGCACCAGGCCGTCGGGGGAATCTTTGGGCGATTTCCATGTATACAATTTTCTTGGTGGCAGTTTGAAGAATGTATTCGTTATCGTTAGTTGTTGCTCCGCTGCGAAAATGCTTAGCCGTTCCCCTCTTTCGTTTCTCTCCCCTAGTCCGTGGGGGCCGATGTGTTCTCCTGTCTGTCCTTTTCCAACCTTTGCATTAAAGTCTCCCATTACTATTCTCAGTTGGTGCTTCGGGATTGTTTTTAAGATGTGCTCTATTTCAAGGTAGAACTTATTTACCTCTTCGTCAGTTGCCGAAGCTGTAGGAGCATAAACCTGGATGAAGTTGATCGGGACAGGGTCTGCGTTCATCTGCAGTAGCAATATCCTTTCTGAGACGGGTACGAAGTTGGTTACGTATTTTGCGATATTGTTATGAACAATCATCCCTACACCGTATTGGTGTGTTCCATTGTCTGTTCCAGAGTAGTAGACCTTCCAGTCTCCAATACAGATACAGTCGGCTCCCGGCCATCTCATTTCTGAGATACCCATGATGTTTACCTTCAGCCTTTCCGTCTCTTGTATGGCATTATGAATGTATCTTGTCGGCTTGAGACATCGTTCTCACATTCCATGTTCCCATTATAACGGGTATATCTTGATTTTTCCTTTTTCTTATTTTCACAGCTTCATTTAACGATTTCCCCCCCGGAGATCCGATTGGGGGAATAATAACTCCGGAACATTTTGAATTAAATACAGCTATGATGATTTAGGACTAGGAATATCCTTCCGGATCTTTAATGCAGTGGTTTTCCGTTGCCTTCTGCATTCTATGTCGTTGACCATGTATGTGGTTCATCCGCCTTTAGAGACAATTTCTTGTCTCGAGGGCAAGAGAGTGCCCTTGTCTCTTGAGACAGATACTTATACCGGTATTTGTTCGGTTGTTGGTGCCTGTTTGGTCCGCGGGAGGTATTTAATTTCCCTCCTACCACCCATATCTGGGAGGCTTTCCCCTATCCGCCACCTGGGGACGCGCTCTCTAGGGATACAGGCCCCCCCCCCCCCCCCGAGAGGATTAAGCAATAAACACACCTATTGTTTAAAAAGGTTAAGGGGTGACACTCTAGATTGTAGAAGACATAAAAATAGCATAATTTTAATAATTTTTTATGGCGCTATAGTAAATCCAATAGAAAATCTGTTTAAAGCGGTTTATTGTACATATTTTATAGAATAGTTTATAATTTTTTTTTAAATTTTTTTACAAAATGGCAGCGTCACATCCCAGCAAAGGAAACCTCTCTTTACAAATAGCGTTCCGCGGCCGGCAAGATTTCTCCGCCAATTTTTGACCTAGAACAAAAAATAAAAAAATTTTCAGTTCTATATAAGATTATCTAGAGAAGTACGTACCGAAATTAAAAAATATTGATTTTTGTAAGAATAGCGCACGATTGATTTCAAATTTCTATTTTTGATAAAAAATTACGTGAAATATTGTGTGTAACAAGAAAAGTTTACAATTTAGCGCCAAATCCGTACGTACTTCCCTAGATAATGTAATTTTAATAGCTACAGTTAAAATATCAAGCAAATCGATTAAAATCTGTAAAAGTTATGATGCCGACCAATTGAGAAATTGTGATTTTTAGATAGAGCGTTTTAAAGTTTTACATAGCATTATTGAATGAAATTTTTTATTTACCTCTAATCTGCAATACCTGCACCATACAATTGGCCTTCTAGGTTAATATGCTGCTCTTCTTCTGCCTTTCTGGCTGATTTTAACGAAATCCGAGCCTCTTTTGCAGCGTCAGACAGCGATCGTTCCGAGAACTTAATGCGGCGTGTCTAACAAACCGGGGCTGTCGGTGATGTTGTACCTGTTGCAGGTACTATTGTAGTATTCCGCAGTTAGACTTTGGGAATTAGCTGCCACCAGATTATTTTTAATTAATATGAGAATAATCAAACTCATAGGTAGTTGTGACTCGGTAAATTGAAGACGTAGGGAATAAACTCGTTTGCCAAATTAAACACAGAGATAAATTTAATGGGGGTTTATTAATAATAAAAAAAAATAATAAAAAAAAAGAAATACACAAAACAAAATAGTCGTGCAAAATATAATTAAATGATGCAATTAAATAACAAAAATGTATCGATTCTCTTACCTTGTAGAGAATAATCCTTAATAGTTTGAATGTCGAAGTAGCGAAACTAATAATATTAAAGAATTTAATGTTTAATGAATTTATAACTTAAGAAATTTTATATTTGAAATTGAATACTTTAATAAAACACTTAATTTAGATTCAGGAATCAAACCGGCGTGAAGTATTTAGCTCTTGAAAATTTAAGGCGGGACTGACGATTTGTCTAATTTTGGAGTCCTATTTATGAGAATTTCTTCCCTTAGGGGAAGAAATTATCACATGATGAATTGGTCTTTAGGTCAGACATCGACCCTAGGAGTCGTTTATCTGTCAACTTAATTTCCTTTTTAAGTAAGAGAATCGATTTGGTCTTAAATTTAATAATTTGTTTGTCAACGCTTCTTTGATAATATTTGTTTAAAAGATAACAACAGTCTCTTCCAATTGATTTTGTCGTAATTGTAAATCTTAATTTGGTGAAAATAATGCAAATTCAGCGGTTTTTAATTTCTAATTGTTGATTTATTGATTCTAAATATATTACTTTAATCTTTGCTAATATTTATGATTACTCAGTGATCTTTTAAAGTTCATTAGGGCGAGAATCGCATGAATCCCATAAAGATAAAAAATATTTTAAGAAATTTTTGTGACAGTTCGAATCAATTAAAAGAGATTGTGGTAGGTCGTAAAAATTAATGGGTTTTGTTTAACATATACAGGGTGGTTACTACACGTGCATCGGCTTCCGCAATGAAATTAAAGCAATTGGGCCCGATTATCATACCCAATACCTTCATAATTTTTAAAAGGCTACACATACCATCATTAAATGTACATACAGCTATTGTTGCTGCTATATCGATGATAACTTTGCCACTTGAAACAGCTTTCGAAGCTTTCGAAATGCAAAATTGTAACCGGATGTAAGTAAATAAAGCCATAAAAAATTTTAATTTTCTCACGTACATATTTATTTAGAATTTTTAAAAGTAATAAAGATGCACTTTGGTTTATTATCGTTTGCCGATAGTTGTCATGGTCTAGCATCATAAACTTGGGTAGTTTATTGCCTATACTTCATAATGCGCTTTAAAGGCCTATATTACCGAAAATATTCGGGATATCGATATGAAATTTTAACACATAAATTTTAAGATATTAAACTATTAATTAACGAAAAAAAAAATTTTTGCTTTTTTAAAAAATCCTAGAGTGTCATTAATGCCCCTTAAGAAACCACTATTGAAGTGTGCCTAAGTCGTACAAGTACCTTTAATAATTTTAAGAGCTGTTTGATCTAATACCTGACAAACCAAAATTAAGTCTCCTCGGAAATTAATCGATTCCTGAAAAGTGTAATAAAGAGACAAAATTATGACTCATTCGTGTAAATGTTCAGTTGGTTAGTAAACAAATTAAGTAATTTCAACTTTGTTAAGTTAGGTAACGCGAATAATTTAAAATCTGTGATAATAAAAGTGAAAGCTACGGAAAAATAAGGACTAACATAATTCCGAAAAGTTTTGGAAAAATGGTCAAATACGCCGGTCCATGAATTTGGAAGGGAGAACAAGGTGATAATAAAGAGGTCGCTTGGTGTCTGTAAAAGGAGAAGGACGTGTTTTGAGTTAGATTCGTTTGATGTCCATTAATAGTAAGGACGATTTTTTATGTTTTTCATTTGAATATTAATTTGGAAATGGATTCGATGGGTAACCAGTAAAAAAAACAAACAATTGTGGTTTGAAATATTAGAAAAATCAAGAAGCAACGAATGTTAGTCAATGAAAATTTTTGGTACCGCTGTGGAATTTGTTGGTTAAAATTTGGATTATGGTTATAAGTTGTTATATGAAGAAATTCAATCATTTACGTAAGACAACAGAAGGAAGATTAATTTTTGGAAAGCAAATTGTATATGGTCATCAATTCTATTAACAATTCAAGCTGAAGATGGACAAATTGGATCCGATATCACGTCAAGGCTAGCGAGTTCAACAAGCGACAATACCTGTTCATTTCGTCAACGGTGGACAGAAATGTGGTAAGTGATTGTGCGCGCGCTTTTTGAATTATTTGACAATAGTTTTTAAAAATTGACCTAGTGCGAATAATCGGGGGGGGGGGGGTAAGTTAAGATATTAGTACTTTAAAATTTTGTACGCTTAATTTGTTTTTTTTCTCTTTAGATATAATTTTGTTTCTTAATAATTCATAATTTGTGTGTTAATAAATGAATCGATTGTTTTTGAAAGGAGATTTATTTGAGTTCTTTGCAATAAAATTCGATACAGCATAAAAGGTACAGGCTGATTCAGATACTTACAAAAGTCAAGTGTAAATTGAATAGGTTGCGAATAGTTGGCAAACCGATGAAGTGTTTTTATTACTTACAATCGAACCATTGTCACGCCCATAATAAGAGTCTAAACTTTAGCTAGCCGGAAGTAGAGAAAAGTGCCGCATTTTTCCCCGCAATATAAATTAATTTATTTTTATTATCTCATCACGGCAGTAATATTGTATTTTAGGCAATATTTATAATTTTCATTATTTTTTTAAGAACTGTTCTAGCACTTAATGGTAGTTCTGGGTGATATGGCTTTAATATAATTAATAATAATTTATCTAATTGTAAATGATTGATTTTTGTTTCAATCGCCCAATTTCTTAGTGACATTTCTAAAGAATTATTTGAATATGATTCAGATTCGTTATTTACAATTTACATCATTATCCCTACCACTCTCTATCGAATCGCTAAAACTACTATCCTTGTACGCTTCTTCCAACTCGTCGATATTGTGTAATTCATCATTATTACTGCCATTGTTTATCGAAGGGAACAACTCTTCTTCCAACTCGTCGATATTGTATAAACTATCATCACTAGGATTAATTACATTAGCAAGCATAGATTCGATACAACTATTATCATCAGACACAGATTTTTGCATAATTCTATCTAATTCACGACGTACGAACATACTTTTTGCAGATCTACTTGTTTTCGACATTTTTCTTTTTCTTTTCTCTACTCTTCGATAATACGTTGGTTGTTTCAGTTTTTATTCGATTCTATATCCTCGTTTAATAATGTTGTCCTCTTATATGGTATTTGGTTTCAGTTGGTACTCTCCTAATCTTCTTAATTAAAAAATGCGTTTGAAGCTAAATGATAATCTGCTCATAATATGTCGTCAAGATTGGGCAATGGCAATAAATTTTGTTTTGGAAGCATGAACAAAAAATTATATTTTATTTATTTTTCTATCCTAAAATTAATATTAATAAATATTGTGGAGCGTAATATAACTTATGGCACAACAATACAATTATTAACAAATTTTATTTATTTCACATAGATAATGAATTTTATAAAATACAAGACTTGTTCAAAATAATAGTAAACCAATTTCTGGTGATAATAATCTTGTGCAAAAGCGGAGTACTGGATAAGTTAGGATAGAGGATTTTTTCGTACTTTCTCCGCGAATAATTATTCGCGGAGTTATTCGCGGAGAAAGTACGAAAAAATCCTCTTTCCTAACTTTCTGGTGGTCTCATTGGGGGTCGTTCATAAATTACGTCACGCAATTTTCAGCAGTTTTATACCCCTCTTCCCCCCCATCATAACGCTTCGTCACAATAATCTAGACCACCTCCAAATATTACGTTACGCACCCTTGCAACCCCCATATTTTATTATTTACCTTTTTAATAAAGCCCAAAGAACGAAAAAGTTATTACCGACTAGAAAATAGTTAATACATTTAAAAGAATTTCTCGAGAATAAAGTGCAGGATAAATGTCCGATTTTGTAACATACAGAACCCCCTTAAGGGGAAGTTCGGAAAAGTAGGACATTTACCCTTCACTTTTTTGAGAAAATTTTTATACAGAAATGCTATATATTTAATTTTGATTAGGATAAAACTATCCCGAAATCCCAATTTTGATTATTAAAAATATTAGCCTAATTTTAGTGGCATTTGAAAGGTTTCCTGTCAAAATTGGGATCTTGGGACAATTTTATTGTAATCACAAGTAAAAATAAATAATTTCTACATAAACATTTTCTCAAAAAAGTGAAGGATAAATGTTCTACTTTTTCTAAGTTGGCAACCATACATAAGCGTGACGTCACGCATTTAGAAATCCCCTCCCCCCAGCGTCACAAATAATCACGCAAGTTTGAATCTCCCCCCCTCCGTGCGTAACGTAATTTATGAACCTTGGTGCATGACGCCGATGGCGTCACAAGAAACCATGCGCAAACTTTTAATGTTGGTTTTACAGCAGAACCAGTGTAAGATAGCATTCGGCGTGTCTGTATAAGTGTATGGTATAAGGTTAAAAATGTAGTAAAATATTACAATCAAAACGCTATAAATTTTGTTACGAATTAGGGTAAAACAATAAGAATAGACATCAATTAAAGCTCAAACGTTACTCAATCGATTGCTAACAATTTCATATTTAAAAATATTTAAGGGTGGGGGGAGAAAAGCCGTTAAAATATTGAAGCTTCAAACAGCTTTTCACTACTGATTTTCCAATAACATTTATTAACTGTTCATAACATTATGAGTTTTTAATAATTAAACTTATATTATTAGTTTTTAAACAGTGAAAATATTCAGGATTCAAATATCTTCGATCTTCGATTTAAGGTGATTTTAAATCGAACGCACATCACATGCATAGAAAGAGATGGCTCACGATGCTTCTGTCAAAAAAGCATCACGATTGAGGAGCGAGATCTTCGAAACAAGCGGCTTTTGAAAAATCATCAAAGTAAAAAATATTTTTTAGAATATTCTTGAATATTTTGTACCCTGATGATAATAACCCCTTTAAAATTTTCGCGGACTAATTATTTGCATTCTTAGTTGCACTTAAACTTATAACGTAAGAATTAATGGCGCAACATCCAATTCGGCGCAAAACCAATTCTGGACAAACCAATCAAAAAAATTGTTTGTTGCAATATTTCAGCAGCCTTCAATGTTTTCTTCGGTAATATTGGTTGAAGTTTGGCAGTCAATATTGGTTCAATATTGCACCAAGATTCAGCCAATATTGGCGCAATATTGATTTCCTATATTGGCGCAATATTGGCAATAAATATTGAACCAATATTGGCTGAAGTTCCGCAGTTAATATTGGCAATCAATATTGGTTCAATATTGCACCAAGCATCAGCCAATATTGGCGCAATATTGATTTCCCATATTGGCGCAATATTGGAAATAAATATTAAACCAATATTGGCAGAAGTTCGGCAGTTAATATTGGCAATCAATATTGGTTCAATATTGCACCAAGCATCAGCCAATATTGGCGCAATATTGATTTCCTATATTGGCGCAATATTTGAAATAAATATTGAACCAATATTGGTTGAAGTTCGGCAGTCCATATTGGCAATCGATATTGGTTCAATATTGCACCAAGCATCAGCCAATATTGGCGCAATATTGATTTCCTATACTGGCGCAATATTGGCAATAAATATTGAACCAATATTGGCTGAAGTTCGGCAGTTAATATTGGCAATCAATATTGGTTCAATATTGCACCAAGCATCAGCCAATATTGGCGCAATATTAATTTCCTATATTGGAGCAATATTGGAAATAAATATTGAACCAATATTGGCTGAAGTTCGGCAGTCAATATTGGCAATCAATATTGGTTCAATATTGCACCAAGCATCAGCCAATATTGGCGCAATATTGATTTCCTATATTGGCGCAATATTGGAAATAAATATTGAACCAATATTGGCTGAAGTTCGGCAGTTAATATTGGCAATCAATATTGGTTCAATATTGCACCAAGCATCAGCCAATATTGGCGCAATATTGATTTCCTATATTGGCGCAATATTGGAAATAAATATTGAACCAATATTGGCAGAAGTTCGGCAGTTAATATTGGCAATCAATATTGGTTCAATATTGCACCAAGCATCAGCCAATATTGGCGCAATATTGATTTCCTATATTGGCGCAATATTTGAAATAAATATTGAACCAATATTGGTTGAAGTTCGGCAGTCCATATTGGCAATCGATATTGGTTCAATATTGCACCAAGCACCACCCAATATTGGCGCAATATTGATTTCCTATACTGGCGCAATATTGGCAATAAATATTGAACCAATATTGGCTGAAGTTCCGCAGTTAATATTGGCAATCAATATTGGTTCAATATTGCACCAAGCATCAGCCAATATTGGCGCAATATTAATTTCCTATATTGGAGCAATATTGGAAATAAATATTGAACCAATATTGGCTGAAGTTCGGCAGTCAATATTGGCAATCAATATTGGTTCAATATTGCACCAAGCATCAGCCAATATTGGCGCAATATTGATTTCCTATATTGGCGCAATATTGGAAATAAATATTGAACCAATATTGGCTGAAGTTCGGCAGTTAATATTGGCAATCAATATTGGTTCAATATTGCACCAAGCATCAGCCAATATTGGCGCAATATTGATTTCCTATATTGGCGCAATATTTGAAATAAATATTGAACCAATATTGGTTGAAGTTCGGCAGTCAATATTGGCTATCGATATTGGTTCAATATTGCACCAAGCATCAGCCAATATTGGCGCAATATTGATTTCCTATATTGGCGCAATCTTGGCAATAAATATTGAACCAATATTGGTTGAAGTTCGGCAGTCAATATTGGCAATCGATATTGGTTCAATATTGCACCAAGCGTCAGCCAATATTGGCGCAATATTGATTTCCTATATTGGAGCAATATTGGAAATAAATATTGAACCAATATTGGCTGAAGTTCGGCAGTCAATATTGGCAATCAATATTGGTTCAATATTGCACCAAGCATCAGCCAATATTGGCGCAATATTAATTTCCTGTATTGGAGTAATTGTAACGGGCCAAATTGGTTCCGTAAACAAACTGTGATCACACAGGTGAATGTGTGGCACCTACCTGGATTAATATTGGATGCCGCTAGCTCAATCGCGACGGTCGTGGTGCTTGAATTCTCCAATAATAATCCGGGACGTCAAGAACAGGGAAGTCACAATCGGTAATGAAGGGCGCCACTGAATTTGTCATAAACTTACCCCAAAAGTAATTCAGAACTTACCTATATAGAAATAGGGGGGGGGAGTCTAGAGTGAAATAAAGTATATCCAACAACGAGTAACAATATTTTAATTAAAAGACTTAATTTTGGTGAAGCTAATAAACTAATATGTGCATAATAATGACAGAGATATTGACAATTTATGTAGATTAATAATAATAAACGTTGATGAGATTGTAAAATAATGAAATATAAATACGGTAAATGGTTGTCGGATTTAAATACCTTTTATGGCTAATAATACACAATAATAAAATAATGATATAAAGAATAATAATACTGATGATAAAGGTGAACATAAAATGTTCAACACACTGTATATATAAGCTAAACACATAAAAGAACATAAATGTAACATAAACAAGGTTTCGGTAAGTCGAATCGAGATGAAAATTGACTTGGGTAATGCCCCACTACAGCAACACCTCGATTCCACGTTCGAGAACCAAATAAAAGTGTTAGTACTTATGATTCTAATTTAAACTATGAACATTTGATAAAACAAATAACGTTGGAAAAATGTGACGTGAAGATAACTAGAATGTTGATTAGCAACTCCGAAGCACAAAACTGCAGGAATGAGCAAAACACTTCATTCGGAGTTCAATTGTTTAAAACCGGTAGGATAATTGATGATTAATTTATATATTTATTTTGACGTAATTTAATGTTTGTAATATTTAGAATCGATAGCGGGGTTAATTAAAAATAAACTGATAAACGTACTTACGGCAAAGTCTACAATAAACAATAAACACACATTGACGATGTGGCTAAATACGGTCCTGTATGCAGGAATGTTGCAAACAAAGAATGTGGCGTCATCAAAATTTCATCAACTTCCACAATTTAAGGAATAATTCGAACCTAATTTTGTAGCAAAGGACTTCAACGGATTGATTGAATTGTGTGGTGTTTAGTTGTCGTTACAACTCCAGTAAGATAAATTTGCATAAAGCTGTCGATTACATAATACCAAATTATGCATTCAATATAACCAAGTCTTGGCGAACGTAATAATTGTCACAACGGACGATTCTTTTTCATCAACACCCAGACCAACGAACAAAGGAATTACGCCAACTTCGGTAATTTTACCAGGTTTTACAACTAACACAAAAATACACAAGCGTTCTTCGTACTACGCCATTACGGGAATCTCTTTGTGGTTGTGCGCGCGCCACTTGACGCCAAACAACAAACTCTTCTCGTCAACGCTAGATGGCGGACTTTATAAATTCAAAATTTCGGGGGGAAAACGCAAATTGCAAGGGAAAGTAAAATATTATTACACAATATTGGAAATAAATATTGAACCAATATTGGCTGAAGTTTGGCAGTCAATATTGGCAATCAATATTATTTTAATATCGCACCAAGCATCAGCCAATATTGGCGCAATATTGATTTCCTATATTGGCGCAATATTGGAAATTAATATTGAACCAATATTGGCTGAAGTTTAGCAGTCAATATTGGCAATCAATATTGGTTCAATTGTCACATTTATAATAAAATAAAATAATAATAATATTAATGCACGACTCGCCTAAGCAATGATAGCAAAACGTGATGAGTAGTGAGATTGATAGGAAAGTTTTCTCGAGAGGTAATTGAACGTAGGGAGAACGGTTTGATAAGCGAGGAGAAATGTAACGACAGTCGGTAGTTGAAGTTGAAAGTGTAAACATGTTATAAAAATGTAGTTACAAAAATGTGAGAAGATTTCACCCCCCTAGTTGATAACGATGTACCTAGTGACATGTAAGAATTAATTTTAAATATTAGATTTAAGGCGCATGTATATATATTCGTTGCCAGTTATTTAAATAAATTATATTAATGTTTCGAACCCGCTTTAATTTAAAAATGCCTAAAAGATCCCTGTCACGAAGACTTGTGACAAATATGGTGGAGGGCCGTTTTGGCAGGCATTTTGGGGCATTTATCTTCAAATAAATCGCCCAAATAATTTTTTTTTTTCAAATCAAATTGACTATAAATTTTTTTTTTCAAAGGTTAACAGGCAATACAGTGCCTCATTATTTTAAGGATTGTTATAGCCGATTAGCGACCGATTTTTTAAGAAATAAATTTAATACATATAAATAAAATAATATAATACATGAATAAGAGGGCGAGTATCATGTAGCTAGCGGTCCAGGTCACGCGGCCGGTGTATGTAGTTCCTACCTCTTCGCATATTTATAATAAAATAAAACGAAATATTTTACAAATTATCATAATTATTATTTTAAAAAACTTACGCAATACGTTAATCGATTCTATTTCCCCAAATAACAAACCAACATGCATTTTCTTGATAAAGTTAATAAATAAATTTACAAATAAATTTTACTAATTCATTATTTTAATATTTAAATTGACTACATTTTGTTGTTACGGTTAACATGTTTATAAATAATAAGGGTTCGAATATAGTTATTCATTTTTGTTTCCAAATTTTGGTTACAATGTTTTTTTAATTGCAAATTTTAAACTAATGGAAAAGTACCGATTTAATATAGTGTCTGAAATGCAACACAGACACAGATAGGTCGGCTACCGAAGTCAGGATATGATGTGTTAAATTACATATTTTTTCTTGTTTACAAGTTGATACGTAATTTATTATAAATCAATAATAAATTTTTATTAAAATGCTTAAATTATAGTGGAGTTACAAAAATTTACAGCCTAATTTTAGTTAATGTCAACAGTTATTGTCCAAAAAATAATAAACCAAAAAGTTTTGTTAAAGTTTATAAAGTTCATATAAATGTATTCCTATTAGGTAAATTTGAAAAATAGGTTCCAATGTAGGTAAATTCCGTTTTTTTATAAAAAATATTTGTTTAGAAATTAAATTTAATAACAGTAGACTGCAAACGTAATAATAAAATTACTTGTAGGTAGTTCAATGAGCTGAAATATAAAACCGCGGATGTTACATATCATGAGTTAAGATTGTGGTAACAACATTTATTAATACAAAAATTCGTTATTCCTATTAATTTAGGGAATTAAAAATTTTTAATTAGTATTATTTTAAAATTTTAACAATGTTATTTAGAATTCAATGATATTGAATGAATTGGTTTAATGAAGATTGATAATTTTTTTACGCAAGTATGTGCATATATTATTCTGAAAGTTTACATTTAATTGATTAAAATTTTTGAATAATTGAAAATTTTATTTGAAGGATTCAATTAGCAAAACAACGTTAATTAAAAACGTCATTAAAAACACCCAATAAAAACATGTTTAATTTGAATTACTCCATGCTAGATGCTAGGTCAATGGTGGACACCCCCAGGTTTCCCAAATTTGTATCTCCAGGCCAATTCAACCCGTCAAATTCAAATGCGTTGACGTTTATAAACGAATACGAAGAAATTTCTAATGGCAATGGTTGGACTACCGTCCACAAAATTAACTATTTCGGTTCATTTTTAAAAGGCGCGGCATATATTTGGTATAATGATTATAGGGCAAATGTCATTAACAATGATAAAACATGGCGTGAAATTAAAGATGATTTCTCTAAAAAATTCGGCGGAGAATCGTGCATTCGTATTGCAAAAACTAAATTAATAAATCGTAAGCAAGACCCAGCAGAGGGTATAAAAAAATATTTTTATGATCTAATAACACTCGCGTACGAATTTGACCCAAAATTAAAAATTGACGATTTTCGTGATTACTTTGAACGAGGATTACAATCAAAATTTTTACCAATGTATTACGCTTTAAAGAAAACGGTGATGACAAAAGATGACATAGAGGCAATTGTAAATACGATCAGTGATTTAGATGATCGAGTTCAAGGCGAAGAACTTTTGAAAATGACCTCTTTACTTAATATTGATCTAAATCATAATCAATACACTCAGGCCGCGCAGAATAATTATAATCGATTGGTCAATAATTCACCTTATGTTAATTTCAGTCCTAGTAAAAATAATTTTTCATCATTCCTTATAAAGCACGGTAATCAGGGTTCCCAGGACAAATTCACAGGAAATAGGAATACGAGAAATTACTGCCATATCTGTAATAAAACTAGACACAACACAGCATTCTGTTGGTTCAATAACATGAATAAAGGTCGATCATATTCCGAATTTAATAATAGAGCATTTCCCGTGAGAAACGCTAATTTTGCAAATATTAAAAGATACTTTCGAAATAGGGACACACCTAATTTCGTTAGGGATAATAACTTTAATGGAAATAGAACGGGTAGGTCATTTTTAAACAATAGTAGTAACAATTATCGCAAATCAGTTAACAACACGTATTGCAACGATAGGAACAGAAATTCGTACCCAAGTCAAGCTAATGTCAGAAATGACAATATTTCCAAAAGGGTGATTCGCGGGGGAGAGCCGGTTGAGCTGTACCAATTGGGTGAATCACGACAAATGGGCGACATTCTGACTATTGAAGGACTAGTAAATAACAGACTTACAGAAATAGTTATCGATACGGGGTCGTTAAAAAATATTGTATCCAGTAACTTGGTACAACGGGTTAATAAAAATTATCATATGCAATTTCTAAAAACCGCAGGGGGGCATAGCGTTCCTGTGATCGGTATAACCAAAATTAAATTAGAAATTAATGGTGGAATTTTTCAAATTTCGGCACTCGTGGTAGAAAACCTACCAAAATCAATACTTTTGGGGAACGATTTTTTAATGGAGAATCGAGCTTTAATAGACTACACCGATTACACAATTTCATTAAGAGGTAAATATCGAATGGTAAAAATAAGTTTCAACAAAAATTCAAACAATCAATTTAATTTAATAAATTTGAACGACTCTTCAAGTCGAACTTCAGTAATCAGTAAAACACAAAAACTCCCACTACAGACTAATAAATTAGCCACAGCGAGATCACAAACCGAAAATAGCCTAAATCAGATTACAAATGTTGGTAGAGTAAACAGTAGTAGTCATGCAAGTTCATCGAACGGAACAAGTATAAGTAACAAACCTTTGCAAATCGGAAAGAGGTCAGTCTCATTTAATAAAATACCAAGTCCTACAGTTAAAAGTGTCCCTATTAGATTAGAAAGAGATCAAGTTTCAATAGAATATCACAAACCTAAAATTCAGCGTAACAAAACCTCCGAAAATATAGATTTATTAAAAGAATTAAGCCAAGACATACATGTAGGTAAACTAGATAATATAACTAAGGTAAAATTAAGTAAAGATTATGTATTATGTCCCAAAGAAAGGACTAAAATTGATTTATATTCGGAAAATAAAGAGCCATATTTAAGATCTTATGTATTTAATGCGAATGATGTTTTCTTAACAAAAAATAAATTAGCCTTTGTATCTATTTTACAAAACGTTAAATACAATATATTTACAGTCGATATAATTAATAACGCCAATATACCACTTAAACTGTTCAAAGGTACTACCTTGGGAAACTTAAAATTTGACAGTGAGGTGGTAAATTTATTAATTACGCATGATTCGCATGAGGAAATAAAGCGAGTTAGATTACCATCTACGGTAACTTTAGAGGATCACAAAATTAATAATGATTTATCAGACGTTCAAAAAGCTCAATTGGGGGAGTTACTTTTGGAATTTAAAGACATTTTCGCCAAACAACCAAAGGAAATGGGTTTTACAAACATAGTTAAACATAAAATAGAAGTACAGGGAGCAAAACCAGTCAAAAGTAAACCTTACAGGGTATCCCAGAGGGAACGCGAAATTATCGATAATCAAATCCAAGAAATGTTAGACGCGGGGATTATAGTTAAATCACAATCACCATGGGGAAGTCCGATAGTTCTCGTAAATAAAGCAGATAATACCAAAAGATTTTGCGTTGATTACAGAAAATTAAACAGCGTCACAAAAAAGTCGAGTTATCCCTTGCCTAATATTGATGATATTTTAACATGTTTAGAGGGGGCTAAGTTTTTTACGACCCTAGATTTGTTCAGCGGTTACTGGCAAATAGGGCTCGAGGAAGATTCAAAAGAACTAACAGCTTTTATAGCTCCGGGTTACGGTTTATATCAATTTGAAGCGATGAGTTTCGGGTTGTCAAACGCAGCATCGACATTTCAGGACCTAACAGATCGCGTTTTTGAGGGAATGAAGTGGAGTGAAGTAATGGTTTATTTAGATGATACGTTAGTTTTTTCAAAAACATTCGAAGAGCATTTAGTAAGATTAAGAAAAGTTTTTGAGCGCTTAAGGGAAGCAGGTTTAACATTAAAGCCAAGTAAATGCAATTACGCCGAGACCGAAGTAAAACTGTTAGGTCATGTGGTCAATCAAGAAGGGGTTGGACCGGACGATAGTAAATTGTTAGCCATAAAAAATTTTAAAACACCCACTAATGTTAAAACCATACAAAGTTTTTTAGGTTTATGTAACTATTATCGTAAATTTATTCAAAATTTTTCAAAAATTGCCAAACCATTGTATGAAGCTACTGCTAAAACGGGTTATAAATGGACCGACGCTCAAGAGAACGCATTTGCTGAATTAAAAGACAAATTAACGTCAGCCCCGCTATTAAAACACTTCAATCCTAAAAAAGGATGCGAATTAAGGACAGACGCGAGTTTCCAGGGGTTGGGAATTATCCTCCTTCAGGAAGATGAAGACAAAATTTTACATCCCATAGCTTATGGCAGCCGGTCGTTGACAAAAGCCGAAAGAAATTATTCTATTTCAGAACTGGAAGCGTTAGCCGTCATATGGGGTTTGCAATATTTTAGGCACTTAGTTTATGGCAGGCCGGTACGCATAGTATCAGACCATCACGCGTTATGCTTTTTAGCAAATCTTAAAGACGCGACGGGTCGATTAGCTAGGTGGAATTTACGTTTAGCAGAATTCGATTATACAATAGTATACAAGAGCGGAAAAACACACCACGACGCAGATTGCTTGTCGAGAAACCCAGTCTTAGAAGCTACCCAACAAGACGAAGACGAGGCCAACGATATACCCTCGTTTATAGTAGAACCAGAAGATCTAAGCGAGCTACAAAGACAAGATGAAGACATAGCTAAATTAATAGAAGCTATGGAAGACCCACAAAATGCAAACGTCAGTATAGGTTTAAAAAGAAAAATCAAAAATTTTATTTTAATCGATGGAGTCCTTTATAAAAAAAACGCTAGCGCGAACGGATTAGAAAATTTGTTGGTAATTCCCAAACATTTGAGATACGAAATACTTTTTTCGAACCATAGTGAACCATTGGCAGGTCATTTAGGCAATATTAAAACTTTAGTTAAAATTCGAAATAGATACTTTTGGGAAGGGTTACAAAAAGACGTGGAAAAATTCATAAAAGGTTGTCCAGATTGTCAAGCTAGAAAAGGGAGAACCGACATAAAACCTCGTGGGTTTTTACAACCAATACCTGTAGGTCTACCTTTCGAGAGAGTGGGTATTGATTTGTTAGGTCCTTTTCCAAAAAGTAAAAACGGGAAAACCATGATAATAGTAGCCACAGATTATGTTACAAGGTGGGTTGAAACTAAGGCTTTGACTAACGGTCAAACGCGACATGTAGCCCAATTTATATTAGAAAATGTCATTTGTAGACACGGTTCGCCTAAATTTTTGTTAAGTGACCGAGGTAAAGTGTTTTTGTCGGAAATGATTACTGAACTAACGCGATTGATGGGTACAGTTGGACACTTTACTACCTCATATCACCCTCAGTGTAACGGTCTAACGGAAAGATTTAATAAAACTGTAGTAGATATGTTAGCAAAATACGTAGATTCAGAACAAAAAGAATGGGATACATATTTACAACACGTAACATTTGCATACAATACTTCCATCCAAGACACCACGAGATTCTCCCCATTTATGTTAGTTTATGCTCGCGAACCTAGATTACCTACCGAAACCAATTTGAATATCCCTATTAAGGAGGAAACTGTAGAACAAATACGCGAGAAAATCTTGAATGCAAGAAGCGTTGCGGTCCAAAACATTCAAAATCGCCAAGCAGGTGACAAAACGCGGTATGACGCCAAACATACTAATATGGAATTTAAAGTAGGCGATAAAGTGAAAGTTTTTACTCCAACACGAAAAATTGGACGTGCGGAAAAATTATTATTACGCTGGTACGGACCATATTTGATAACGAAAAAATTAGGAGAAGTTAATTACGAAATAGCAAAAGGCACAACCGTGAATGCGAAAAAAGATGTGGTGCATGTCAGTAGGATTTTACCCTATTATGACGAATGGGTTCCAGTCCCAGCTAGTATCCTTGATAATTAGTATAGTAAATTGAAGCTAACATAAGTAAAATATTAAAGTGTAATGGGTATAATAAGAAAGTTTTCTTTTAAATAAAACAATAGGACATAAAATTAAAATAGTAATAATATTAAACCAATAAAAGTTTTTAAATGTTTTAGAAGTATATAAAGATTGACCTTAGAGAGAAGAAATGAATAGCCGAACTAAGAGGAAAACGAACAAAGAGCCAAAAGGAGTCATTATGCTAGGCGTGTTATAAATTTTTCTGATTTTAGATAAGAATAATAAATTAACCATAGGTGTCCATGCGCATACAGCCTAAACGTTATTAAAGGCAGTATGGAAACCAATTCCCAGAGGGATGAGTATAATATTGGATGGAATGAAATGGTTAACAATAAACCAATGTGGTTTCACCGAACGTCATGGAAGCCACAACTTAACAACAAGAATCGAAAAGGGAAAAGGGACTAGTGATATCCGATTTGGGCCTGATCACCCCATTGAAGGTTATTACATAGTACTCCTGACTACCAATTCGCGATTCTACATTTTCTCGAGGAATATACCTGGGATTGGATTTGGAATTGGAAATCACAATTTCTCCACAGTTACTACCGCACAATGGGAAGTAAAATTGGCGTTTATTCAAATGGAAATAATTATGGGTCAACCAATTAGTAACATATCTATACCCATCCCCTACACGTCATCGACTCTAGTGTAATGAACAGTAAAAAATGTAATGAAAGTTGGAAACCGTCTAACCAAGTAGGTCAAGTCAAAAAAAAAAAAAATTAAAGAAAGAACCTCCGAACTTTAAAAAGTGAAAGGAAACAGTGCCGCGCGACAGTGAACGTTACAAAACTGAAAAGTTAGAAGATTAGAAACCCAAAATGTGAAATAAAGAAAGTGCTACGCCTATAAGACTATTCCACCAAAAGGAAGAAGAAAAAGTCGAAGAAGAAAAATAATAAAGTGCCAAAAAGTGATAATCAAGTTAAAAGCAGAGTAAAATAATTTGAAGTGAATAATAGTGTTTAGGGTAAAATTTTTATATATGTATGTAGATTACCAAAAGGGATCCCAATTTGTAAAAATAATCCATGTAGAAGACTCGGTGAACTTTTAGCGCTAAATAATAACATCTCCGTATCACCAACTTCTCCATGGATTGTTTACAATGGTAATGAAATGTTTTAGGTAAAATAATAAAGGCACAAGTAAGAATTGTAATATCGGTAAACCATATCGAAAAGAAAATGTGTCTGGTGCATCTAACAGCCAAATATGTAAAATAAAAATAAGGCAAACGATTAGTTGAACGTTAGACACCATTTGTTAGAAAGTATAATTTTAAAAGTTGGACACAATAATTAAAAAGTAAATCCAGCCAAAATATTTGTAAAATAAAAATAAGGCAATTAAATAGGATTCAAAGGGTATTTATGAATGTAATTAAATAAATGAATTTAAACGAAAGGTACCAGGTGCATCTAACAGCCAAATATGTAGGAAACAAAAATAAGGCAAACTATTAGTTAAACGTTAGACACCAATTAATGAAAATTGTAATTGTGATAGATAGGCGCAAGAAGTAAAGAAATAAAAATCCAGCCAAAATATTTGTAAAATAAAAATAGGGCAATTAAATTGGATTCAAATGTTAATAATGAATGAAAAGATATGAATGAATTTAAATGAAATGATAAATTAAATAGTAAAGGCACATAATAAAGTTGATTCACACAAGGGATAAATTTCAAATATATTTAAATTTTAATTTCAAGGGTAAATGTCAGATAGTAAATTTCAAAAGCAGAGGAATTTCAAATGTAACGGTAGTTTAAGTGTATGTAAATTTTAAATGTAATTAAAATAGGTAATAGGATTAATTAGCATTAATGAGAAACTAAAGCAATAATTTAAAATATGAACCTCTAAAATACAACAATCAATATCGAAACGAATAATAACATAAAAATAATTTTTTTTTAAAACGTATTGAACATTACAAGTTAAAAACAGATACAGTTCTGTAAGTCAAAATAATTGAAAAAGAAAACCACTGAACTAACTAATGTTACGACATCAAAAATGTTTAAAAAGGTAACTTACAAATTAATAATAAATAACAATAATCCCTACAGGTAATTAGTATATAATTACGCAATGGCTATCGAAACAAACTGAGATAAAGCCACAAAATATCTATTAAAAAAAAAAAAAAATTATTACCAAAGTGGGATAAGTATTTTAAGATACTTTTAAAAGAAAATTTTAAATAATTATAAAGAAAGATGCGACTTTGAGCTTGAATTTTCAGTACGGTTAAGCTATAATTTTCATAAAGTTTTTTTTTAATTATAATATTGTTGTACTTTAGAGAGACGTTATAAATAATAAATATTAAGAATTTTTTTTTTTTTGATTAAACTTTTGGTCAAAATTTTTGGTTTTGTTATCGTATTTTTTTATGTATTGTATTGTATGTTAAGTTTACTTGTTAAGTTTAAGTTTACTTTAAAGGATTTTTTTTAAGGATTTTTTGAATCAAGTCAATTGAAATTTTTATTTTTTTTTGAAACGACTTGGGACAGCCGTTTTTAGAGGGGGGAGTTATGTCACATTTATAATAAAATAAAATAATAATAATATTAATGCACGACTCGCCTAAGCAATGATAGCAAAACGTGATGAGTAGTGAGATTGATAGGAAAGTTTTCTCGAGAGGTAATTGAACGTAGGGAGAACGGTTTGATAAGCGAGGAGAAATGTAACGACAGTCGGTAGTTGAAGTTGAAAGTGTAAACATGTTATAAAAATGTAGTTACAAAAATGTGAGAAGATTTCACCCCCCTAGTTGATAACGATGTACCTAGTGACATGTAAGAATTAATTTTAAATATTAGATTTAAGGCGCATGTATATATATTCGTTGCCAGTTATTTAAATAAATTATATTAATGTTTCGAACCCGCTTTAATTTAAAAATGCCTAAAAGATCCCTGTCACGAAGACTTGTGACACAATATTGCACCAAGCATCAGCCAATATTGGCGCAATATTTGAAATAAATATTGAACCAATATTGGCTGAAGTTCGGCAGTCAATATTGGCAATCAATATTATTTTAATATCGCACCAAGCATCAGCCAATATTGACGCAATATTGATTTCCTATATTGGCGCAATATTGGAAATCAATATAGAACCAATATTGGCTAAAGCTTGCAATATTGCGCCAAGATTCAATATTGGCCCAATATTTCCCCAATATTGCGCCAACATTGTGTGCTACATGGGATATCACGCGGTATTCAAAAATTTAAGATAAATTGAGTATTGAGATAGCGACTATAACTTTTAATTACAATAAAAAGACACAAAATATATTGATATGTTTACCCTCCTTTCCGTTCCTAATGAGAGAACGGTTTGGAAAGGCAAACAAGACCACGCAGAAGTAAAACTCCTACTTATATTCGTGGTAACCCTGATGTTGGTATAAGCTAACTCGCTATAGCCTGGAAGCGAGGGTCGTAAGTCCAATGAAATTTCCACTCTGCGTTGTGCTGAAAAATACGAGGGTACGCTTCGTCGAAAAATAAAACAATAATTAACAATAAAATTTTAATGAAAATTGAAACGATTACGACAATTACAAACGCTCGTGGTAGTGGCGTGCCAAGAACAAGAAGCACGTTAACTGATGGTGACAACGGTACGTCAAAGGTGACACAATACGGGACACCAGAATGGTAGGCCCGTCAATACAAATAATTGACTGTAATGAATTGAATGTATCACAATACCACTAGGAAACCCAAACAAGAATATTAAATTTATCTCACCTGAGCTCAAGATGAGTTTACATAATAATAAAGACAGCAATGATCCTTGTATGGAATGCAGTGGTTGATGTTGACTTGCAATGGCTCCCGATCTAGGATCCTCGGACTGTTGTACACCGACGTAATACTCGATGAGCAGGTTTTGACAGGCGGATACGAAGATGGACAGGCGGCACTCCGCTGCGTTGACAGTATGGTACAGGTTGACGATCCAAATAAAACAAAGTGATCGTCCAGTACAATTTGATCACAAAAACTGAAGCCGCGATTGACAATAACAATCGACTTCCAAATGTAAATAAAAGCAGCTGTCAAAATAGTCACCAGACGAATGTTACCAAATAAAATTATGGTTGGTACCAATTTATACTTTGATAAAGAAAATATGGTGGTTCGATACAACCACTCGAATATTTTCCAAAAAAAATGCTTGAACTGGCTAAAACAAAATAGCTACGCACTGCATTCACGAAATCCGTAATGACGGTGGAATTAACTACTGCGTATAACTATTTTTGTAACGAAAATCGACTGATAAATAATTGATTTATCCGCGATCAATAAAAATCGAACTGTCTTGTCGCACTCTCAAGCCAAAGTTAAGTTTTTAACGGCGCGCGTCTATATCCTGTACTATCAAGTACGTTGCAAAAATGAGTAAAGAGATGGCGCTTGGAGTAACAATTTATAATTTAAATGTTATGAATTAACATTTGGAACGAAATAGACATATTTTGTTACACACCCCCCAACTAAACGATCTGGCCGCAGGCCAAGATCTAAAAAGATCAGATAAAGAAGTTGACATTTACAACGAACTGTGAATTTACAGAAGAAACCGTACTGTAGTGAGGAGAGAGTTTGTCGCAATAATGGTAGGATAGAAATATCAAGCTTAACAAGTAAAAAAATGAGCTTAAAATATTTCAATAAAAAAATAAAATAAAAAAATCTCTAAAGGATTAAGAATAAAATAATAATTGTATGGTTTTTCACCTATGGGACTAAATGTCGCCTTAAATCCGCGGAAACGAAAACCAATTGGTAGAGCTAATGATAGCTACTGAAAACCATAATGTATAAATGATTTTGTCTCAGATAAAAATCAATGAGTACAAAATGGGCAGCCCGCATTGGACCTGCACCGAAAAAAGTGAATACAAAAAAATCTTCAGGGACATCAAGACAAAAAAAAACGTCTGATAATCAACCTGGGAATGGGTCACATAGGATCCATTCTAGAATAGTCAAACAAAAAAATTATCTTCAACTAATTCTACTTTCCAGTGTGAGACACTCATGGTTCTCAACCCAAAGGAAATGGTATTTTGCAAAATAAACAAAATAATTAAATAATTTGATCAAACGAATATTTGATCAACAGATCGTCCTACCAAGACTTTGACAGCTTCTCCGGAATCGTTGGAATAAATTCCGATGGAATAATTAGTGGCGAGATGGTCTGCACTAATTATGACGTAAAAACCAGGGAGTAAAAAAATAAAACCCTTGACCCTGAATAGTAAAACGGATGGAATGTTTTACGGGATTTTTTTATTATATGATCTGAGATGGAATGTGATCAATAAGTTGATGTGTCGACAAGAATACAGCCAACGACCCTTCATGCCCGTAACAGGAGGAAAACCAGCCGATTACCCCCCAACTAAGATTTTTGACCAACCCCACTGAGGTGTAGTCAATCCCGTCAGAAAGCAACAAACCGGCCACCCTGCCTGCACTAAGCACGAAGTCCGCTAACACCATAAATGCCAACACAAATAAGCAAGTGGTAAGACTGATGGAATGTCTTACGGGCTGTTTTATATGATCTGAGATGGAACATGATCAAAAAGAGACGACATTACTAATAAAATGTAGGATTCAAGGTGTAATCGAACCCCCCTGTGACAAACATTACCCAACCTCCGCCCATGTAATGTGGATTTTAACCCTGAATGGATATTCGATCATCGTCGTCATCGGGATGTGATTTTAAGTCCTTAATATGATAGACACCTACATCTTTACCACGCTCGTTGACTAAACGATAAGTTAATGGACCTGTAACCTCGCGAACCTTGCACTTGATATACTTAGGAGATAGCTTACTACTAATTTTATTCGGAGCATTAGAAAGTACGAAATTTCTTCGCCAAACTATGTCACCTACTCGAAAATTGATGGATCTTTTGCGCAAGTTGTAATGTTTAGCCCCCCTAAGATAAGCATTATGCAATCGCTTAGTAACATCTTCAAACACCCCATTTAACTTTCGCATATCATGCGCGACGCTTTCACGGTTAGCAAGGGTTAGATCATCCTCTTTAAACTGTTGGATGCGACCGTAATAATCTCCGTTTATCGGAACAGTGCGACCTAAATTCAAGAATGATGGTGTATACCCCGTAACTTCGTGGGTAGCAGATCTTAAAGCATGTGCTATCTTAAAAATTTCTACATCCCAACTACGATGATCACGCTTGACATAAGACCTAATAGCGGTACCAATGACTCGATTATATCGCTCTACAAAATTTACTTGTGGATGGTAGTTGGCATTTTTCCACACATGTGAAATCTTGTAGTTGTCCATTAGTTCTTGAAATTCTTTTCCCGTAAATTGGGGACCATTATCGACTTGGCAAATCATCGGTGTACCAAATAGAAGGAATACTTCATTTTCCAAAAACTCACAGATGGCCTTAGCCGTAGCTTTTCGTAATGGTTTGACTAATACAAATTTCGTGAACCAGTCACAAACTACAAGTAATACTGTATTACCTTTTGCAGAACGGGGAAATGGACCCATTAGGTCGATGGAAAGACATTGAAAAGGAAAACGGACTTTTTTCTCTTTACCCATTAGTCCGTAGCGTGCGCCTTGGCAAGCTTTAGAAGCCAAACAAACTGTGCAACGACGCACGTAGCGAGCAACGTCAGTACGCATTTTAGGCCAGTAATAAAGCTCCAGAATTTTATTAAAAGTTTTTAAAGTACCTAAATGTGCAGACGTAGGATCGTCATGACACATTTTCAAAATTTCATTACGACGAGGTTTAGGAATAATCTGTTTCCATTCAACCAAATTGGAAATAACGTCGTGTTTGTTTGTAATGAGCTTATACAGACGATCTGACTCAATACGCCAGTCTGGATAAAGTTGCGGATTTGTTCTAACGTTGATCCGCATGCGCCGATACCAGGGATCCAAGTCATCATCAGTTAAGACTAATGAAGAGACTTCCAAGGGAGCACGGGACAAGGCATCTGGAACTACATGCAATTGACCTTTGCGATGCTGGATGTCGAAAGAATGTTGAGCAAGACGAACGGACCAACGGGCTAATTTATTGGCTGGATCTTTCATATTCATGAGCCATAAAAGTGAATAATGATCGGTCACAACTGTAAACTGAGTACCCTCAACATATGGTCGAAACTTTTCGATACCAAATAAGACCGCTAAACATTCACGCTCCGTCGTCGAATAATTTCGTTCAGCCTTGTTCAAGGTTCTAGATGCATATGCAATAGGTCGCTCATCATCACCTTCACCCTGTGTCAAAACACTTCCCAAACCGTAACCTGATGAATCGCAGTGTATAAAAAATCTCTTTTCAAAGTTGGGACTAACTAAAACGGGTGCTGTAACTAGTAGTTTCTTTAAACTCTCAAATGACTCAATAGCGTTAGGAGTCCAAGTAATGGTTTGACGTTTAACCCGTCCCTTAATTAACTCAGTAATGGGAGCAGAAAAGGTGGAGAGATTAGGGATAAATCGTCGATACCATCCTATAAGTCCAAGGAATCGTTTTACTCCAGTAACAGTAGTTGGACGTTCAAATTTAGTTATAGCCTCAACTTTGTCAGGGTCGGTATGAAGACCAGATTTGTCAATAACATGACCTAAAAATTTTAATGTGGATCTGCAAAATTCACATTTTTCAAAGTTAACGGTTAGGTTAGCATCTTTAAGTTTCTCAAAGACTTGTTGCAAAAGGCTTAAATGTTCGGCAAAGGTATTGGAAACTACGATTATGTCGTCAAGGTAAACAAAGACCTTCTCACCAAGCAATGAACCAAAAACGTTGTCCATTAATCGCTGTTGAGTGATAGGGGCGTTGGAAATTCCAAACGGCATAACGACATACTCGAAGAGACCTCTGCCAGGCACAGTAAATGCAGTCTTTTCACGAGATGAGGATGAGAGAGGAACTTGCCAAAATGCTTTTTTAAGATCTATAGAGGTCAGGAATCTAGCGTCCTGTAAATGAGATAAAATGTCATCCAATCGAGGGAGTGGGTACGCATCCTTTTTAGTCAATTGATTTAATTTACGGCCATCGAAACACAGTCGATAGGAACCGTTCTTTTTACGGACTAAAAGCATGGGTGACGACCAAGCACTCTTAGAAGGGACAACGATGTTCATTTGTAGCATTTCGTCTAGTTCACGGTGAGCAATAGCTCGCATGGGTGGAGATAAGGGATAGAAACGTTGCTTGACAGGAGCGGCTGAACCCGTATCTATATGGTGAATTACCTTATCAGTACGAGTCAACCCCTCACGGTCCAGTTCCTTATATTTGTCTTTCATGGAAGAAAGCATAACCTGCTGCTCTATTGATAATTCGGAAGCGGAACGCATAAATTCCGTGGCACTAATTTGATTAACAAAATATTGGTCTCTACCAAAATCAATTTTGACACCAAACATCTTGCAAAAATCTATACCTAGGGTTAATGATGTGGTGATACTACGGCAAACTATGACGTTTAAAACTTTAGTGACTTCACCAATGGTGATAGGAAGCATGACTTCACCTAATAAATCTTGTGAAGTTCCATCAGCGGAATGTAAAAGAGATTTGGTGCCGCGCGTAAAACATAAATCTAACTGATTTATTAAAAAGTGCGCATCACTACCCAGAATAGAAACAGATGCTCCAGAGTCAAGCAGAGCAGCAAGAGGTACCCCCCCCACAGTTAAATTAACATAAGGTCTTATGTCTCGCGTAGGATGTGTAAAGAGAGCGGAAGTAGTCTGCGATGATCCGCAAAAAGAGCGTACGCGTCCTAACCACCCCTTCCAACACAAGGAATCGGCTTTAAGAGCCTTCTTGAGACGCACGCCGTGATGCCATCTCGCTCTTCTTCTTTTGTCGGCTTTTAACGCGGATTTGCCGGGCGAGCCGAAACGCCTCTCCGCCTTCGCAAGTTTTTTGAACGTCCTTGATGTTTTCTAGGACAGGTTATGGCAGTTACCCCTTTTTGGCCGCATACAAAACAAAATTTAGATAAAGGTTTTGGGCAATCCTCAAAACCATGCGCGGGATTATTACAGTTCCAACAGTTATCTAGAGAGTTGTCTGGCTGAGGGTCTAACGGAAAATGAGTAGTAGTAATGGGAGATGAAGACATTGAACAAGTGGCCTCTGATGGAGTAGTCCACTTTATCACTCTTTCAGCTGCTTGAGCTGCTTTAATAAGTGCTTCTCTAGTTTTGTATTCATTTAACCCTAAGGTTAACGAAATTTGTGGAGACATGTTACGTCTTATAACCCATAGCTGTTCCTCATCTGAAGGAATTGGATTTAATCTAGAAAATTGAGCAATCATGGATTCTATGAATCCCAGAACAGATTCACCTGGTAATTGTTTCCGAGCCCGGATTTGATCGGCATATTCTCTACTATAATCGAGAGATAAAAATCGGACTTTCAAAGCATCCATTAATTGTGACCAATTTGAAATAGTGGGACTCAAGGAACGGTACCAGACTAATGCCTCGTCTGAAAAGAATTCCCCAGCTTTTCTAAATAATTCGTCTTCTTTAACCCCTCGTGAACGTGCAAGCTCTTGTGCGCGCTCAATAAAATCAAAAACGGCTTTAAAATTACCCTTGCCATCATAGCTAAGACCCCATTTGTGAACAGATACCCGATTTTGCGATTGATTTAATAAAATGTTAGTCAAGGCGGTGCTAATGTCTGGATTAATCGGAATTGAATCGGCAAGAGTGGACCTACGTGAAGGATGAAAATTACTTGCTTGAACCGGAGAGTTCGTGATTGGTAATAACTCCTCGCTTTCCAGCGCATCTGAATCTTTGATTAAAGATTCGAGATTCTCACGTAGAGTTTTACACGTACCTATTAATGTATTTCTCTTGGGATCATCAAAACCAACTCCTTCCATTAAATCTAAACGATTACTATAATGCGCCAGCCGATGATCTAACGCATCCAAAAGCTTATCATCAACATTAGTTGACAAATCATTAATCTCTTTACTGATTACTGAAAGGGACTTTTCGCATATTTCTAGTTCGGCAGGTATGTCAACTGGTTTATATTTAATCATTGCTAATGATGAATTATATTTCTCATCGCGCATCAACTGACATAGCAATTTACGACGAGAAGCTAAATGTTCAGGTATTCCGGATAAATCGTTGCCTTTGCGTCGTTGCAACTCAACGGCGATCTCCTCTCTAGATAAGGCTGCCACGTAAGCTTTTTCAGACATGATAATTAAGTTAACTTGACAAAGACGAAGTAAAAAAATGTAAGCGTTCGATAAAACACGAAACTATCGTACAAAGAATTGAATAATAAAAAAATAAATAGTGCGTAAACACGACTCCTAATTGCGTGACAAAACAAATACAGTCAAATTGCAATTGGAAGGAACGCAACAAATGATATTATTATTCTGATATATATACGTAAATGGTTTCTCGCCGGTGTGAATTTTGAAATGGGCGTAGCGCCACTCGCAAGCAATAATTAAAAATAATATATATATTGCAAAAATGAATAAAGCGAGAGCACAACAAAAGGATATTTCGTTCTTGAACCAACAAAACTTGTGCACCACAAACAACAAAGTAAAAAGGTTTTTCGCCGGTACGAGTACTAGGTTGACAACTCAATCTATTATTATTTACCATGTACCAAACCATACAAACACGCAAAGCGCCCAGTCCACAACGCTCTCCAGTTGCCAAAAACTGCTGTAATAATAAAAAAATTAACACGACCACAAACGTTCCGTTGTCGAATCGTATGCACGAAAACGCACCTCGGGACAAACACAGAGTTGGAAAATCAACAAATTGAGCTCCACGTATGGACGCCAGTGATATGTTTACCCTCCTTTCCGTTCCTAATGAGAGAACGGTTTGGAAAGGCAAACAAGACCACGCAGAAGTAAAACTCCTACTTATATTCGTGGTAACCCTGATGTTGGTATAAGCTAACTCGCTATAGCCTGGAAGCGAGGGTCGTAAGTCCAATGAAATTTCCACTCTGCGTTGTGCTGAAAAATACGAGGGTACGCTTCGTCGAAAAATAAAACAATAATTAACAATAAAATTTTAATGAAAATTGAAACGATTACGACAATTACAAACGCTCGTGGTAGTGGCGTGCCAAGAACAAGAAGCACGTTAACTGATGGTGACAACGGTACGTCAAAGGTGACACAATACGGGACACCAGAATGGTAGGCCCGTCAATACAAATAATTGACTGTAATGAATTGAATGTATCACAATACCACTAGGAAACCCAAACAAGAATATTAAATTTATCTCACCTGAGCTCAAGATGAGTTTACATAATAATAAAGACAGCAATGATCCTTGTATGGAATGCAGTGGTTGATGTTGACTTGCAATGGCTCCCGATCTAGGATCCTCGGACTGTTGTACACCGACGTAATACTCGATGAGCAGGTTTTGACAGGCGGATACGAAGATGGACAGGCGGCACTCCGCTGCGTTGACAGTATGGTACAGGTTGACGATCCAAATAAAACAAAGTGATCGTCCAGTACAATTTGATCACAAAAACTGAAGCCGCGATTGACAATAACAATCGACTTCCAAATGTAAATAAAAGCAGCTGTCAAAATAGTCACCAGACGAATGTTACCAAATAAAATTATGGTTGGTACCAATTTATACTTTGATAAAGAAAATATGGTGGTTCGATACAACCACTCGAATATTTTCCAAAAAAAATGCTTGAACTGGCTAAAACAAAATAGCTACGCACTGCATTCACGAAATCCGTAATGACGGTGGAATTAACTACTGCGTATAACTATTTTTGTAACGAAAATCGACTGATAAATAATTGATTTATCCGCGATCAATAAAAATCGAACTGTCTTGTCGCACTCTCAAGCCAAAGTTAAGTTTTTAACGGCGCGCGTCTATATCCTGTACTATCAAGTACGTTGCAAAAATGAGTAAAGAGATGGCGCTTGGAGTAACAATTTATAATTTAAATGTTATGAATTAACATTTGGAACGAAATAGACATATTTTGTTACAATATTAAAAGCAATTTGTAATATAGTTAACTTAATGATACTTTAAAAGGATATGGCAAATTTTAAAGTTTGTTCTTATGCGACATTAACAAAATCGGAAGTTTGATAAAAAATTTCATATTGGTGGCAAGTTTGTCAGTGCAACTCCGTCTATAGTAGATTTCAAAATTGTTTTAATATAAAAGTTACAAGGATATACAGGCGAGTCGCGAAATAGAGAATACCGTATATAGTGAACTACCGGCAATAGTGAACACAAAAATTTTAACATTGAGTGTATATGGGGCTCCTATATAACGAACAGCGGTAACCCCGATACAGCGAACTGCGTACTAAATCGTGCAGTTTGAATGCCATCATTTATACTTAGGGACTTCCAGATTGAGAATTTACGAATATTATACAGGGAACAAAATTCAGATCGATTCGGAATCAGAAAAGGAAGACGAGGATGAGATGGTTTCCTATACTTTTAATGATAAACATATTTCAATAAATCATGCATTGACATCTTTAAATGATGTTTTTCAGTGGAGTGAAGAAAATGCAGAAGAAGTTGAAATATCAACTTTGCTTAATTTACATAATTTAAGGCAAAAAATATTAAGTATTAAATTAAATAAAAAACAAGTACAATCATTGAAATTTTAACAAAATTGTAAATTAAAAATGTACATAATATGTAATATTATGTAGGTGCTAATAACCTAGAAGTTGATGCACGTTAGGAACTTCAAAAAAAAATAACATCATTTTTCCTACCCGTATTGTAGACTGCGTGCAAAAGCTCAAAAGTTATACAATGCGCGAAGGGCGAAATACATACATATAAATGTTACGTGAAAACATTAGCTTGGCGCGATAATTTAAAAAATGTGAATAAAAAAAGACGTAATTACTCGTTCTTGAAAATTAATATGAAAAAAATATCACTAGGCATGTAATTTAATAAAAGGCTTATTATAAAAGGCTCTTATTATAAAAGGCCAAGTCTTTCTTTCTTTCTGTCTGTCCCACGGAAATACCCGAAGCAAACCGAACCGAATCGAACGCACAACGTATCATCGGATCAACGTATCATCGGATCAACGTATCATCGTATCAACGTATCATCGTATCAACGTATCATCGGATCAACGTATCATCGTATCATTTTGTCTATATAGGACAGCTATTTCCAAAAAAGCATTATGTGAACTTCCATAATGGATAATGAAAATTTTGAAAATCCTGCTGCAAAGCGACGGCGATTGAATCGTGAGAGAAAAGCACGTACAAGAGCTAATAACACAGAAGAACAGCTTCGATCACAGCGACAAGCTGACGCTCGGTCTCATGCGATACGTCGACAACGTGAAACTTTGGAACAAACTCAAGCGCGGCAAGCTGCTGACGCTCGGTCCCATGCGATACGTCAACAACGTGAAACTTTAGAAGAAACTCAAGCGCGGCAAGCTGCTGACGCTCGGTCCCATGCGATACGTCAGCAACGTGAAACTTTAGAAGAAACTCAAGCGCGGCAAGCTGCTGACGCTCGGTCCCATGCGATACATCGACAGAAAGAAAATCGATACCAAAGTCAAGCAATTCAACTCCAAATAAGAGCATTGAGATTTGATGAATCTCACGTTACTCGACACGATTGTGGAGAAATGAATTCCATCTGTCAGTTCTGCGGCTCCAAGAATTTCGCCAAGGAGCGTCCAGTTGATAAACAATTTAACAACTGCTGTCATAAAGGAAAAGTGAAGATTCCGCAACCGCTCGATCAACATGGGAATCTATTGTTATATCCCGAATTTCTTCGCTCTATGCTTTCAGATTCAGATAATCCTTACTACAAGAACTTTCGTCAGCACATCCGCTCTTACAATTCCTCGGTTTCTTTCGCTTCAATGGGAGCAGAGATTGTTTCAATGCCGGGTAACGGACCATACGTTTTCAAAATTCATGGACAGACGTACCACAGAACCACAAACCTGTATCCACCTGAAGGACAAACAAGAAAGTTTGCACAACTGTATGTAATGGACACGACAGAAGCGGTCAATGAACGAGTAAATCTGCCTGAGAATAGAGGTTGTCTACCTGAAGTGATTGAGAAAATCGATCGTTTCTTCCGCGTCAACAATCGTATCGCAGCTTCATATTGCCTGATGAAAGAAATTGAGCAACAAGAGCGTGTACGAGCCGAAGAAGAAGGACAACCAGTTCCGGTCGTCAATATGGTGATGCGGCGCGATCGGCAGTCTGATCAAAGACGTTACAATGCTCCAACGTCCAATGAAATTGCAATGGTGTTCGTAAATGATGACGGCGAACCTCCATTTGAACGTGATATCCGTATCTATCCTCGAAATCCCGTCGACAATGCACGACAATTCATTCGTATCAATATTCTCAGTCCAAATCTTGACCCTATGACTTATGGCATTCTTTATCCGTTCGGCGAACCGGGGTGGCAACCCAATTGGAGTTGCGAAGGCTATCGGCAATCCCGTAATAAAATCAGCATGTTACAATTTAAAGTTGCGCAAACAGCAATTAGAAACGATTTCAATCCGATCATGAGTGCGGGAAAACTTACGCAACAGTGGATTGTCGACTCATATTTGCAAGTGGAAGCCAATAATTTGAACTAAATACGATATCAACAAAGTAAATTGCGTACTGAATTGTATCAAGGTCTATCCGTTCATATTCAAAACTAGATGATACCCCGTCCGAGGACGGGCAGCTAGAAGGACGGGCAGCTACCCAAGGTAACTTAAGTTGAATGAAGATTAAGGAAAGCTCTCAGTGCAATCCAAAAGCCATATGACCTTGGCTGCCTGCCCGTCCTTCTAGCTGCCCGTCCTCGGACGGGGTATCATCTAGTAATTTAATAGTATGTTACACAACTCGTGGTTTAAGCAGGCCATTTAATCTCGCGTGCGGATTAGTCGCGATAGCGACCCCACCTCCGCGTATTCGCAAGAACAAGAGATTTAATGGCGCTTTAGCCACGAGTTGTGTATACTATTTTATGCAATCCTAATAACTACCGACAAAAAATAGCCGAAAAGAAAAATTGAAATAAACAGGTACAAATTAAATTATAAAAATTGAAGTGCAGTTAAAAAGCGCATTGCAAAAGATAAAAAATTGTCTAATAATGAATCCCATTACAAATGATAACAGAGGTTGCTATGTAAACTTTGCTGACATGTACCGCCAACGCGTCTGCAGTGAGATCACGCATACCTTTGAGGGAACTTATAAATAATGCCTTTGAATAATGCTAACGTAAAAAAATTATTAAAATTTGCAAACTATGAAATTTGCAGTCGTAGCAATGGGAAACCGACAAGATAAATAATACTAACGTAAGATAACCCAGCACGTTGAGATTGATGTGACAAAAAGTAAGTGGTAATATTTATGAGGGACTAAATTAAAATTTAGTCCCCCATAATTTAGTCCCGCACCGTTTAACGTGGGACTGAAGAAGGTCATTACGAACCGCAAAAGTAGTAGTAAAAGCACGATAAACACGCAAGGATTGCATAAAAATATATAAGCTCTTATATTCTTATTAGGCTGTGAAATTTTCACATTTGTTCTTTGAGGGCTTTGCAATACCTTACAGAAATCATTTTATAATAATGGGGTTTTGGGCAACCTGGGCATTGAATACATCTCAGAACCTCGTCACAGGTACACCTGGGGTTCATTAGATGTATTCAATATAAGAGAAAGTATATTGCAAAACGTTCAAATTTAAATTTATGAATAATGCATAATAATTGATTCAATTAGGAAAAATATTAATTTTAATCAATTTCATTTCAGTTTCATCAAAATGGCTACAAACTTAGAGATGTTCGATTTGAAGTAATAAGTTACAGTAAAAAGTATTTTAGATTCGTTGTATGCAAAACATTTAAATACAACCGCACTACTCCGGCCGTTAATCTTACTTCAAACATGAGAATTACCGTGAAAGACAAAGTACAGGTAATGCTATTACTAGTTTGTTTCCCTATGAATATTCTTTTTAGCACTCGTAAATGGAAACTATCACTTGACATCACATAACATTTTCATGAAAACGTCATCGTCTCAAAGTTGAATTACAAGCACTCGTTGTATTAAAATGATATGAATGAATAAAATGTTATGTAAAAATTTTAAAGTTTAGATAAATTAATCAGTTATAAATATTATTTCAGACAATTTAGTTTAATGGGTTAAAAGAATTAAAAGGGGAATTTCACAATATGAATTTAAGTTTATTTTGCAGTCAATTTGATTTATTGAAAATTTAGCATCAAAGGATGTAAAACTTGTAACATTTTAGGAAGGTCATTGAACTGAGAAATCACATAAGTGAAAAGCCATTTGCAAACAAAGACTAAGTATGACTTGAAATGGAGGGAAAATTGACATGAATAGTCTTATATAACACATCTTGATAAATAAGTCAGTTTCAGACTTTTAAAAATCAAAAAGGCACAAAGAATTCAATCACATTTTGAACATGAAAATTTTGGAAATTGGATCTTCAATCTAAAATAAATTTAGCTCTTAGATCAATTTGAAATGGATTTATGCTATGACTCAAAATGTTAAATAAAGGCTCCAGATATAAAAATGAATATTAGATTAATGAAAAGCATAAAATTCTATATCGGTAGACACTTTGAAATTTTACTTTACGAGAAATTTTTATTTTTCTAAAATTTCGATTTCCCAACTAAATTTGAATCTCTCAGGATAAAATAAAGATGATAAATATTGCTAAGATTAATTATATTGATGATTGTCACATCAAAAATAAAACAAAAGATTTGATTAGCTAAAAATTGATAAAAGATCATTTTATTTGTATATCGTCATAACCTATAAAAATGTAAGATTTTGTAAGCTGAAATACTCTGTAACCAACATGTTATATAAGAATCTATTCACATCGAAAATTATGTAGTGACTTCATGTATATAAAGTGAGTGTTTCTAAAACGTAAAACGACAAAGTGGTACATAAGGGTCAAATTTGTGTGACATCAAGAAGTTGATATAAGATGGAGGAGACGAGTCAATGAACTATCCAATAAGCAAGATAAAAAGGCAATATACCAGAAAAGTTGCATGAAAAACACCTCATGGAAAATCAATTTCAATGTAAATTGTGAATCTGCAATCAAAACAATTTATTAAGAAAGTGAAAAATCCAAAATACTCAAACTTGACTTACTTTGATGGAACAGGAATACTAATTTATTGATTTTGGATCAAACTTTAGTTGACTTCGTGAATTCTACCAGAGTGCACGCATTTTATAATGTTCTCCAAAGCCAATTGTTTACAAATAATTGGAGGTTAGGATTTTTCAGTTGGACTCGAATAAAATTTATAAATAGATCCAAGGACAACCATGGCTACTTATATGATGAATCCGCAACATTAAAATTTACGAAATTAACTCAACCAATTTACTGGATCCTGAAAATATTGTCAACAAGATGTAACTTACCTCATTCAACTCCAAAACATCAACAATTGGTAGTTTAACAGCCACAAATAAAAAATTGATTCACAAACAATCAAAACAAGTTTACGTGAGGTTAGTCAAGCAGTCACTGACGTAATGCAACAGAGATGCCGATGACTCATTTAATGCGGTGCTAACTAAAGCAAGGCGCACACAATATCCTTTTTAAAAATTTAAAACTTCAACTTGTCAATGTGAAAAGGTAGAGTAGATCCGAAAGGTCAAAAGTTATACTGTCATCGGCGCATTAACGAAAACACGTTCAAACACTAAAAAGCCCAACTAGAAAACATTCGTTGCATGTTTACTTTCGTTTACTTTCAAAATAAAATAAATAACAATAACTTTTTTTATTAAATTACATGCCTAGTGATATTTTTTTCATATTAATTTTCAAGAACGAGTAATTACGTCTTTTTTTATTCACATTTTTTAAATTTTCGCTCCAAGCTAATGTTTTCACGTAACATTTATATGTATGTATTTCGCCCTTCGCGCATTGTATAACTTTTGAGCTTTCGCACGCAGTCTACAGTGAACTTTATTATTTCTTTTATTTTATTATAAACTTCGCCTTAAGCGTGTAAAATACAGGATTTGGGGAAAAGGTTTCTGCGGAAGTGCATTTCTCATTACCCTAAGTGAAAGGTTCTTTATTCAAATTTTATTATTTAGTTATTCAAGGTTAAGCTTTAAATAAGCACAAATTATTATTTAAAAACATTTAATACCGCTAATGTACAGCGAGAGACTTGGTTGGTTTATGACTAATCAAGCAAGTCGAGACAAAGAGAGGAAGCCTCTTTGTTTCGAAAACATTTATTTGCATCAACTGTTTAATTTGTAAAAATTTATCTAATGAAAAATTTGTGTAAGAATTTATTTGTAAAGATTTACGATTATTGCATTTTCGTTCAATATAAAACATTTCCTGTAAAGCTACTGAAATCTTTTTATTTCTCACTCAGAAAGAAAGCAATTAAGTATCCCGAGAGAGCCAATTTACATTCTCCAAGATCGCCTCTAATATTGACGAACCACAAGGAACCCACCCTTGCGCGTGTCATCACCGGAGCTTAGTAAAAAGGGGCAGTAGTGTTAATCATCCCTTAGCTAAAAATAAACAATAAGGTCCATTTTAACGAACCATTTACCTGAGCATATTTTGGCTAGCAAAGTAAGGGCTGGCATAAAAAGAAATTAGTTAGGGAGGACATAGCAGTTGGTATGTAACGAAATGAAGAAAGTAAGAGTTTTTTTTACATTTTTAGGTAGTCGCACAAGGTTTTAAATTCCTGAGCAACGAGTATCGACACTTTCCGGTCCGTTTTCAAGTCAGTTTAAAAAGAGCAGCTGATACAAATTTAGGAGGTTTGCGCTCAGTAAAAAACTGTGGTAACATTGCAACTTTTTCTTTTAAAAAGGTTTTAAAAATTATCTCTGGTAATTATTTTATCTCAAGCTTTTTACTTTCAGGATGTTACATATCACGCCTGCAACGTCATGATCGACGAGACTAGGCTACCTCCACTTATTCCGAGTGGTAGATACAGATATGATCTAACAATGATGTATTTAAATGAAGTAATTGCGGTTTCAAGTTGGTTTTGTGAAGTATACTATCCAATTGCATATCCCAAGAAGTAAAGCGGCGTAATAATAATTAATTGGGATTGTGGGCCTGTACTAAACAGATTGGATTGTTCTTTAAAATTGCACTTTTTTATTTTGTGTGTTTCGTTGGAAATTAATAAAGCAATGTAGTTTCATAAGCTTTTTTATTCTTGCGAAAGCAAGCAGCCCACATTGATTTTATGTTGAAAACTAGTAAATCCTTTCTCAGCTGTCATCTTTTCCACTGTAGAATTTCTTATCTCCTCTCAGCACCGAAAGATCCCGGTATAAAAATCCGGAATTCCATCAGTTCTGACAGATTCCTCCAGGGTAAAAGGTACTGTATAGTTACTTACTGATTAATTAATTTATTAATTCATATGGTATATAAAGATCATAATGGTCATGATGGTCACCAACTGCTAATGCGAGGCTCCTCGGTTAGACTCCAGGTATAGTCGTTTTTTTTTATTCTATCGAAGATGTAAATATTCTAACCTATAATCGAATAGATTCAAATAATACTACAACAGACTTCTTATTTGTGTAATTCAGTTAATTTATGGTAATGACAAAGGTTCATTGTATTTTCCAATCATGTTGTTTTCTACTTGAAAATTTGTAAATTAGTTGATAATGTTGAAATTCGACAAAGATTGTTTGATTGATTACAGTTAAATTGTTTTAAATAGTGATTTTTGTCGTAATCTAAAACGGGATGCGTGAATAAGCGTGATAAAATGGAGTTATGAATTTTACTTACCATATGGGTTGAACAACAAGCATGATGTACAAGAAGAATATATTCAAGATAGAATTAAAATCGTTACTTCCAGTACGAAGATATACCTATAAATAGGGCAGTTCTGAAATTGATAAGGGAGTACGTTTTGAGACATCAACAAGCGTATTATGTCACTCCGACATTTGTGCTATTAGCACGATTTTCCGAAGTTTTGGATTGAAAAACTTTTGTTTTGAAACCAACAAGTATTATTATTGATGGAAGTCAACAAAAGGTAATATGGTCCAAAATTACGTAAATATTCCTAATTAGAGGTGCTGACCATGACAATTTGAATGGTTTTGGAATGTCTAATTACATTGGATGTATGGAATTAATCAGTGGCAGCATCATGATGTCAAGTCTAACGGTAGCTACAACTCACTAGTAATCAAATATCAACAATGGCGTCTCGTCAAGAATTTATAAAAGGTACTTTTTTTATTTGATGTTCACACGAAACGATAAAATCGTAATTTACCCGCGTCGCGCGGTTTTATAAACATTATTAGTTTTAAGATAGATATAATAGTGTTAGGAAATAAAATTATAAGTTTATTTTGATTAAGATTTAATTTCCATGTTTTTAATTTTGTTTTGAATTTTTTGAAACAAGAACAATATTCGATTACTGGTTTACTTTGATGTATCAATAAAATTCTCTTTTTACAACATTTAAACAGTACTTTATTTCCACAAATTGTCAAATAAGCATTCATCGTTCTAGAATTTCTGAGAATTTAATGTTAATACGAAACTAGTCAACAAATAGTTTGAGTTAGATACAGTTTGTTTGCAAATTACAGTCAACTTTTGGGTATCCTGCGTCCAATTGAGCTTGCATCCTGAGAAGTCTCATTCGCTGAGTTTAGTCGAGGTAAATTTAATTAGTAGCTGAGTGAGTTCTATTAAAAATCACAGCAATATATCAAGAGAAAGATTTCTTAATAAAAGAAATAGTAAGTATATGGAGATAAAAAAAAGTTTACAAAAAATGAAATCGCCATATTAACTGATGAGAGATATTCAAACAATACAGCCAGATTACTGCATTGGATATCAAAGAGTGCAGTTCCTAGAAGTCAATAATTTATTCTGTGACAGCGGGTTTGTAATGACCCCTGTAATCGTAGGTCTCGGATATTGTCGAGTTCCATTTATGCAGGTTTATTTTTGCCCACCGTCTGCGAGGATGGTCAAAACCTGGAGGTCAATTGTACGGATCTAATATGCGATCCTTATAGGTTATAATGTTAGCTGCTACTTCTCAGGAATTGTTCTACTATTGAGTACTTGGAAATATCACCAATACAATTTCTAAAACGTTTAATTGCATTCCAAAGCACATTTCTATAAATAATCCGATTTTACCCTTCATTTCAAATATCGAAATGGGATTGTCCGAGTGTGGTACAATTCCATTTTCTTATATTCTTTTAAAATAGTTGCTTTTCTTCTGATTTTAAGAGGAGCAATATGAAGGAGCAAGATGTAGAAGCCAATATATTGGTATTGATTTTATTCCCCCATGAAATTTATCGCATTGTACAATTTAGAATAGAATCAACATATTAGTATATCGAATGTAAGAGCTTGGTGCCCATGTCAATCATAGTAAGTAACTAGTAAGTAGTAACTAGTAAGTAAGTAGCATAGTAAGTAAGCAAGTAACCGAGCATAGTAATTTAAAAAGAAACTTTCTTAATTTTACCGTATAAGAAATTAATACATTTGACTTTCCACTCCCGTTAATAGAAAACCGTTCATTCTACACAACTTTTTTTAAAGCAAGTTTTCTGTTGTAATATGACTAACTTAATGTTTTGGTTTAACCTACAATTGAACGAATGTGCATGAAATGAAATGGATTCCCTTTTTACTAAGCTGAACAGAAAAAGGTGACCAAGGAGAGAGTACCACACCCAATCGAGCTCCTTATATTATGACATAGGACTCAACCCACTCGAATGAATGTTTGAACGATGTATTGATTGGTTTTCTTCCACTGAACTATACGATCTGATTGAGTGGCTTTCTTCGCTAACATTATTTTTAATTTAAATAATTAACCTTTTTTGTATTGCTTTTGGTATACTGCAATATTTTTCAATTCTCAAGGTTGTTGTATTTTTGGGTACTTGAATACCGAAAGAAACACACTCATGTTTTAGAATTTTATTCCCTATACCACACAAACTTTGCTTCACAAATACTTTACCATTAAAAAAACAATTGTGCAGTAAATTCTTGTATATTTTTAGGTGCAACATATATATAAAAATACCCCAAATAAACACTATCAAAGATTCCAGTCCCTTCCTAATTACAATGCCAATCGCTTTCCAACCAAATTATTTTTTGGGTACACAAATGGAATGTATATCTCAGCAAAAATATGCTGCATGGATATTGGTTCATCTTCAAGCAGAAATGTAACTTCAACTTTGTATTTCCCATTGGGAATAAGTGGAGGAAAATGAGTGGCATCGACAACAAAGTTGCAAAAGCGATATGTTATATTCTGAAATCATAATCCTTAGGAAACTAATTCAAATCTCGAAATCATTTAAAAACCTTATAAAAGTAGAAACTTTTAATATTGCCACATGATTTCACACTACTGCCCAGTCCAATTACATTTGTATCAACAATTTTTTTGAAATTGGCTTGAAAACGCAATGGAAAGTGTCGATATTGATTGCTCAGAAACTTATAGGCTTGTATGAGTACCTAAAAATAGTTAATGTTAAATTAAAATTTGAATATCCGACGCAGTTTCCATGACTTTCGCCCGTAGATGGAAAAAACCAAAGGTTATTCTTCGCCAAAAAATCAGATTCTACCAATGATTTCAAACTATTAAAATACTCCGTCACCAACACTGGACAATCCTGCGAGCTGTTACTGATGGATGGCAGTTATCTTCAGAAATTTAGCCCTTCGATTTTGTGTATTTAATTTTTAATTTCGTTGTGTGTTATTTTTTTAGTTATAATTCATTTTTTATATTAGATACTTAATTGTAGGCACTTGATGTAAATCACAGTTAAAGTACGTAAAAAGTTAAACTTTACCTCAGTTTTATCAAATGCGTCCAATTTTATGTTAAAAGTGACGTTGTGAGCAGTTGTCGTACGATTATGCTTAAAGGCTTTAATTTCATAGAAGTTGAAGTAACTTTTGTTGTACCATATTAATTCAACTCGTTCGTCTTTAATTTTGAACGCATTTTGATGAAACTAAAAATCAGTAAATTAGAGTAGTAATTGCTTCAATGCAATAATTACTTGAATACAGAATAAGACGAGGTCGTTTCGCCTTTCTTGGGGGTTATCAAGCAACCGTAATTTTAAAAAAAACCAAGGAATAATTCTAGAGTCGCGAAGAAAAATATTAGCTAATAATTTAATTTTTCAATATTTCAATTAAATAATTACAAATACAAATGTGTCTTGTATTTTGTATTTCAAATATGAATCTTACATGTATTTTGTATTTTCATTGCATTTTTATATTTTGTACTCTGGATTTCAAATACATAAATACAAAATACATTGAAAATTTTTAGTTGAAATACAAATTGCGAAATACAAAATAGATATTCGAAAGCTAAACTGTAAATAAATTTAAATGAAATCATAAATAAATAGGTACTTCCTTAATTAATTTGTCTGATTTTTATACAAACATTAAGTAGATTTTTCAAATACTGAAATGAAATTGATTTTTTAAATTTTGATATCAAATACGAGTACATATTTTGATATAATTTGCTCACCCTCGAATGCAATGCGAACTTATACAAAAGATGCAAATTAACACCATTAATTGAACCGAAAACTATTGATTTTATTATGTATAGATTATAACAAATTTGTCTTGAATAATATTTTTTACTAATTTAAAGATTTTTGAGCACAAAAGGATTTCAAATTATTAAAACTGTTTCTAAAAAACTCTTTGGCGTCCACAAAATTTAAAAATATTTAACTTCCTAGATGAGCAAAAGTTATAATATTAAAGTACTACAGAAATTTAACTAAACTATTACATCATGATATGGTCTAATAAGCTATTAGCAAAAAGTTGATAATATAATAATGCACAATAATTTTATTGAACTTATTTTAAAATAGAAAATTACCTTAGATAAAAGTTCTTCATTGCATTGTACATTTTGGACAAATAATTGTAATGCCAGCAGAAAAATTATATTTTTCATTATGAATTTAATATGTAAACAATTTTCTACTGGGGTTTGAAATCGACTGATGACAATTTTTGTTATACGATGGTAATTATGATTACAATAAATTACGTTATTATCAGATCGTCTTTTTGAGCACTTATCTGTTAACTACAATAAGCAGGAAATATAGATAAAAACTATTACGTCCTGCAACACTAATATGAACATTTATGAGCCAATATCGTGCCATAGCAAATTTTGGTGATCATCATTTGTACAATTTTTTGCAATTCAAGGATTTAAATTGCTAATATTTTAGTTCCTCTTTAAAGATCAACTGCTACATCCCCAAAATTTTCAATAGTGAAAATACGCCAACCTCACTGTTAAATAATTGAAGGGCCTAGTGGAAAAAGTAGTTAAGTCACTTTTTTTCAATTTTGTGATTTTTATACTAATTTGTAGAAAATAAATGCCGCAATGCGAAAATGTGCTCAACTACAAATTGAGAAAACAGTGACTTAACTACTTTTTCCACTAGGCCCTTCAATTATAAATGTGAATGCACTTAAATACATTGTTACACCACGTTCTGCATCTACGACACCTTTCCAACAGGTAATAAAAGGTTGGCTAGCTCAAAGTCGCGAAGGGGTGGGTTGGTGAAAGGAATAAAAGGGTCGTGTGACGGCACGTCGCAAAGCGTGTGTTTCCTATCGACGACCGGGCAATCCTCGATCGCGATTCTAAAAATTGTCAAAATCGGTGTGAATAATTTACACAGGGGGGGAGTTAAGTCAAAATCGATGGGGTTAATATACACGAGGGAGTTTAAATGGGCGCCACGCATACGAAGAAATGAATCTTTTTGAAGGGGACTGGTTATCACACCTTCCAAGCTGGTACGCGACAACTTGATGATCTTACGGCGAATTCTCACTCCGGAAAAACCTCGCTCAATGACCTTACCTTTACAGGAGGCGAACTTTCCGTTGGTGAAAATAGCTAAATAAACATTAACACAACAATAATAATAACACACAAAGTTGGGAAATAACAAAAATGTATTAAATAAAATAATATCAGGGGGGAGTTGACAAAGTTTACACAAGATACTATCAAATTTACATGTCTTGTATAAAAATAAATATGTACAGTTGGCGGAACCTTTCAGTGTGGTTTCCGTTGCGAAACTAATATTCGTAAAACAATTACTCTTACAAAAATACAAACGGTTAATTTGCAGAGTATGATCCCGAAAGTTCATACGTAGAAAGGGGGGGCGTATTGAATACAGCACTCCACACCCAAAAATACTAGTTACTTAAGTGCAACTTGATGACATCTAAAACTGTGACTCATAAAATTGATAATGAAAGCCAATCAAAATGATCGCTCAATTCTTATGAACTTTAGTTGCAGCACAAAACTTAAAATGTTACGTTAAATTGTTTGATTACACTCTGAACGCTCGAATGGCGTGGTAAAAGTTACGTTAATAATAGATAATAATATTAAGTTAAATAAAAGGTGTACAAAATGGTTGCGATATCGTCTTCCAGGGTTGAACTGAACGTTCATAAACACAATTAGTGGTCAAAATGACCAATTAACATCACAATCTTAAAAATATAAAAAGGTTTCTTACTTAATTTGGGTGGTTGATGTTCGACCTCTAGGTAAAGTCGATGACGGGTCCCTCGGGAGTGAGATTTCGTCTTCAGAACGTAGAATGAAGCTGAATGTGATGTCTCAAACCATATCAGAAGGGCAGCGTAATAACCAGCTTCCCAAAAACTCTTCAAATCGGAAGGTGGTGAAATAACAGGGTGGTTCACGCACTGTATTTCGCGATAAAATAGGGGTCTCCGTACGAAATAATTCACTAAGTTAGTATTCGCGAAGTGACAAATAATTCAAGCCGGCACTGTCTAAGTAAGAAATGTTAATGTGGTGTCCGATAAAAAAAACGATTGGAATGCACACATGGGTTGGAAGTGCAACACCTGTTTTGTATCATTCGATAAAAGCAATGCTACGTACTTGCCTTATGAGCGGCATGCAATAACTCGACGTGATTAACGTGATAAACAGATGGTATAAAAAGTCCGATAATTGATTCAATGTTTAGTAACAATTGACGATATTAATTGTTCGATCACTTATTAAATATTAGCAACAATTGACGATATTAATGTTCGATAAAATATTGAAGGTTTAGCAACAATTGACGATATTGATGTTCGATAAAATATTGAAGGTTTAGCAACAATTGACGATATTGATGTTCGATAACTCATTAAGTATTAGCAACGATTGACGATATTAATGTCCGATACAATATTAATTGTTTAATAACAATTGACGATATTCTGGTTCGATAAAATATTAATTGTTTAATAACAATAGACGATATTCTTGTTCGATAAAATATTAATTGTTTAATAACAATAGACGATATTCTTGTTCGATAAAATATTATTGTTCGATAGTACCTGCAGTTGACACACACTAATTTTTAGCACAAATGACTTGTATTTATTTAAAGATCTCTAATAAATGTGAGACCTCGATAGTTAATTCCGCTTTTGGAAGCGCTATGATACGAAAAAGGTAGTATCAGATTCTAAGTGAATCTCCTCGAATATGCAGTTTGTAGCTCAATTTATGCATTTTCCCTACTCTGATTTAGGATTTTTCCCACTTACTGATTGATTTGGATCCTTGTAATTGGGTCCTATAAATTTAGAAAGAAGGGAGACGTGATTTAATTGGATAATGCCTAGAGTGTGAGGGCACGCTTTCTTCTTTCTTTATGTAAAGTGTATCGAGAAATTTGGTACGACACGTGCGAGCAAAACAATTTTTTGCTCGTCTGGTTGGACGAAAAGGGTCTAACTTTTGCACTTTTTACTTGTTTTTATCGAAGTCTGCAATTGCGAAATCGCTATCCTTGCCATGTTAAACCCGAGCACATTTGGTTGCTTATCTGCACATGGTCGAGATAGCAAAACAAAAGGCATTGATTCTCACGATTTTCAAACATGCACGTGTGTGTCCTTGTATTGACAACTGGCTCGTGATTATGGATCGTATAAAAGTGTCTCTCGATCCTACCTAAAATTTATAGTAATGCATTTGCATGTATTGACGTTTAGTTCGCAACGTTATAGAATGATGGTTTTCTTGCTGATGGCGTGAATCTACGATGTATGCTACGTCAACTCTATAAAGATTGTATTAACTACCGCATGGTTCACGGGACGCGAATAAAAATATTATGAACATACTTTCCTACCTCTACAGTTCTTAAGACTATTATACATTTGCAAAACGTAAATTTTGTTGGTTGAGCGAATGTTTCAATCTTTTAATTTTTACAACCCGACCTAAAAATGTCTCCTCAAGGAATAATTTTCAACGGATCGATTCGAAATTTAAAATATGAGTTCCATGGATTGTAAAAACAAAATCTAAGGGTGCGCCCAATGCGCGTAATAAGGTGACAACATCACTTAAGCCAAAAATATACTAAATATTCACCAAACCCATCAAAACTTAAAACAATATTGTTTGATTTATCCGCAATAACTTCAAGATATTAATTTTATTCCTTAACTATTTAAAATTTTCAAATACTCAATAATACATGAAAATTTGTCTTTATTGATTATTATAATTTGTTGAAAATAAAATAAAATTATTATAAATATTTACTTCTTTAAATCCCAGTTATTGACATGAAGCGAATTTTGCTAAACAGTGGACTTTAGAAATTGTTAGTTTCATAATCACGCTATTAAATCGTTTAAATTTGCTACAACACATTTACAAAATTCATTTATGTTGGATTTACGTTTTGAACCGAACGTAATCATTTTAAACTAAGTAAAAAATTGTGGTGACATATTAACTTTTTATTTTGAAAAGATATTGCGAATGATTCGACCTGCACTCCCGGTGATTATAGTAAAGCAACGCTTCGGCAAGCTCAACAGTAGAGCAATGTATGGGGGGTCAGGCGAGCCGGGGATGAATACCATCTCCCTAAAACTGAATTCTAAAACTAAAGGCGCCACACCCTTTATGTCGCTAAAAATAGATATTCTCCTGAAAGGGCAAATGCTAGTGAAAAATAAAACACCGGAGTACAAATAAACATATAATTATCAGTGCCGAATTCAGTATAAAAATAAATGATCGCACATTACAAAAATTGGGATGGTAGTAGACGGCGCACCAATACACAACGAAAACGATGGTTGTGGCGGTATCACAAACCCCACACGAAAATTTAATATAACAAAAAAACTCTCACCCTTAACCAAACTCGTCTCGGGACGGCACTGGAACTTGACCTGGTTGTAAACCAACTTATGGTGTTGATAGAATTGATATCGAAGTTGAATCAAACCATACAGGAGGCAAACAGTAGCGGTTAATCCATTTGATGTTAAACATCCAAAAATAACAAAAGGTGTTCGAAAATAGCGGTAAGCGGTTGATCGAAATAAACGTGATTATAAACGGTGATCCTTTTTAGCTTCCTTGAGGAAAAATATTAACAGGTGGTACCGAAACTTCGCGTAATTCCACGAGGTTAAAATACTTTTGGTCTTCTACGTTAATCCCGGACGCTGCCGAATAAGTAAATTACAACAGTAACTAATTACTTATCAAATCGTAGAAAGACCCAGATATCGGCTTATAATATTATCTACTTTTTCCGAAAAACTACCACGAACTATTCGTAAAACACACTTATGTTCGATTATCGTACCTATCTCAGACTTCTCTGATTGTCCGTACGACCTTGCTAATTTATCAATTGGGAATTTTCAAAAATGGAAAAGTTGAGTACAGGGTACTACGAAAGTGTAAGAAGATAATTGAATAAATTAAACAAACTAATATTGAACTTATTTAGGTCGTCTGAAGATATTATAATCCTTTGTAGCATTACGAAGCGTTAAAAATTGAAATAAATGCTACAGTTGGACTGGAAAAACCATTTCAATATACCAGACGATCCATGTTGACCCAATTTTATGTTTATTTTAAAAAAAGTCAGCAGGGTTGTATGTATAATAAATTTTATTTATAGTAGTGTCCGAAAAATTAGGCATAACGAATTGGTTTCTGGATTTAAATCATTTAACAAAACACATTTGTTAACTTGGTGTACTTTGTACTTAGTTAATTATTGTTTGGTCATGCTTAAAAGAGATAATTATGGCTTTCATGTAGCTAACAAGCTAACAAGACGAAGATGGAGAGATCGAGGAATATCGAAGTCCATTAAAATGAGATTTGTCCGATCATTAACCTTCCCGATAATGTTATACGCTTCAAAAAACACGACCATAAAGGCGCCACATCGGCGACGGCAACGTATAGAAGCTTTTGAGATATTTTGCTGGTCAAGAGTTTGGTCTCCTTCCCAGTATTTGGACCTGGTAAAGAAGCTAATGGGGTCATCGGTAAACAGATGTACGCACAACGTCCATGGACAGAGAGCTATAGAGAGATACGGTAAAGAACAGGCCCATAATGAATGCTGCCATGATGTCCGGACACTGGCGTACCGAACAAGAAAAATAATACCTACATAATTATGTAAGGTTATTCGGATTGTTAGATTAATAAATTTCCAGATCTATTTTATTCGGAATATTGCAACTTTGCTTCAATATCCATTTTCAAACACGGATCAATAAACCCCTTTTTCTTTTACCGTAAAGTCTCCTATTCGAGCCCAGATTTACCACGCTCTAATTCAATCAATATTTTCTTAGATTAGCTCCGTCCTATTTGTGTAATTCTTGTTGTTTTAAATTACACAGTTAGCCTTCAGTAGCTTGTTTTGCTAAAAATTTCTTTCTGAAACTCATAACATTTTTCATCAATTGTAACAAGCTAAATTGCCGAGAAGGTGTGGGTTGATCTAAACGAGTAAAGAGGCGCGTGACGCACGGTAGCAATTTAGTCGGCTCTACTACACGGCTGGACTGTCCACAACCGGAGTACCTGCTTTTGTTAATATGGGGGGGGGGGAGAAAATATACACGAGGGTTGTGTGAATTCACACAGAAATAGGCGCCACTTGAATCAGGAACAATCCTATTCGAAGGGGGAACAATACCACCCTTCAAAGTTGTTTCAAGTCAACTTGTTGGTACGTCGCGATGCTCCTTACAATGGCAAAACCTTCTTCGACGGTCTTACCTTGACAAATGAAGGGATACACGTTGAAAACAGTACCTAAACAGAACATAAATGCACAAAATAAAACAAAATGTAAAGATTAATAATATATAATGGTAAAACGTTATTTACACTCGCCTTGGTGGTTTGAACCAGCGGAACATCAAATTTACAAAAACCACTGGGTAAATTCCACACAACTTGACATGAAAACATGAACAGAAGGTCCATTAAATATACACACAAAAAGAATATAAACTGTGTAACCTGAAAACGCGCGAGCAGCGCATTTAAAAATTTCGACAAAATAGCATGGCAAAAATATAACAAAAATTTCTTGTCGTTACAATTATTTTTCTAAGTCAAATATTTTTTCGAATAGATATTTTTAGGTCGGGTTATAAAACGAAAAGATTGAAAGTATAAATTAACGAACGAAATTACATTTAATAAACGAGTAGTATTATTGGAAAATTTTGAAGAAAAGAAATAGCTGAGATTATTTTTATATACGTATATCGAACTTTACTATGAACAAAATACATTTATAAAGATTGACGTAGCATGTATCGTTCCTTCAAACCGTCAACAGACAAACCATTGTTCCAGGACAATTCAATCCGCACGTCAACTCACGTAGATATTTATTTATGACGTTAAATAGGACTCAGGGACACTTTTATTGAGATCTATAAACTCGTGCCTCGAGTTAGTATAAAAACAAACATATGCAGCGGTCGAACTGTGGGAATTATATACATTTTGTTCGTTATCTGCCCACGTGTCCAAAACAATCGACCAAGTGTTCATTTATTTACATGGAAGGTATTCGCTGGGTGCGAAGTATAGAGTGGGGGGTTTAAAAACGACGCCAGCGTACGCTGCGGATAAAAGTGGCAATAAAGGTGGCAACTTTTTAAACTTGGAGTATTAGAATTACCATAATAACAATTAGAAATACCATAGAATACAACATGTTAGGATTAAATTTTATTAATAATATATATTTAGATAAAATGGGTCATCAAAATTGTTGTGTTGTGAATTGCGAAAATACTGGCAGAAACAAAAACTGTAAATTTTATAAATTTCCAACTGCAAGTTGGAAGTTAACTCAGCGATTAAAATGGATAGCTGCAGTGAAGAGAAAAAAGTAAGTACTATATAATCTTATTATATTTTGGTTTGGTATCAAATATTTCATGTAATAGAATTAATAATTATTTTATTTATTTATTTTTTTCATTAAGTGTCGATGGATCTCCGTGGCATCCAAAACCATGTGATGTAATCTGCAGTGATCATTTCCTTGGTGGCAAGAAATCAGAAGCTGAAGCAAGCCCCAGTTATGCTCCAACAATATTTCCGCAAATTTACAAAAGATCCAAAGCCAATGAAGCATCATTTTTAAACAGGTACATAAATATACAAAATATCTTATCGTAACTTATTTATTTTTGCTTTTGCAGGCACCAACGTTTTACAGAGCGGATATGAAATCAAGATTTGCCATCAAAATCAGATATTATTACAGAACCGAGTGAAGTAGTTACCGATAATCCACCTAAGGTAGTTTTTGAAGAAACGCTTGACCGAGAGTGTCAAGCGAATATATACTTCAACTCTGATGTGTCATCTAACACATTTATTTGCAATCGATATGTTACGGACAACATATGTGATGCTGAAACACAAACAGAAATTTTTGTAAATACCAAAATCATCCTAAAAAGTGACAAGAAATTTGTAAGCAAGGAGTGTGGTACACCACATAAAACTTTTGTTGACCAAGAAAGTCAAGCAAATAACAATTTTAGTGGATTTTCATCAATTACGAAAGATAAACAACTCATTGATCTTGCTGGCGTAACATTTAATAATTTTAATTTCTTATTAAAAAGAACGTGCACGCCTAATAAATACACACAGTTAGTCAATAAAATAGACAAATAAAATCAACAAATATAAAATAAAGATTTATTTAAAACATGCATTTTCATTATCTACCTATATTAAATGTTATTGTCATTACTGCTTTCATTAACAAATTGTTTGTTAACTTATCATCAACAAATTGTAAATATTTGACGTTACATGATTTATCAGCTAAATTAATTACAGCTTCATTTTGGCAGGATATCGGACATTTAAATTCTACAATTTTAGAAACACATCCATCTTCTACAACTACATCATCGAGACTTGCGCAAAGCCAAGGTTGAAATTTGCAAATAACGACACCAACACTCTTTACAATACAATTATGAAGTTTTTCATATTCTTCCTTGGCACGAGGTTCACTTTCCACTTTGATTGTAAATACAATCACATTTAACGCCAGTCACGCATCGTACCGCATCAACCTGAAGTATAAAAATAGTTTAATTAGATTTATATTAATATAATACTAATAAATTTCAAATTACTTGCATTATTTCTTCTATGCTTTTCTACATCTCTAACATGTTGAGCATCGACTAGATTTTTACCCTTTATTATTGTTTGTGGTTGAAAAACAATGTTGTGAGTAATTGATTCGAATCCAGTTTTTATTATTAAATCCATTGTATACCTGAAATAATAAATAATTAAGATATCAATTTAAAATTGCACGAAAAAAATTACTTACCTTAATAAAAACAAATATTGAGGTTAGGTACACTAACACTTTTTTTCGCTTTTTATGTACATATACTAACATTTTTCACCCGATTCAAAAAAATAATCAAAACTAAACTTATCCACTCACGTGTTACATAATATAACAAAATATTTTTAATAATTAAAAAATTTTAATAAGAAAAACACTTTTTACTGCATTGCTACAATGTTAAAAGTGCCACCTTTAGTTCCTAAATTATTTGGCGCTGTAGTCACGCACCCAGCGAATAGGGATTTCGCAACTTTGTAACGCGACGGAGCACAGAACAAAAAGTTAAAAAGTGAACCTTTTTGATTTGAGAATTGAGCAAAAAGTTGTTTATTTCATGCACGTGTACCGCAAAACTTCACGATGCATTTTACATAGATGAGGATAGAAAAGGTGCCGTCACACTCTCCCTTTCATCCAATTAGAATACGTCAAATTTGGTGTCTCGATTTTGCAAATATTAAGATCCAATTAAAATGATCCAAATCAATCGCGTAGTGGGAATATTTATCCCCACGGCTAATTTTGGAGTCCAGAAATCATATAAAAGGCGCTACTGAACGCATTAGAACTCACTAATTATTCAGAAGAATCCGATTGCCGTTCTCACGTATAGTCGCGCTAGTGGTATCGCTGAAAAGCGGAAGTGAACTTAAAGTCTCGCAATTAAATTGAGATTTTTAAATCAATAATCATTCAGTTGTGCTTAACGTATGTGTCTTCATTGCACAGGTATTATTTAAACCATTTCGCGTTTCTTTAAACAAATTATTGAACATTATTTCGAGTTATTTAGCATTTAAACCATTTCGAGTTTATTTAAACAAATTATTGAACATTATTTCGAGTTATTTCGCATTTAAACCATTTCGAGTTTATTTAAACAAATTATTGAACATTATTTCGAGTTATTTCGCATTTAAACCATTTCGAGTTTATTTAAGCAAATTATTGAACATTATTTCGAGTTATTTCGCATTTAAACCATTTCGCGTTTATTTAAACAAATTATTGAACATTATTTCGAGTTATTTCGCATTTAAACCATTTCGAGTTTATTTAAACAAATTATTGAACATTATTTCGAGTTATTTCGCATCTAAACCATTTCGCGTTTATTTAAACAAATTATTGAACATTATTTCGAGTTATTTCGCATTTAAACCATTTCGAGTTTATTTAAACAAATTATTGAACATTATTTCGAGTTATTTCGTATTTAACATCAGTTCGAGATTATTTAAACAAATTATTGAACATTATTTCGAGTTATTTCGCATTTAAACCATTTCGAGTTTATTTAAACAAATTATTGAACATTATTTCGAGTTATTTCGTATTTAACATCAGTTCGAGATTATTTAAACAAATTATTGAACATTATTTCGAGTTATTTCGCATTTAAACCAGTTCGAGATTATTTAAATAAATTGTTGGACTTTATTCGAGTTATTTAGTAATTAACATCAGTTTCGAGATTATTTAAATCGCTATTGACTTAAAGCAAATAACTTGCCGTCAACGGTGACTATCTATTACGTGCATCATAGGTCACGCGACTCCAGTGCGCCCAGATGGTCGGACCGTGTCTCGCTTCCGACGTCCAATTTTAAAGACAGGTGTCACATTATTGAAACATTTTTGCATTCAAGCAGTTTTTTTTGTCGTTAACCGCATTGACGATAACGTACTTTCCTACAGTGCCGGTTTTAGAGAAATTCAGTTTCGTGAGTAATTATTTATTGTCGTATTACGAACGTGCTTCCCCTTTTTATCGGGAAACGGGGCGACTAAATCACCCTGTTGTTCCATTCGTTTCAACGTTACGATTTGGAGAGATTTTGGATTCTGGGAATCACACCGACTTGCTGGTATGGTTATCGGCATTTTTATTCAACTCATTTCCGTATTGGGAGGACACAGCTGCCCCATCTGACGAGATTCTCACCTCTGGAGGTCCAGTCCAAAGACCTTGTCTGAAGGCCGAGCATCAGTAGCAGTATACGTAAGAATCTTTTGATTATTTTTAAGTTTTGTAATGTTAAGTGGTCACACTGACCACAGTTTATATTAACGGGTTTTCAACCCAAACCTCGAAGCCGATCGCACTCTCTTGTATTCCTTTTGTTATTAATTGGTATTAGTGCCTAAAGGTAACGTAATTTTCATTACGCCCGTAATGCGTCCATATTTAGAACAAGTATTTAACGTAATATTTTACATTTAATATTAAAGTTAACGTTTGCTTTCCCGTTCATGGGAATTTTGTAGTCAATTGGACCCGTAGTTCATAGATTAATTTTTGTAATTAATACTTTCCGAAGTTGCATGTGGTACATTCAAGTAACCATTTGTACGGAGTGTGGTATTCAATACGCACCCCTCACGTATGGAATTTTCTGTCCATTCGCTACGAACTTTGTACAATCATACTTGTAAATTTGAGGCTATTATTTTTTTGGTCAGTATTTTTATAATTAAATGGTCAGTATTTATTAATAAATGGTCAGTATTGCATTGATCAGTATAAAAGCTGTCGTGATTTAAAAAAATATACATATTACTATATACGGGTGGCGCAAAACAATCACATTACAGAGTTTGAATGGATCAGTATATTATCTGAAAACAATAATTATTGTTTTTGTTGGTTTTCGCAAAACAATCGTTATTATGTTTTGAATGATGCTTAATAAAACTTTTCTATTTGAGATGAAGCCATATAATACTTAAATAAGTTATTAGCTAATGTATCGACAAGTATTAGTAGTAGTGCTCTTGGACAGTTATTTGTAGTATCAGTGATGTTAGTTAATAAATATTTATTCGGTATTTCTCAGTAAAATATTGATGTAATGTCGTCGTACTATATGTTCAAGTTTCCGAGATGGCTATAATATCATAATACGATAATCCAATTATTAAGACATTACCAATCGTAAAATATTTCTATATAATTGTAAGAATTATTAAGAATTAAATACATAATGCGACCTTCCTTTAGTAATACAATGATGACGACAAATATAGTAGAGAATTATATATCGGACTATGATGAAAACGAAACAATTGCGTCAACTGCTGCTAACAATATTCGAAAAAGGAAAAGAAAACGTATCTGGACGAAAACTATTACATTTATTAGTAAAGAAGAAGCAATAAATGCATTAACTGCAGAAGAAGTTTGGAGCTTCCATTATCGAAATAAAACTGCGGATGGTGAAAAAGCTTATTATCGCTGCAAAAAAGTAAAAAGACGTGCAGAACAATGTAATGCTGGATTATATTTATTGTATAATAATAAAGACGAAAGTGTAACCATGTTTAGAACCGATGAAGAACATTCGCATGACCAGTTAGATCATCAAACGATAAAACTTTCAAACGAAATGAAAAACGAAATTCAATATCTATTTTACTTAAAAGTTAAACCCAAAAAGATGATCGAAATTCTAATTGAAAAGGGTTTAAAACCGAAAAACAAAATACAACTATATAATTATTTATCCCAACTAAGAGAGAACAATTATGGACCGTCTGAAATAAGTTTGGGTGAATTTGAACAGTGGTGTTTGAATCATAATAATTTGCCCGAGTCCGATGATTTGGCTTTTGTGGTATCACATCAAGTTAGATATCCTGATGACGAATTAGTTATTGACGAAGAGAATCAAGACGATATGATGACGCTGCTGCTGCCACTACTGGTTCAAGTTTTAGAATTTTAATTTCGACCAAACGTTTACTTAAACAAGGTGGAACTCGCTTTAGCGGCAGTTCTTAGGCTTCTATACAGCTACCTTTCTGGTGTGGAAAGTTGTTATTATCTGGTTATTTTTGATCGCCATATAATGTAACACCACATAATCAGATAATCTGCACCAATTAAATTTTTTGCGATTGGTAATTATCATTTACTATATATGTTACCGATAATGTGGATAATGCAGTAAAAGTAAATAATTACTAGGGACTGCAGACATTTACTGGACTACTTAGGAAAAGTAGATAATTTACTTTTGATTCACAAAAAAGATCAACTCTTACTAGTGAGAGTCTACAACACCTAGCGAATGTATACTATTCCTACAAGAGGTCAGGAATAGTAGATTTTAGGGGTTTTAGTAGAATTTTAGGGGTGTGCATTCGAAAAGGAGGGTAATCCATCGTCAAATCCTACTCCTACGGGGCGCCGCTGCGCTCCGCTCCGCTCTGCACCCCTACGGAGCGGATTTGACTCTGGTTACTAGGCTAAACATACGAGAAGGCGCCATCCATCAAGAACACCGGGATCTATGCAACCGGAATGCGAGAGACCCTCGAAATAGCATTAAAAAGTATATTTGCGGTATGGGGCAGTAAAAATATCACATTATGGGATTAGGTTTACATATTATTCCACATTTCCTAAACGGTATCAGTGACTGTATACATTCGCTAGTGAAAGTGTTTTTTTATGTTATTGTAAACTTTCACTGCCCATATTAGTGAGAGTATACCTTCACTAGAAATTGTATATATTTCCTAACAATCCACATTATCGGTGACATATATAAGTAATAACAATCAAACTTTTCCATTCTATTAGAAATTTTACTTCTCTATAATGTATGGTCCTTTTTTTGAGGTGGACCAATCCTCTCCTTTCTCTTTTATTTATAACTTAACTTCACTAACCACATCAATAAAAAATTATTTTTTCACATCAAAGTAAAACAAGTAGTTTATATAGGGAGACCTCTTCGAAAATATCTTTAACTTAGTAAATTTCTTTCGAACATTTGCGTATTTATAAATGGGCGGTGTTATGCAGAAAGCTAACCAAGCCACGTCTGCATAAATCCGAGATAATTAACAATTAGTACAGTATTAAATTAAAACAAGGTGGAACTCGCTTTAGCGGCAGTTCCTAGGCTTCTATACAGCTACCTTTCTGGTCTGAAAAGTTGTTGTTGCTAGTTATTTTTGGTCGACATAATATTTATAATGTAACATCAGATAATCCGATAATCTGCACCAATTACATTTTTTGCGGTTGGTAATTATTATCATTTACTATATAAGTAATAACAATCAATATTTCCATTCCATTCGAAACTTTACTTCTCTGTAATGTGCGGTCCATTTTTTGAGGTGGACCAATCCTCTCTTTCTCTTTTATTTACAACTTAACTTCACTAATCACATCAAGCCACTGCTATGGTTAAAATAAATAAAAACTTGTTTTTTTCACATCAAAGTAAAACAAGGTGGAACTCGCTTTAGCGGCAGTTCTTAGGCTTCTATACAGCTACCTTTCTGGTGTGGAAAGTTGTTATTATCTGGTTATTTTTGATCGCCATATAATGTAACATCACATAATCAGATAATCTGCACCAATTAAATTTTTTGCGATTGGTAATTATCATTTACTATATAAGTAATAACAATCAAACTTTTCCATTCTATTAGAAATTTTACTTCTCTGTAATGTATGGTCCTTTTTTGAGGTGGACCAATCCTCTCCTTTCTCTTTTATTTATAACTTAACTTCACTAACCACATCAATAAAAAATTATTTTTTCACATCAAAGTAAAACAAGTAGTTTATATAGGGAGACCTCTTCGAAAATATCTTTAACTTAGTAAATTTCTTTCGAACATTTGCGTATTTATAAATTGCATTAGCGAATCGAAGCAACGGATTAACAGATTAACGCAATACTATATAGACGAAGTATTTAAAATATAACAACGTATCAGTTGATCAACGTTATGATTGGCTCTGAAACATGCGGACGGACACGAAGCCAGACCATAAGGCTTCTTTCTATACCTTGTATAGAAGCCTAAAAGTAGCGCACTGGCTACCCTGTTCTTAGACCTCTATACACACAGAGTATTTCCAACACGATTTGAAACGCTCTGTATGATTTTGAATTATGCGGACGGACAGACGGACACGGAGCCAGATCATAAGGCTTCTTGTTATACTTTGTATAGAAGCCTAAAATGGAGTCTTCGGCTTCACCTGCCGCTTTTCATGATCGTAGATGGACGGTACGTATCGGCTAACCCTTGAGAATTACCTCGCGTCGGAGAGACGGGGTTCTCCTAAGAGATTCGTGAGTACTTAAACGGAACCTTTCCTTGCACAATAATTATTACCTTGTGGGCGCCATGCCCCAATAGGGCTTTCGTTACCTAGTTGCCTCTCTCGAGACAAAAATTGAACTTAAAAAAATAAAACTTGACTAAATGGAATGCACACGTTTAATAAAAACAAGCAATAACGCCTACACCGCGAAGTGAAGAAGAAAGTTTTCTGTTGCCATCTTCATTCTATGCCGTTCGCCATATTGCTTGGTTCGTCCGCGTTTAGGAATGATTTCTCTATCCAAGGACAGGAAAGTGCCCTATATTTGCTTGTTCATGCATCCGAAGCTATTGGCAATAAAATTAATGCAGTTGTTTATACCGGCAACCACATTCGGTTATTGCCATATCTGGCTCCCCTCACTTAGTTTCGCCTGCTGATCAACGCAGTTCCCAGGGTGTGGCACGTGGAGCCATAAGTGAAAGTTGGGTATCCTGCAAGGACCAGTTACCAAGGACCATCTCTCGTTATCACGCTCGATGTGACCGTCCCGGTACTAGGTACTACCTCTGCAGCATAACCCCTACACCCCTTTACCTTATCCTCCCGGATAAGGTAATGAATAGAAATAAGTTTGAATAGAAATATTTACAATCAAAATATATATTTGATTAAAAGATAGATAGGTTAGGTCGAAAATTTGAATTTTCACTTGGAACCGAGTTTGAACTTTGTTCGATAATTTGGCATCTTCATCGCTGAAGACAAACGTGATAGCTCTTCCCACAGAGTCAAAACGACTTGCACGAGCAACACTATGTAAATAACTATGTGCATCGGATGGCATATAGTAATTGATGATGGTGTTTATACCAACAACATCCATTCCACGTCCGAAGATGTCTGTCGCAAATTACTTTATATTAATTCTGGCCCAAAGCGGCTCATGGTAAGAGGAAATCGATGTGTAGATTCCGGTAGCTGACACTTCAAAGTTGGAAAAAATCTCATCAATTTGCGTGCCATTCCGCGTAGTGGGTATCGCTGGCGACCGAATTTGGAGTCCTAGTTCTCTAAGTGCATGTTGTAGGCCATTACTTTCTTCCTTGCTGAAATCCTCATTGAAATCTCCAGTAACCAGAGTACGTGGTACTAAGTATAAGCAAGACATCTGCTTTTTTATTAAAGAGATCATTGTGTTACAATTAAACCCTGGTGACTTGTAAACGACAATTATTCGGATGTTAGAGAAGACAATAGAAGAAACACTGCAGGAACCTCGTGAGTCGTATTCTATTTCGGAATTGGTGTCTATAATACATACATGAACAGACGGACAACAATACACACGTACACCAATCGGTCGACGGACATCGTTACTATCTACTGATGCAGCAAGAAGATGATCTCCTAGCGGAAAATTGTCACTTGAGAGCGTCCATGTCTCCGCCATAAGGATGATATCCGAACTCTTATAGACCTCATCCGATGCATAGAGACTATAATGAGCAGGAAGTGACTGGACATTGTGAAAGATGACTTATATTTGTCTGTTGCTATCATTCCTAATGCGCAAATGTTCAAATGAAGGCATTAGCTTCATCTCCTGGTGTCGTTTGAATTCAATAGATATCGGATCATTCTCTTGCGGCATTTTTGTCTTTTTAATGATTCCAATAAGAAATAATCCTGATGCTTTTGTTGCTCGTGAACATGCAACATACAGAAGAGCACGCTTGATTCCAGGAGTAAAATGGACAACAACGAGCTCGTATGTGGATCCTTGGGATTTATGTATAGTTTGAGCTTCAGCTGCATTAAGTGGGAATTGCGTCCTTGTTACCTTTGTGGCCGAATTCGATCGTGGCTGGATGACGACCGTACATGGTGAGATGGGAGTCCATTCCGAATCAATTTGAAGTTGCTGACTGAGGTTAATATTGCGCAAACGAAGCTTCTGTCCACTTCGGGAATTTTCAAACTTGACCCAGAGACGGAGTGGCTTTTGTCTAGATGCATCCAAAGTACTAATACCAAAGTCAATTCTTTTCAGAATGCATCCCACACCGTTAACCAAACCGTCACTTGTGTCTACATTCACTGTCATGATATAACGTCCACCTTCTTTGAGAAAGAGGCTTGTGTGAAGTCGCTGTGTCTTAGATAGAGGTGCAGATGCTATCCAGTTGAGGAGTGCAACTTTGGATGCCTCGCTCGTGTAAGCAGAAAGGGAATCCTTGGCGGTTGAGATGGCTTGATTTCCTGGCAAACAGGATAACGCAAAACTATTGTGGGCATCAACTGCTTCATTCGTGTAAAAAAGATGAATAGGGCGTCGGCTTACTATTTCTTCAGGCGTAGTTGGAAACTCACGGGATTTGAACAGTTTCAAATCATCATCAGTCATCGTCCCTGACGCCATATTGTTTAATGCAAGAGCAAAAGCTGCATCATCGCGTTGTCTCATAATTGTGGTCAGTTCATGAACAGTAAACATGTGCCATAAGGGTTTGTTGAAAAGCGACGAAATCGAATTCGACATTGTTCCAGCCAGAAGGGATGTTGCCATAACAGGTGGCAGCTGCCTGAAGTCGCCAACGGCTATGACCGATATACCACCGAAAGGTTTACATCCGTCACATAGGTCTCTCAATCGTTTGTCGATCATTTCCAAAATATGTTGACCAACCATACTAATCTCGTCTATGATAAGAACACGAAGTTCTGAATAGAGAGTGGCCATTGTATTAGAGACGCTGTCTGAGAGCTTGCTAGCTTCTTTTTGGTTCACGGGAAGTTGGAATGCGTTGTGAATTGTGAGTCCGAAGATATTAAATGCCGCTAATCCGGTAGGAGCCGTCAGAAGGACAGAAGGTTTATCAGGATTCGAATTAACTTTATCATTGAACACTCTAATTAATGCTTGGTATAGAGTTCTAATTACATGAGACTTTCCTACACCGGCACCTCCCTTTAAGTAGGTGTAGATGGGGATATCGGGAGACCTTTTGAAGTGATCAAGCAGGTGAGTTACAAAATCCCGTTGTTGAGTATTTAGCGATGCGAATAATTCTTCAAACTTTTTATTGGGAATTCGATTAGGAAGCGTAAACTTTTCAGACATTGGGCGTATCACGTCACCACCAAAGTCAATGGCACCAGCAGCAACGGGGTCGATTAATTCGAATTCCTCCTGAATCTCTTCCGGTATGCTATCAGATTTGTCATCGTCAGATTGACGATCCTCACTCAATGCGCTATCCATAGCGACATCCAGAATATCTTCTTGAAAGGCATTAAATTCGCGACGATTGGCAGAAATTGCTTCTATATTATCAGTCGCTATCTTCTCGCAATCTTGATTTATAATTTCGGTTTCCTCGTCCCTCCAAGGAAGATAGAGCATCACTTGTTCGCGGAAAAAGTTGTGACGATCTTTATTCTTGTTGTAGCGGACGTGGCGAATAATTTTTGGAAATGTTCGCTTCCAAACGTATCCAGGTTTGCCATTCTTTAGCGGAAAATATTTATCGATACTTTGTAAGTCTTCAGTTTCTACAATATCATCGTTTTCTTGGGCCATCTGTGTACTTCCTCGTTTTAATGAAAAATCATACCAAGCTGAAAATTGTGCAAGATTAAGGTTAGATAATGCTTCTGGTCGTGAACTATATCGTTGTAAAAGTCCGTCTACAAAGACATCTTCAGAGTCCGGACTGAGATTTTCTAACTGAATATTAGTTTTAATCATTCTGGTTCGTTGATCGGCTGGACCTGTTGGTATAAAAATGCATGCCTCTGTGCATCGGCTCATTGGAATCTGAAGCACGTTGTAAGCAGCCTCTTGAGCAGAGAGTTCACTGTTCATGTGATGAGCCGCACCAAGAGCCTGAAGACGTTGAGCCAAAGACTTGTTACCGCTTCTGACATCTTCAAGAACTTTACGCAAGAGGTCGCTAGTTCCACGATCACTCTTGTTAATGTAGTCAATGATGTAACAGCAACAAGCATAGGCGTCTAAAATAAACTGAATATCCATGTTAGATTTCTGGAGTCTCAGGATTTTCTCACTATATGGATTTATGTAAGTCTCACACGGCCGCCTCCGAATGATGATTTTAGGCTTTTTCAAGGAGCTTTGAATAGCAGAAATGTAACGATTTCGTGTCATGGATAATTCTTGTAGAAACCCCGCAAATGTCATATCTGAAGAAAGTGGCAGTTCATTCGTATCAAGATAGTCACGAATCTTTTTGTAATCGCGTTGGAAAATCTCAATTTCCTCCTGTTGCTCCTCGAATGGATGGAGAATAATGGTTTCGTCAATTGGGAAAAATGGAATTCCAAACCGACATTTGACTCCTTTGTGGCTTTTCTTTCTACATGTGTGGGTGTGTCGATGAGTTTGAAAACACAAAAGCTGGTGAATGGGATCATATTCAGGCCAGTTCGTGGAACAAGTTATAATTTCGTCAACAAACCGGCAAACATCTTGAGTAGAAGATGAGTTGGAAGCATCAAAGTTTGGTGCGCCATCAATCCACAAGATCATATGGACGTGTGGACTTCCTCGATGTTGGAACTCAATGCGATGATAGGAATGCCTAATGGATCGGTTTCCAAATGGGCCTTGAGAGTTTTTCCAGGTCTTGAAAAGAGCAGAAGTGCGATGTTCAAAATAACGAGCGCAAGTCACGGGATCGCGCTGAATAAGTAATTGTTTGTCATTCTTTGACATATTTTGTGCTTCTTCTTCAGAAATTGTAATTTTGTCAAGAATATGCTTGAGAATCACAATCAACTAGTTCCATTTTAGCTCAGCGGCACTAATAGTGATGAAGAGATGAGGCAAATTGAACTGACTGACCATCCTTCGGACTTTAAGGCCTTCTTGATGCCAGTGATGACATGAGTTTCGTACTCCTTGTAAAACCTTAAAAGCATTATCATCATTAACTAACCCATCCACAAAATTAGAATGACTAATTTGTTCCGCAGTGACTCGGATTAACTCTCCATTGCGTCTTCGTTTACGAAGGCACACCTTGCGATTATCAGAAATTCTCTGAATTTCGAGCGATTTGGCCAAAAACAGTAAGAACTCGACATTTTCAACGGCACGGCGATCACTGTTACGCGCCATTGATTTGACAAATTCGGAGCGGCTTAGTAATTTACCATTACTATCGGATGGCTTCATTCGGTGCCCGGCAAATATTTGAGGAAACGTAAGAAAATACGAGTCAGGATCATATAGAATAGAGATTGGTTGGTTTCCTTCCGCTGGAGCCATCCGGATTCCCTCATCACTAGTAATTAAAGTCTCTCCTCTGCCAGGATTTACGTCATCGACTTCCTCTTCCTCTTGAACATCCATCGCAATTTCTTCTGGGTTTTCGTGTAATGCCACATCAATTTGATGCTGACATATCTCGGTCCAATTGCTTGAAAGAGTGATTCCGTATTCACGGTAAAGCGGAGATCGGGTAAGAATTTTAGCGGCATCCATCACGCAAGCCGGACGAATGTTACCAGCTGTATAATTTCTTGGAACTTCAATTTGACGGGCGAGTCGGATGTGTAAAACATCGTCCTGATTCGGGAGTCTCGGAAGGGATTGAATGGTATTGTCTATGGAGACTGGGACGTTAATAATTCGTCCTTTTGTTCTCATCTGTCCATGCATTCCATATATAGCCCAAATGGACTGAAACACATGTCGAGCTGAGACCAAACGGGCTTCCAAACGTGTCAGATTCTTTACACTTTGTGGAACATAGGGAAACTGCAGATCGTTGGAGAGACAGAGACGTGGAATCCGGTTTTGTTGGATAGTTCTGTGACAAGTTGAGCAAAATTCAGCGAGGTCTGAAGTGGGTGGAACTATAATTACTGAGTCGATGAAGGATTGCTGCTTTCCAGCTAAAAGGAGTTCGGTCATGCTGTGAGTTTTAATGGAGTAGTGAAAAAAGAGTCCCCCACATGAATGACATACGTGAGTGCAGCCTTTGCGAATTTCAGCTTCAAATCGATTTATTTCATCTTGCCATGAGCCTTGCTCGCGAATTCTACGGAGATTATGTTCGTGGATGCGCACGTCTTCATCAAGACGAGCTTGACGATGGCTTTCGGTGTTGTGAACTTGTTCCTGTAAACGAAACGAAGGATCTTGGCGGGCTTGACGATGGTTTTCAGTGTCGCGAACTTGTTCCTGTAAACGAAACGAAGGATCTTCACGGGCTTGACGATGGTTTTCAGTGTCGCGAACTTGTTCCTGTAAACGAAACAAAGGATCTTGACGAGCTTGACGATGGCTTTCGGTGTTGTGAACTTGTTCCTGTAAACGAAACGAAGGATCTTGTCGAGCTTGACGATGGCCTTCGGTGTTGTGAACTTGTTCCTGCAAACGAAACGAAGGATCTTGACGGGCTTGACGATGGCTTTCGGTGTCGCGAACTTGTTCCTGCAAACGAAACGAAGGATCTTGACGGGCTTGACGATGGCTTTCGGTGTCGCGAACTTGTTCCTGCAAACGAAACGAAGGATCTTCACGGGCTTGACGATGGTTTTCAGTGTCGCGAACTTGTTCCTGTAAACGAAACAAAGGATCTTGACGAGTTTGACGATGGTTTTCTGTGTTGTGAACTTGTTCCTGTAAACGAAACGAAGGATCTTGTCGAGCTTGACGATGGCCTTCGGTGTTGTGAACTTGTTCCTGCAAACGAAACGAAGGATCTTGACGGGCTTGACGATGGCTTTCGGTGTCGCGAACTTGTTCCTGCAAACGAAACGAAGGATCTTGACGGGCTTGACGATGGCTTTCGGAGTCGCGAACTTGTTCCTGTAAACGAAACGAAGGATCTTGTCTAATGGTATGTTTCCTGATAGCGTCCTTCTGGCGTCGACGGGCTGCTGCTGCTTTTCGCTCTTCAGGTGTCAACTGCTTTCTAGGCATTATGAAATTGTGTTGTTTTACCTACTTTATAATAAAAACAAAATAGCTGTAGCGAAATTATATCGATGAGCACACTTTTGTCCAAGCGGTCTATGCGGTATGACAGCTGAGCGTATAATGACGATTTCCTCGCGAATCTTGAGGACTATGACGATTTTTACGGTTGGTAAATGTTTAGGTGCATTATGGGTAATGGCGCCAAAATTGGTTATATAAGTTACTACCTGTATGAACCTTATACAGTCGACTCTCGATAATTTATAATAACCTACTTTATAATAAAAACAAAATAGCTGTAGCGAAATTATATCGATGAGCACACTTTTGTCCAAGCGGTCTATGCGGTATGACAGCTGAGCGTATAATGACGATTTCCTCGCAAATCTTGAGGACTATGACGATTTTTACGGTTGGTAAATGTTTAGGTGCATTATGGGTAATGGCGCCAAAATTGGTTATATAAGTTACTACCTGTGTAAACCTTATACGATCGACTCTCGATAATTTATAATAACCTACTTTATAATAAAAACAAAATAGCTGTAGCGAAATTATATCGATGAGCACACTTTTGTCCAAGCGGTCTATGCGGTATGACAGCTGAGCGTATAATGACGATTTCCACGCAAATCTTGAGGACTATGACGATTTTTACGGTTGGTAAATGTTTAGGTGCATTATGGGTAATGGCGCCAAAATTGGTTATATAAGTTAGTACCTGTTTGAACCTTATACAGTCGACTCTCGATAATTTATAATAACCTACTTTATAATAAAAACAAAATAGCTGTAGCGAAATTATAATGATGAGCACACTTTAATCCAAGCGGTCTATGCGGTATGACAGCTGAGCGTATAATGACGATTTCCACGCAAATCTTGAGGACTATGACGATTTTTACGGTTGTTAAATGTTTAGGTGCATTATGGGTAAGGGCGAGAAAATTGGTTATATAAGTTACTACCTGTTATAAACCTTATACGTTGATACTTTGATCCGTTGTTATGTTGATCCGTTTTTTTTTGTGTGTTATTTACTTTATATTATATAAATAATAAGTAATAAGCTTGAAGATTTAATAATTATACCGTTTGTTTTATCGACGTTCACTTATATAACTTTTAATCCGCTGATACGTTGATCCGCTGATACGTTGATCCGCTGATTCGTTGATCCGCTGATACGTTGATCCGCTAATCCGATGATTCTATACTTTGATTATATCGCTTCTACACACACTGAGAAAAAAATTATGTAGGAATTTGTTATGCAACAATTTGAAATAATTATTACATTAATTGTTGTCAAATTTACTTCACTTCTTGTAAAATTGACATAAAATTGATGCGAGACGAATTTGCACTTCAATTTGAAGTAAAAAAATACTTCAAATCAAAACAATTTTTTCTCTGTGAAGAGAAATTATTTCAAATTGTTGCAAGACAAATTCCTACTTAATTTTTTTTTCTCGGTGTATACTTTGTATAGAGCCCTAAATTAACGGATAATCTGTTTTTTTTAAGTTGGTGATCATTGCCAACTAAAATACTATATAATAATAATGCAAATTGGAATTAAATTCTTTTTGCGAATATTTTTGACATCGATACGATCAACTTCCTAAACTTGGTGAATTATATGTCTAACCCCAGCTTCTTCTCCACTGTCCCAAGACATACTCTAAGTAAATATTGAATATTCTGGAGGTCGCCATATAATATAATATCACATAATCAGATAATCTGCACCAATTAAATTTTTTGCGGTTGGTAATTATCATTTACTATATAAGTAACTAGCTGACCCGGCAGACGTTGTCCTGCCCAAATTTCAATATTTGCCTACATCTATTTTTTAGATCCAATCCGCATAATGACCTTGCGACTTATTTGGTCGTTGCAAATACCAAACGTATTAAAAAAGGATTAAATAAATAAAGTAATAAAAAATACAAATCAAGGTTTAATAAAAAAAACTTTAACAAAACTGTTAAGTATTCACAAAAACCACAATAATTTCTAATTTTACTTTATTTTATTTTTGCCAACAACACTTGTTCTTTGTGTTCTTCCTTTTCCTCCTCCCCTTCGTCTTCTAATAAGGAATTTTCGAAAGCACGCAGCGATATTGCCAATTCCTGTTCTTCTTACATACATACATACATTGAATTTTATATATATAGATATCGTTCGTTAATACGTTGATCCGTTGAAACGTTGATCCGTTGATCCGCACTATCGTTGGTCAAGCTAATACAGCGCTTGACCAAAGTTCGCGGCAAGATTCTAAAGTAGCCTATGTTTTTCGTAGCATTGTAAATAGCTTCTACACCAAATTTGGTAGAGATTGGTCAAACGGTGTAGAATTGTATAGAAAACATACATACATACATTGAATTTTATATATATAGATATCGTTCGTTAATACGTTGATCCGTTGAAACGTTGATCCGCACTCACGTTGGTCAAGCTAATACAGCGCTTGACCAAAGTTCGCGGCAAGATTCTAAAGTAGCCTATGTTTTTCGTAGCATTGTAAATAGCTTCTACACCAAATTTGGTAGAGATTGGTCAAACGGTGTAGAATTGTATAGAAAACACACATACATACATACATACATACATACATTGAATTTTATATATATATAGATAGATATCGTTCGTTAATACGTTGATCCGTTGAAACGTTGATCCGTTGATCCGCACTCACGTTGGTCAAGCTAATACAGCGCTTGACCAAAGTTCGCGGCAAGATTCTAAAGTAGCCTATGTTTTTCGTAGCATTGTAAATAGCTTCTACACCAAATTTGGTAGAGATTGGTCAAACGGTGTAGAATTGTATAGAAAACACACATACATACATACATACATACATACATTGAATTTTATATATATAGATATCGTTCGTTAATACGTTGATCCGTTGATCCGCACTCACGTTGGTCAAGCTAATACAGCGCTTGACCAAAGTTCGCGGCAAGATTCTAAAGTAGCCTATGTTTTTCGTAGCATTGTAAATAGCTTCTACACCAAATTTGGTAGAGATTGGTCAAACGGTGTAGAATTGTATAGAAAACACACATACATACATACATACATACATACATTGAATTTTATATATATAGATAATAATCAAACTTTTAAATTCCATTCGAAACTTTACTTCTCTGTAATGGACGGTCTATTTTTTGAGGTGGACCAATCCTCTCCTTTCTCTTTTATTTACAACTTAACTTCACTAATCACATCAAGCCACTGCTATGGTTAAAATAAATAAAAAATTATTTTTTCACATAAAAACAAAAAATAGCATTTTAAGTTCCGAGTTTCAAAAAAAATTTTTACAGAACGTGGCTAGAAAGTCGATATTAAATTTAAAACAAATTTTATTTAAGTATATATAGGTACACGATGTGTTTACAATCACAATTTCGAAGGTTCTGATTAGATTTGAATTATGCGGACAGACGGACGGACAGACGCGGAGCCAGATCATAAGGGTTCTTGCTATACTTTGTATAGTAGCCTAACAAGTAGTTTATATAGGGAGACCCCGTTGAAAATATCTTTAACGTAGTAAATTTCTTTCGAACATTTGCGTATTTATAAATTGCATTAGCGAATCGAAACAACGGATTAACAGATTAACGCAATACTATATAGACGAAGTATTTACAATATAACAACGTATCAGTTGATCAACGTTATGATTGGCTCTGAAACATGCGGACGGACACGAAGCCAGACCATAAGGCTTCTTTCTATACCTTGTATAGAAGCCTAAAAGTAGCGCACTGGCTACCCAGTTCTTAGACCTCTATACACACAGAGTATTTCCAACACGATTTGAAACGCTCTGTATATTTTTGAATTATGCGGACAGACAGACGGACGGACAGACAGACAGACGGACGGACAGACAGACAGACGGACGGACAGACAGACGGACACGGAGCCAGATCATAAGGCTTCTTGCTATACTTTGTATAGAAGCCTAACTAGTAAATCATATCCTTGGGACAATACCTTATCTTCACTTTATTCTGGCCGTTAATCCCTGCGGCAGTTAGACCAGTAAGCCACGTATCAAAGAATAATTGGATCAACGGACAATCGTATCATGGTATAATCGTATCAACGGATCATCGTATCAACGGATCATCGTATCAACGAATCATCGTATCAAGGTATAATCGTATCAACGGATCATCGTATCATCGTATCAACGTATCATCGTATCATCGTATCATCGTATCATCGTATCATCGTATCAACGTATCATCAGATCAATTTGCTTATATAGGACATCGCCCTATGAGTATAGTAGATGTAACAGTTTGGCTAATTTTTCGCGCGTTAAGTAAAAGTAATTTACGGTATTAACAATGGCATTAATCGAAAACAATCTGCTTTCAAAACTGTAAAGAATGTGCAATTTGGTATTTTTAGTCCGGAAGATATTCGTAGCATGTCTGTCGTCCCAGAAGGTATAAATCATGTAGAAATTATGGAAGGAAGTCTTCCAAAAGTGGGCGGCTTTTCGCCGAAGAAACGTCAAGACGATTTGACAAATAAATTGGCCCTAATCATAAATATACTTTGTATAGAAGCCTAAAAGTAGCGCACTGGCTACCCAGTTCTTAGACCTCTATACACACAGAGTATTTCCAACACGATTTGAAACGCTCTGTATGATTTTGAATTATGCGGACAGACAGACGGACAGACGGACGGACAGACGGACAGACACGGAGCCAGATCATAAGGCTTCTTGTTATACTTTGTATAGAAGCCTAAAACTCAATGGATCAATAGATCAACGGATCAAATAAAGAGATCAACAATATATAGGTAAATCACTCAGTTATGTATATTTCAGCAACCTTCTTCACTTATCTACTTATTTTTAGAGTGTTTTCCAACACAATTTGGAGCGCTCTGTATGAATTTGAATTATGCGGACAGACGGAGCCAGATCGTAAGGCTTCTTGCTATACTTTGTATAGAAGCCTAATAGCGCACTGGGTACCCAGTTCTTAGACCTCTATACACACTGAGTATATTCAACACAATTTGAAACGCTCTGTATGATTTTGAATTATGCGGACGGACGGACGGACAGACGGACGGACAGACACGGAGCTAGATCATAAGGCTTCTTGCTATACTTTGTATAGAAGCCTAATATACTTTGTATAGAAGCCTAAAAGTATTAAATTAAAAAAATAAATAAAAAAGTTATCCTGTGGCTTGGATGTTTTCAGCAGAATGTATAATGAACCTTACTGGCTCCGTACCTTCAATAATTGAAAAAAAAAAATGTGGGTTGGTAGCTTTCTGCATAACACCGCCCAAATTGCATTAGCGAATCGAAGCAACGGATTAACAGATTAACGCAATACTATATAGACGAAGTATTTAAAATATAACAACGTATCAGTTGATCAACGTTATGATTGGCTCTGAAACATGCGGACGGACACGAAGCCAGACCATAAGGCTTCTTTCTATACCTTGTATAGAAGCCTAAATAAGGCTTCTTGTTATACTTTGTATAGAAGCCTAAAAGTAGCGCACTGGCTACCCAGTTCTTAGACCTCTATGCACACAGAGTATTTCCAACACGATTTGAAACGCTCTGTATGATTTTGAATTATGAGGACGGACGGACGGACAGACGGACGGACGGACAGACGGACGGACAGACACGGAGCCAGATCATAAGGCTTCTTGTTATACTTTGTATAGAAGCCTAAAAGTAACTAGAATTTTTGTTGGTAAAACCGTGTAAAACTAGCTTTAACTGATTTCGCGGAAAAAAGTTAACCTTAAATACATACCAAAAACAAATGTCAATAATAATTATAACCTACAATATTGACACATAAAAATATTACTTATCAGTCTGTTACCTATACCTATGTTGACAGCCCAATATTGCTCTGTTAACTTATCAGACGACTTGACAGACTGGTAACTGCTAACAGTCATTGGTGAATACAAATATATCACATTAACAGACTGTTATTGACTTCACTCTCTGTTAGCAACTTAACAGAGCTTGGTGAATACGGCTGTAAATGTCACTGATTACATTTTTGCTTGGAAAAACAAAAACACGTCTGGAATAGTCGACTGTTTACTCGCGACACCGGCAGGCCGCTTATGTTAAATTAATAATTATTATTAATAATATTAAAATTAATTATTAATAATGAAATTATCATCTTAAACCTAGTAAAACACTTAAATATTAGTGGGATATTCTAATGTTTGAATATGCCGTAGTTGGTAATTTGTTCGAGAGAAATTCGTCCAACTCAGCATTTGTACGACTGAACATTTAATCGACAGGGCATTTTCAAACAAATTTCTGTCGCACATAACGCTGTCGAACAAATTACCTAGAATCGAGTATTCGAATACTCGATTTCCCAGCCCTCGTAGATATAACACTACCATAACACACCAGCTACAAGATTTTTTTTTAATTAATTTGATTTTGATTAAAAAATATTAGTTTTTTGATATCTATGATATCAAAACCCTAAAATAGCATCGTCCGAACCAAGTAACGTGATATAACATGCTTCGAAAATATTATTTTTAAAGCATGGTATATAAGTTACGTTCGTAATATAGATTGTACCATAATTGCTGACTTTCGATGTGATAAATACTGAAGAAAGATATGATTTCGCGCTATGCTGAAGAAAAATTGGTCACAAAGTTGCTAATGATTGTAATTTTACATACAATTTCTTAACGGTGTGGATATATTGTTCAAAAGAAAAAAATACAAATAACGGATAAGCAGATAATGCAATAAATGGATAAACAGATTAACGGATCAACAGATCAACAGATCAGCGGATCAATGTATCAACGTATCAATATATCAACGTATCAATGTATCAACGTATCAATGTATCAACGTATATATGTATCAACGTATCAATGTATCAACGTATCAATGTATCAACGTATCAACGTATCAACGTATCAACGTATCAATGTATCAATGTATCAACGTATCAAAGGATCAACAATTTACTATATAGGTTACACTTTGTATTTAAAATTTAGGTAATACTTTTGAAAAGGAATCGATATAGCAAGTACCACTAATTTATAAACATGAACAACTCAAGCAATTATTCTAGCAGCGACTTTTCCGATTCCGATTTTGATTCTGATGAAATCAATACAAAACATCATCTAACCTGTAATAATAATAAATTGCATTAGCGAATCGAATCAACGGATTAACAGATTAACGCAATACTATATAGACGAAGTATTTACAATATAACAACGTTTCAGTTGATCAACGTTATGATTGGCTCTGAAACATGCGGACCGACACGAAGCCAGACCATAAGGCTTCTTTCTATACCTTGCATAGAAGCCTAAATATGGCTTCTTGTTATACTTTGTACAGAAGCCTAAAAGTAGCGCACTGGCTACCCAGTTCTTAGACCTCTATACACACAGAGTATTTCCAGCACGATTTGAAACGCTCTGTATGATTTTGAATTATGCGGACAGACGGACAGACGGACGGACGGACAGACGGACAGACACCGAGCCAGATCATAAGGCTTCTTGCTATACTTTGTATAGAAGCCTAAAAAGAAGATACGTTTCGTGAAAGGTTACCTATGGCGAGGTTTCTTGAATTAACCATTAATACGGTAGAAAAGTGGTCAAAAGAATATACCAACGGAAGTCGAGTATTCAAAAATGCGACAACAGTCGAATTACACCAATGGACCAAAGGTTATCAATGGGCAAAATCAAACATGACTATTTCATCAATGCCATCATCATCATCATGCGGCGAAAATACAATTCGATATTTTTGTCCATCTAATAATGAAGAAGAACCAACTACTAATACTAATACTGTTACGGAGGAAGAAATTGCAATCGTATCGGAAAGGCGCTGGAACACTTTTGATCAATTCAAACGAAGAGCGTTCAAAGTGTGGTTTGTGAATCTTTCGTCAGAAGAACCAGACAATAATTGGATGCATGGCCGCTGTACTTGCCCAGAATTTTTTAAGAAATATATATGCAAACATATCATCGGCTTGGCTATTCGATTAAAATATGTGAAACCACCTCCTGCAGCCAAACAAATACCTATAGGAGGAAAGCGTTCAAGAGGAAGGCCTAAATTAGCTACTCGGGCTAATATAAAAGATTAATAATAATTATTATTATATTTTATTTTTTGTAGTATATTATAATTTTAAAAAATAAACACTTGTAATATTTATACCTACTGACCATTAATTTAAAAAAAAATACTGACCAAATATTTAGTTATATTACGACTCTCACCATATTAATACTGACCAAAATATTATTATATACTCACCATGTATGTAAAAAAATACTGACCATTTAATTATAAAAATACTGACCAAATATTTAGTTGCCTTATTTTCCAAGTTAAATATAATTGTAAATTATTATTGTAACTAGATGATACCCCGTCCGAGGACGGGCAGCTAGAAGGACGGGCAGCTACCCAAGGTCATATGGCTTTTGGATTGCACTGAGAGCTTTCCTTAATCTTCATTCAACTTAAGTTACCTTGGGTAGCTGCCCGTCCTTCTAGCTGCCCGTCCTCGGACGGGGTATCATCTAGTTTAAAATAAGTAAAAAAATTTTAAATATTGATTAAGTTTAATTTAATTTAAAAAAATATATGTAAGTTTTTTGTTTATTTATTTAATGTTGTTCTCATCTCTTATTATAAAAGGCCAAGTCCTTCCTTCCTTCTGTCTGTCCCACGGAAATACCCGAAGCAAACCGAACCGAACGCATAACGGATAATTTCATAACCAATCGGATAAACGTATCATCGTATCATCGGATCAACGTATTTAAATTTCCTATATAGGTGAAAAATCTCTTATTATAAAAGGCCAAGTCCTTCCTTCCTTCCTTCCTTCTGTCTGTCCCACGGAAATACCCGAAGCAAACCGAACCGAACGCATAACGGATAATTTCATAACGAATCGGATGAACGTATCATCGTATCAACGTATCATCGGATCAACGTATCATCGGATCAACGTATCGCATGGGACCGAGCGTCAGCAGCTTGCCGCGCTTGAGTTTCTTCTAAAGTTTCACGTTGTTGACGTATCGCATGAGACCGAGCGTCAGCAGCTTGCCGCGCTTGAGTTTGTTCCAAAGTTTCACGTTGTTGACGTATCGCATGAGACCGAGCGTCAGCAGCTTGCCGCGCTTGAGTTTGTTCCAAAGTTTCACGTTGTCGACGTATCGCATGAGACCGAGCGTTAGCTTGTCGCTGTGATCGAAGCTGTTCTTCTGTGTTATTAGCTCTTGTACGTGCTTTTCTCTCACGATTCAATCGTCGTCGCTTTGCAGCAGGATTTTCAAAATTTTCATTATCCATTATGGAAGTTCACATAATGCTTTTTTGGAAATAGACTTACCTATATAGACAAAATGATACGATGATACGTTGATCCGATGATACGTTGATACGATGATACGTTGATACGATGATACGTTGATCCGATGATACGATGATACGTTGATACGATGATACGTTGATACGATGATACGTTGATACGATGATACGTTGATACGATGATACGTTGATCCGATGATACGTTGATCCGATGATATGTTGTGCGTTCGGTTCGGTTCGGTTTGCTTCGGGTATTTCCGTGGGACGGACAGAAAGAAAGAAAGACTTGGCCTTTTATAATAAGAGATAATAATTAAGAAGAGAAAAGGTTTATAGCGCGAACATAAATCGATAAGACATTTTATCTCTTTCCAGGATGCGAACTTCCTGTGTGATGACATATACATTGTTCTTTGTTCAGATGAATTGTTCAGCTGTAGACAATAGTGGGTATTGTTGATTTGACCGGATATTTTCAATGCAATCCAATTTTAAAATTTAGTTCAGTCAATTAGTGCTGGTAGAAGAGTCACGGTATATCGGGCGACTCAGCGGCCGTTAGGTGGGGGGGGGGTGCTCCTACTGGGAGTTCTCCACCAGGACGTTTGAAGAGATTATCACTTTTTGAGCGGTTTAAGTGTTACTGCGAAGGTTTTAGTTCTATTAGATTTTAGATAAGTGATTTTGGATTCTCTAGTGCGGGACGTTTAATTGGGTTTTATAGTTATTTCGTGTTCAGTTGCCGTTAAATGACGAATTTGTTAACTTATATTCAGACAATAAATATTTATGTTGAAAATCTTTACATTAATTTAAATTCAATCGCGCCCCCTTTAAATAAATCTCAGTTGCCGCGCAACTTTGGGCAGTTATTACTATGTTAACTAATTACTAATATATCGATACCCTAGTTCAATAGAGTAACAAGTCCAAAAATGCCATTTTTGAGTTAGTCATACCAAAAAAAAAAGAAAAATGTGTATTTTATATAGTTCAAATGAGTAATAAGTCGAACTTTACATGTTTGTCAACATATGACACAAGTTACTATATGGAAGTGGTGGAATATAACATAAGGTTATATGATGATAATAATCACCATGAGTTTTTTAAATGTCAATATTTCAAAACTATATTTGAGTTGTTACGCTGTTGAACTGGGGTATCGATATGTTTGACTGTAAGTTATTCCACTTAACATTTCAAAATTTTAAAGAGTATTTTGAAAATAAGTATATTACGATACCTTTGACAGAATATCCTCATTACAGGTGACATCGTAAATACGTAATTGAAGTAGTATCACCCATATAATAGTCTTCATATTGGTCTCTATATTGAAACAATTTTCAAGCGCAGGTGAACGTTTCAATGTTTTGCTGACGAGCAACAAGTAAGACTACAACATATTATCATATATCCTTGAAAACATCATTACGGTAATATACTAATTATGATTACTTCCTAATTTTTATATATTTTTATATAATGATCGTCTGGCCTTAGACTTTAAGCTTAGTTTACTCATTCACAACGCCACGATCCACAATACTGATTGGTTCAACACGAAATATAAATATCAGTTAGCCAATAAGAATTAACAACGTGGAGCTGAATCTCGTGTTCATAAACATAACTTAACTAGAGGAAACGCGACGATAATTAAAAATTCATAATAATTATTCCATCATAAGCTTAAATTTATTGCGTAGTATTTCTTTGGATGCGATTGATATGGAGTAAAGTACCAAGTTACTTGGAACGACTGTTACGGCGAAGCCGTATGCTTTAGGCCACAATGCCTAATACATTACAATAACAACAAGTAATAATCAGAAATACCATATTTTCAAAATAAATATAGAAATTACCAATGAAAATAAAGCCGAATTAACGAGTTCCGACTGTAAATGTTAATATTTGAATATTATGCCAATCGACGTTCTTTAGTAAAAGATAATTACAAAGTATTACATTGAAAAATAAATGTACAAAGTAATACGGTGCACCTGTGCTGATACTAAATATGTAGTCATTTGACCGCGAGAGTAATTTTTATCAACAAAATTATATTTTTCTAGAAGATACAATTTCAACATCACTAGGTTTCATTCATTTTCGGTTAAAATGTAGTAGTTCACTTTGTAATAATGTAATATTCAAACGAGTACCGCGCTACCCAATAAACATTTTAGCCTGCGAATAGCCTGACAATAGCCTGACAGTGACAACTCGGGCAGGTACCTATCCCTGCGGCAGGCTCATATCGACCCTGACACCGGTACGAAATAGCTAAAGTGGCGCAAAAATTAGCCTGCGTCATACTTGATCGCCGGCAAAAAATAGCCTGCATTAGCTAACCGCAGGCTGAGAATTGTGACTAACCGCAGGCTTGCGGTTAGCTAACCGCAAGCTATTTTTTTGCCGGCGATCAAGTATGATACAGGCTATTTCTTGCGCCACTTATAGCTATTTCGTACCTGTGTTCGGGTGGATATGAGTCTGCCGCAGGCTGAGAATTGTGACTAACCGCAGGCTTACGGTTAGCTAACCGCAAGCTATTTTTTTGTTCATTCATTTGAACAAAATTCAATTGAATTTCGTTTAATGAATTTTTAAATTTATTAATCAATTTTGAGAATCAAAATAAAAAAATTAAATTTTTAGAATTATCCATTTATTTTTTATTTCTTTCAGGTGTTTTCTTTTCTAATTATTTACAACTTTTCTAATTATTTTATTGACTCCATACACATAATTTTTTATTTTACCCATTTCTCATATTTGTAGAACTTGTTGGTGGTGATTACTCTTCATGATTCGTCTTTACTTTGTTTCTTGGAGTCTGCAATTAAATTTTGAAAATTTGAAATAAAATCTTACCTTGTCCCAGGATCGAAACAGTGACCTTTCCCTTCATTGTCCGTCAGCGTTAACCTCTGTGCCACAGAGCTGTTGTTATTTTAGTTGTGAAATTGCTTTATGACTACAAAAATTTAATTTATAAGAAAAAAGAGGATTAAACGGATTTAATTTCCTAATTACATTTGCGGCGGATTATCAGATAATTGTAATACCAAACAAAAATGAAATTTGTATATAAACGATTTCGACAGTCAGTCAACTTGAATAAATATATATACTGGTATTAAAAAATCCAAATGGTTGTTCATAAAAAATTTGTAGTTTTATATATTTTTTCACTATTACACCTACTTATTATTTGTCACAATTAATTAATTTGAATAATAATTAATTTATTTAAATACTTTTAAACACAAATAAGCATAATTATTTATAATAACATGTAAACAATGAGAAACAATAGTTTTGCTAACGGTGAATTTTTCTTAATTCTGATTGGTTAAAACTGTTTTAAAAGACGGAATTAAAATTCATTGCTATTTAATTATTTATTTTTATAATATATTATATTTTAATGTTAAATATTTTTCACATTTCAATATTAGTTTTCTTTTCTACAATATTTTTGTTTTCGACATACCACGTGGTTGTTCATAAAAATTTGTATTTTTATATCTTATTTCACTATTACACCTTCTTATTATTTTTCATAATTAATTAATTTTAATTTTAACAATAATTAATTTAATTTAAATACTTTTAATCACAAATAAGCGTAATATATATTTATAATAACATGTAACCAATGAGTAACAAGCGTTATGTTAACGGTGAAATTTTTCTTAATTCTGATTGGTTAAAACTGTTAAAAATCGGAATTAAAATTCATTGCTATTTAATTATTTATTTTTGTAATATATACTTTAATGTTAAATATTTTTCACATTTCAATATCAATGAAACATCACATTATATATTTTATTATGTACTTATTAAACCTGTCATAGTATTAACTTAAGTATATATAGAGGCCTCTGTTAATTAGCTAAAAGGAAACATAAAATATTTAAAATACACGTTTCCATTCGCTAGTTAACTCAAGGGCTCCTTAAATACGTTGATAATATCGGGCGTAAAAGATTAAAAACTACCCCCCCCCCCAAATTATAAATATGACCGCTCCTTCTGACTCCAATAATATCTCATATAATAATTATTGTAATATAAAATGCGTATAATAATTCGTATAATCAATGAGAAACAAGAGTTTATTTGCTAGCGGTGAAATTTTTCTTCGTTCTGATTGGTTAAAACTATTTACCACGTGGGTGTCTATAAAAAATTCGTATTTTTATATTCTTTTTCATTATTACACCTACTTATTATTAGATAACTAATTTTTCATTTATTAAAATACACTTTCCACTGTATGTCTGAACAATATCTTTCCCAACAGAATCCGGAAAAAGAACAAACGCCGATAATTAATATTTAAATCTCCGAGCAAAACACGCCCGTAGGCATGTTGGTTCTCCACGAGATTTTTATAATGAACGTGCATTTTAACAAGATCGCATTTTTCAATTTCAGAAAATATTCCAAGATACAATTAATTATTTATAACGTTGATTTAGCTTGATTAATTTATAAAATTAAATTTTTAGCTTGCGAATAGCAAATAGCTTGCGGTTAGCTAACCGTAAGTTTACGGTTAGTCACAATTCTCAGCCTGCGGTTAGCTAATGCAGGCTATTTTTTGCCGGCGATCAAGTATGACGCAGGCTAATTTTTGCGCCACTTTAGCTATTTCGTACCGGTGTCAGGGTCGATATGAGCCTGCCGCAGGGATAGGTACCTACCTGCCCGAGTTGTCACTGACAGGCTATTGTCAGGCTATTCGCAGGCTAAAATGTTTATTAGTGCGATTTTTATAATGAACATGCATTTTAACATGATTGCATTTTTCAATTTCAGAAAATATTCCAAGATACCGTTCATTATTTATAACGTTGATTTAGCTTGATTAATTTATAAAATTAAATTAAAAAAAAAAGTTTTATACTGTTTTTTGAAGGCATTAAGACTATAATTAAACAAATTGTAATTAAAAAAGTACAAAATAAAATAAACGTAAAAAGAATCTATTTAAAAATAAACTTAAAAATTTTAATATTTTCTTATAAATATAAATAACCTAACGGCAGAGGCCGACGCAGGTTAAATTATTAGCTAATAGCAGGCACAAATAAATAACCTAACGGCAGGGCTGACGCAGGCTTCATTATTAGCCAATAGCAGGCACAGATAAATAAGCTAACGGCAGGGCCTCACGCAGGCTAAATTATTAGCTAATCGCAGGCACAGATAAATAACCTAACCGCAGGGCCTAATGCAGGCTAAATTATTAGCTAATCGCAGGCACACAAAAATAACCTAACCGCAGGCCTGATACAGGCTAAATTATTAGCTAATCGCAGGCACAGATAAATAACCTAACCGCAGGGCCTGACGCAGGCTAAATTATTAGCTAATCGCAGGCACAGAAAAATAACCTAACCGCAGGCCTGACGCAGGCTAAATTATCAACGAATTGCAGGAACAGATAAATTTATCTAAACGGCAGGCCTGACGCAGGCCTGCGTCAGGTACAGGCTATTTACAGGCTATTTGCAGGCTAAAAATGTTTATTGGGTAAGAAACAAAGAAACTGTTTAATACGCATTTTTGTAAATAGAATTTAACTTGGCATCATGCACTCTCCCCTACTAAAATGATCTCATCGAAAGAAGAAAAAATTAAAAGAAGGGAAGAGAAATGCAGGCAGTCTATCGAAATCAACCAGCCGAATAACTTATACCTAAGCAACTTACCTATATAGTATCTACAAAAATTTAATATTTTATTTAACTTTCCTATTCGGAGTAAAACCACATTAAATAATTTCTTACGGTCGTGGCGAGAAATTCTTATCGAGCAACTACAAAAATTAGTGACAATAAAAACGTAGAAACCCGACTAATTAAATTTCGAACAATTTTAAAAAGTGTCGAGACAACTAACGGAAATTCTACCTAAATAAACGCTAAATACTATTAAAGTGGTGAGATAGTAAACAATATATAACCCAAAATTCGGTGTAACAATCGAGTATAGTGTAAATTACCACTAACTACGAGAGTGAATCGAATTACAATAACTATCCACGATATATGCAATCTTACTCCAAGCGAATCGCGAAAATTACTAAAAACCAAGTATAAAAGGAACATTCTTTCGAATTAAATTTATGCCGGAGACAACTTATAAACATTTAAGTGTCCCATTTTTAACAAATATCGGATGGAAATAATACGAATGAACTACTAAATTTGTGCAACACGCTATTAAAATCCCGGTGTGAAGTTCTAATTTAAAAACCAAGTTTGATCGGCGACGCTATTACGGAAATCAACTATAAAATCAACACAGCGTTGAATTCTTTCTATCTACGGACCAAATTCTGGAACAATCACATCTTTAACTATACACCAATCAACTAATTTGTGGATTACTTCGCATTTCAAGGTAGAAATTTGGTCCAACCATAATAACTGTATCTATTCTTGAATTTTGTGTAACAAACTTGTAAATTTTCTTTCTTATATATTATTTTTACTCAAATACTGAGTTATATTGAAATTGTTACGTAAGTTAATGCGAGTAATGTGTCTTGCTTCATTAAGTTTTGATCTTTAGTAATTAAAATTCACATTCGCATAAACTTATTAGAATTTCCTAATTTACATACTAACAACCTTAACAATTAATTTTTTAGACATGAAGTGTCTTTATTTTGTGTATTTATGTGAACTAATGTATATTTGAATGCAATATTTATGAATTAATATTCGCACCTCCGATAAAATACAGTCATAACTTAAAAAAGCTGAATTTACAGGAGAGCCAAAAATGTGTAGTCATAAATTCATTTTATTTTTTTTCTATCCTTTTGTTTAGTTATGGCTATATAATTAATTATTTTTAATATCTATATAAAATGAGCTATTGAATGCTATATTTCAATGTCACATTTTCTAAAAAAAAATACCAAAATTTCACCATAGTGTCTCTCTTTTAGATAATTAATTGGTCACTTGGAAAGAAAAATACTGCATTTCAGATAAAACAATTTTAGTTTTTATGAAAAAAAGATAACTAAAGATACATTTTCTTAAACAAAAAACAGTCTCTCTGTTGGTACATAAATATAAAATTACTAAACTTAAAAATTCCCAAAAAATAGTTAAAAAAGGTAAAAAAAATAGGTAAAACTTAAAAAAGATTCTGTGTAAATTAACAAAATTCTTATAAATTAACAAAATTTGTATTTTTTAAGATAATCTTTGGCATAAGTCATTATACACAGGGGCATAAAATTGAAGTACATGATGAATATCCAATAGATATAATAAATCAGTCTTCTTTCTCTCACTTAATGACAACTGACTATTATAGGCAGCTTTAAGTTTCGGCAAACATTCAGGGTGTTTCTGCCAAAGTTTTGTGTCAGAAAAATTGTTTTCACAATAAGACTTTTTATAATAAAGTACATCCGGAGTTTCTTTCATGTACTTTAAAACTTTGACCTCTGTTATCTTCATAGTTCCTGTACCAAGCCGTAAGTCACTTACAAGCGACTTCAAAGAAAAAAAGTCTTTGTATGAAAGTTCAATTACAGAATATGGTACACCTGTTTTCTTAGCCGATTTTATAATTTGGGCATACTGTGAAGGAACATAAATAGGACCTGACTTTAAATTTCGTTTTATATTTTTTTCAATTACGGAATAAGCGGAATCGCCCTCGTTTTGGGTATGCCCAGGAATTAGAAATTTATGCGTTATGGAATTGAAATTATTAAATTTCAATACACAATACACATATTTATAAAGCAATAATAAATTTATTCTTATTCTGCCCACCGGAGTTATCAGAATAAAAAGCTATGTCTATTAACGAATCAACAGAAGAAGATAACAATTTTTAAATAATTATATTTCAGTATACAACTGCCAATTTCATCTGAACCATGATTACCAATGGCCTCATGCCAGAAATAGCTGTCTGTTGTTTTTTTCCTAATATCTGTTATTGTAAAATTTAAACATTTTAACTTGCTTTTATAATAAAATACGGAAACATCACCTTTAGGAATCGGTAATACCGCCTGCAGATCATAAACAGCTAATACTACATAAGATTTGTCAGATATAACGCATATTTTTACTATCAAATATAGTCACAATTTCAATTATTACATTTAAAGTTGATGTTAAAGTCTACAACACCGTCACAACTCAAAATAGAACTGTACATTAGAGAATTTTTTAAATTTAACGTTTGTAAATTAAGAACTGAACAGTAACAATATGAAATATAACACTGTTTGAGATTGAACGAACCCGAATTTGTTCCTATCAAAAACAGTCACATCTCCATCTAGTGGAGAATTAATGGAGTTACAAATATGATTCTTTTTGAGATAAAAGATACAATATTTTTATACATTTTTATCAATTTAACTAAAAATCACAATTTTTCGAGTTGTGACTCTATTTTATCGGAGGTGCGATTATATGTATTGCCATGTAATCCTGTTTAATTGTAAATTGTAATAAACAAAATTACAATGACACTTATAAAAAAAATGCGCCAGCTAGCAAATGAGACACTCAGGGTCAAAGGTGGATTCCTATACTCAATTGCAACACTCACACGTCGACTTACTGAAGATCTTTCTTATAAAGATTATTAGCTTAAGTGAATACGAAAATTGTATATGCCTTCTCCGTGATCCAATACTGCAAATTTTGAAATTAAACGCATACGTAGCCAAGTGAAAAACAATGTAATTTATTAAACATAATAAAATTAAAAAAACAAATATTGATTTTCATTATTAACAAATTAAATCGCACAAGAAATATGTTTTAAAATAATAAACCCCCAAAAGTTTGCGCATTCGAACTAAATAGCGTAATAATTCGTCTATTTCGAAATAAGAAACTTAACGCACAAAAATTCTTACCCGAGTATACTCGTGTTCGCACTATCTCGGAGTTGCTGCACGTGTCGTTGGTGTCTTCGTCTTGAATACAGTTTCCAATCTTGATTCAACCAAACAAACGAAAGAAAAATTGTTGAACGAATCCTCGATCTCAGGTCGTCTGATTAATCCAGGTAAGTTGATCTTAATCTCTTCCAATATTAATCTCATTAGATTTCCATAAATTACCATAAAGTTCTCAATGGTTCCAAAATTTATTATAATTTCCCTTTAGTTCCAATGATTAAATTTCCAACTATTAATTAGCAAGACCGTCGAATTAATTATTTTATAAACCTCCAGAATACTTTCTTCTTCTATAAATCAGCTTGATAATTCCAACTAAATTAATTAATTCTTCAAATCAATTTCTAATTTACTCAAATAATTTAATGCATTCACACTCTGAACTCGCTAACTACCGACTTCGACACGTCTTTCCGTCACCGTAGACGAGACGCAACTCCCAATACGTCCTTCCGTTGCCGTAGGCGAGGCTCGACTCCTTTCAATTTCCAAAATTGTTCTAACGCTATCACTCGCGCATGTCCTTTGTGAACCGCCACTATTTTAAATTCAAATTCCTATCCTTACAATAATTTCATTGACTTAATTTGTTATTTAATTTCTTTGAACAAAATCTTTACAATATTTATTTCTTTTTACATCCTGTTTTTATCTTTCAGGGTTAGCAGCGCATGCGTCTTATGCATTTCTGAGGCAAAGCAGTTAGTTACAATTAAGGATCACGGAAAACCCAGACACAACCATTTTTCTACCCATTATGGTTTGATTGAATAAAAAGGACCTCATGAGTGTTGCAATCTTACACAAATGACCCAAAATCATCCCTTACTGAATAGACCACGACAGTATATTCGAAAAGTTGAGTTTTCTCTTAAGAATTTAAAAACATATAAGCAAAGTTCTAAATAAGTACCAACACCTGAGATAAGAGCAAGAAGTCCGGAAGTTTACCTGTCCAACTGAGCGAACCCACGGAGCTAATTTCGTCTATTGCATAAAATACCTTAATCAATCTGTTCTAGACTTAACACGACAAGGGTGAAAAATTGCAAGGTTAGGCGTACTCAACCCACCCTTGTACTCCCATTCATCCCAGCTTCAAAATTTCAAATGCAACTCCGCTGTTGTGATTTTGGCGTAAATAAAAATTTTTATATCGTTTTCTCCACTTTGGCTGTGGTTTAACGTGACATTTAATCTTGTAACTTTTATTAAAGAAATTATATTTGACAAGGTTGCTTTAAATTTAAATTAAGTAAAGTGGGAAGTGGAAATGTATAGTAATAAAATAAAAATGTTGATACCCCGAGTTGCTGATTTTGTTCAAATTTACGCATCAGTAGATTCGTTGAAATATGGCAGTGTCTTGGTGTGATCACTGGTTGGGTTACAGCGCGGAAATTGTGGGTTCGAATCGCCGACTTAATTGAATTTCTTAGCGCGGCTCTCCGGTAATCATCAACACTCTGTGGATAAATTAAGTAGTTAATTAAGATTAGCTAAGGATAAAATTCCTACGAATAGTGAAGGGATATACAAGACAGGATAGAATTAGAAACACCGACATAAGGAAAAATCTACATATCTACAATATTAACGAAAAGTTACGGGAACACCGGATCAAATGGAAAGAATGAACTACGGAAGAATAACGAAGCAAATGAAGTCCAAACCACATGGACAAAGAAATGGCAGATATCCATTTAAAAGATCGAAACGTATGAAGTCGAACAGGCTATTTAAAGTCTAAGCGATAAAGTGTAGAAGAAGATCATCAAATTATCTTTTTGATCAAGCTTTTCCATTCCAATCGGAATATTGCTACTCTGCAAAGTCGTTACGATCCATTTTTTGCGGTGGAGTTCTCCAAATATCATCAAATGATTTCAAAATCTAATTATTTCATATCTTCCAACCCACAAATGATTGGTCAAATTTCTTTTCAGATTTTTGATTAGATTAATAAAATATCATATTCCTTAAGATAATCAAGTTCTCAGTCTTTAAATGTAAGAAACGATCATCGTGAATTGAAAAAAAAACGAAGATACTTAATTGCTTTACACAAATTAAACACATTTATTCAGAATCATTTTGATACATTAATGATATGAGCAACACAAAATAAAATCAAGTTTAGTTTTAATTAATAGCTACTGTCAAGAAATCCAATCCATTCTTCACTATACCATACCACAAAACCAACTATGTAATTTTTATTTCTTTGGGTATGGAATTGGAATGTATATTTCCCCAAAGCCAGATACAAACATTATTTCTTCATCTAGATACATTATTTTTTGATCAACTCTAAATTTACCATTAGGAATAAGTGGAGGAAAATGAGTTTCATCGACAACAAAATTGCAAAAGTGATATGTAATATCCTGTAAATAGAAAACTTTAGATAAAATTTTATTATGAGAAATCTGAAGAACCTTCTCAAAATAAAAACTTGTCATGTTACCACAATCTTTTATACGTTTAAGACCAAGGATGTTTGCTTGAAAACCTTTTTGTATATTGATTTGAAAACGTATCGGAAAGTGGCGATATTCGTTACTCAAAAATTTCTGTACTTGTGCGACAACCTAAATATAGAAAAATTTGCTTATTAGTCACTAACATAAGCATTATTACCTAAAATCTAGCGCTGTTTAGTAGCTATTTAGCAATACCTGACTGATTTCATTTTCAATTTGCGTTCCGTTAAGAAAAAAATTATTAAAATTTTTTGCCATATAAAGTAGCCCAATTATTCCTATTTGTCAGACAAATTTTTTTTTAAATATCCGTATATTGGGGAATGAACTATTAAAAATGAAACGCTAAGTAAGATGCCGCCAAAAATAGCTACAGGTCAGCAAAAATGATATATTTAGATTATCTTGTCGTTTTACGATGGTGTTTAAACCCAACATTACCTCGGTTTTATCTTTAAAGTTAATTTTCGGGCTGATAGTAAAATTGATGGCCGGAGTAGTGCGATTGTACTTAAATGTCTTAATTTCAGCGAAATGGAAATGCTTTCTGCTGTAATTCATTAGTTCCATTCGATTGTCCCTAATCTTAAATCCCTTTTGATGAAACTGAAATGTAAATTATTGTAGTAATGTTTTGCAACTCAGTCAAACTATACAGTGCTTTGAAAAATATTTTGATTTTTTTCCCAGATGTTTTCTAAATTATCACAGTGTAATATGAAAACTTGGTATTAAAAACCAATAATATTCGGGCCATCATGTGGATAATTGTTATAATTAATTAATATTGTGATCTGCTGAAATATTTCAATTTTAAGTATTGTAATATGGTGCACAGGGACAATGTAATTGATTGAATAAGTTCTTGGTTTGGAACATGCCTTAATCTGCTAAACGTATGTTAAATGTAATGGTAATGTAATTATAATTTGAAATAGGTTACTGTTTAGTAATGTGCAATATTTTCTCTATAAGCAATCAGGGGTGGGCACAATGAAATACATGTATTTTGAAATACGTTTTTGAAATACATTTTGTATTTTGTATTTCAAATACAAATTGCAAATGTATTTTGTATTTTGTATTTCAAATACATTTTTATTTGTATTTTGTATTTTGATAATGTATTTCAAATACATAAATACAAAAAACATTTTTAAAATACAAAATACAGGGTTTCTTTTAAAATTTAAAAACAAACTTCTTATTGGTAGACCCTGTAGTTACAAACTGTAACTAAACACGTTATTTTAGTTACACAATGTTACCAATTTTTTTACACTACTGTATATAAACAATATAACATGAATACAGGGCATGAATAAATGTATTTTTTATTTCAAATACATGACAGAAATGTATTTTGTATTTTGTATTTCAAATACAAATTGCAAATGTATTTTGTATTTCAAATACATTTGACATGTATTTTGCTCACCTCTGTAAGCAATCAACCTATTGATTATATTTACCAAAAATCAATAATTTGCAGGCTATTATGTGGATAATTTAGGAGGCAGTAAATTTTAACAAAGAACGCGATAAGAAATTCGGCACTACAAGATATTTCCTCTTTAGATGAATGATCGTGTAGTCAAAGTAATTTAAGATTATCTAATCAAACTAGGGAGGCATGATCGCTAATGGCTGTGAATTTGTTACCCTCAAGGTAATGGCGCAGTTTCTCAATAGCCCAAATAACCCTTAAGCATTCTCGTTCGGTTGTACAGACTTTACTTTCTTGTTTTGTCAATAATCTGGAAAGGAAATAAAGGACCTCTTCCATACTTTCAAAATTTTGAGTTAAAACCGCACCGAGTCCGTATACCGAAGCATTACACTGAAAGGTAAAGGGTTTACTAAAATTAGTAAACGGTAACAAAGTTGTTC